>CM075242.1:1241754-1896008 GCA_037678475.1 x Bolboschoenoplectus mariqueter | reverse complement strand
ATGGAGATAGAAATTACAGGCCCTGTAACCTTACAGATATCCCTGTAGTAATGTTAACCCAAAAAAATAAATTTGTTACAATAGGTTTTCTTTTAAAGAAATAAAGTTTGTTGGATTAAACGAATTGATCTAATGGAATTTTTAATTTTTAGCAAACAAGTTGTCTATAATCTGTATTTCTTTTTTTCTTCAAGTTTTAAATTGAAGCACACAAGGGAAAAAAATTTCATCTTGCAAAATTAAGTTGAACAAAATAATTTCTTTAAAAAAAATACTTCCGAGTTTTTTATTGCCTTCCTTTTATAAATGAAAACTCAGATAAATTCCAATATCTTCAGGGATATATACAGGCAAATGTATGGTGAATTTTAGCACATCCCATTGAAATGAACCACTTAATTACATTTCATATTTGAATAAAAAACAACAAAAAGTAAATTAAATTGACCTGGAGTATTTCTTCAATGATATCCTCCATGGTGATGATGCCAATGGTTTCCTCATGCTTGTCAATCAGTGACAATGGCTTGTCAAGCAGCTGCAGCAAATCTGCCATTGCACCGTTGCTCCCCTTCTTGGTCCTACTTACCGCTCGGTTCCGCCTGCTTGAATCGGGAAAACTCTTCCATATCTTCATTGTCTTTATATTCTTGGTCGACTTTTCGCCCAGCTTCTCTCCGTCAATTTCAATCTTTATCTCTTCGGAGTGATATTACATAGAATTATAGATGTTAAATGTCCGTAAAAGACCCCTCATTCTGATTCCGAACATTCGACCTCCCACAAAAATAACATCATTTTTATCACTAGACCAAAGTTGATTCTGAAATTATTGCTTATATAGATATTGGGAAAGTTGAGGTTCTACAATGCACAATTTTTGTTTAAGTTTTCTCACAATTGACCCTTGTATTTAAATCTTACCACCAGTAGCTTCTCCATTTAGAGTATCATTAGGGAGATCGGACGGGTTGTTTTCTCTCATTACAACTGCCATGTGGCTGTGCCCCTTTCGAAACTCTTTCAATATAGCATACAAATCCATGCCCTCTGGAAACCTACCGATTTCATTACAAATGCACTCAGTTTTTGCTATGTTGCTATTTCCAATCATATATAACTCTCTTTACATTGTTGAGGTAATATCTACAAGTAAAAATGTTAAAATTAACTAAACTATTAGCTCCAGTTCAAAGATAGGTGCCTTCAATGATAAGAAGAACAAATAAAATGTCTTGCTTACCTAGGGATCTTTCGGATGGTAACATTTCTCACAGGAACCTCATCATCAGGGTTTATTGATAATAGATTCTTCACCTGAAATTTCAAACTACCATATGATTAATAATGAAACAAAAATTAAATTTAATAATAAGTAACTATTTAACAAATCAATATGCACACCAGAAGTAATCCAATTATGTTAGTCTTTTTCTCATTATAAACAGGGACTCTGCTGTGACCTTTATCCAGTATCTCTTGTATCAGCTTTCTGTTTAATAAGATACCAAAAGATCACATGTTATATAAGTCCGTGGAATTCATGCCATAAAGTATTGTTTAGAAGCGGTTGCTTCAATTAACACTGAACTATGTCAAATTTAGGTACTCATCATCAATCAATCCTTCTCTTTATTTTTTGCTAATTGTCAATAAAAAACATTTCAAATATGCTGTTGCTATGTACTCATAATGGCACAATTTAGCAGCTCCAAGTAGGTATGACCCAACTCAGAATGAATTCTCTCTCCTTATACAACTATGCAACATAAAAGAAAATACAACAAAACGGAGACTAACCTATCAAGCTTTGCATTGATGTCAATTGCAAATGTCTGAGATAGAAGTGTCATGACATCCTTAGCTTTCTTCGTTATTAATTCTAGCGCCCCATTAATTATCATTGTTTCGTCAACAGTTAACTCTCCCCCTCTACCAGCCTAACAATTATAAAGAAGAATTTAGAAAATTATTGCCATGTAGTACTGGTATACTCACCAGACAGGTTTTAGGCAGTTCTACTGACAGTTTGAACAAATTTAAACTTATTGTTTAGTCAAACATGTCGGAGGCCATGTTTGGTAGGAGTACAAGTGAGGAATAAAAGTCTTTATTCCTCACTTATGGAGCTAAACATGAATAATTAAAAAAAGCATTAGTAGGATCCGCAATTCATTGTTGTTCCAATGAAGGCCGATGCCTGATTTTGGTCAGATTAAGACTTAATTGCATTATTAGTAACATGGGACAATCTCGCCATATTGGTATGCGAACCCACATTGAAATTAGTTGATAGTAAAAAAATTAAAGCTGTTAACCTCATTTCCATGAAGCTTAACAAATGTTTTAAGCTCTGCTCTGCAAAATAGAAGCATACGATCATGTCCCAGCAGAAAATCCAACAGCTGAGAGCACCTAATGTTGTTAGTAAAACAGAAATTGCATACCTAAGAAAGTTGAGCATCATAACTCATAAGCATGTAAACAAAAGAATAATAAATATTTAAGACCTTGCTAATAGGGTAAGCCAAGGGATAGCAAACAAAGACAAGGATACGAACAATTGGAACCACCGCCGCCCCAATAGCTAGCCCATACCTTGTACACACCGCCTGTGGTATGATCTTTGGTATATGAAAAACAAATGTAAAAAGATAATCAGCTTAAACATATAGATTATTTCCATTTTATTAAGTAATGAATTTGGTTTGTGACTGTGTGTTATCACCTCACCGAACAAAAGTATTAATGTGACAGATATTAATATCGCACCCCATGCCGTAACCAGACTATCGAGGAAAACAGGAAGTGCCTGAAACCAAATAACAGAGAAAATTTGTAAATATTAACATACCATTTTTCATATCTATTTTCATATGTTGTGCCATTTACAGAAGATGTAGTTCTGGTGACAAGTAATTTCACTTTCAATGTCTCCATTCTTCTAGTTATAAAAAAAAAAAATTTGGGTTCCATTTCCTAGCTTTGGCAGTTTCACCCTTACCAAACAAAAGAATAAAGGTGTTTTTATCAGCGCTTATCTGTACTCAAATGAAAGGAACAAGGGGTTTTTATTGGTTACTATAATGAAGAGGTGGCATGAAATTGATACCAATACGAGCACATGACTGATATTTCCTATGTTTCATTCTGTCATTTTGGCATACATGACACTGACCTTCCTATACCATATGCATGGGACAGCAGCAGGTATTTTACAACAAATAAGATCTTAATTGGTCTTATACCTCCATAGCGACGGCATTGCAAATAAGAAGAGTACATAGTAGCAGATGTTGGCATCTCACCACTGGCAATATTTTTGCTGTCAATGTAAAAAAGAAATAAAAGAACAGAAAAGAAAATACCATGCAACAGAAACTTCAGTAATCAAGTTAATAAAATTTACGCAAATCTTCATTTTCTTTTGGTACAAAATACACAAACCGTATCAGATACACACTCGTCATGCATAATCTTTTTATTACAGATGAACTAAATTGACTTGGGGTATAAGACCCAGAATAAATGGAAATTGCCTAAAATTTCCAGGGAAGGCACAAGTGTCAAATGCCGTGAATGTTCAGTGCTAGGTCTATGCAATGAACACCAGCTGGTCAGTTGGCGGATTGGATATTGTGAGTCATAGTTTCTATGTGTAGGAGTAGGTCATGGCCAATGTCAAACAAGAAAGGATTAGAACTGATCCACTAAACCATTGAGAAGAAAAGCCAGATATGACAAATTTCAACTTAGATTGTTAAATGTACTTTTTTAAAAAAAAAGATAGTGGTACTTTGTAATATTAACATAGTAACCCAACTCTAGCGAGTTTTGTACCAGAGATGTATCCAAAAAAGCAAGAGATTCATCTCTCTTGGTACCTGTAGTTTCCTTCTAAAGCAATAGAGTAATCATGGTGGCCCCTGATTTTTTACCAGTTGCCGACTTGTAGATTTTCCTAAAACAGTCCATGAAAAATCTACAGTTACAGCTTTTACTATATATACAGACCCACAATAACTAGACCCATAATATTATAAAAGAACCAACTTATATATGTTTACTATCATATCCTCCTTTCTACATGTCATACACATATGCACCCAAAATATCTCCCAAGTGACCTCCATTTTAATAATCTAGCTACTTTGGAACTAGCTGACAATGATGGGTAGAGAAAATTAAACAGAACTTACTGTCTGGTAATGTTTGTAATTAGTAATTACAGTTCATGGACTAATTAATAATGGAGAAAGAGAAGGACAAATTAGTAAATAGCAAATTAAAGAGCCAATCAGAGACCAAACCAAACTGAAAAGGACACTATATATATCAATCAAGAAGGGCTGATCTTTTACTTTGCAATACTATATTATACAACGTACGGAGATAAATTATAAGAATTTTTTTTGAGATTTGCTTTGCACGAATCTTGATGCGATGTACGATTGAACGGGACTTAATGTCCGGTAATGATTGTAATTAGTAATTAGAGTTCATGGACTAACTAATAATGGAAAATGGAGAAGGACATATTAGTAAATAGTAACTTAAAGAGCCAATCAGAGACCAAACCAAATAGAAAGGACACCAAGTCACCAACCATAAGGGATCCTTATCCTATGTTATGTTTAACTCTGAACTATACGGAGCGAGTCGCTGACAGTGGGCTCCATCACTATCTGAAGAGCCCCCCACACACAATTAAGCCGGGGTTTGAAGTTTCAATGACTCGCTACACAATCCCTAATTCGGATCGAAATTTTGTAACGTGCTTGGTTAACCTTAGCCATATCCCCCATGCACATTACATAGGTATGTATGGGCAACAAAATCAGAGAAAATGGACCAAAAAACCAACAGGAAAATCAATTATCTTACCCGCATTTTTCCGATCATGAGGCTGTCCCGCCTTGGCGAGAACCTCTAGATCGACGAGACTAAGCGACATAAGCCCCAGCGTTAGACCAGACATTAGCCCAGCGAATAACACCAGGAATGCTATGACAACGATGTGCACAAAGAATCCCAGCTCGCAACAGTGGTACTCCGCCATTAATTAATTTACCCGCCGCCTCTCTCTCCCTCACTCAGTAGCTTCTTTTTTTTCTTATTTTTTATATATAGATTAGAAGAAAGAGAAGTAACATTTCGATGACCTCGCACTAATTAACCAATATTTATAAAGGTATAAATTAATGTTTCGCACAAGAGCTAGCAGCTCTCCTTGAAATGTGTATGATTTTCACTTTATTTAGTCGATTTGTCATGGGGTCACTTCTCCGTTTCCTTTTTTTTTTACTAAACGAAGAAGTACTAATTAAAGAATGAAATGGAGGCGTACGCGCAGTGGTTTATCTATTCTTTTCTTATTTTCCTCGACATGAATGAAATGTATTGGTGTGTATACCCATTTCGAAGAAAATGGAGAGGAGCCTATTTACCGAGAAGTTACAGGAAGAAAGGATGGTGTGTGGTTGCCACGTGCCTCTCATCCAACTTAATTCCAAGAAGTAAGGAATTTTCTGGTGGGGGACTTTGGTGCTGTAGTGTATCAATTGGATTCCGTGCTACACTGCATTGCATACTATACGCACGGATGAAATATTTCCTCCAAATGCATACACCAGTTTTATTTGTAGGTAATGTTGACAACTGACTAGTTGTAAGCTTATTCTCACATTATATTCGACATGCCGATTTGGAAAATAATTTGATTAGTTGAGAGCACCGAAGAAAAATGCAAGCAGATAAATAATGAGATACAATCAAACCCATATTAGTATATTTTAGTTTGGAGCCCAATTTGAATAAAGGATGTGCAACAGTGCAAGGTTTGGGCTTTAAATAACATACTAGATGCCTTCTCTTTTCTTTTTTTCTTTTTTTCTTTTTTTTTGTCATTTGCCAAATAACTTAACTAAAAGGCGCTTTCGAATTAAACTCGGAAGCACTTGTTACTCATCTAAGACTTTTGACGTATGGTGTTTGTTTCGTGCTTCCATTGACATTGCTTAGATATTGTCAGCTAGTGCTTGTATTTTTGACATGTTTGGAGTTGGTACTTAATACCAACTAATGTTTGTGACTTTCACACGTGTTGAGGGAAAGCAGAAGCATTTTTTAGACTTTTTAGCCTTCGGAGTCGTTATAGCTTCTTAATCATAGACAGGTCAGAGGTCGGTTGGTTAATTAATTAGAGGCGAAATTCAAATTTTACGTGTTTATTTTGTCTCCGCCATTCATTTTTTAATATTATTATTGTTATTATTATAATTTTTATTTTTGTTTTTGTTATTATTATTATTGTTATACAATCTTCCTTTTAATATTTATCAAATAACAAAACAATTTTTATTCTTCTAAACAACAAATAATTAGTACCATATGCTATTATGATTTAGATGAATGATAATTGTATCCAATATCCGTATCTTTTATCTGCACTTTAGATGTATTTATATATTTTTTTAAAAATATTTATATTTAATAATAAAAGTATTATTATTTTATATTAATAGAATTAAAAATTTTGAAATATGTATTTTAAACGATTCAACATAATTTCTAACTTTATTTTTTAGATTTTTTATATGATCATTCAGAAAATAAAAAGTACAAAATACTTTATATACTAGACATAAATAAAGTATTTTAAGTATGAGTAGATAAGTATATACAGCGGTTGCTTTATTTGATTATTGATATATAGATCTTCCTTGACTTCTAATAAAATTCTGATGAAGATCTGGATATTGGTGGGGTCGTTGTCAGGTTATCTACCCTTCAATCTAAGATTTTGATATCTGAAACATTTTGTTTTCCAAGAAAAAATAAAACTCTAGATCATAAATATTACAGATAAAATGCATCTAATTAAACAGTCAACTATTACTGCAAATATGCAACTGATGATTCTTGCTGGTATGCCATCACCAAATATTGAGAACACAATCAATAGCCCAGATCAAGTGGTGTTGATCATGTTTATATGCATGAGTTTTTATTTACCAAATCCCTGGCTTATGATGCCCCCATTTGGTGGGGGGGGGGGGGTTAGAATTTTTAAATGGAAAAAAAAATCTTATTGAATTATAAAATAAAAAAAATATTTCTACGAATTTATAAAATAAGAAAAACTGCACTTTCGGAATGTGGCTTCTCCAGAGAAGGCCGCACTCTAAGAATGCGGTTTCGCAGTGAGAGGCCGCACTCCTAGAGCGCGGTCTTCTGTGGAATTTTTTTTAAGGAGATCGTTTACAAGCTTTCCGAAATGGTGAGGGGCCATACTCCCAGAGTGCGATTTGCAAGCCGCTTTTAAGAATGCAGTTTTTCTTATTTTATAAATTTGTAGAAATATTTTTTGTTTTATAATTCAATTCGATTTTTTTTTGTTTTAAAATTCACCCACCATGGGGTGGATATATATTTATATGTATGATTATTATGAACAGTGGAAGAGCTTGAACTCAAATTGGGGGGGGGGATTAATTGTAATGACTTATATTAATAAAAAATTAGGATACAATTCATCGGTATTTAGCATGTTATTTTCACTATTTACTATCAAAGCATTAGAGTTTGGTTAATATGTTTTCATAAACATTTGGGTCCGAAATGCTTACAGATTAAATTTCAAAATCTCATATCCGAAATGTCAATCTAAAGAATTCAATAAATTCTTCATATCAAAATTTACCATTTTTAGGATTATTGAACTATTTTTAATGAATTATGAAAGATGACTTTAAAAATAATAGAAAAATATTAATATTTGAATGTCAAAAAATAGTCATCTTTAAAAAAAACACTAAAAATAGTTCAAAAATTCTAAAAATGGTAAATTGTGGTATTCTACAAAATTTTGATATGAAGAATTTATTGAGCTACTTGAATCGATATTTCAGACACGGAATTTTAAAATTCAATCTATAGACGTTTTGGACCGAAATACTTATGAAAACATATTAACCAAAGTCCAAAGCATTATTTATATTTAAACTTTAGAAATGAATGAGCTTCAACAAATTGATTAAAGAGGTCAACTTATGAGAAGATGGGCCAATAATATAAAATTAATCAATAACCAATGAAATTGCATCTTTTATTGAGAAAATTTGGACCGATAGGAGGTCAGGGGCCAAGGTTGGCCTCCAAAGAGCTCCGCCTCTGATTATGAAGTAAGGCTAATGCTACAAATTTTGTCGAGTATATACTCATTTAAATCAATATACTATATACATCATTCTATTATATTTAGATATATGTATCCTGGCTTTCTGATACTGAAGATATTTGTATCCTGGCTTAAAAATACTTTTATGAACAACAATATTGGAATATTGTTGCTTAGCTAACAAATTTAGTAAATAAAGGATCTTTTACTTGGTCAACGCCTAATACTTATGCAAAAAATATCAAGTTATTTTCATCGTAAAACATTGAAAGAAATATGTCAATATTTTAATATTCAAATTGATTTCATATATTCAACAGCCTATCAAATATGTTTTGTTACCAGCATATAAACTAATAATATTCAAAGGAGCTTGAAAATCATGTTAGAATATTATTGCACGCTAAATAAAAAGTATCAGCAAAGCATTTTTTCCTTTTTGTACACTTAATATATTTTTTTAATATGTTATGTAGAGTTAATATTAAATAGCAAGCATTATCTTATATTTTGTAAGATATTAATTGAAAAGTCGCGTGTACGCTTGAAAATCTGAAAAATTATAGGAGGATAAAGTTAGATTGATCTTTTTATTATTTTGTTGTACATGTTTTTGATAAAGAAATTTGATCAGTTTTATAGAGCAAATAATGCAAACGAACCATACACATTCTTTTCGATACTTAATTAGATCAATACCCGGTATATTATTTCTGATTAATCTCATATTATATTCTAATCACTGAATTTAGACCTCATCAAATAATTTCATCATTTTTAAATTTGTCACCTAACCATTGCCTGTGTTGTATTTCCGTTATTCTGTTGCATTGCATGTGTTATTGCCTTATTGGACAATACTTATACGAGATATAAATAATATATAATCAAGGAAATGAGCGCAAATACGACCTTGCCAATAGTCGACTTCAGTACGTCACCATCCCGCCTGTGTGACCTGTCGTGGAATTCCCTCTGCTGCTTTTCAAACCTAGATGACATGATTGTGGCATCAATTCTGAAATTATGTCATTACATGTGGTACTTTATACTTGATCTGTCACGTCAGATTTTGATTGGACGGATATTATTAAATTTCAGAAGCATGTTATTAAGTTTTAATAACAGAAGATACGGGCACCTCTATCTCTTCACCGCCCCACGCATGATGATAGTAGCATCCCGGTCTACAGCCAATAGTCAATACAACTTTTCTATGGCAGAGAGAAAAATAATAACCGTGTAGAGGTTTTCAATCATGGCCTTAGTTACATGCGTATTTCTCCCACCGAAGGAATCTGATTTATGTAGGGCCAGAAGGAACATGACTCGTTCCACAACAATATACATATCTCACCGAGAAACCCGACTCCCCCACTCGCTGTACGCTGCTTTGTCCACTCCCAATAACTCAATGACACGTGTCTTCTTTTTCAATCTCGCGCCTCCGCTGCCTCGACTGTGCGAGCAGTCTCTCTCTCCATCGATCTCCTCTCCATAAATTAATTTTATTTTTGATATTTGATAACCTCCGCCTCGCTTGTTCGTCTTGCGAGACTCCTTCCTCTTTCCCACTTATTCGACCCCCCCCCCCCCCCCCCCCCCCCCCCGCTTATTGTCAATTTCTCACCAAACTCTAGCGACACAAACGCTGTCGCTACTCGGCTTCTCCCACATTTCTACTAATCTTTTACAAATTTTGTGCTCGATCGAGTCGCGCTCAATATCGATTTACTTTTGATATATCTGGAAAAAAGTATTGTTCGTCTGCCGAGGCATCAGCTTCTTTCTCTCTGGTTGTTTCTATCTGGTAAGATTACTATTTGATTAACCATCGCGCCTTTATTGAATGAAATTGAAGCATCGATGGCTTTCATTTATGCTTTTAAACGATGTGTGTGGGATTGCTTTTTCCCTTTTGGGATGAACTTTGTTTTCGGTGTTGTTAGCAGTAAACTTGGATTGTACGCAAATGATATGTGCATTATTATGCTGGAACGATGATTATTAGCGTCAATCTACTTTATCTCACTGGTAAAATGTGATCAATAGCGCATCCTTTTCGTTATATCCTTGATGGAAGATCGGAAAACTAAAACGAATGTGAAAGTCCTTCTATATTTTAATGCTCTATTTTCCCTGCATATTTGCGTAATATTCAAATTTTGAAACAATCTGGAATTCTTTAATTCTGTAGCACCATGTTCCCACTGGGTACTTAGTTATTTGGTAAGTAACATATTGGTTTGGTGTCACATTCGAGCTATTATGGATTTACGGCAAAAAAATTTTGTTGATTGTGGTCAATAATGGCAATTAAAATCCCCATCTGTTGTGATTGAGGTAGCATTAATTAGAAGGATATACCTGACCTCCCCCAAATTATCTTATTTCTTTTACATAGAAGAGGCCACCGACATAACATTCAAGCAAATTAAGACAAAAGATAAGAAGAAAGAGGATGAAAATCTCTGCTTTGCTGACATCAGCTGGAATCAACATTGGTGTATGTGCTCTTCTACTGTCCCTTTACTCGATTTTGAGAAAACAACCTGGAAATGTGAATGTCTACTTTGGCCGGCGAATTGCTGAGGAGCACAACAGGCTTCGAGATGCCTTTGTGCTGGAGAGGTTCGTTCCCTCCCCCAGTTGGATTTTGAAGGCCCTGCAGTATACTGAGGAGGAGATCCTCGGTGTTGCTGGACTTGATGCTGTTGTCTTTCTTAGAATTGTTATCTTTAGGTAACTTTTTTTTTTGTGTTACTTTGAGCTTTATTGTAAGATGATCCTCGGTGTCCCTGGCTGCTCGCAAGGTATATGACTTACTGGTTTATGCTGGTACCATGTATCTTGAACGATTTACCCTGTGATTGGAAGGGATTCCTCCTCTGAGAAATGAGAAATGGAATTCCCATTTGATCAAATTCATGATCAGAACAACACAAGAGACGAGTATTGATTTCATTTGATGTGATTTGGCTAGAAATTTTTGCTGGTCTATGTTGTTGGTCTATGCATCTTATTTATCCTAATCAATTATTACTCGGTACATATTTCCTTTCCATAGTGAGTTTGGCCATTATTTCTTACTATACTGGTATTATTTTGTTATAACACTATCATTTATTAAATTAACTTTGTAATTGGTAAGGAGGAGGAGGCTTGTCAGTGATTAAGGGCTTTCTATTGAACCTTTTACTAGGTTTTGGAAGTATTTTGTTTCAGTTTTGTTAGTGTTGCTTTAATTTTTAGATGCAATTTGTAATATACTTGTGGGGATTGATTATGGAGCTTTAACAGGAGTATGTACTTTAAGCAGGACAGTACGTGTCCATTTTTATTGGATTTAATTTCCTATTATAATTGTGTCTTATTTGTAGATGGATCCTATTTTATCATAATATTGTTACATTATGATAGAAATTGTATAGTGAAATGACAACCACAAGGGTAAAATTGTCAACTTGCATCAGATGAAATCATTTTCCTTTTTTATGAATGTGCTCCAATCAAAGGTTTAATGAGAATTCAATTCTTTTTCATTTTGTTCTAATTAACAAAGATCAATTAGAAATCATTTCTATGAATTCTTTTCCATTGAAATCAATTGGAACACTCCTAGATGCTACATTCTGATCAAGTGCTTATTGAGAATATAAAGGGTGACAAGATTGTCTACTTGTCCCGGTGATTACCAGAGACATGATTTACTTGGGTAAGGGGTTTGCAGTATACCGTTGTTTATGTTATGTTCTGTTTAGGTTTATATATGCCTTTATTTTAAGTAATTTTCTTTATTTTTATTTTTGACTTGTGCACTAATTATTCAGTAGTTTTGCTAAATTAAGATTGCTCAATTAAAAAGTTTAACACATATTAGGTATCTTGTTAAAAATTTTTTTATAGAAAAAAATGTTAAATTTTGTACTTTTTTGCTGCTCATCAATCACATTGTTAGGCAAAATTTTAATGAAAAGAAATTTTAGAATGAATGGAAGACCAGAAATAGGGCCAAAGCAATGTTAAATGGTCCCTTTGAGCATGAATGTTTATTTTTTTTTTTGATTTTCTATATGTAGTAGTGTTTCCTGGATGTTTAAGTTTGCAGTCTTGTCAAATTGGCAGGTAAATGTACCATGTTTTGAGTTGTCTGGTGTTGGATGTGGCCCATTGGGGGTACCAAGCTGATCTGATAATTGTTGGTACACCTGAGAAACATGAATATCTTCTGCACCCTAGAAAACATGATAAACCTTTTTGTATTATCTTCTTCACTGTTTCTTCTGAATCTAATAAGCCTCCTTCCTCTTAGTTTATCTCTACTTAAATGGGTGAAAAAGATGGGCGATATTGGTTGTACAGAATTTAGGATATGTAATATTTATGTGGTTTTCCCACATTCTAGAGGGGCGTTTGTTCTGTTTTATTTTGGAGATTGCCGCTGAAAATAGTTCCAAGGAAAAAGAGCTGGCTGTCCTGCAAATAGAATAGCACTGAGTATGCAATTAATTTGGTAGTTGTAAAACAATATCAAATTATAGAGTGATTTATATTTTTGTTTTAAACAAGCATACATGAATTGAAAAGGTACAATATAATATCTTAAGGTATATGTTAGTTTACTAGATGATTAGCATAGCTATTATTTATCTTCTTTTAGGAGTTTGTTTGATATATCTCATTTTGTGGAACTCCCTTCTTAATTTTGTTTAACATTTCACTAATCATTTTGTATTTGAACAGTATACGCATATTCTCAATAGCAGCTGTTGTGTGTGTATTTGGGATACTACCGTTGAATTACTTTGGACAAGAAATGGAGCATAGACGGATTCCCTCAGAATCTCTTGATGTTTTCACTATTGGAAATGTTGCCCAAAGATCCAAGTGGTATGCATAGCTGATATCTTGATATTATTTTGTATAATTCATGGCAAATTCAGGTTTGTCTGTTATACAGAGAATAGTTGAGATTAATTGTAACTTTGTTGTATATGTCTTTATCATACAATTATGGATTGTACAATTGGGTTTAATTGAGTCTCCTGCCCTTCTAACTATTCTTTGGTTGTATATGTCTTTATCATGACATTGCTCTCTTGCCCTTCTAATTATTGTTAGTCTTGACTTGTTTTGGCATTGAATGCCAATTTGAGGACAAAGAGGTTAATTGGGGATTTGATTTAGGAGAAGTTGAACTCATTAACTGTAATAATTTGAGGCTAAGTTTGGTTATTTGGACTTCGAAGACTTAGCCATATAATCAAGGCTTCATTAATTTTTGGATTATTTTGAGGCTTTGTTGCATGTCACAATGGAGGATATTTTCTATGAATTTATGATGTTGTTTCTCTTCATTTCAGGCTCTGGGTGCATTGTATAGCCCTCTACATAGTATCTTGCTCAGCTTGTGTTCTTCTATACTTCGTAAGATAAAATATAACAGCATATGTCATTTCCAACGTACTCTACTGTATTCTTTTGCATGGTCAATACTTGTTTGCAATCTATTGAGTAATCTTTTTGCATGTGGCACTCAATTTTTTTTTTTGTGTTACATGCAGATAAATCCATTTTTTAAGCAAAGGTCAAGTCGAGTGAAATATGTCCAACTTGTCCATGAATCGAGAAATGTTTTGTGATCATTAATATATTATTCTAAAATATTAACTGAACATATATACCACTCTTACAGAAGCATAATGAGGAGGTGGTATTTTTGAATAGGCCCAAGAATTTGGTGTTGTTTAGAAATATGAGATATATTGGATGAATTATCATATCTGTGAATACTAGTTTTATCCAGAGAAAGCCTTTCTTTTTCAACTTACTAGTTGGAAATTGAGATTGTAATACTGGTTTGTTTGTTAGGAGTACAAGAGGATTGCTAAGATGAGGCTGATTTACATCACCAGATCTGCCCCAAATCCTAGCCACTTCACTGTTTTGGTCCGAGGCATTCCTAAATCAACTGAAGGATCTTACAATGATACTGTCACAAATTTCTTCACAAAATACCATGCTTCTAGTTATTTGTCACACCAGATAGTTTATAAAGTTGGCAAAGTTCAGAAAGTTTTGGTAAGCTTCGAAATATATTTTTCACTTTAGAGAAATAAAACGACATAGCTATTTGGAAAAAGAATTACTTGTCAGTTCAAAGCATATTTTTTATATTAGTATGATAACTTTATTTTACATCAATCAAGCAATCTATTCTGATTGTCTACATTAATCCCTTATAACTAAACTTTTTCTCAATGCACTACATAACATGGAATTGAGCCCTCCATTTCATTTTTCATCCAACTATCCTAGTATTTTTAAATGGACGCTCAACCCCAAACATGCAACAAAGAAAAAAGAGGGGTCTGAAAGGAGGCCTATTTTGTTGTAGCTGTTGGTAGATTGTTGTATTTTGTTCTGTAGTATTTTGCTCCCTTTTACCTTCTTTTTTGTCAACCTGAAGTTGATTTTAATTTAATGACTTTTAGATGGGGGCTAAAAATGCATATGAAAAGTTTATGCATGTGAAGCATACGGTCATTGAGAAGAGATGCAAGATGGGTACGTATAGATGCGGCCTTTGTGGGTGTTCGTCAAAATCTTTCCAGTTGATTCCTACAGATTTTGATCAGAATGGGAAGAAGATTGATATTAGCAGTTCAGATTCCAGAATCAGAGAGCATGAGGTATGGAAGTCATCGCATTGAGATATTATTGTTGCTAGCTAGTCATAATGCTAGTTTGGTTTTACAAAAGTACGGTTCCCACTATTATTCTATTGATCTATTTATTGATTGTTTAATGATAAAATTGCACACTTCAGGGGTAATTCAGGTAAATTTGGTTTTTAATAGGCAAAAATTGGAGTTTATATGGGAAATCAGTATTAATTGAGGAATAAATTTAGTTGAATCTTTAGCATGATTGGCGAATTTCTTGTTTAATTCTTTTTATAACATTATGATTTAAAGAATTAAAATTTTACTCTTGTATATATCCTCTCAGAAATTTATACTTGCCTCTAGCAAATCACACAATGGTTTCTGTAATAGGAATGTGCTGCTGCTTTTGTCTTTTTTAAAACTCGATATGGCGCACTAGTTGCATCAGAGATTCTTCAAACTTGGAATCCAATGCTCTGGGTCACGGAGCTGGCTCCAGCACCATATGATGTCTACTGGTCAAACCTCTGGGTACCATATCGCCTGCTGTGGATGCGGCGCATTGCCACTCTTCTCATGTCCATTGTTTTCATGTTTGTGTTTCTCCTCCCAGTCACATTCGTGCAAGGTTTGACTCAGCTTGACCAGTTGCAACAGCGGCTTCCTTTCCTGAAAGGTATCTTGACGAAGTAAGTGCATCTGTGTCCCCCTGCCCTCACCCAAGAAAAAAAAAACGAAGAAAATAAGATAAAAAATATGGTAAAAAGAAAAGAAATTTGCTCAAAGAAGGTGGTTTATTATCAGATTGTGGCATCCTCTTTCTTATTCCCTGATTGTAGTATAGTAAGCACTTCTAAATTTCCGAAGATAGGCTGTATTTGAACTTGTTTCTGTTCACTAGTCAGACTAAAAATGAAATTTGCAGGTTCTGACATACAGAGAGAGAGAGAGAGAGAGAGAGAGAGAGAGAGAGAGAGAGAGAGAGAGTTTGTTTGTCTTTTTCTTTTTGGTATTATTTTTTTGCCAATCTGCTTCTGCTTTTTGTTCTTCTAACCTTCTGGTATTGATGTGACCTGGTGTCTTCTTAAATGATACCAAAATATTAACATCTGTGTCCATTATCCTTGCATGATGCATATCATTTCTTTTGTGCAGGAGATTTGTAATCCAGATTGTGACGGGATATTTGCCTAGTGTTATACTACAGCTGTTTTTATACACTGTGCCTCCTATGATGATGCTATTCTCGACTATGGAGGGTCCCACTTCACGTAGTGGAAGGAAGAAGAGTGCATGTTGGAAGGTGCTGTACTTCACTATCTGGAATGTGTTCTTTGTTAATGTTCTCTCAGGTTCTGTTATTAGCCAAATCAACGTCTTGTCCAGCCCCAAGGATATCCCAACTCAGCTCGCCAAAGCTATACCAACACAGGTCAGTTTTCCATTTGTTTGTTTTACCTTTGTTGCTTATTCTGATTTTCTGGTATCAGATGTACCTGGTTTGATGTGGGTACAGATCAAGTGGATGCATTGTAGAGGCTCATATTGTAATTGCTCTTATCTAGTAGATATGCTATTTACTATATATATCCAATGGTTCCAATTAGAAGAAATATTATGGGTTTAGTACCTGAAGGCCTTTCATGGCAATCAGTGTCATTTGTAAACTCTTTATTATTAGTTGTGCTTTCTGTCTTCAAGGTTTATATTTCTTTTGATACCATATATATCTGACAGTAATTATAGTAATTTTGTTTGCAAACTTATCAAGATGCTGTCAGTTGTCAATATGAGCAATATTGGGTGATGCTCGAAATTTAGCGAAATTAGTAGGTTTAATATGCCCGAGAAAAAAGAAGCCTGATTAATCTTCTTGTGATTGTAGGCGACCTTTTTCATTACATATGTACTGACATCAGGTTGGGCAAGTCTGTCATCCGAAGTAATGCAACTGTTTGGCTTAATTTGGAACCTCATAAGGAAATACATACTTGGCAGGGAGGAAGACCCAACTGCTGTTCTCTCATTTCCGTACCACACCGAAGTACCTAAACTTCTTCTTTTTGGACTTCTTGGCTTCACCTGCTCAATTTTGGCTCCTCTTATTCTACCCTTCTTGCTTATCTACTTCTTTCTTGGCTATGTTGTTTACCGGAACCAGGTAGAAATAAGATATTATGAAACTGTCCCATTTTTTACTACTTTAGGAAAATATGGAACTGCTTGATTTTTTTTACCGTTCAGTACTTCTACTAGAGTAAATTTTCTAAGTTTCCTCGAAAGTGTGTGTTCATAATTCTGCCTCAAACCTCAAGAGTTTCCTCCTATAAGATAATCCAACAGATATATCAGTAAACAGATAACCCGAATATCAGTTATTACTGCCATCAGGGACCATAATGCAAAGCATAAAAAACTTCGGGGACCTTCGTGAAAGACTGCTTAAAACTCATGAACCTCAAATTTGAGTGGATCTTAACTATTTGTGAAAGACTGCTTGAAATATGTGAACCTCAAATTTGAGTGGATCTTAACAATTTTGGTTGGATGTTTCCTGCCAACAAGGATGATGACTCTTTGCTGATGTCATGTTTCTGTGCGTTTCTGTGCACCTTTTAAACTGTTTTAGGACCGTCTGTATAAATTTTTGGAACTTAAAAAGGTCAATTTCCAAAAGTAGAAAATAATGTTTTATAACATCATAATATGTCTGAAAAGCAGATAATGAACGTATATTGCTCGAGGTATGAAACGGGAGGACTGATGTGGCCAATGGTGCACAACACGACAATTTTCTCCCTCGTGTTGACTCAGCTCATTTGCCTTGGTGTCTTCTCGCTCAAGGAATCTCCTGTAGCTGCAGGATTCATGATCCCTCTCATACTGCTTACTCTGTTGTTTAATGAATACTGTAGAAAGAGGTTCTACCCTTTGTTCAAGAGCTTCTCTGCACAGGTTATTACATTGTTGCTCACTACACTGGTAACTGCAATTTTGGTTCTGTTCAATGAAGCAACCAAAGATGGAATATAGACATCTTGTCCTTGTTCACAATGATCAATGATCCATAGTTCAATTTGTTGGTTGCTTGATTGCAGAAGACCATAATTGCACAAGCCAATTTATGACTCTCATGTTTTCTGAATAAAAAACAATTGAAAAAATATGATAAGTTGAGAAGGAGATAATAGAAATAATAAAAATGTGAATATAGACACCTCATGTCATCAGTATAACACTGCAAGATCATAAAAGATCTCCCTACATTTCCCTTGAAAACATTAAAAATTAAAAGTACATACCTCGTTAAGTTTTGTTAAGAAAATGCCGGCTTTCTTCTAGTTGGGGTTAATTTGTTAAATCTTTTGAAAGATATTAGTAATAGGTTACATTCTCATATTAAAAGAACATGCGAGCTATTTCTTACATTTCAGGATCATATCCGCATAAATGCTTAGAGTTTCTTTGACACTTGTGGTCTCCCTTGGTTTGCTCTGAATGACATCTTTGTCATCATTTGTTCTAGGATCTAATTGACATGGACAGAGAAGACGAGCAGTTGGGTAGAATGGAGGAAATACATGAGCAGCTGCATACGGCATATAGTCAATTTCCACATAGCACAGATGGTGTGAAAATAAGTGATGAATCTTCCGACGTAGAAGACCAAGCTAGCTCAAGCAGTCAGTCAATTGGTCCAGGAAAGGAATTGTCTCACCCGACACTCAGAGGCCTTCCTACTGCTCGGCTACAAAAGGCCGTCAGAACTGTCTGCCTCGTTGTTAACTTACAAAAGAAAGGTACATCTGTGTAGGAATCTAGCAGAGAAGAATTTAGAGATTTTGTCCATGTAGAGTGGGAAAATAAAGAGCATACTTGTACAGTTGAATGTAGAGGAATTATATTCTTCAATCCAATGGAAAACTCATTTTAGATAGGTTGAATCATAGTGTCAATTCTTTTTACAGAGTCGTTTCAGTTCTTATTGATTTTTTTTTTCCAAAAGGGGAAATGCATTCTTTCTGTCTTTTTGTTTTGTTTTGTTTATCTTTGTTTTTGTTCTTTATAATACGGGTGAAAAAGAAGAAAATTTTTGCTCGAAATTGTCACAGATGTAATAATTGTCTGGAATGCTTTCTGTTTGCTAGCTTCTAAAACATTCTCAGGTCACTCGTTCTCGCGACCAGGTAAGAAAGAATGGCGTTTATAGTACTTCATCTATTTTTTCTGTTTTATCCTTTTAATATTCTTGACTTTTTACATTGTAGATACGATTGCAGTGTCATTTATATTTCATTTTAAATAAAAAAGCACAGCTTTTGACACTTACCGTACATAATATTGTTTGTTACAATAGGTTTTGACTCAAAACTTCATCAGTACATAACTTTTGTGCAGTGGTTTCGAACGTTGGAAAAAAATGCTTAAATTTTATTCAGTATAGAGCTTATTCTTTTCGGTTCAAAAACGATGAATCCTGTATGTTCTTTTTTGGAGGTGATAGCTCTGATTCTGAATTTTATTTACAATAGATTGGGCACAGGGGCTTTCTACAGGTCAAGTGCACATGGATTTTATCCGTGGCTATCCTAGGTGGCTCTATCATTTTGTCATTTTTACAAAAATGGTACAGTTACATGCATAGAGAACAGAATAATTCCGGACATTCTGCATAAAATTGCTCCATAAATAAAGTAATGGTTTGATTAATGAGAATACATCCAAAGAGAAGAGGTTAATTCTCCTAAATATATATATACTTTTTTCATTCCTTTTTGACAACTCATTCCTTGTCAACTGCTATAGGAATCCATGCATTCTAACTATTAAAATGTTAGTATAAAATCGTGGTTGTGTCATGACATATACGAAACATTTATTACACCCGAATTCTCTATTTCAGTTAAATAGAAAAAGAAAAATGAACCCTCAAGTTTGAAATGGAAGCAATAATAATGATATTATGAAAAAAGAAAAACCAAGCTTCGGATGACAAATAAAATAAGAGAGAAAGGATTATGACGGTCAATTTTGTCCTTGATTTTACGTTTTTATTTTTTTAACTAAAGACGACCAATTCCTCCTTGATTTTAATATATATTTGCAAACATAAAAAGAATCTCTTCCATCACACAGTATTGCGATTGATGAAGAGCAACATGCTTTGTAAATATTAGTCTTATATTTGAATAAGCATGAACAGCCTTTTACGACACAATTACTGAATTCTATCAAACAGTTTTATTGTTGTGCATAACAGTGCAGTGAAGAGGTGTTAGTTGGGTTCGTTGGAAACTTGGAATAAGGTAACTAAAAAAAATAGGAAAATGTTTAAGAAAACTTACGAACGGAAGTTTTCTTAAACAAGAAGAAAGGAGGAAATACAGAGAGGAAGAGAAGAAGGATAATTTCTTCTAATATATTTATTTCGAAGTTCTAATAATAATTTAATTAGCTTTGAATAATTTATGGAGATATATCTGAGATCTTGAGATTTAGATGGATAAATATTTAAATTTCAACAATTGATGGGGAAATATCTAGATAGCCGAAATTTAATGGATATACACTTAATTTCGCCATTATTAAAAACCATTATTAAAAGGCGGTACGTATAGCTGCGATAAAAATAAGCGCACTATCTCATTTTATATACGACTGTCAATGTCATAAAAATAGATACATAAAGCTGTACGCTGAGATATGGATATACTATAGATTAGCTGTTGTTTTCATTAACAAATAATGAAGCAATATTGTCATTTTGTTGGGTTCCAATAATGCATCTAGGATCTTTCCTTGTATAATAATTTGTCCCAATTCAGTTGCAAATAGTTTGTTAATTAATTGAGACGGAGAAGGTGATGATGATGCTTAATTGATCTGTCATATATATGCACGGCCTCCTAGCTAGTAGAAAAGGTTGGATTAGACTTAAAATTATTAGTTTATGAGATTAATTTTAATTGTAAATGTTAATTATCTGGTATGAGTTAGAAATTGCTAGCTCTTAACCAACATAAAATCACTCCGAAGAAAAATGTTGTCAGCTTGGGAGCAAAATGTATCATAGTATAGATAAAGCTCGAGTTTATACGTCCAATATCAAAATTTTCAAATATATATATATATATATATATAGGAATTGATACATAGATACGGTTGTTAATATTGTTGTCGATATAAATATTATTTATTGTACACATAAAATATATTATTATGCATGTTAATGATTTTATTATACAAACTAATTTTATACAATACTGTCATTTTTCAATTTAAATGAGTTGTTATATATAAGGTGATGATCATTTGACAACTATTATTTTGATAACATTAATAATGAATTTTCAAATAATTCTAAAAAAATATTAAAAATAGAAAAATTTATAAACATATCTTTAACTTATAGATCGATTATGTTTCAAATTTTATATAATTTAAATATTATTTGATACTCCATTAAAGACCATTAAAATTACATGTCATTTACAACGGTTCATATTTAACGATATTTGATGGAATATCAAATAATCCTTAAACTACATGAAATTTGAAACACAATCAATCTATAAGTTAAAAAATATATTTGTCAATTTTTTTTTATGTTTTTGAGAATTTCTAAAAATTATTTCAAAATTATTTAAAAATTAATTGTCAAGGCTAGTCAAGATAATAGTTGTCAAGTGATACCCTCCTTTACATATATAAGTGATATTTAAGTTGAATAATAGATGTACTGTACAAAATAAAATCGTTAACATGCATAATAATTTATTTAACATATATAATAAAATTTATATCGACAATGATATCGATAATAATATCTCCATAATATTTTCATGATGAATATCTATAGACGATGAATATCTATACAATAAAATTCGTATTGACGATGATATCAATAATTGACATCTATACATTTTCACAATGGATAATTGGATATTGTAGAGGATTGCCATCCATGACCATTATTAGAGTAATTAGTTATAATTGCTGGGGTTTATCAAATTGAAAAGATGGTTAGGTAGACAGCATGTGCAACTAAAATTAGACAGCTTTGACGTTTTGCAAGTGGATTTTACTTGCTAAACCCTTGTTGACGATGATATTATCCTTTAATTGTTTTACGCTTAATGATCACATTTGATTTGTTGCTCCAATAGAAGGTACACACGTTGATTTGACATTAGATGGAGAGGTCGAGGCATGATTCTCTGTGGCGCATACATATAAAAAAAGTAGTAGTTAAGCAACTCTCATTATTAATTATGGAATGATGGATATCTTTTACTGCTGCTGTCAACCTTAATTAATTAATACATTCGCATATCTTAATTCTTAAAAAAATCATCTTTCAATGAGGAAATTATATCAGTCACCAAAATAAAATATTATTTTTTAAAAATAAAAAATCTCATTAATTCTAATATTTATTTTTTAAAATATTTTTTACGGAATTTAAACCTATATTTTTCTATAAAAAAAATAATATCTATCACTATTATATTAAATCTATAATTTTGTTATATAAAATATTATTTAATCGGAGTCATATGATGATACGAGCTAGGTTTTGTCATTATTTTTCTTACAATGAAATAATTTCATGAGAGACAATCAGGCAAAAATTATGGCCTCAGCACTCAGGTGATGTTTTTTTCTCAATTGAATTTGATTTGCGTGCACGGATAAACAACTGGTCCTGCTTCAGTACAGTCATTATAGGTAGGAACTGTAACACCTCCTAGACTCTATTCCCTATTTGAAAGCTACTTACCAGATAATTCATTCTGCAGAGCAATCTAAGATATGAAAATAAAGCTGATATACAGATACTACATACTATTATGATATCGCCATCCACACTAATAAATAAATTAATATTTATATTATTAATATTATTATATAATTTATTTTTACAATATTTTATTATTCAATTTAAAAGAATTATATTAGCGATTTTATTATATAACTTATTTGTACAATTTTTTATTCATATTAATAATATTTGAATTGAATAATAAAATACTGTATAAAATAAATTATATAATAAAATCGTTAACATAAATAGTAATTCATTTTATATGAATAATAAAGTTTATATGATGACGATCATATCAATAAAAATATCTCTTAAATATTTTCCATGATTTTAATGTGCGATAATTTTTTTTTTTCTGGAATGGATGATTTTCAGATTTTTAATTAACGGTCTAGATAAATTATAGAGAATGCAAAGTCAATCGGAGGGTAGGGGATTGAGGGGGTTGGCTAGTGAATAAACAACGTGATGTTCTATGAAAAAATATAGTGTCTCGGTCACGTGATGTGATGTGATGTGTCAAAAATGATAAAGTAAAGACATGTTATACCAATGACACGACACGCATGTGACATGTCACGTTTAGACACGCCGTGTTATACCGTGATGTGATACGTATATAACATGTTACATTTTAGTCACATTTTTTTTAATCTTATCTTTTCATATACCGTGACGTGTCAATATGTAACGTGACGTGATTTACATATAGTATGTCACACTTAGACACATTTTTCTCGAATATTATCTTTTCATTGTAAAATTTATTATAAAGTGAAGAAAAACATTAGAAGTATTTTTATGGTAAAAAATATATTTCATATTTATATTAAAAATTAAAAAAATATTTGAAATAATGGACGTGTGATTTCACGTGATCACGTGAGATGTCATAACATGACGTATCCTATGACGTGCTGTGACGTGTTTAAATAATTTCACATGGCGTATCAATTTTAGTTAAAAAAAGACACATCACGTAACATGTGAGACACATTATGTAATAAATACACATGTGGTAATGTATTGTAACATAACTAGTCATGACGTATCATTTTTTCAATCCTAGGGTTGGCACCGAATTAATTGAGTGGAGAGGAGCCCTTAGAAAAGAGAGCTAATATACAAATATTGTCATTACTACTATCGTCGATATCGATATTATTATTAGGTTAAATAAGTTATTATTTATGTTAATGACTTTATTAAATAATTTATTTTATATAGTATTTGTATTATTTAACTTACATGAATTATTATTGAAATTAGAAGTATTGATGTTGAATAATAAAAATATAATATAAAATAATTTATATAATAAAATCATTAATATAAATAATAATATATATAATTTGAATAAAAAGATCGGTATCGATAATAATATCAATAATAGTATTTTTTTAATATATATTTTTTAAAAATTACATTTTTTATTATAAATAAAGAAACTTCAAAAAGATGTCCGGTACAGATTTGGTGGTGATACCGACCTTATTTTATAAAGACGTTTAAAATTCCACAACTTGCAAGGAGCGTTGAGAATTTTAGAACTTATCACTGTAATATATAGAGAGTGTCAGAGCAGCAGCGGACACATGTTGGGTAAACTCAAACTAATGTTCATTTTTTATTTTTAAAATCAATAATAATTATATATAAATATATATATATTTAAATTTGATAAATTAAATATAAAATATTAAATATATCTAAACTTCAATAGATAATATTAAAAGAAAATTTTTCATTATTAAATTTATATTTAAATTTGTTGGATTTTCTAAATCTGCCATTATATATCAAAGTGCCAAAAAAAAAGAATTCATGATTTTCTTTTGTTACGCCGAACCTTACTACTCTCTGAAGAATCCTTCAGATAAGAATGAGAAATTGGAGCTGTTGGGAGATGACGCTTTAATTAAAACATTTTCGTTGTGGCAAATTGGCTCTCAACTTTTTAAGTACATCATGTACAAATACTACACTAATGGTAAACAAATTAGAAATTTGATCAATTTATGCCTGCATCGTACTAAATTACCAATGCAACTTTCATGATCTCCTTTTCATTTTTACCTTTTGTTTTATTTCCTTCAATTCATCTTGTCATAGTTCCAACATTTCCCCGTTATTTATTTATTTATTTTTCTCCACACTACAATATGAACTTGATCAATAAATGTAAAAATTGATTTCTTTTTGTTTTAAAAAAAAAACTAAATTATGTCACCGCAATAAGCAAGGTTCTGTGTAGTGATTGGAAAACGGTTTAAATTAACTTCCAATATAAAAAAATTTTAGGACCTAGTTGCTTTGTTGCTTAATAGCAAAAGTCTTAAAAAAAGTATTTACGCTTAAATAGCAAAAGTTTTATATTTTATATAGGTAAGATTATAAATTTTAAAATATGTATTTTAAATTATTCAACATAACTTTTAACTTTAATTATTATATAATCATTCAGACAATAAAAAATAATAAATACTTTCGATAATAAATATAAATAATTATTATATTAAGTATTCATACTTTCGGGTGTAAAATTTGGAATGCAAAATAATCTCTCTTTTTTATTTAAAAAAACGAAATTATGTCATTGCAATAAACGAGGTTCTGTCTAGTGATTGTAAAACGTTTTGAACATCTACTATCAAAATTTTTAGGACATAGTGGCTTTGTTGCTACTTGCTACTGAGAAAAAACAACGTGAAACTAAATACTGCTGACTTAAACTGATAGTTGGTAAACTAACTAAGCGCGAGAGGTCACTTTGTAGGTCCAGGAAAAGATTAATAATAGTGAACGTCAAAATAAAATATATATTTGCGTTTGAAATAGTAGTTTAGGATTTGATATCCCAACTAACTATCTATCAAGAGAAGAAGTCAAAGACGCAACGAAATGTTGCACCTAGTTGGAACATGCATTAATATTTAAGTCCATGTTGGTTATTAATTTTTTTTTACCATTTAACATATTAGAGTTGTTTATCGGATTTTTTTTTTCAAAATTAATAAAATATTAAATATTTTATATGAGAATTTTTTTATAAAATAATTTTTACATTAAGTACAATTAATTTGTACATTAATAAGTTTTTTCAAAATGTTAAAACATGTATGATGATAAATAATTAGTTATAAATTAATTCATATAGAAGAATACAAAAAAATTTATATATTTTAATAGTTAAATTGTACTTTAAATATATTACATATACACTTTTAAGTCAGGGAAATCGAGAAGGTTGTTATATGAGCCGTCCGAATAAGATAAATGAGGAGAGAAATAAAATCGATGATGGAGAACATCAACTATGTGGCATAGCTAGAAGATAAATGAGGAGATAAATGAAGATTTAACCGTTTTATGTATTTATTATATTATATTATAAATTTGTAGTATCAAAATTTTGCTTTTTCCCAAGAGAAACATCTCCATCTCTCATCACCGAATTCTTTAGTATGATTTAATAAATATTTACTGTTTAGAAAGTTGCATGTTCATAATTCAAACAAAAAAAATGATTATAAATATTTAAATTTGGATAATTTTATCTCATTTTTATTTCAAAAATACGAAATTTTTCATTCCAATCAAAACCGTCGACATAATATTTTCTTTTTCTAGTTGCACTCTCATTTTACCTCTCCAACTCCAACAAAAAATGAAAAAAAAGAAGAAAAATATTGAATCCTACTGATAGGGAATAAAAAACGGCACGGCATGTCAAGGCACGGCACGGCGTGTCAACGCGTGCCGTGCTGTTATCCGTGCCATGTCCGGTTTTTTTTACTGTAGACACGGCACATCACGCACGGATAAGGGAGGCGACACGGCACGGCACGGGACACGCATAGGCACGGCACGGGGACACGCGTAGGCACGGATAGGCACGTGATAGGCACGGTTAGCACGGGTAGGCACGGGTAGGCACGGATAGGCACGAATAGGCACGGCACGGGTAGGCACGGATAGGCACGGATAGGCACGGATAGACACCGATAGGCACGGTTTAGGCACGCATAGGCACGGATAGGCACGGTTAGCACGGATAGCACGGATAAGCATAGTATGCATGGATTGTGAGCCGTTGGATGTTGATCGGACAGTTGATTTTGTAAATTTTTTGGAGGGATTTTGAAAAGGGATTAAAAAATAGGATAATATGATATATATCCCCCAATTTGTGTATCTCGCCGTATCTCCTCTCTTTACCAATGTTAAACACCCCCTAAATAATGTACCCCAATAAACACATTTTACTTTTTTTAGCAGCAAATAAATTTAAAATATTTGAATTTTGTATATTTTTAAATTTTGTAAATAATTTTTGAATTTTGTAAATAATTTTTTCAAATTTTTAAAAAATAATTTTCGGAATTTTTAAAAATAAATTCGGAAATTTCTAATTTATTGACTATTTTTACAAAACTATTATTTTTTTCCAATTGTTTGTTTAATTTTTTAGGTTAAGGCACGTAAATAATTTTTGAATTTTGTAAATAATTTTTTCAAATTTTTCAAAAATAATTTTCGGATTTTTTTAAAAAAAATTTCGGATTTTTCTAATTTTTTGGCTATTTTTACAAAAATATTATTTTTTTCAATTATTTGTTTTATTTTTTAGTAGCAAAAAAATTTAAAATTTTGATTTTTTATATTTTTAAAGATTTTTCCGATTTTTTTTTCAATTTTTTTCGATTTTTTTTAAATTTTTTTTCCACCAAACACGTTTAGCACGGTTAAGGCACGTGTAGCACGGCGTGTCAACTCGACACAGTACGGTACGGTTAAGACACGTCACGTTTAGCACGGCACGTGTAGCACGCCGTACCTTATCCGTACCGTGCCTTATCTGTGCCGTGCCGCCATCTCTCCATTTTTGACACGGCACGACACGCATGACAAAAACAAATTTTCACCTCCCGTACCGTGCCGTGCCGTGCCGCGGCACGCCGTGTTTCGGCACGGCACGGTTTGAGAACACTACCTGCTGATACTTTTGATTCTCCTCTCTAGGTACCTCTCAACGCCACCAAGAGTCTTCTCAACTTTTTCTCCAGTGATCCCATTGTGTTGTCGTCGCCTGATTGATCTACCACTTCTCTTCTCTTTTTATATAATTTCTTCTTTTCTCCTGCATCATCACATATCCAAATCTTTTACATATATTCTCATCAATTCCCCCATAACTACGTCGTTTAGTTCTCTCAACAACACAGACGAATGCAGTGATATCCTCAAATTTATGCTTCAAGCTCAATACACGAATCAGTTTTTAATTTAATGATAAAAATAATATTTTTTTTTATGAAAGGTGACAGATTCGAAATCTAAATGAAATTTTTTTATGAACATTTAAAATTAAATAATTTAGACTCTCATTTTTATCTAAAAAATAACTCAATACACATAGTTAACAAATCTTCCCAATGTCGTACTAAGTATAAATATTTAGCATGTTCTAACCTACACCTGTTAAATTTGATTTTTTTCTAATTACCTATTTCCATTAGCATGTTCAAAATTCAAAGCAATAAAATTTGAAAACTTATGTAAATGTATGCAAATAGATATCAAAATTCCTACGTATGCAAATAAATACCAAACTTACTCAATGTATGCAAATAAATACACAATTTCCTATATTACATGTAAAACATCTTGCTTTTATATTGTTGTAGTTTATCTGAGCTTGTTATTTATTTAGTATATTCCAATTTGCACAGTCAAATAATTAACTTAATTAAGTTTTCCTGAAGCAGAAATAAATAACTTAAGATTAACGAGAGATATATATATATATATATATATATATATATAACACAAAAGTATATATTTTTGAGACATAAGTCATGAAAAAGGAGAAACTAAAAGCATCTAGACAGCAAAAATGTCAAAGGCACTAATCTACCAAACAACAGTGTCAACAAACTTTACGACTACATGTTATTTTCTCATCAAGCACCCAAAAAAGCAGCTTTCTCTCTCTCTCTCTCTCTCTCTTCAGTCTTTTCCTTTTATATAACCATCATTATTGTTTTACTTTTCCTCAAGATAGCCCTTCCCATGCGATGATAGATCTACGGAGCCGGAATCAAGATCATCCTCTAGAATTACTAAAGAGTAGAATTAATATCTCTCCGAAGCATATATACATTTTCTTAGACACTTCAATTAAAAAATTTAGAATTATAAAAAAAAGAAAATATTATGGAGATATCATTATTGATACCGTCGTCGTCGATACCGACATTATTATACACATTAAATGACTTATTATGTATGTTAATGATTTTATTATGTACAATGCTTCTATTATTTAACTTAAATACCACTAATTTACATAATAACTCATTTAAATTATATAATGACGTATAAAATGAATTTACATAATAAAATTATTAATATACATAATAATTCATTTAAGTTGTATAATGATAATACTGTACAAAATGAATTTGCATAACAAAATCATTAATATATATAATAACTCATTTAGTGTGTATAATAAAATCTATATTAATGACGATATCAACAACTGTATTTATATATTAGTTCCCTAAAAAAACCTCCAATTAGATTTTATACACTGTACAGTTTCTAACTTTACGTAAAACAAACCAAGTTCCCAAACATATATAATACCAGATGCTCAACGCAAACAACTAATAATTAATAATGTCGCAGCTTCAAATGCATCAAATCGTCAATGTTATGACCAAAATAAGATTAGTTCTAGAGTATTCTAGAAGGAAACCCTGTAGAGAAACGGGATGAAAAATTAGCTCATGCTTTTGAAAAGTCCAAACTGAGCTACATTCTAAGATGCCAATCATCACAGGGGAGAAACCGAGAAACCCAAAAACAAACAAGGTTGCTACCACTGTACATGCACAGGAACTTTCTCTGACCCAAAGGGAGCAAAGTCTTCATAAATGTTACGTGCTTTTTTGGAAAGTGGAGAGATGGAAATGGGTATGGACTGATTTAATTGTCTTTGGACCTGCTAACTAATTATAGAAGCTCATCACATGTTCAATATGTGTAAAAGAAGTGCTAAACTATTTATGGTTAATATAAATTGTTGATGTCATTAATCATAGGTGTAAATTATGTGTAAATTTAATTAATTTGGTGGAGATGTTGTGCATCATCTTTATTGACAGCTGTCCTGATCATGAACAAAAATGTTTCTTTACAAAATCAGAACCAGCTTACTGTACTGTCAACCAAATAATGCTCTGACTATTAAAAACATATACATAGAATAATCGATGCTTTTGTGATTTCAGAATTTAGGTCTCTTATTTGTGACATTTTCTTTCTACATCCATGAGGTTTAACTTTCAGATAGTAGTTAGGCAGAACTTTCAACAGAAGAAATGTACTTATAATATTTTTTTTTTGTGATACATCATGACAATACTTTTTTAATTTTATAATACTATATCACAAAAATAAATTATTGATCTTGTTTAATATTACAAAAAAAAACATACACATAAAAAGAATATTGAATTTAGAATTTGTTATTATAAGATCAAGATGTTGAAAGATTAAAAGCTGGTTTGATCTAGTATCAAACGATCTCAAATTATTTTTAAATTTTTATAACAAAATACTTCATATGATATTGAACAAGATGAATGGTTTAAGTTTTTGTTGTAACATTCGAAATTTAAATTATTAACCTAATATAAAATAATGTCTTGTTGTGTCAGAAAAGGAGTATCGTTTAATCATTTCTCATCTTTTTATTAATAACAAGTAGTATTAAAAAAAATAAGGTCTTTAGTTCTCCAAATATGACCACACAAAAATATCTAACATTAATATTCATAACTGTGCAATCTTAATAATATTTTGTGACAGATTCTTAACTTATTTGACTGGACTGTTATCAATAACTGCATCTTCATATCTTGACTAAAAAGTGATTACAAAAAGTAGAACTTTACAATCTATATATTTATTTACTCAATAAAATCTTTACCTTTAATTTTCTTATGTTTAGAAAATAAAAGGTGATAAATATTTTATATACTAGATATAAATACTTGTGAATTAAATTTAAATAACATGTATATTAAGTCTGAAAAATGTTGGATATAGATGTAAGAATAATTTTTTCTAAATTTAATTAAAACTCATCACAGAGTACATCGTAATTGAGTAATTACATTCTGAGCGCCTTAAGCAACATACTATATACCATTATTTTTAAAAAAAATAACAACTAAAACCAACAAAAAAAATTAAAATTTGCAAAAAACCAATCCAATATTTCCATGCCGCTTGATTATTAGTTAATTAATATAAATCGAAGGAATATCATAAACCCAACAAACATAAATTTACAACAGTTAAGGTACAGACATCTCTCTCTTTTCATTGCATGCCATTTAGGTGCACTTGTTCATCCACTGGGCTACAAAGCTGTTGCATTTCTTGGAGACTTGGAGCCATGCTGGGGTTAATCAATTCACTTACCTCAGTACTCCAATTGGGGAAATTTTCTCCATATAGACCATCCAAGCCTTCTAATTTAACTTGGTTGAAAATGAACATCTCATCTAGCTCCGATGGGTATGTTACTACCGACCCGATCAAACTTCTTGCCGTTGACATTTGGTTCAATGCCACTTTGGGGTACAATGGCATGTTAACCTCGGACCAAGTGCTGCTCTGGATTGAGCTTCCTTCAGTCGCAATAGAAACGAGCGAAAGGTTGTTGTTCGTGTAGATGTTCTTTTTATCTTCTTGCTTTACATTGCGGCTCTGCTGATGTGGTATTTGTTTGCCAAGTAGCTTCTTCTTTAGCCTAGTGTTCCAGTAGTTCTTTATATCATTGTCAGTCCGACCTGGAAGTTGTGCTGCTATGATAGACCACCTGTATATAGACAATTTTAGAATGGATGATCACAATTATGAAAATATGAAACTATGAAGCATATGAGACTAATTCATCATATTGCAAACAAGTATCAAGAAAGCAATTGACCAACCTACTGCCGATACTAACGTATAGGCTTAGAATAATTCTATCTTCTTCTTCAGAGAAAGCACCATGCTTAATGTTCGGCCGAAGATAATTCAACCAGCGGAGACGGCAACTCTTGCCACATCTCTTAAGTCCTGATAAAAAGGAATGCACAACAGAACTTAATACACACAAATGAATATACGACGCGTCGAAAAATGTATTTGGTAGTTTGGTTAGTCATTTGCTACTTGATATGCTATAGTTTCTGGTGCATTTTGCCCCAATTTTGTTACTTCCTCCTTTTGCTGCAAGTCAGCTCAAAATCCTTGACTGAATTCCCTCCTCAAAGGGCTGAACTTGATAGACCCTGCCTCTATTTCTAAGAAAAGATATGGAATGGAAGAGATTACTAATGACTAAATGAAACCACCTACAATTACCTATCTTTTGAGGGAGAGCAATCCAGTTGCCACCAGTACCGTGTTGTTCAATATAAGATTTGAGCTTTGCATCCTCTTCAGGGGACCATGGTCCTTTCTTGACATTGGCTTTGTCACAACAAGGAGCTCTTCCCATGTTTGATGGAGGATAGTGTATTTTGACTTGAAGAGAAAGGGTTTAAGAGGGGAAGTAGAGAATAAATAAGGAGGAAGAGAAGATGAAGACTTCTGTCTATTTAGATTTTTTTTTTCTTTTTTCCTAAACAAATTTATTTGTCTAGTTGTCTCTCTTGGACTATTATACAATTTCTATCATAGAGCCATCGCCACTAGGGTCCTATCATAGTTAATGTTTGCTTTCTTGCCTGTGATGACAGTAGCTTATTTTTTGTTTTAAAAGAATTATTGCAGTATTTTAGTGCATGGACTTGAGTCCTTGAGGATGGTTATTGTAACTAGAAAATAAAATATTGCAACTTGATCCAAAAGCAACCCAGGATAAAATGTATCATAATCAGCCAAAGTAGTTGGTGAGAAACAGTATTTGTTAAAGTTTAATTAAACAAACAAATGAATTGTGACCACAAATCACATGTGCTATATTTATATCTCTGTACTCCCAGGAAAATCATTATTCCAATTGTTTCTTTGAAGAACATACCTATATATAATGTACTGTAAAAAAAAGTTACCAAGGCGTGTGAAAATGACAGCATATGTTTATGTAAGAGGGAGGGCAGTAAATTGAAACATATAGTAATAATAAAGTATACTTTAATACGTACGTAACTACGTATACTTTAATATATACGTACTGTTGCTAAAATAGGCGTGACATGTAGTGCAAGTCGATGTATTACACTGAATTTAGATTGGTGTATCATTGCATTGACTATGTCACGATCCTTTCCAGAAATAATGAACCCAAGTAGTTTGTTAATTAGCTCTTGGCATTAATTAAGAGCTTCCACAGGAGAATTAATTGAGTGCAGCGTATTGTATAGTAGTTGTCCCAGGTCCCTGCTTGAATGCTTGATCTTTAAATTATGGCATTAATTAACAATAGTCGATAATCTATCAGTACTGATCGATTTTGCAACATGTAGATGATGCAACAAAAGTAGTTTTAAGTAATAGAAACTGTACATAGACACCTTCAGTAACATATTTTATCTCTAATTTTCGTAATATCACATTTATCGTTCTAAATTAGAAATGCTCTTGTATTTATATTCACACACAAGTCCTATATTTAATAAAATAAGAATAGTTTTAGCTCGCATCCAAAATTATTTGTAGATCTCATTTTAATATACATCCTATGGTTAGGCTTAAATATAAGAGAGGTAAACATTTTTCATTTTTTATTTGGGAAAAAGATATTTTTGTTATATTGTTTTATTAACTAAAGGGAAGTAATAATCTGCAATTAATGTATCATTTTAGTGCTAAGAAAAACTTTGACGGCATTCCTTGTTTTTCCTCAGACATTTGTGCATTTGATGGAAAACTAATGAAAGCAGTTATTGTTTTAGAGATTTTTAAGAATTAAGATATCTCTGTTCGAGATTTTTGTGAGTGCTCCATAGCTCCTAATTTTTGTGAATTGTAAATGTTTTTTATGTCTTTTCAATGATGTAATATCTTGATTTTTTTATTTTGTAATTGGAATGTACGAAGGGTTAAATATCTGCATTCATTTTGGTCCTTTAAAATTGTCCATCTCCGGACGTATGTTTTGAGTTTTTCAATCAAGATTCCATTTAAATAGCTTCAAAGTATTTAATATAGAGAGTTAATACACATATACGATTGTTGATACCGTCGTCGGATTTTATTATATACATTAAATGAGTTATTATTCATATTAATGACTTTATTATATTAATAACTTTATTATGTAAATTTATTTTATAAAATACTATTATTATGAACTTAAAAATGAGTTATTATCTATATTAATGACTTTATTATATAAATTCATTTTGTATATAATGTCATTATGTAATTTAAATGAGTTATTATGCATATTAGTGGTATTTAAATTAAATAATAGAAATATTATATATAATAAAATCATTAACATGCATAATAACTCATTTAATATGTATAATAAAATCTGTATCGATAACTGTATTAGTATCTCCATTATAACATTTTCCTTTAATATAAGGGTGTCTCTCCGGCACACCATTTTTTTGTGAAGAAAAAAATTGAATGAATATAGGCCGTATGAATAAGGAAGGGTATAATGGAAAAAAGAAATATACTTATTGTTGTTTTATTTGGCAATAAATCGATCAAATTGAAGAGAAATAATTGCAGTATCTTATTAACCTTTTTTAATTGTAATTGCTGTTTTGATTTCTTTCTGTCCATTTTATTCACATCTCCCTTGCCTCATTTTCCTACTAGCTAGCAGGCATCAGTATATGTATGGCCGATCTCTAAAAAAGGAATGGTGCTTAGTTAGTTGTTTAAACTGTTTTGTCAATTGTCAAATGTGATTCCAGATGTAATTTTAATATGTTTCGGATATATGTATGGCCAATCTCTAAAATTAACTGATATCAACATATATCAGTTTTTAAATACCGCTGCTTTTATCAATTTTTAGCTGGTATAAATTATTACTCATGCTTCATATGTTACAATATTACATAGTATAGACGGGGATATTCTACCATTTTTCTTGAATAATACCAGATCCAAGCACCTTCTATTTTTCTTTATTGTTGCAGTCATTTTTCAAAATAGGGACACCTTCTTAAGTGCGATTACTTTGGAGAAACACTTTCAGAATTAGGAAATAACGCATGGGACCAGCGGATTATTTAATTTCTTCATTATTTCCGATCCTGTGAAATTTATACCTCCTATAAAATTATGTAAATATCCCTACCCACCTTCAACGTTAAACTGTTTATTTAAATCTCTGCCGTTTGATTAAATTGGTTCAGGCCGTTCAATTTTTTCAATGCACTAAAGCAATTCTCTTAATATAATTATCATATAGATTAACTTAATTGATGATGCTTCTATAGAGAGAGAGTGGTGACATATTGAAAGGGATCGGAAGAGAGAGAGAGAGACCAAAGAAACCCCTTAGCAACCTTGTACTCCACAAAATAATTGAGGAAAGGGAGAGAAGAGATGTTAAAAATAAATTTACTTTCTTTACACTTTAATTTTGGAGAATATAAAATTAATTAATTTGAGAAATAGAAAAAATGAATTCCTCCATTTTTGTTTTCTTTATAAATTTTTTGAAACAAATAGTAATTGAATTTTTCTCCTCTCCTCTTCGTCTTTTGTGGAGCACACTCTAAGTTCTTGCAAAAAAAAAAAACCAAAGAAAGGGAGAGTAGTGGAGAGAGTATTGAACTCGTGGCTGTAAAAAGGGAGAGAAATAGGAGATGATCTTTAAAGTAATTAAAGAGAGATGAGGATAAAATTTTCCATATACAGTTATACACAAATACTCGATTAATGTTAGCATTAGAAATGCCTCTTTTCTCCTTTAAGAATTGACTGTTATTATTCATGATGTATATTAAAATTAGATGTATATAAAATTTTGGATGTATATTAGAAACACATAAAATAAAGTCTAAAAGTTTAATTAAAGAAGAGTCCTTGGTTTAGATTGACGATGTTTTGGCATGTGATGTACTTCATTATTAGCTGTTGTCAAAAAAAGGAAGAACTTACAAGGTTGTAAATCATTGAAGAACAACTCCATCAGACAACCTATCAAGGACATAGGAGAGATCAACTATCTATCTGACATGTAAGTTTAAACTACTAAAAAGTGATTGGAAGGACTGAAGTTACATTGGAAACCCCATAGAACCAAGCAAGGACCCCACAGCATTAATAGCTGATACCTTGTTAGTACCAATTCATTGTTGTGGTCTCAGAAAATACCTTGTTTGATTTATGTTGAGTGTGTTCTTCCATCGATGGTGATCAATTTGTTTGGTACCATTTGTTAATTGAAATCAGTAAGTGCCAATAATTGTCCTGTAGCTATGTTGACAAACTGCTCTGGTGTAACAAAATTTTATGTATCATCACAAGTGCAAACGATTTCATAGATTACAATAATATTAGTGGAAACATTCTTAATTAGAAGATCCAATTAGGTAGGATTAGAGCCTCTTTAGATCTTAGTTCCTCAACATAGATATGGTTTCTGAATCAGCTAGAAAGTGGAAATAAGATATGTCAGGATAAGATAACTGGAATTTCCCAAAAATTGGGGGATGATCGAGTGCATTTTGTTACGTCTTTTTATTTTGCAAACTGCTTCTTGAGACTATATGTTGTGTATAAATTATAAAAGAGAGCTTATATACAAATATCATCATCGATATCAATTTTATTATTTAGATTAAATAAGTTATTATTCATGTTAATAATTTTATTATACAATTATTTGTACAATACTTTTATTATTCAACTTAAATGAATTACTACTTAAATTAATGATATTTGAGTTAAATATTAAAATATTATATAAAATAAGTTACATAATTAAGTTGTTAACATTAATAATAATTTATTTTATATAAATAATGAAGTCAGTATTAATAATGATATCAATGGTAATATCTCCCCAACATTTTACATTATTTAAAACGATAACAATTTTTGAGCTTTGGTGGGCTTTGTATTGTACTGATATTAGTACTGGTTTTTATAAGCTGACATTGGTACTGGTACAGCATCCAGTGATCGTCGAGCGTGCTGTTGCAAGGAACTGCGTGTTGAAACAGGAAGCAAGGACTGAATGTCTGAGTATCCACCTGTTGAAGAGTGGTCCCTTTTGGAATTTTATTTTGTTCGTTTGTTTGTAAATAACTATAATTAATATGATCCTTTTCAGATAAAGATGTCAGTTAAGATTTCCAATTTTGTTGTAGTCAAATTTGTAATATGCAATTTTTACATTAAAGTACTGCTTAATTAATGTGGTACCGTTAGCTGTTGATTGTGGCATTAAAGGCAGGTAGTTTTTTTTAAGGCATCACTTAATTAAATAAAAACTGATAGTGCCTACTTGTAAATTGTTATCAGCAGAAAAAAGAAAAAATGAGGACACAATTTTGTCATAGGGGTGGATCCATGTAAGGATAAGTCGATGCATGTATTCTTAATTTTTCAAATCATTAATAATTATATTATTTTTTATATTTAATAAATTAAATACAAAATAAATCTGTCTAAGTTTGAATATCTAATGTGGAAAAAAAATGCTCATTCTTAATTTTGTATCTATATTTGTTTGACTCTCTGGATCCGTAATTGATGAAAAATTAGCTCTTCTCGCTTTCAAGAACATATTTATCTCACTTTGAAAATTACTTGGTTCCACAATTAATTTTTCCACGATTTTCAGATTTTCTTTGACCCCTGCTAATTGACATTCATTGACAAAATTAATTGAGGTTAATATAATATACATTGTGGCAATAACGGTTGCTTTAGCACAAAAATATGTTAGACACTATATTGTCATTAAATTTGTACAATTCTTTTTTTTCCCAGTAGCAGCTTATTTATTGTCAAATATCCACACAATTTTAGTTTTTATTTTGAACCTCTATTTTATTTTTTAATGATGATATTTATTGTGACAATATTTAAAAAGCACATATGATAATTTAAAAATACTTGTATTTTTATTATTTTATGGGTGGGGATTAATTGACAACTATTTATTTGATAATCTTGACAGCAGATTTTCAAAAAATTCTAAATAAAATCTTAAAAATAGAAAAAAATTTGCAGACATATTTTTGAACTTATATATTAATTGTATTATAAATTTCATGCAATTTAAGTGTTATTTGATACTCCATTAAGGACCATCAAAATTAAATGAAGCTTTCAACGGTCCATATTTAATGATTTTGAATGAAATATCAATTGAGACTTAAATTGTATAATTTGAAATAAAATCAATCTATAACTTCAAGAACATGTTTATAAATGTTTTTCTATTTTTAAGAAACTTCAGGAATTGTTTTGAAATTATTTAAAAATTCATTATCAAGATTGTCAAAGTAATAGTTGTCAAAAAATTTTCACCCTTATTTTATTAGTCTTTAAGTGATGTGATATTATTAATGTAAAAAGAAATTAATTTGTTACTGTAATATGACTTTGCGCTTTTAGATTTTTTTGAATTGGATTTTATGGCCTAAGAAATATAGAAACCTAGTTCAAAAATTATATTTGCTATGAAATGATACCTCCACTATCTAAATCATATGATTGTGTCATCATCCATTGTAAGGTGTGGTGAGACGGATGCTATATTGGGTTAAACATTTGAAGTGACATAGGAAAACCCAAAAGCTAGGCATACATAAATAATGAAGGTAGCCGCAAACGTAGTACACCAAACTAAAGTGATTTTTTTTTTTGATTTAAAACTAAAGTGAATGCATTGCAAGTGTCCAATCAGCAGACATTATAGTTACAAGTGGTTGTACCAACCCCAATTAAGCCCAACATTGTCAATAGGAGATGTTGGACCACACTTGAATATATTGTTACGCCACAGCTTACGTACTCGGATACGCCGTACGTACGAGTCTTACCGCTTCTCGCGCGTCCGGCCTGTTTGGTCTCTCTCTTTATTATCGCGTATCCGACTTTAGTTGTGACTTAATTGTGGGGGCTCCTTTAGATCTCCGACACATGCAAATTCAGAAGTCAACAGTACCAGAAATCTGTACACTGTTACCCAGAGTAGCTCTTTTCACTTTACGACGTCAGAACTAAGCTGGAAGACACTACCATTTTTCTGTTTTTTTCTTTAATATTTTTGTTTTATTGATCAAGAGCTAGCTAAGTTTTGTATTCAACTAATTTGATGTATATTGTAAATTATTTGGTTCTTGATCAAGTGTCAATTAAATTGAATTGTTAATTTTCTAAATCTCTTGATAAATGATCTATTGGTTTTCAAATTGTATCAAATTTATTATCCAATTGATTTGGATTATAAATTAGACATCTATAATTTTTTTATTTTGATTATCTTTCAATTGTTATGTTGTTAAATAGTTTTATTATCAGCATAACTTAATCGGTCAAGCCAACTTATTTGGCCAGATCAATCTATAAAGTTTTTTTTATTTTTAAATTTTTTTTCCGAATTTATTTAAAAACTCATTGTTAAAATTATTAAAATAACTATTATCAAGTGATCACCCCCGTTAATAAAACTCCATTACATTGGCGATATATAAACTGATGTCACACACAAGAACCAGACAAGAACAGATAGGACTACTTATGAAGCATTCTACGAAGGTTCTGGAATTAATTCAGCCTCCAAAAATTAAATCCACAACATCATTGTAGTAGAAATCAACTATTTTTTTGGCCATAGAAACAGTGAGAATGAGGGGACATTCAATTATAATGATGAGTTCATACTTTGCTTTAAAAGGAAATTTGGTTATGTAAAGAGAGCCAGGAGTCAGCGTCTCCCTCCCCCTCAAAAGAGAGAGAAAAGTAAAAATTAACAAAGTTGGTAGGCGGCCTAAGCCAAAGTCGAGGCCACCTTTTCTTTTCTTTTTCTATTTTCCCTCTATCCATAGAGGCGATGCTGATTGTGATTGATCTAACGGCCTAATGGCCGACCAGCTCCTTGCAAGAGAGGTCCCTCTTTTCATTTCATGTATATTCAACTAGGTGTGAAATGGGCGGTTCAGATCGGATTTTTGTTGGATTTAATCGGATTCAAGTCGTTTTATATATGGGATTTTTGTTGGGGATTGGAGCAATGTAATCGGTTTTCTTATAGTTAAAGTTATTTTGTTGGAATAGCTAAGGTTGCAAAATTTTATCGATTAGTCTAACTTTAATTGGATTATAGAAAATTTTTAAAAATATATATATATATATATATATATTGATGTACCTCTTAACTACACTTCCTAACTACACCCCACAAATCAAGTCTAGAATTAATTTTAAACATCTAATGGTCCACTTGATTGATCTCGTTCGTTCTCTCTTAATTTGATGACCTCTTTCTGACAATCTCTCACTGATCTTTGATCTCTACATGTAGCTCTCAATTATTTATTATATGCAAAATAAGTTATGAACATGTTACATAAACCACGTCTAAATGCATGAATTTACTATCACAAACATGAATCAATAAGTTGATGTCTGGCGCAAAAAATAAAAACGAAAACATAATTAATACCGTATCTTTTCCCCTAATAAGACTTCATTTACATCTTATAAATATAATTGACACGGATCTTGGTATATGAAATGTTTCTTCTTTTCCTGCATATTCTTCTGGTTGTACGTCAAGCTCCTATTTCTTAGTTTCTATTAGTGAATGATGATTTCTAGATTTGGGCCAAGATGTCAATAGATAGTTTTGTATCGACATTTGGGCTATTTAGTCATATCAGTTATACATAATATAATACTACAAGTTTTTATCATCTATAGTTTCAGGATTAACAGCCTAAAAGATGCCCTGATTGATTCAAAATGGAATATTAAACATCACTACAAAATCAAATTATTGCTCATAGAGTAGTTGTAATCGAAAACCCCATCTACTGATTGCTCCCGTCCCCCATTTTTCTTAAATTTGAATTTTCAAGATATATATATTCATTTTTCAGACCAAATAATTAAACATTTTAATCATAAACACATCACACAATAATAATGGTATGGACAATGAATCGCTCCAACAACAAACAATCATCAATGCACTATATAAAACAAAATCTCAAATTTACACAGATATCTAACATCCATACAATTTAGCATTACCTAGAACCACTAATAAATTTTTCTTTTTTGGTTTGAAAACACTTGTCAATTTTTCTGCTGTCTCTGAGACAAACCTGACTCGTAACTATTCGTATAACGAGTAAATATTTGCAGATTTTATATCCTGATTTCAACATAAAAAAGGCGTCTCTTCTTAAATACTTTGTTTAATTTTTTTGAGTATTGGAACCTCATCAAACAATAATCCATTTCAATACTAATAGCTATAAAGAATCCTATTTCATAGAAACTATTTTTATCCATCACATTCCCTTTAAATACACCTTTAATCCCTCCAAACAAAGATGAACCAAGCAGTTTAGCACACACACAACCCATGAGAGAGATGGCTATCTCCAAGTCCAACATGGCTTTCTCTCTCATTCTTTTCTCTCTCCTCACAGCCACCATTGCTCACAAACCCGTCGATGAAATCCTCAAGGCCCACAACGATGCTCGTGCTGAACACGGGTTGAAGCCTCTCAAATGGAGTTTAGTCTTACAGGCATATGCAACCGCCTATTCGATCAAGAGGAAGTTCGATTGTGAGTTGCAGCACTCTCAAGGGCCTTACGGGGAGAACCTTTTCTGGGGATCGCCGTATGGCTACTATAACTACACCGATGCCGTGAAGGACTGGGTCTCGGAGAAGAAATACTACGACTATAATAGCAACACTTGCCAACCGAACCAGATGTGTGGGCACTACACGCAAGTTGTCTGGGCCAAGACGGAACGTGTCGGTTGTGCAGAGGTGAAATGCACTAATGGAGATCAATTTGTGTCTTGCAACTATGATCCCCCTGGAAACTACATCGGTGAGAAGCCGTACTGATTGAAGATGGAGGTTTATAATTGGAAGAATTATTTTCTCTTCCAAGTGTATGAGTTGAGTTAAGGGTGGTTATTTATTATAGCCTCATACATGAGGTACCCTTTGGTTCGGTTATATTATTGGGTGTGTGACTGTGTATATGTATCCGAATTATTTAATTTATTCAATTTCAATGTTTAATCATGTGTGATTTGTGTAATAAGGACTATCGAGGTTCAATCATGTGTCTGGATTACATCTCATGACACAATTTGCAAAAAAAAAAAAAATTATTCGGGACAAAGCTCTCCACTCTGCCTCAGAGATTCCATTATTGAACTCTCGAGTTAATCTGAATCTAAGAAGGGATGGATGAACCTAGCAAACTTGAATTAAAAAGTTAAAAAAGAATGATCCAACAAATGAGGTGAATTTTACACAAATTCAACAGTAGAACCGATGAACTCTATATGTTTTATTTTTTTTAAGCTAGATGTTTGTTATATGTAATTTGCGTATAATATTTTAAAAGTTACTCTCAGTCAATCATTTGAGTAACTATTAACTTAGAAATATGGTTCTAAATAGTTGATATTTGCATTATGGTATAATTATAAAATAATACAATCATTTTGATCAAGTTAAGGCTCATTTCGTAAATACATAAATCAAATGCAATACTAATGCAATGGAGTAATTATTTCTGACTATAGTATTTTTTCTAACAATTTAGGGTCAGTTTAACCTAGTTTACATAAAACTAATTTATAATTTCAAGAAGTTTATGTTTCATTATGAAAAAATGCTTTCGTTTGACTTGGGAGAGCCAGAACACGAGAAGCTAAAAAAAATTATATTTCATTAAAATTTGTTCAAATTAATGAGTAAGTGAAATAATCATCGAGAAAACAATAAAATTTAGAGCAAAAAATAGAGATAAATTGTATAATATAGAATATAACGTTTCTGATTTATCCGTTATTGTTGTTGATGCTTTTTTAACATGTCTTCTTAAATTTGCATTCGCATTTTGAATATGCCTTGGATCACATATGAATATTATGAAAAAACTTCAAATAGGGATCAAGCTAATCAATTTTTAGGGCCTACCAGATCGTATGGTTTGTGACAAAAAAAAACTATAAGAATTCCTAACTTGTGCTTTACTGTTTTCTTCAATTTAATTTCTCAGTGAAAAATTACGCCATACAAATGTGAGTGAGAAATAAGTTCTTTTTTTTTAATTCAAGAATCTTCGACTATATTTTATTTTTGTCATCTATGACAGCATTTAATTTGAACTCTAAAATTTATTTAGATTTTTTATCACATCGATCACCCTTCGAAGCGTGGTGTTCTCTAAAACTTATGCAATGAAATATAGGATAGTAAATTTTGCTTTTTGCGTTTCATCTTCAATAAAATTTTGTTACTTGTGGTTGATCATCGAAATAGGTGTCTCATTTCACCATGATAGGTAAAAGAACCTCACTCATCATCGATTGAATACAATCTTTCATTGTTGATGTGTTCAATACTAAAAGTTATCATGAGGAAAAAAAAAGAATGTCATACTTTAATCTCAATTAAGATTCAAATCATGAACAATTGTACCTACTGTAAAATGAACAACTGTATCTCCCATAAAATCAAAATTTGAGCCTATACAGTTGTAATCGAAAATCTCATCGGCTTCTTGCTCTCGTCCTCCGTTTTTCCTTTAATTTGATGAAGAAGACCCTTCTCTTGATCGTAACATTTATTTATTAATATCCACGATATATCTGTTCATTCTTCAGACCAAATAATTAAGCATTCCAATCATAAACACACCACACATGATAGTGGTATGGGCAATGAATCGCTCCAACGATAAACAACAGTCAATGCACTATCTAAAGCAAAATCTCAAATTTACTCCGATATCTACTGCCCATACAATTCAGCATTACCGTCAAACCCCTAATACATTTTCCTTTTTTGGATTCAAAACACTTGTCAATTTTTCAGCTGTCTCTGAGACAAACCTGACTCATAACTATTCGTATAACGAGTAAATATTTGCAGATTTTATATCCTGATTTCAACATAAAAAAGGCGTCTCTTCTTAAATAGTTTGTTTAATTTTTTTTTAGTATTGGAACCTCATCAAACAATAATCCATTTCAATACTAATAGCTATAAAGAATCCTATTTCGTAGAAACTATTTTTATCCTTCACATTCCCTTTAAATACACCTCTAATCCCTCCAAACAAAGATGAACCAAGCAGTTTAGCACACACACAACCCATGAGAGAGATGGCTATCTCCAAGTCCAACATGGCTTTCTCTCTCATTCTTTTCTCTCTCCTCACAGCCACCGTTGCTCACAAACCCGTCGATGAAATCCTCAAGGCCCACAACGATGCTCGTGCTGAACACGGGTTGAAATTAAATTGCATGAAATTAATGATATAATTCCATGTGATCTTTTATACCAAAAATTTGAAATTATGAAATTATGTTCAATTTCATAATTTACTATATGTGAAAATTATTTCTTGAAATTAAAGAAACAATTTCATGAAATAGCCATGTGAAATATTAAATCATGAAATTATGTTCAATCTCATGATTTATTAAATCCCAAAATTATGTCTTGAAATTAAAAAATAATTTCATGAAATAATAATACCAAACCCCCTTCAAAAAAAATATATACACATGTGTGCAAAAAGATATATGCACAAAACCCTAATTATATGAAATCAAGAAACAATTTCATATAATTAAACATGCCAAATCCAAAAATCATGAATTTCATTCATGAAAAATGCCCCAAATATTATCCCTTGGAATTAAAAAATGATTCTTTGGATTAATAATGCCAAAATATTAATTGTATAAGATTAATATGCCTAATCATATACAATTAATGATTTAAGTGAAATTAATGCCTAATTTCACACCCAAAAATACCAAAAATATTACCTAAAATAACAGAATCATGGAATATATTTTTTGTGATTTTTCAGTAATTTTTCATGGATTTTTGCATGAAAAATAAAATAAAATGGAAAAAGAAATAAAGAAAATAACAAAATCAGAACTGGAGACAGTTCTGGGTACAATTTGGGGGAAACACAACACTCTGGGTACAAGTTGGGGGTTTCAGACAATTAAACAAGCCTCTGGACCCACCTGTCATACACAAAAAGTATCTGTTGGGGTTTGAATGAGCACATCACACGTGAACCAACTCACTGACCTTGTGCTTTGGCTCACGTGAACCGCGCTCATGAACTCACCGTCAGTTTTTCGCTGAGGGATGAGTCTCATTAAATCCGACAAGCGGACCCTACTCCCTTTGTTTCGCTGCCAATGGGCCCCAGCGCCCAAGCGACGCTTCAGCCAGCGAAAGAAAAGAAGGAAAAGAGAGATGAGCGCGGTGCAAGCGCTCTCTTCCTCTGACAAGTTTGAAATCAAAGCACGGTTCACGTGCACCCAACCCAAGCGAGAGAAACCCTTTGAATTTCTCTCTCTCTCCCTCCTTTCTTCCTCCTCGAGCTCCAGAGCTCAACTGGAGCTTCGAAAATGGAGTTCGGGTGTATGGTTCGAGTTGGCTTAAACCATTCTGGGGACTTAATCTACATCCTAAGGGGAGTTCAATGCCACAAACAACATTGAAAATAGTAAAGTAAACAAGGAGAAAATCGAAGGAGAAAGTACCTCGACCTTGAAGGTGACAGAGCAATTGGGAGCTCGAGAGGCCAAGCCAACACCTGGGGGAGCTCCGAGACACCTCCACGACGCTGCCTGAAGTGCCAATTTGAGGTGAAAAGCACTCAATTGGCAGGTGCACCACTTGGCACTTCAATCTGATCTGGGTGTGGTCAATTGGCACAACTCAGCACTCAAGCAGCCAAATTGACACGTTGGGCACACTCGGTGGCACCTTGGTGACATGTCAAGCGCCAGCAAGGCCAAGGAAGGTTCTGGATATACCCTCACCTGAAAGGCATGATGCTCCAGCCCAAGAAGAAGACAAAATCAGCAGATTCCTTCTCTCTCTCCAGGCCTGTGCACATGGACACGTGTAGGTACCTCAATGGAGAGCTCTGAGTGCCAGTTAGCTGGAGGAATCTTCCAAGGACAGGCCACAGGCCAGCACAAGCCTGGCTGGCTCAATTCTGGCCATTTGATCAAACCAAGGGCTGGGATGATGCCAGCTCAGCCCTGAGGCTTAAACCATGCCCTCTGGGCTATAAATAGACCCCCAGTGAAGAAGAAAAGAGGAAGAGAGAGCAACATAGCTGAAACTCTGCCAAAATCAAAACTCAACCCAATTTCCACAAAAAGAAAGCTTAGCTGAGAAGAAATCAAGTCTTGAATAGCTAGGTAAGGGATAGAGGAGCCAAGCCTTGAGCTTGGCTCAGTCCCAATTGAGCCCAAGGAGCCAGTCTCATCTTGCTGGGTGAGATGGCTAGCCTCTGGCTGGGGAGGTGCATATGTGCCTCCCTCCTTCCAGAGCTCAATTGGTGGCTGAGCTTGAGTCTCAGGAGCTCACATGGTGAGTTCACCATGGAATTTGACAATATACTCCAACCAATTGGCACATGCCAATCTGGTTCCATGGGGATGGGCACATGTGCAGTGGCTGTGTAAAGCTCAATAATGGCTTTATACAAGCTGTTATGCTGTCAAAATTCCATGAAGAAACAAAATTCCATGTTTTATATGTGTATTGTATTTCAATTTGTTATAATATATGATATTTTGGTACAAATTGGTTTTATTTCCTTCTTTAGTTCCTTCTTTCATGTTCTCTGATGTGCTTAATAGCTCAAAATCATAATTGAGCAATGGAAAAGCAATATACATCAATAATGGTTTGAATCCAGTGTATTCCAGTTTCTGTCCAGCTGAGAGATCAATCCATATCTCTCAGCCTGGTTGTTAATTTATTATGAAATTTCACAGTAATGTAGATTAGGTTTATACTAACTTACCACATAAATTTCATAATTTTTGGAATTTTCTGTGAATTGTTATGAATTTTACAATCTCATCTATCAAAAACTCCAAAAAAGTCAACTTTGAGTCAAACTGAGAAGTTCATTCTTCTTTTGATTCAAAAATCCAAAGTTTCTTGATTAATTCACCTTTATGACACCTCATGTGATGTTTTAAAGGGTTTAGAATAATTAAACCAGGCTTTAATCCATAGGTTAAACCAAATTTGATTTTTAACAGATCTGAAAGGGCATTTCTGTCCAGTTTGGTAAAAATGCAAAAAATATGCTTTCTGATTACTCAATTAGCTTGAAATTTCATAGGCATATAAAATAAGTCTTAATGCATTCATCCACCAAATTTTACCATTTTTGGTATTTTCTGTGATTTTTTATGAATTTCTGAAATTGGATCTGTAAAAATCAGAATTGAGTTAATTCTGGAATAAATGCCAGAAAAGGAAAAAGTGAAATTAACTTACAAACAAATGAAATCCACATACAAATCTAGTATAAAACCCTTCTAAAAAATGCAATTGACCCAAATAAACATACTTAAACATGCAATTTGAGAGGAATGTGATGAAATTAAAAGAAAACCAAATTGAAAATAAAACCAGAAATGACCCAATATGCATAAAGCACAACGCACATCTAAATTGATGAAATTGATCTGCCAAACATGTTCAAACATGCTAAACGACACTGTTTGGAGGGTTAATTGGAAGAAAATTGCAAGGAAAAGCCATGAAATACCATTTGGTACCAATGCCCCGAAACCAGTTTGATACCAAATGGCCAAAGCTGCAAAATTGATGGATTAAACTCAAATTAAATCTCAAAAACTTGTTAAACATGCTCTGGCGATGCCATATGACAAAGAAATCGAGTTAATTTGTCAAAAATCAGCTCAAATTCCTCAAAATTTCATCTTAGCCAATTTCTCAACCGAAACCAAATGGCTACCCCCATCTCCGGCGATCCAGGCCGCCGCCGCTGCCGAGACCACCACCGATGGACTCCCCACTCTCCGGCGATGCCAGCCATGCCTCCTGATCAAAGATCTGACGCCGGCAGGGCCTCGATCAGTGTCGGGGAGGATGAGCACGAATATTGATGCACCTCAAAGTGCGAATTGTGATGAAATTCAAACAGCCCAGTAAAAGCTTCATGCGCGCCAGAGATCCAACGGCCCAGTTTAAAAGATGCTTTAAAAACTGAACTTAAGTTCAGATCTTGATGCATGGGCCCAGATCCAACGGCCCATATTAATCTGTTTTGAAAATAAACTTTAAACACCAAATAAAAATGATTTCTCAAGCCCAAAAATTATGAAAAATATATCAAAAATCATGATTTCATCTATGAATATTTTTAAGACTATAAAATGTCAATTTTGATTTTATCTTCTTTTTTATATTATAAATAAAAGAAAATTCAAGATATATGATACGTGTATAAAATAAATTCAAAATACCAAATAGGATATTTAAAAATAAGTGAAAATTATGATAAAACAAATCAACAATTTTCAAAATAATCAAATTATGTATATTTTGATAAAACAAATCAAAATATTCAAAGATAATTAAAATATGTCATAAACAAATCAAAAATATTTTAAATAATCAAAACATGTTATATTTTGATAAAATAAATCAAAATATTCAAAATAATCAAATTATGATAAAACAAGTCAAAATATTCAAAATAACCAAATTATGTTATAATATGTTATATTTTGATAAAACAAATCAAAATATTAAAAAATAATTAAAATATGTTATGTTTTGATAAATCAAATCAAAATATTCAAAAATGATTAAATATGTTAAACTTTGATAAAACAAATCAAAACATTAAAAATAATCAAATTATGTTATATTTTGATAAAACAAATCAAAATATTCAAAAATGATTAAATATGTTAAACTTTGATAAAGCAAATCAAAACATTAAAAATAATCAAATTATGTTATATTTTGATAAAACAAATCAAAATATTCAAAAATGATTAAAATATGTTATATGTTGATAAAACAAATCAAAATTTGCAAAATAATCAAATTATGTTATATTTTGATAAAACAAATCAAAACATTCAAAGATAATCAAATTATGTTATATTTTGATGAAACAAATCAAAATATTCAAAATAATTAAATTATGTCATGTCTTTTGATAAAACAAATCAAAATATTCAAAATGATCAATTTATGTTATATTTTGATAAAACAAATCAAAATATTCAAAAATTATTGAATTATGTTATATTTTGATAAAACAAATCAAAATATTCAAAAATGATTGAATTATGTTATATTTTGATAAAACAAATCAAAATATTCAAAAATGATTGAATTATGTTATATTTTGATAAAACAAATCAAAATATTCAAAAATGATTGTACGGCCCTTTTTCGCGGCCCACGCGCGAGGCATCGGCGTCCTCGCTCACGGGGGAAGAAGGTGCAGGTACATCCCTGCACGTGTTTGTGCGCTCAAGGACTTATTATTTAGGTGACTGTGGGAACTTTTATTTTCCGACGGGCGCAAGCCCCCGCCGTTAATTACCCCGGCTCTCGTCTCGGGAACCTCTGATTAATGGGTTAAACTAATCAAAATATATGGATCATATTTGTGGCTTTATTTCTTCCTTCCAATTTATTATAATACATGCTTGAAATAACCCAAAGGTAGAACTTTGGATAATAAGACTAAAGACGTATGATCTAAAGTCAGAGAAACGCATAATTTCTCATAAATCAAAGATCGAGGACGTATAATCCTATTGATCTCACGGAGTTCGAATATGAAGCGCACTGCCAACTCGATGCTCAAGGAACCGGAGATGTTTGATCTCTAGAAAGGTTCATGTCAAAGACAAGGACGTATAGTCCTAAACAGTCTATTGACCTTCCAAATCTCGAATCTGAAGCGCTATGCCAATTCGAAACCTGGGAAAATTGGAGAATCGGGAACATATAATTCTTTATCGATTTCCAAAATGAGGTACATTAAACCTGAAGCGCACTGCCAGTTTAATGTTCTCGAAACATGATTTGATATGATTTGATATGTTGGTATGTTTTTACCAAGTTTTGGACTTATCTGCATACTTGGCATATTTGACATATTTTATCAAGAGTTTGGACATATTTGTATATTTGGCATGTTTGGCCAGAAATTTGGGTGTATTTGCATATTTGACATATTTGGTCAAATGTTTGGGTTTATTTGCATATTTAACATGTTTGGTCAAAAGTTTGGTCATATTTGCATATTTGACATGTTTTGTCAAAGGTTTGGACATATTTATATTTTTTGACATATTTGATCAAATGTTTGGGTTGATTTGCATATTTGACATGTTTGATCAAAGATTTGGACATATTTGCATATTTGACATGTTTGGTCAAATATTTGGACATATTTATATTTTTGACATGTTTGGTCAAAAGTTTGGACATATTTGGTTAAATATTTAGGTATATTTGCATATTTGACATGTTTGGTCAAATATTTAGAAATACTTGGGTTTATTTGCATATTTGACATGTTTGGTCAAAGATTTGGACATATTGACATATTTAAAATATTTCAATTTGTTTTATCAAAATATGACAAAGTTTGGTTATTTTGAATATTTTGTCTTGTTTTATCAAGACATAATATAATTTGATTATTTTGAATATCTTGATTTGTTTTATAACATGATTCAATCATTTTTGAATATTTTGATTTGTTTTATCAAAATATAACATAATTTGATTATTTTGAATATTTCAATTTGTTTCATCAAAATATAATGTAATTTGATTATTTTGAATATTTTGATTTGTTTTATCAAAATATAGCATAATTTGGTCATTTTGAATATTTTGATTTGTTTTACCAAAATATAACATAATTTGGTCATTTTGAATATTTTGATTTGTTTTATCAAAATATAACATAATTCAATCATTTTTGAATATTTTGATTTGTTTTATCAAAATATAACATAAATTGATCATTTTGAATATTTTGATTTGTTTTATCAAAACATGACATAATTTAATTATTTTGAATATTTTTGATTTGTTTTATCAAAATATAACATAATTTGATTATCTTTGAATATTTTGATTTGTTTTATCAAAATATAACATAATTTGATTATTTTGCAAATTTTGATTTGTTTTATCAACATATAACATATTTTAATCATTTTTGAATATTTTGATTTGTTTTATCAAAATATAACATAAGTCAATCATTTTTGAATATTTTGATTTGTTTTATCAAAGTTTAACATATTTAATCATTTTTGAATATTTTGATTTGTTTTATCAAAATATAACATAATTTGATTATTTTTTTTAATGTTTTGATTTGTTTTATCAACACATGACATAATTTGATTATTTTTGATATTTTGATTTGTTTTATCATAATTTGATTATTTTGAATATTTTTTATTTGTTTTATCAAAATATAGCATGATTTGATTATTTAAAATATTTTTGATTTGTTTATGACATATTTTAATTATCCTTGAATATTTTGATTTGTTTTATCAAAATATAGCATGATTTGATTATTTTGAAAATTGTTGATTTGTTTTATCATAATTTTCACTTATTTTTAAATATCCTATTTGGTATTTTGAATTTATTTTGTACATATATCATATATTTTGAATTTTCTTTTATTTATAATATAAAAAGAAAATAAAATAAAATTAAAATTGACATTTTATAGTCTTAAAAATATTCATAAACGAAATCATGACTTTTGATATATTTTTCATAATTTTTGGGCTTGAGAAATCATTTTTATTTGGTGTTTAAAGTTTATTTTTAAAACAGATTAATATGGGCCGTCAGATTCGGGCCCATGCATCAAGATCTGAACTTAAGTTCAGTTTTTAAAGCATCTTTTAAACTGGGCTGTTGGATCTCTGGCGCGCATCAAGCTTTTACTGGGCTGTTTGAATTTCATCAAGATTCGCACTTTGAGATGCATCAATATTCGTGCTCATCCTCCCCGACACTGATCAAGGCCCTGCCGGCGTCGGATCTCCGATCAGGAGGCATGGCTGGCATCGCTGGGGCGTGGGGAGTCCATCGGTGGTGGTCTCGGCGGCGGCGGCGGCCTGGATCGCCGGAGATGGGGGTAACCATTTGGTTTCGGTTGAGAAGTTGGCTGAGATGAAATTTTGAGAAATTTGAGCTGATTTTTAACAAATTAACTCGATTTCTTTGTCGTATGGCATTGTCAGAGCATGTTTAACAAGTTTTGGGATTTAATTTGGGTTTAATCCATCAATTTTGCAACTTTGGTCATTTGGTACCAAACTGGTTTCGGGACATTGGTACCAAATGGCATTTCATGGCTTTTCCTTGCAATTTTCTTCTAATTAACTCTCCAAACAGTGTCGTTTAGCATGTTGGAACATGTTTGGATGATCAATTTCATCAATTTAGATGTGCATTGTCCTTTATGTACATTGGGTCATTTCTGGTTTTGTTTTTTTGATTTGATTTTCTTTTGATTTCATCACATTCTTCTCAAATTGCATGTTTAAGTATGTTTATTTGGGTCAATTGCATGTCTTAGAAAGGTTTTACACTAGACTTACATGTGGATTTCATTTGTATGTAAGTTAATTTCATTTTTTTCCTTTTCTGGCATTTATTCCAAAATTAACTCAATTCTAATTTTTTACAGATCCAATTTCAGAAATTCATAGAAAATCACAGAAAATACCAAAAATGGTAAAATTTGGTGAATGAATGCATTAAGACTTTTTTTTTATGCCTGTGAAATTTCAAGCTAATTGAGTAATCAGAAAGCATGTTTTTTACATTTTTACCAGACTGGACAGAAATGCCCTTTCAGATCTGTTAAAAATCAAATTTGGCTTAACCTATGGATTAAAGTCTGGTTTAATTATTCTAAACCCTTTAAAACATCACATGAGGTGTCATAAAGGTGAATTAATCAAGAAATTTTGGATTTTTGAATCAAAAGAAGAATGAACTTCTTAGTTTGACCCAAAGTTGACTTTTTTGGAGTTTTTGACAGATGAGATTGTAAAATTCATAACAATTCACAGAAAATTCCAAAAATTATGAAATTTATGTGGTAAGTTAGTATAAACCTAATCTACATTACTGTGAAATTTCATAATAAATTAACAACCAGGCTGAGAGATATGGATTGATCTCTCAACTGGACAGAAACTGGAATGCACTGGATTCAAACCAGTATTGATGTACATTGCTTTTCCATTGCTCAATTATGATTTTGAGCTATCAAGCACATCAGAGAACATGAAAGAAGGAACTAAAGAAGGAAATAAAACCAATTTGCACCAAAATATCATATATTATAACATATTGAAATACAATACACATATAAAACATGAAATTTTGTTTCTCCATGGAATTTTGACAGCATAACAGCTTGTATGAAGCCATTATTGAGCTTTACACAGCCACTGCACATGTGTACAGAGCTTGAGAGAGAAAGGGGATGAATATGTGCCCATCCCCATGGAACCAGATTGGCATGTGCTAATTGGTTGGAGTATACTGTCAAGATCCATGGTGAACTCACCATGTGAGCTCCTGAGACTAAAGCTCAGCCACCAATTGAGCTCTGGAAGGAGGGAGGCACATGTGCACCTCCCCAGCCAGAGGCTAGCCATCTCACCCAGCAAGGTGAGACTGGCTCCTTGGACTCAATTGGGACTGAGCCAAGCTCAAGGCTTGGCTCCTCTATCCCTTACCTAACTGTTCAAGACTTGATTTCTTCTTCAGTTAAGCTTTCTTTTTGTGGAAATTGGGTTGAGTTCTGATTTTGGCAGAGTTTCGGCTATGTTGCTCTCTTCCTCTTTTTCTTCTTCACTGGGGGTCTATTTATAGCCCAGAGGGCATGGTTTAAGCCTCAGGGCTGAGCTGGCATCATCCCAGCCCTTGGTTTGATCAAATGGCCAGGATTGAGCCAGACAGGCCTGTGCTGGCCTGAGGCTTGTCCTTGGAAGATTCCTCCAGCTAACTGGCGCTCAGAGCTCTCCATTGAGGTGCCTACACGTGTCCCTGACACAGGCCTGGGGAGAGAGAAGGAGCCGTTGGCTTTGTCTTCTTCCTTGGGTCAGTGTGTCATGCCTTTCGGGTGTGAGCATATCCCGAATATTCCTTGACCTTGCTGGCGCTTGACATGTCACCAAGGTGTCACTGAGTGTGCCCAACGTGTCAATTTGGCTGCTTGAGTGCTGAGTTGTGCCAATTGACCACCCCCAGATCAGACTTAAGTGCCAAGTGGTGCACCTGTCAATTGAGTGCTTTTCACTCCAAATTAACACTTCAGGCAGCGTCGTGGAAGCATCTCGAAGCTCCCCCAGGTGTTGGCTTGGCATCTCGAGCTTCCAATTGCCCTATCACCTTCAAGGTCGAGGTATTTTCTCCTTCGATTTTCTCCTTGTTTACTTTACTATTTTCAATGCTATTTGTGGCAATGAATTCCCCTTAAGGTGTAGATTAAGTCCCTAAAATGGTTTAAGCCAACTCGCGTTGTACACCTAGACTCCATTTTCGAAGCTTCACTGAGCTCTGGAGCTCGAGGAGGAAGAAAGGAGGGAGAGAGAGAGAAATTCAAAAGGTTTCTCTCACTTGGGTTTGGTGCACGTGAACCGTGCTTTGGTTTCGGGCTTGTCAGAGGGAGGGAGCGCGTGCACCGCGCTCACCTCTCTTTCCCTTCTTTTCTTTTCGCTGGCCAAAATAACTCTGGGCGCTGGGCCCCTTGGCAGTGAGACAGAAGGAGAGAGGCCCACTCGTCAGGTTTAATGAGACACAGCCCCAGCGAAAAACTGAGGGTTGGGCTGTGGGCTTGGTCTTTGTGCACCAAAACGTATTGTCAGTGGTATGGTGCATGTGTACTGGGTCCACGCAAAGCGCCTTTAACACTTTATGTGTATGACAGGCGGGTCCCAAGGGCAGAAGTCGTGTTTGAGCTCCCCAGATTGCACCCAGAGTGTTGCACATCCCCCAAATTGCACCCAGAATTATCTCCAGTTCTGATTTTTGGTATTTTCTTTATTCTTTTTTTCATTTTATTTTATTCTTCATGCAAAAATCCATGAAAAATTACTGAAAAATCACAGAAAATATATTCCATGATTCTGTTATTTTGGGTAATATTTTTGGTATTTTTGGGTGTGAAATTAGGCATTAATTTCACTGAAATCATTAATTGTATATGATTAGGCATATTAATCTTATACAATTAATATTTTGGTCATGATTATCTCAAAGAATCATTTTTAATTCCAAGGGATAATATTTGAGGCATTTTTCATGAATGAAATTCATGATTTTTGGATTTGGCATGTTTAATTATATGAAATTGTTTCTTGATTTCATATAATTAGAGTTTTGTGCATAGATCTTTTTTTTTGCACACATGTGTATATAATTTTTTGAAGGGGGTTTGGTATGATTATTTTATGAAATTATTTTTTAATTTCAAGAAATAATTTTGGGATTTAATAAATCATGAGATTGAACATAATTTCATGATTTAATATTTGACATGGCTATTTCATGAAATTGTTTCTTTAATTTCAAGAAATAATTTTATGAAATTGGACATAATTTCATAATTTCAAATCTTTGGTATAAAAATAACATGAAATTATATCATTAATTTCATGCAATTGAATTTGTGTATTTTTCTGGCAACTTTTAAACAGCAAACAATGATTGAATTATGTTATATTTTGATAAAACAAATCAAAATATTCAAAAATGACCCAATTATATTATATTTTGATAAAACAAATAAAAATATTCAAAATGACCAAATTATGTTATATTTTGATAAAACAAATCAAAATATTCAAAATAATCAAATTACATTATATTTTAATAAAATAAATTGAAATATTCAAAATAATCAAATTATGTCACATTTTGATAAAGTAAATCAAAAATATTCAAAAATGATTGAATTATGTCATAAAACAAATCAAAATATTTAAAATAATTAAACTTTGATAAAACAAATCAAAATATTTAAATATGTCAAATATGTCCAATATTTGACCAAAACATGTCAAATATGCAAATATACTCAAATACTTAACCAAATATGTCAAAAATACAAATATGTCCAAATATTTGACCAAACATGTCAAATATGCAAATATACCCAAATATTTGACTAGATATGTCAAAAACACAAATATGCCCCAATCTTTGACCAAACATGTCAAATATGCAAATATATCCAAATATTTAACTAAATATGTTAATAATACAAATATGTCCAAATATTTGACCAAACATGTCAAATATGCAAATCAACCCAAACATTTGATCAAATATGTCAAAAATACATATATGCCCAAGTATTTGACCAAACATGTCAAATATGCAAATATGCCCAAACTTCTGACCAAACATGTCAAATATGCAAATATGCCCAAACTTCTGACCAAGCATGTGAAATATGCAAATATGCCCAAACTCTTGACCAAATATGTCAAATATGCAAATATGTCTAAATCTTTGACCAAATATGCCAAATATGCAAATATGCCCAAACTTCTGACCAAACATGTCAAATATGCAAATATGCCCAAACTCTTGACCAAATATGTCAAATATGCAAATATGTCTAAATCTTTGATCAAATATGCCAAATATGCAAATATGTCCAAACTCTTGACAAAAATATGTCAAATATGCAAATATGTCCAAATCTTTGGCCAAACATGCCAAAAATGCAGATAAGTCCAAAACTTGATAAAAACATACCAACATATCAAATCATATCAAATCATGTTTCGAGAACGTTAAACTGGCAGTGCGCTTCAGGTTTAACGTACCTCATTTTGGAAATCGATAAACAATTATATGTTCCCGATTCTCCAAATTTCTCAAGTTTCAAATTGGCATAACGTTTCAGATTCGGGATTTGAAAGGTCAATAGACTGTTTAGGACGATACGCCATTGTCTTTGACATGAGCCTCTATAGAGATTAAACATCTCTGGTTCCTTAAGTATCGAGTCGGCAGTGCGCTTCATATTCGAACTCTGTGAGATCAACAGGATTATACGTCCTCGATCTCTGATTTAAGAGAAATTATACGTTTCTCTGACTTTAGATCATACGTAATTAGTCTTATTTATATCTTTTGGTTATTTTAAACATGTATTACATAAAAGAGGAAGAAAGAAATAAAGCCATAAATCTGATCCATATATTTTAATTACTTTAGCTCATTAATCAGAGTTTCCCGAGGCGAGAGCCGGGGTAATTAACGGCGGGAGCTTGCGCCCGTCGGAAAATAAAAGTTCCCACAATCACCTAAATAATAAGTCCTTAAGCGCACAAACACGCGCAGAGATGTACCTGCACCTTCTTCCCCCGTGAGCGAGGACGCCGATGCCTCGCGCGTGGGCCGCGAAAAAGGGCCGCACACAATCATTTTGATAAAGTTAAGGCTCATTTCGTAAAATACATAAATCAAATGCAATACTAATTCAATGGAGTAATTATTTCTGACTATAGTATTTTTTCTAACAATTTAGGGTCAGTTTAACCTAGTTTAAATAAAACTAATTTATAATTTCAAGAAGTTGATGTTCCATTTTGAAAAATTTCTTTCTTTTGACTTGGGAGTGCCAGAACACGAGAAGCTAAAAAAAATTATATTTCATTAAAATTTTTTTAAATTAATGAGTACGTGAAATAATCATCGAGAATACAATAAAATTTAGAGCAAAAAATAGAGACAAATTGTTCAATATAGAATATAACGTTTCTGATTTATCCGTTATTGTTGTTGATGCTTTTTTAACATGTCTTCTTAAATTAGCATTCGCATTTTGAATATGCCTTGGATCACATATGAATATTATAAAAAAATTTCAAATAGGGATAAAGCTAATCAATTTTGAGGGCCTACCATATCGTATGGTTTGTGACAAAAAAATACTATAAGAATTCATAATTTGTGCTTTACTGTTTTCTTCAATTTAATTTCTCAGTGAAAAATTACGCCATACAAATGTGAGTGAGAAATAAGTTCTTTTTTTTTAATTCAAGAATCTTCGACTAGATTTTATCTTTGTCATCTATGACACCATTTAATTTGAACTCTAAAATTTATTTAGATTTTTTATCACATCGATCACCCTTCGAAGCATGGTGTTCTCTAAGACTTATGCAATGAAATATAGGATAGTAAATTTTGCTTTTTGCGTTTCATCTTCAATAAAATTTAGTTACTTATGGTTGATCATCGAAATAGGTGTCTCATTTCACCATGATAGGTAAAAGAACCTCACTCATCATCGATTGCATACAATCTTTCACTGTTGATGTGTTCAATACTAAAAGTTATCATGAGAAAAAAAAAAGAATTTCATACTTTAATCTCAATTAAGATTCAAATCATGAACAATTGTACCTACTGTAAAATGAACAACTGTATCTCCCATAAAATCAAAATTTGAGCCTATACAGTTGTAACCGAAAATCTCATCGGCTTCTTGCTCTCGTCCTCCGTTTTTCCTTTAATTTGATGAAGAAAACCCTTCTCTTGATCGTAACATTTATTTATTAATATTCAAGATATATCTGTTCATTTTTCAAACCAAATAATTAAGCATTCCAATCATAAACACACCACACATGATAGTGGTATGGGCAATGAATCGCTCAAATTTACTCCGATATCTACTCCCCATACAATTCAGCATTACCGTCAAACCCCAAATACATTTTCCTTTTTTGGATTCAAAACACTTGTCAATTTTTCAGCTGTCTCTGAGACAAACCTGACTCATCACTATTCGTATAACGAGTAAATATTTGCAGATTTTATATCCTGATTTCAACATAAAAAAGGCGTCTCTTCTTAAATACTTTGTTTAATTTTTTTGAGTATTGGAACCTCATCAAACAATAATCCATTTCAATACTAATAGCTATAAAGAATCTTATTTCTTAGAAACTATTTTTATCCTTCACATTCCCTTTAAATACACCTCTAATCCCTCCAAACAAAGATGAACCAAGCAGTTTAGCACACACACAACCCATGAGAGAGATGGCTATCTCCAAGTCCAACATGGCTTTCTCTCTCATTCTTTTCTCTCTCCTCACAGCCACCGTTGCTCACAAACCCGTCGATGAAATCCTCAAGGCCCACAACGATGCTCGTGCTGAACACGGGTTGAAGCCTCTCAGATGGAGTTTAGTCTTACAGGCATATGCAACCGCCTATTCGATCAAGAGGAAGTTCGATTGTGAGTTGCAGCACTCTCAAGGGCCTTACGGGGAGAACCTTTTCTGGGGATCGCCGTATGGCTACTATAACTACACCGATGCCGTGAAGGACTGGGTCTCGGAGAAGAAATACTACGACTATAATAGCAACACTTGCCAACCGAACCAGATGTGTGGGCACTACACGCAAGTTGTCTGGGCCAAGACGGAACGTGTCGGTTGTGCAGAGGTGAAATGCACTAATGGAGATCAATTTGTGTCTTGCAACTATGATCCCCCAGGCAACTACATCGGTGAGAAGCCTTACTGATTGAAGATGGAGGTTTATAATTGGAAGAATTATTTTCTCTTCCAAGTGTATGAGTTGAGTTAAGGGTGGTTATTTATTATATCCTCATACATGAGGTACCCTTTGGTTCGGTAATATTAATGGGTGTGTGACTGTGTATATGTTTCCAAATTATTTAATTTATTCAATTTCAATTTTTAATCATGTGTGATTTGAGTAATAAGGACTACCGAGGTTCAATCATGTGTCTCGATTACATCTCATGACACAATTTGCAAAAAAACATTATTCGGGACAAAGCTCTCCACTCTGCCTCCGAGATTCCATTCCTAAACTCTCGAGTTAATCTGAATCTTAGATAGGATGGATGAAACTAACAAAGTTGAATTAAAAAGCTAAAAAAGAATGATCCAATAAATGAGGTGAATTTTATACAAATTCAACTGTAGAACTGGTGAACTCTATATGTCTTATTTTTTGTAAACTAGATGTTTGTTATATGTAATTTGCGTATAATATTTTAAAAGTTACTCTCAGTCAATCAGATGAGTAACTATTAACTTATAAATATGGTTCTAAATAGTTGATATTTGCATTAATACAATCATTTTGATAAAGTTAAGGCTCATTTCGTAAAATACATAAATCAAATGCAATACTAATTCAATGGAGTAATTATTTCTGACTATAGTATTTTTTCTAACAATTTAGGGTCAGTTTAACCTAGTTTAAATAAAACTAATTTATAATTTTAAGAAGTTGATGTTCCATTATGAAAATTTTCATTCTTTTGACTTGAAGCGCCAGAACACGAGAAGCTAAAACAAATTATATTTCATTAAAATTTGTTTAAATTAATAAAGTAATAAGTAAGTGAAATAATTATCGAGAAAACAATGAAATTGAGAGGAAAAAATAGAGACAAATTGTATAATATAGAATATAACGTTTCTGATTTATCCGTTATTGTTGTTGATGTTTTTTTAACATGTCTTCTTAAATTTGCATTCGCATTTTGAATATGCGTTGGATCACATATGAATATTATAAAAAAATTTCAAATAGGGATCAAGCTAATCAATTTTGAGGGCCTACCAGATCGTATGGTTTGTGACAAAAAAATACTGTAAGAATTCCTAACTTGTGCTTTACTGTTTTCTTCAATTTAATTTCTCAGTGAAAAATTACGAAATACAAATGTGAGTGAGAAATAAGTTCTTTTTTTTAATTCAAGAATCTTCGACTAGATTTTATCTTTGTCATATATGACACCATTTAATTTGAACTCTAAAATTTACTTAGATTTTTTGTCACATCGATCACCCTTCGAAGCGTGGTGTTCTCTAAAACTTATGCAATGAAATATAGGATAGTAAATTTTGCTTTTTGTGTTCGATCATCAAAAAAATTTTGTTACTTATGTTTGATCATCGAAATAGGTGTCTCATTTCACCATGATAGGTAAAAGAACCTCACTCATCATCGATTGAATACAATCTTTCATTGTTGATGTGTTCAATACAAAAAGTTATCATGAGATAAAAAAAAAGAATTTCATACTTTAATCTTAATTAAGATTCAAATCATGAACAATTGTACCTACTATAAAATCAAAATTTGAGCCTATAGAGTTGTAACCGAAAATCTCATCGGCTTCTTGCTCTCGTCCTCCGTTTTTCCTTTAATTTGATGAAGAAGACCCTTATCTTGATCGTAACATTTATTTATTAATATTCAAGATATATCTGTTCATTTATCAGACCAAATAATTAAACATTCCAATCATAAACACACCACACATGATAGTGGTATGGGCCATGAATCGCTCCAACGATAAACAACGGTCAATGCACTATCTAAAGCAAAATCTCAAATTTACTCCGATATCTACTGCCCATACAATTCAGCATTACCGTCAAACCCCTAATACATTTTCCTTTTTTGGATTCAAAACACTTGTCAATTTTTCAGTTGTCTCTGAGACAAACATGACTCGTAACTATTTGTATAACGAGTAAATATTTGCAGGTTTTATATCCTGATTTCAACATAAAAAAAAGCATCTCTTCTTAAATACTTTGTTTAATTTTTTTGAGTATTGGAACCTCATCAAACAATAATCCATTTCAATACTAATAGTTATAAAGAATCTTATTTCTTAGAAACTATTTTTATCCTTCACATTCCCTTTAAATACACCTCTAATCCCTCCAAACAAAGATGAACCAAGCAGTTTAGCACACACACAACCCATGAGAGAGATGGCTATCTCCAAGTCCAACATGGCTTTCTCTCTCATTCTTTTCTCTCTCCTCACAGCCACCGTTGCTCACAAACCCGTCGATGAAATCCTCAAGGCCCACAACGATGCTCGTGCTGAACACGGGTTGAAGCCTCTCAGATGGAGTTTAGTCTTACAGGCATATGCAACCGCCTATTCGATCAAGAGGAAGTTCGATTGTGAGTTGCAGCACTCTCAAGGGCCTTACGGGGAGAACCTTTTCTGGGGCTCGCCGTATGGCTACTATAACTACACCGATGCCGTGAAGGACTGGGTCTCGGAGAAGAAATACTACGACTATAATAGCAACACTTGCCAACCGAACCAGATGTGTGGGCACTACACGCAAGTTGTCTGGGCCAAGACGGAACGTGTCGGTTGTGCAGAGGTGAAATGCACTAACGGAGATCAATTTGTGTCTTGCAACTATGATCCACCGGGCAACTACATCGGTGAGAAGCCTTACTGATTGAAGATGGAGGTTGATAATTGGAAGAATTATTTTCTCTTCCAAGTGTATGAGTTGAGTTAAGGGTGGTTATTTATTATATCCTCATACATGAGGTACCCTTTGGTTCGGTAATATTAATGGGTGTGTGACTGTGTATATGTTTCCAAATTATTTAATTTATTCAATTTCAATTTTTAATCATGTGTGATTTGAGTAATAAGGACTACCGAGGTTCAATCATGTGTCTCGATTACATCTCATGACACAATTTGCAAAAAAACATTATTCGGGACAAAGCTCTCCACTCTGCCTCCGAGATTCCATTCCTAAACTCTCGAGTTAATCTGAATCTTAGATAGGATGGATGAAACTAACAAAGTTGAATTAAAAAGCTAAAAAAGAATGATCCAATAAATGAGGTGAATTTTATACAAATTCAACTGTAGAACTGGTGAACTCTATATGTCTTATTTTTTTTAAACTAGATGTTTGTTATATGTAATTTGCGTATAATATTTTAAAAGTTACTCTCAGTCAATCAGATGAGTAACTATTAACTTATAAATATGGTTCTAAATAGTTGATATTTGCATTAATACAATCATTTTGATGAAGTTCAGGCTCATTTCGTAAAATACATAAATCATATGCAATACTAATTCAATGAAGTAATTATTTCTGACTATAGTGTTTTTTCTAACAATATAGGGTCAGTTTAACCTAGTTTACATAAAACTAATTTATAATTCAAGAAGTTTATGTTCCATTATGAAAAATGCTTTGTTTTGACTTGGAGCGCCAGAACACGAGATGCTAAAACAAATTATATTTCATTAAAATTTGTTTAAATTAATAAAGTAATAAGTAAGTGAAATAATTATCGAGTAAACAATGAAATTGAGAGGAAAAAATAGAGACAAATTGTATAATATAGAATATAACGTTTCTGATTTATCCGTTATTGTTGTTGGTGATTTTTTAACATGTCTTCTAAAATTTGTTTTCCCATTTTGAATATGCCTTAGATCACTTATGAATATTATAAAAAAAATTCAGATAGGGATCAAGCTAATCAATTTTGATGGCCTACCAGATCGTATGGTTTGTGACAAAAAAAACTATATCCATTTCTAACTTGTGCTTTACTGCTTTTTTCAATTTAATTTCTTCGTGAAAAATTACGCCATACAGCTGTGAGTGAGAAATAAGTTCTTTTTTTTAATTCAAGAATCTTCGACTAGATTTTATCTTTGTCATCTATGACACCATTTAATTTGAACTCTAAAATTTATTTAGATTTTTTATCACATCGATCACCCTTCGAAGCGTGGTGTTCTCTAAAACTTATACAATGAAATATAGGATAGTAAATTTTGCTTTTTGTGTTCGATCATCAAAAAAAATTTGTTACTTATGTTTGATCATCGAAATAGGTGTCTCATTTCACCATGATAGGTAAAAGAACCTCACTCATCATCGATTGAATACAATCTTTCATTGTTGATGTGTTCAATACAAAAAAGTTATCATGAGATAAAAAAAAAAGAATTTCATACTTTAATCTCAATTAAGATTCAAATCATGAACAATTGTACCTACTATAAAATCAAAATTTGAGCCTATAGAGTTGTAACCGAAAATCTCATCGGCTTCTTGCCCTCGTCCTCCGTTTTTCCTTTAATTTGATGAAGAAGACCCTTCTCTTGATCGTAACATTTATTTATTAATATTCAAGATATATCTATTCATTTTTCAGACCAAATAATTAAACATTCCAATCATAAACACACCACACATGATAGTGGTATGGGCAATAAATCGCTCCAACAGTAAACAACGGTCAATGCACTATCTAAAGCAAAATCTCAAATTTACTCCGATATCTACTGCCCATACAATTCAGCATTACCGTCAAACCCCTAATACATTTTCCTTTTTTGGATTCAAAACACTTGTCAATTTTTCAGTTGTCTCTGAGACAAACATGACTCGTAACTATTTGTATAACGAGTAAATATTTGCAGGTTTTATATCCTGATTTCAACATAAAAAAAAGCATCTCTTCTTAAATACTTTGTTTAATTTTTTTGAGTATTGGAACCTCATCAAACAATAATCCATTTCAATACTAATAGCTATAAAGAATCTTATTTCTTAGAAACTATTTTTATCCTTCACATTCCCTTTAAATACACCTCTAATCCCTCCAAACAAAGATGAACCAAGCAGTTTAGCACACACACAACCCATGAGAGAGATGGCTATCTCCAAGTCCAACATGGCTTTCTCTCTCATTCTTTTCTCTCTCCTCACAGCCACCGTTGCTCACAAACCCGTCGATGAAATCCTCAAGGCCCACAACGATGCTCGTGCTGAACACGGGTTGAAGCCTCTCAGATGGAGTTTAGTCTTACAGGCATATGCAACCGCCTATTCGATCAAGAGGAAGTTCGATTGTGAGTTGCAGCACTCTCAAGGGCCTTACGGGGAGAACCTTTTCTGGGGCTCCCCGTATGGCTACTATAACTACACCGATGCCGTGAAGGACTGGGTCTCGGAGAAGAAATACTACGACTATAATAGCAACACTTGCCAACCGAACCAGATGTGTGGGCACTACACGCAAGTTGTCTGGGCCAAGACGGAACGTGTCGGTTGTGCAGAGGTGAAATGCACTAACGGAGATCAATTTGTGTCTTGCAACTATGATCCACCGGGCAACTACATCGGTGAGAAGCCTTACTGATTGAAGATGGAGGTTGATAATTGGAAGAATTATTTTCTCTTCCAAGTGTATGAGTTGAGTTAAGGGTGGTTATTTATTATAGCCTCATACATGAGGTACCCTTTGGTTCGGTTATATTAATGGGTGTGTGACTGTGTATATGTATCCGAATTATTTAATTTATTCAATTTCAATGTTTAATCATATGTGATTTGAGTAATAAGGACTACCGAGGTTCAATCATGTGCCTAGATTACATCTCATGACACAATTTGCAAAAAAAAAAAATATTCATGACAAAACTCTCCACTCTACCTCCGAGATTCCATTCCTGAACTCTCGAGTTAATCTGAATCTAAGATAGGATGGATGAACCTAGCAAAGTTTAATTAAAAAGCTAAAAAAGAATGATCCAACAAATGAGATTAATTTATACAAATTCAACAGTAGAACTGGTGAACTCTATATGTCTTATTTTTTTAAAACTAGATGTTTGTTATATGTAATTTGCATATAATATTTTAAAAGTTACTCTCAGTCAATCAAATGAGTAACTATTAACTTAGAAATATGGTTCTAAATAGTTGATATTTGCATTATGGTATAATTATAGAATAATACAATCATTTTGATAAAGTTAGGGCTCATTTCGTAAAGTACATAAATCAAATGCAATACTAATTCAATGGAGTAATTATTTCTGACTATAGTATTCTTTCTAACAATTTAGGGTCAGTTTAACCTCGTTTAAAGAAAACTAATTTACAATTTCAAGAAGTTTATGTTCCATTATGAAAAAATGCTTTCTTTTGACTTGGGAGCGCCAGAACACGAGAAGCTAAAAAAAATTATATTTCATTAAAATTTGTTTAAATTAATAAAGTATAAGTAAGTGAAATAATCATCAAGAAAACAATGAAATTTAGAGAAAAAAATAGAGACAAATTGTATAATATAAAATATAACGTTTCTGATTTATCCGTTATTGTTGTTGGTGATTTTTAACATGTCTTCTTAAATTTGTCTTCCCATTTTGAATATGCCTTGGATCACATATGAATATTATTAAAAAATATCAGATAGGGATCAAGCTAATCAATTTTGAGGGCCTACCAAATCGTATGGTTTGTGAACAAAAAAAATTATAAGAATTTCTAACTTGTGCTTTACTGCTTTTTTGAATTTAATTTCTTAGTGAAAAATTACGCCATACAGCTGTGAGTGAGAAATAAGTTCTTTTTTTTTTAATTCAAGAATCTTCGACTATATTTTATGTTTGTTATCTATGAGACCATTTAATTTGAACTCTAAAATATATTTAGATTTTTGGTCACATTGATCACTCTTTGAAGCGTGGTGTTCTCTAAAACTTATGCAATGAAATATAGGATAGTAAATTTTGCTCTTTGCGTTCCATCGTCAATAAAATTTTGTTACTTATGGTTGATCATCGAAATAGGTGTCTCATTTCACCATGATAGGTAAAAGAGAGGTCACTCATCATCGATTGAATACAATCTTTCATTGTTGATGTGTTCAATACAAAAAGTTATCATGAGATAAAAAAAAAAGAATTTGATACTTTAATCTCAATTAAGATTCAAATCATGAACAATTGTACCTACTATAAAATGAACAACTGTATCTCTTATAAAATCAAAATTTGAGCCTATAGAGTTGTAACCGAAAATCTCATCGGCTTCTTGCTCTCGTCCTCCGTTTTTCCTTTAATTTGATGAAGAAGACCCTTCTCTTGATCGTAACATTTATTTATTAATATTCAAGATATATCTGTTCATTTTTCAGACCAAATAATTAAACATTTCAATCATAAACACACCACACATGATAGTGGTATGGGCAATGAATCGCTCCAACGATAAACAACGGTCAATGCACCATCTAAAGCAAAATTTCAAATTTACTCCGATATCTACTCCCCATACAATTCAGCATTACCGTCAAACCCCTAATAAATTTTCCTTTTTTGGATTCTAAATTAGTAAATAATAAGTAAGTGAAATAATCATCAATGATTAGAGAAATTTAGGGAAAAATTGAGAAAAATTGTATAATATAGAATATAATATTCCCGATTTATCCGTTATTATTGTTAGTGATTTTTTAACATGTCTTCTTAAATTTATCTTTCCATTTTGAATACGCTTTGGATCACATATAAAAATTCTTCAACGTATTTAATTTTTTTTGAAATAACAATGGAGATTAAACCAATCAATTTTGAGGGCATATTAGTTTGTATGGTTTTCAACAAAAAAAACTATAAATACTTCTAATTTGTGCTTTAGTGTTTTTTATCTATTTAATTTCTCAGTAAAAAAAATTACGGCATACAATCGCATACAACATACTTTGATGAAACCATGCAAAATAAAGTTCTTAGCTCAAAATAATTATTTTACAAAAATCCGCTCTAACCATCTTTTTGCGTGGCTTCACTTATTTCGACAATAAAAAAAATCTCTTTAACAAATAAAAAAGATTAATAAAAGACAACATATAGGCATCTTTTATATCTAGCAGGCCCTAGAAAGAATATACCTATACATGACTTATTGAATTAAAAAAAATAAAATTACTTATTTTTCAATCACTATTGTCTTTAAGTAGATGCATTCACGTGCAAGAAAAAACATCAACAAACTTTTTTTTCCCAACACATTTATTAATCGAGTATTTCAGGTTATGTCAATGCACAACTTCAAAAAACAAAAAAAAACCAAAATCAGGAATATAGGGTTTTAAATATTTGTAAAGAATCCTCCTAATTAAATTTCAAACCAGCAATCTTTCAAACAAATATTTGTAAAGAATCCTCCTAATTAAATTCCATCTTTATAGGGTTTTTTTTTTTGGCTAATGTTGGAAATTCTGAATTGGTTTATTGGAAATTCTTCAACTATTTATATTTTGTTTGGTTATTAAATTTGGTCAAGCATGTGAATAGGCTAATTAATCCCAATTTTTCTTTTTTTAATGCTTGACATGCAGAAATATAAAAAATGTGGAAGAACATAACTCAAAGGTAGTTCCCAGGCTGGTTGAGGCCTTTTCTTTGTCTTCGGACCAATTGACGTAAGATATTTGAATCCTACTCGAAGATCTGTTCACTAACTTGTTAAAAGTTCAATCATGCATTGAAGTGTTGATTTAAAAGTTGGGGGTTCTGAGGTTGGTGTTAGAACTCATTTTTTCTTTACAATTATGAGTATATGATTTAATTATTCTTTTTCTCGAATGTGAGGAGGAGGCTTGCTTATGTGGGGTGATGGCATCCTCCAAATGCTCCAAATTTGGATATGCTATCATAGTTTTTTTACTGGTAAAAAGAATGAGCCAAATTAGATTTTTTTGCATGGCAGAACTGTTGATTATGTGGTTCATTGGCAAACATTCTGATGCCAACGTATATCAGCTGCTAATTGACACCAAAGAAGAATACCAATCAGCAGTTTGTTGATTAAGCGGCACATTCAAGTACTGTGTAGTGTGTACTATTACTATCTTGATGGTTCTTTTAAATTTCCAGGTGAAGGATGATGATGAAGGAAGTGAGAAATTTTGTGGATTTCTTTTAATTTTTCAGGATTTTTAAAAAAAATTCAGGTGATGAGAGATCGGATTGAATTTAGCAAAAGATCTGGATTTATTACTTCTTTTTCACTGCTCATAAAGAGGCCAATCTTGTATTGTTCTTTCTATGCTGCTCTCTCCTCTCTTAGACAATTTATATGGTTACAAGGACATCATTTGAAAAATTCATAAAGATTTCTTTCCCACCATTGCAGTGCTCACTGTACTCCAATTTGCAAATCTAAGAGAGATGGATTCCAGGACACCTATCCAGAGGACCCCCTTGCTCCTGTTTTCAAGGTATAATCTCACCTCTTCTTTAAACAATTTTTAAATCTGCTTCTTTTATAATTTCACAGCAATTATTAAAAAATCAATTTAACTTAGTTTAATAATAAATAATTTGTCATCTACATATCACACATGAAAAAAAAATATCAGAGTTCAAAATATTGTTCACCATTTGGCTTGGCATTTAGTAGTGCGACTACGTGGTTAGAAATATTTCTGATGAGAATTTGTCATGGCTGTGGCCTACTTTGAAAGAGAGCTGCTAGAGCATCAATTGGTTAGGCTTGGTCAATAATCTTCCTTCTTGCTTAATTATTCTTTTTATTTGTTTAGGGTTTTTTCTTATTACAAATCAAATTCAATTCTGAAATTAAGTAAAAGGAACTGTAATTGATTGTAGATATACTTGGATGGATGAATTGGGGATGAATTTGATTAAAGAACTGTGATTCAGATTTCAATTTTAGAACTTTGAATAAAGGGTAAAAGAACTGTAATTTGTGTGTTGCATAAATCGGTTTGGTTAGATTGACTATAGTTTTGATAAGTTTTAAGATGAAACCTTAAGAAAAATTTTTGTTTGTGGAACCTTAACAAAAGCTCTTTGATTCAAATTTTCAGGTAAAGACGGCAGCTGGAGTTGACGAATAACAGTGCATCTCTGCCAGTGATGATGCAGCAGGCAGTGGCTCTGCAGCAGATGCAGTCCAGAAAGTTCTGCTGCTGCACACGCACTTTATCGTGTCTGACGCACCTCTCCAGGTTCAATGTTGTGCTCATATACACAGAACAACAAATGAAGGATTATAATTTTTTGTCAAAATAAATCTGTGATTTCTTGACTAGGACTAAAATTTAGTATCCCAATTTTTGTTTTCCTGTAGTGCGAGTGGGTAGGTGAACTTCTATTCTTTTGATTGGCAGTTTGTGCTTAGTCCTTATTGGTGGATTTCACAGAGCACAGGATTCACTCCATGAATTGTTAAAATCAGGAGGTGTCACAAGCAAAATTATACTGACACTATCCTGGTACAGACCGGCTGTCTTTTAATAAAATTGTTGTAGGACTGACATTATAAATTATACAACAGCTAAAATACCTAATATGAAGACAATTGCGGGTCAACCAATTTCCTAAATTGAAGGGGTTTTTGTAGTCACTGAATGGAAATAAATAAGTAAACTTCTTATATATTTTCCAGCTAGCTCATTTGGCAAAGCTAAATCATGAGAATGTAGCGAAGTTTCAAGGCTACTGCAAAGAATCTGATCCATTTACCTGATTGGTTCTATTTGAGTATGCTTCTAATGGTACCTTGAATGAACACCTAAACTGTAAGTCACATGATTATTCAGTTTTTCTATGTTTTGGTTTTCAATTTTGGGGCTATGTACCATATTGATTATTTGCTCATTCTTGTAGATGGAGAGGAAATACCAAGATCAAAGACCTGGCTTGATATTCTCTTACTTTCAGATAGTATAAATAGTGAAGAAAAAAAGACCTGAAGTTCTTTTGTTTTTTGGCTTGCTATTCAGCTGGTTCAAATTAGAAGCAAATAAGGATTTCGCGTGTTATATTCTAGCTTAAGTCTAGACCATCATAAATCTGAGAAATACCAGTATAAAGTTGCTCCATTAGATGAAAATTTTTCTGGTATTTAGTATATGTAAAGATGGTAGTTACAGCATTTAGTATAAAGCTGTTTCTCAATTGACATGAAAAATTTTCTGGTATTTAGTATATGTAAGATTGTAGTTATGGTTGTACCTATGATTAGAAATCATGAGTTCTATATGTTCTGTCGCAAAGTTCTGCATTTTTATTTGTTTCAGAATAAACAATCAAGTTCATTTCTTTGAAATTAAAGATAACAGTTCTGATGTTTGGCCAAAAAAAATGAAGTTTTGGTGCTTTTTTTTGCACCAAGCGTTCATTCTAAAAATCATATTTTAATTATTGTACCATCATATTAACATTACGATTTACTATGTAAAACTAATATCAATTTGCATCAATTCTAAAAATGTGAAATTGCAGAGACATATTTGACATGTGATAAGGTAAAACAAGTGCTACTATATTTATTGACGATCGAAAAAGTTATTTTCAAAATTATTTATTTTACTTAAAATTATAAAAATATTTTGAAAATTTCTTGGCAAGTGGTCCCTTCTCTATAAAAAAGAAATCGCAGAAAAAAAAAAGTAATGGTATATGCAGCCTTAGTAAACATTAATATGTTTTTATCTTTTTGTTTTTGACTTTTTTATACTTCCATGTAATTTTTGGTTTTTTTCAAATTGAGGCTTAATGTTAATAAATGATGATGTTTTGAGATGCTTGGGCAACTGGCATCAGTTAGGTACTTAGCGCGGAGAGAGAGAGAGAGAGAGAGAGAGAGAGTCATGAGGCTTTAAATATATTTTGGAGTTTCTATTTTTATTTCTTAAACTAAATAGATTTCAATTATAGTCAAGTCATTTTTAACACATGAGATGAAACAAATAGAGGAAAATATTAGAAAAGAAAACTTCATGAATTTTTCAATTGAAGTTGGTGGTTGTAAAAAAGTTTTTATTATATAAGAACCCCCATTTTAGGGTGGGTTTTTTACTAGTGATACTAAATGAGTAAAACTTGAGTTGAGCAATGGTTCGGTTTGTCATTTGATAGAGCTGGTCGTATTTATAGAAGATGATCAATCTGCACGTACGACTACACCTCTACCATTGGTCCAATTGGCACATGACTTGTGGCGAGCACGGTTGGCCAATGGACATAAGTTTCGAGTCAATTCCCTCTCCTCCACTGCACCCAATGATTTTTTTTTTAATAAAGATATGAATTAAATCTTTTACTTTAGAGTGTGTTTTAATGGAGATTAATTGAGAAAGAGGGAGGGAAAGGAAGAGCAGAATTATATTTTATTTTATTCTTAAGTTTTAGTTTAGAGAGTTAATAGAGGTGAAGGAAGGGAAATGAGGAAAATCTTTTTATTTATTTTTTCAACAATTATTCATTTTCAAATTGAGGTGTAAATAATGTAATATCCCCTCATTTTTCTTTCATTTTCTTCCCTTCTCTCACAATCTCTGGAGCACGGTCTTAAATTCAAAAATATTCGACTAGACTTTAAGTTTGCTATCTCTAACACCATTTTATTTGAACTGTGAAATTTATTTAGATTTTTTAGTAGCCTTTTTTAAAAATTGTGCAATGAAATAATATAGTAAATTTTGTTTTTTTGTGTCTCATCATCAATAAAAATTTTGTTATCTATGTTCGATCACCGAAAAGGTGTCTCATTTCTCCATGGTAGGTAAAAGGGTGGTCATGACTCATCATCGAATGAATACAATTTCCCGTTGTTGTTGCCTTGAACATAAAGAGTTATAATGAGACACAAAAGAACTTGATACTTGAATGTCAATTAAGATCCAAAAAAATAAACCGCAGATCTAGCATATTGGTAATAAATCTTTTCTGTTTATGAAAAAACATAGATTTAAATTTCACAAAATACATTTAAAAAGAAATAAATACCGGAACTAACGGGAGCCATCTCATCTGCTTCTTGTTCTTGTCCTCTAATTTTTCTATAATTTGATAAAAAAAGAAGACCCTTCTCTCAATCGTAAAATTTATTTATTAATTTTCAAGATACATGTGTTCTTTTTTCTAACCCAAGATACATCACACTTGATGTATGATGGTATGGGGCAATGCATCACTCCAACAACAAACAACTATCAATGTCCTATCTATAGCAAAATTTCAAATTTACTCCGATATGTGATGTAACTATATTTTTGCATCGCCATCTAACCGCTAACAATTTTTTTTGCTTTTTGGAAATACTTGTCAATTTGTCAAATGTTCCTAAGACAAATCTGATATGTTACAGTTTGTATAACGAGTCAACATTTGTAGGTTTTTTTTTTTGGGTATAGGAATCTCATCAAAACAATAATCCATTTCAATACTAGAAGCTATAAAGAATCTTATTTCCTTGAAACTATTTTTATCCTTCACATGCCCTTTAAATACACCTCTAATCCCTCCAAACAAAGATGAACCAAGCAGATTAACACACACACAACTCATGAGAGAGATGGCCATCTCCAAGTCCAACATAGCCTTCTCTCTCATTCTCTTCTCTCTCCTCACGGCCACCACTGCTCACAAATCCGTCGATGAAATCCTCAAGGCCCACAACGATGCTCGTGCTGAACATGGGTTGAAGCCTCTCAAATGGAGTTTAGTCTTACAGGCATATGCAACCGCCTATTCGATCAAAAGGAAGTTCGATTGTGAGTTGGAGCACTCTCAAGGGCCTTACGGGGAGAACCTTTTCTGGGGCTCGCCGTATGGCTACTATAACTACACCGATGCCGTGAAGGAATGGGTCTCGGAGAAGCAATATTACGACTATAATAGCAACACTTGCCAACCGAACCAGATGTGTGGGCACTACACACAAGTTGTCTGGGCCAAGACGGAACGTGTCGGTTGTGCAGAAGTGAAATGCACTAATGGAGATCAATTTCTGGCTTGCAACTATGATCCCCCTGGCAACTACATCGGTGAGAAGCCGTACTGATTGAAGATGGAGGTTTATAATTGGAAGAATTATTCTCTTCCAAGTGTATGAGTTGATCGAGTAAAAGGTGGTCATATATAGCCTCATACGTCAGGCGTCCTTCGGTTCGATATATTAATGGGTGTGTGATTGTGTATATGTATTCAAATTATTTAATTTATTCAATTTTAAAGTTTAAGCTCAAATTAAATCTTCTAAAAATATGAAAAATGTAATTTGAATAAGATGTAATATCCAAATTCCAATCACGTTCCAAGATGATATCTCATGACACAATTTGCTAAAAGGCAAAAAAATAAAATAATGTTCGGCATGGAGCTCCCCACTATGCCTCCAAATTCCAATCCTGAATTCATGAGCAAATACGACTCTAAGATATCAATTTTTATCGCGTAAATGAACCTAATAGAGGCTTTGATTCGATATCAATTTTTATCTCAGTGCTCCATTTTATCCCCCCTTCGTTCCCAATTGTCGAACCAACTTTCTTTTACAAAAATAACAAAACTTTAAGTCCTACAAATAATAATCCAACAAATGAGAAGTTTTTTGTGCAAATCCAACAACAGCATTAGTGAACTTTAATTTTGTGCAAGGATTGGTGCAAAAAATAAAGCAATTGAGTTTAGTAAATAAGAATAGAGCAAAAATAAACAATTGGAATTAGTGTGAGAATATTTCTAATTTTGTGTTGTTTGAATTAGTGAAAATATCGTTTAAATTATTGATTGAAATAGTGATAGAGATGATGAATAAAATAATAATATATTTTCTGGCTCTTACGAAAAAAGCAAACTGCTTGGTGAGAAATAAATAAAGGCAAGACAAAAAATATTTTTTTAAGAGGGTTGTTCTCTTGCTTTTTGCTATTCCAAATTTCAGTACGAATAGGAGAACAGAGCTATTCGAAATAGCAAATGTGCATTTGGATTGAATCAAATTTAGAACAACAGCGTTATTTCGACTGATCCAAACATACCAACATGTCTTACTTTTCTTAAATTTGATGTTTGTTATATAATTCATGTAATACTATATCTATAGAGTAATTTTTTTTGTTTTTTAATAATAAAAATCCACTGTAACCATATTTTTGTGTGGCTTCACTTGTTTCAAACAAAATCTCTTAAACAATAAAAGATTATAAAAAAGACAACGTATGAGTATCTTTTTATATCTAGCAGGTCCTATAAGGAATAATAATACCTATGACTTATTGAATAAGAAAATAAGAGAACATATTTTTTACTCGATGCAATTCTTAAATAGATCCATTCACGTGGAAGAGAAACATCAACAAACTTTTTTTTTCCCGAACAAATTTTAGTTGAGTATTTCAGGTTCTCTCAATGCATAACTTCCAAAAAAAATGCAGAAAAATCAGGATCTATATTAGTTAGAATATTATAAAAACAAAGATACACTTAGCACATATATGACTCATGGCAAATGGATATAAACTTTAAAGTTAATTCCCTTCCCTCCCCTCGCTGCACCCCTTGAATTTTTTTTAATAAAGATATGAATTAAATCTTTTAACTTTAGATTTTTATCAGGAACCTTCCGCTATATTTTAAGTTTGCTATCTGTCTATCTCTAACACCATTTGATTTGAACTGTGAAATTTATTTATATTTTAGGGCAGTCTTGTTTGAAAATTGTGCAATGAAATAATATAGTAATTTTGTTTTTTTTTTAAAAAAAAGTGTTAAGTTTTTCAAATTTCATAAAATAAGTATTTTTTTTTTGTTACGCCTAATTTTTCTGTTACATGTAACTTTTGAATTATTTTAGATTTTATTTTATATTGACTGTAAAGTCTAACTATTTTATAAAAAAGACAAACTATCCAGAATGTGGTGTAGACCAACTGAAAATTTCATCTATACATTTAGAAAATTTTGCTTTTTGTGTTCCATACGTCATTAACAAATTTTTGTTATTTATGTTCGATCATCAACATAGGTGACTCATTTCTTCATGGCAAGCAAAAAGGAGGTCACTCGTAGTGGCGGAATTTTTTTTTTTTTTTTTTGAGGGTGGGCTTGTTCCCCTTGAATTGAATATTTTTATTTTTTCACTTTAAATTTTATATATTTTTTAAATAGAAATACTCTTTGTCTCCTTATATAATAGAAATTATATTATATTTATAATTCTACCTCCTATATTTTGATTTTCTAATTTCGCCCGAATGAATACAGTTTTTCAATGTTGCTGCGTTGAAACCGGACAACTGTATCTCCTATTTTTGTTTTGCATTGTCTTAGGAGTTCAATTTCTAACTTCTCGCGTGTGTGGTATGGTGTTATTGGTGTGGCAATCTGTGAGCTAATATTTCATCAAATATTGTACAGTTTGCGCCTGCCACAAAGGAGTAATATCTTAATTACGAACCTCTAATCTCAGAATAAAACCGAACAGTCAATTTTCCCCAATTAGCTTTTGTATTGATGAAATTTACCAGACAAAACCTACTACTCTAAAAAAGAACTGTCAATTTTCTTCCCCAGTTAATTAGCCTTCAAATATACACCCTTGGCCGAAAAAAAAGGCTGTCATACAGGGATGAATCCAGGCAAATCCAGCCTAGCCTTCTTGATTATCCTCTTCTCTCTCCTCGCCACCTCTATCGCTCAAAACTCCGTTCAAGACATCCTCAATGCGCACAATGAAGTGCGCGCCGAGGTCCACCTCCAGCCGCTTAGATGGAGCAAGAAGCTCACAAGATACGCAAGAACCTATGCAAGGGAAAGAGTGAGCGATTGCCGGACGGTGCACTTGCTTTGGGGGAATCCCGGAGGCCTTTATCTTATCGATGCCGTGTACAGATGGGCCGAGGAGAAGCAATTCTATGATTACCAAACCAACAAGTGTACGTCAGGAGAGAAATGCGGGCATTACACGCAGCTCGTGTGGGCTAGAACACGGCGTGTCGGTTGTGCAAAAGAGACGTGCTACAATGGGGATGATTTCATGATTTGCACCTATTCTCCGGCAGGTAATATCAGAGGAGAAAGACCATATTAAACAAGGTGGTTGAAAACTTGAAATATTGCGAGACTTGTTCTTTTTTTATTATTATTTTTGGGTAATAGTATGCAGGAGTTTGTTGAATTGGTATGAGACGAGTTACTTACAGTTATAGAGGAAACGGAGGATCTTTTCCCTGTTGAAGAGAGGCTACATATTTTGTAAATTAAATTTGATTTTAATTAGTAAATACGCCTTTTGTTTTGCTTCTAAAAAATTGCATCTACGAAGGATCGGTCTAGTTTCTCAAAAAGAAGAAAAAATAACAAAGGAGATATACGATATTTAACGATTGTACGTTGAATTCCGGTTGCTTTTAGGATTTTGAAAGGACATGTTTTATGTTTATCAGTTTATTAGTAATATGTCCGTGCATTGCAATGAATCAAAATAGTAAAAAATGTTAAGTTTAATTCAACTAAACATGGGTATTCAAAAAATTGATCTAAATCAACAGAGCTGACAAAAAGAATACTTAGATAAAAAGCAATACAATAAATGAGATGATCGCTAACCACAAAATTGTATTAGAACATTTTTACGCTTATTCTCTTATTTATTTTTTAATGTTCGTAACTGTTACAAATATATTTGAATAAATATTTGACCGCCTTGACACTCGAAGCATTTTTGACCTACATCAATGATTCCATAAAAAACAACAAAGCAACACCCGTGTCAATATAAAAGATATTGTTATATTTGTAAATTGGGAGTGTGTGATTTTTTTAAGCTTTTGACCATTTGTAAAAAAGATATTATTATATTTGATAATTTCCTGAAAGTCAAACTTTCTCTTATTGATATATTCACCATTTCATCCCTCAATAATTTATCATAATCAATAACCATCGAATTGTAAATATGTCAGGACCGAATCATATTTTTTTGCTATCCTTCATCGTACAATGCAACATAGTATTCGTTTTGATCATATCAAAATTCATATAAAATAAATTTATAATTTATTTTTATATATTGTGCAATATAGTGCTAGCCACAGAAGATCAAAATCCGTGGGGACCTATCTAAACTCGCCTCAACGTCAAACCCATCTAATCTGTTTTAACCCAGTCTCGCATTTCCAGCTCATGGAGTTCACACTCCAAGGACCTTGAAAACCCCTCCAGCCTGGCCCAATCCCTTTAACAAAAAGCGTTGACTCCTCAAGCAATCAGAGATGGAGAGAGCGGACATGGGCCCACCCCATAATTCCAAATACATGCATGTAATTTACTAAATTATATTAATCCTCGATTTGGCTTCTATGGAATCAATCAATCAACAAACATACGAAATTCACCAATGAAACAGAGACCGAATTAAAGAAAATAGAAATTAACAAAAGAAGAGTTTCGCCTTCACGAAATTACAAGAAATCAATCAGCCCCAACAATACACCCAATTCAGAAAGGGGGGAAACAAAAGAAACTTTTCGAATCATATAAGCAGACTACATTTACCAACGATCGTTGGTTAAAAACTTAAAATTAAGCCAGAACCCCAAATTCAAAACAATACACATTGAATCAGATTTTTTATTTCACATGACACTGCAAGTACCAGCCTGGGGCTCGCTACCGGTGCTGGTGCCGGTGCCGTCGGTTCCAGCGCCGCCTTCCTTTTCCGTCTTTTCAGTTGAGACGCCGGGCCAATCCTTGCACATGCAGTGCTCTCCTTGTGGGATCTGCTTGTAGACGGATGCCACATGGCGACCGCACCCCTGCCACGTCGTCTTACTGCACTTCGCACAGTTCGATTGGTAACACATGATTGATCGTTTTGATTTATCCTTGTTTTAGGGGCTTCAAGGTAGATAATTGTGCTTCTCTCTCTTTTCTTTTTCCGAAGGTAAGATTGGGGATCTTGTATTTCAATCTGATGTGGGAAAGGTAAGATTAGGTATCTTGTATTTCAATCTGATGTGGGAATATATATAGGCCGTTGGAAGGGCTAAAATATTTCTTTCTTTTATCCCCTTGGAAAAAACGAATACTAGATTTCTAGTACTTGGATTTTAGAAAAAAAAAATTGATAGGGTCGTCACAAAAGAAAATTGTAAGGTCGTCGGTTTGAGAAAGCAATTGTTACAGATTGCATGATGCCCGTACATTTGTAACCTATCGTGTGCTACATTTTGTTATTTAATAAAAGCTTCACATAATTTATCTATCTTCTCATCTAATTTCTGATTTTTGAATTTCATATGATTATAAAAACATACAATTACTTTTAAAATAAGCTAAAAGATTGAATTTAAGGGATCAAATTCTTACTTGTGCCTTATCACTCCGAAATCTCACTTCCTAACGATAAATCTTAATTAGTGAGTGTTCAACATCTTGAATAAAGGATACATGTCATAAATTATATAACAAATTTGTTTGTACAATATCAAGAAAATTGAAATTCAACATTTGTATTATTACAATTACTAAAATAGATTATTTTGTTAATTGTCATTTGCAAATTATATTTTTTAAAATTAAAATATTCATCTTCAGTAGCACACTATGACATGATATGCTACAAAAGGAAATAGGCATTTGATCCCTTTGTGATTCTAATATTTAGTTGTTTTGTCATGTCTTACATATCAAATACGTACGTCATTGTTTCTTTCTTTCTTTTTTTCTCATGTATGTGGATAGAATAATTGATAAGTTCGTGATGAATTAATTTAATGTAACATTAATTATTATAACAATACGGAGCATATAATTATCCTCATGAATTCACCCACTATAAATGCCTCTTCATAATTTTTTGAGGTACAATTTATGATGTATACGATAATTACAGCAAAATGCACATAAAAAAATATGAAAAAATACATACTTGTCAATTATGAATATGCATTTATTTTAGTTTAGACACAACACATAATTGTTAGCGATTGTCACATATTTCTTTACTTTTAAAAAAATGCAATTTCACATATTTCAATATATGGGTCCTCCTAAATAATAATCAAATATATTACTTTTAAAAAAAGTTTGCTAAAAACAAATAGGAAATATTTTGGGATGACGATTTGGAGATAAATATATTATTCCTTAATAACAATAAAATATATAATTCTTCTATTTAAATAAAATGGTCAAACGAGATGACTGTCCGAACAGCAAATTGATAAATATTTTAAACAGATCCAATGCATTCTCTTGGCTACATAAGATCAAAACGAAGACGCCACCGCTGATGTAATACTGGGGTCACATTCCGATTATCTAAGATGCTCTTTCTCAGAACCAATGTAGCGGGTTGCGAAATGGGTCATTTCTTATTATTTTCTTATTATCTAAAATCAACTTTAATGATTATTATCATTTTTCAATTACAAAATATCGTACTTCTACATTTAAAATTGGATCTCGTTGTTGTTGTCCTGTACATATTTCTTATATTAACGGATTAGAAAAAAGTATAAAATTACAAACTTCTTAATGATGAGAGGACTGAATGATCGTTTTATAGTATAATCATATTATAATTCATCAAATTTTGAAGAAATTTTTTTTTAAACGCTAAATCTTGGAAGGACTACAGTCCTCTTTTATCGCTATGAACTCCGCCCCAAATTAATTTATGGCGATGGTTTTTATTATAAACAAAGATGACTGTATTTTTTTTCTAACTCGAGCTATAGGGATATTTGAGGCAGCCATGTGAAGTTTACATGACACAAACCATCAAACATTACCTGACTTAAGAAGACGATTCAATCTAACAAAAAATAATTCAAAATATTAATTAAATCAAATCGGTTAGACCCTTCTGAAATACTGTAGTTTTTACATTTGAATGACTAGTTTTCTTTTTTTTTCTTTTTTTACAATTGATGTATGTATGTATACGTCTATGTATAATATAAAGATTGGGGACTTCTAAACCACCGTAGTTTCTACGGTTAAATGAACAGTTTTTTTTAAAGTTGTTTATTTATATAAACAGGTTAGGGATGGTTTGGAGACAATGTAGTTTCTACAGTTAAATGAACAGTTTTTTTTAAGTTGTTTATTTATATAAACAGGTTGGGATGGTTTGGAGACACTGTAGTTTCTACAGTTAAATGAACAGTATTTTTTTTTTGCAGTTGTTTGTTTGTATAAATATTGAGGATGATTATAATATTGTAGTTTCTATATTTATTTGAACAATTTTTTTATACAATTATTTGAACATTTTTTTATATAAAAGCTCTTATTAATTTTAGTATCTATTTATTTTCAAATATTTTTTTTATGGGACTTAAAACCCTGCTTCTCTTTCTACAAAGACGAAACATATTATCATTGTGCTAGACTTACGGTTCAATTGTTTGAATAGTTCCTTTAAATTCTTCTAGGTGGACCGTTTATTTATTAAGTTTTCTATATTATTTTTTTATCTTTTTAACAATTATTTGAACATTTTTTTATATAAAAGCTCTTATTAATTTTAGTATCTATTTATTTTCAAATATTTTTTTTATGGGACTTAAAACCCTGCTTCTCTTTCTACAAAGACGAAACATATTATCACTGTACTAGACTTACGGTTCAATTGTTTGAATAGTTCCTTTAAATTCTTCTAGGTGGACCGTTTATTTATTAAGTTTTCTATATTATTTTTTTATCTTTTTAATGTGTGTTGACTAATATATTATCGACATTGTTCTTTTTTTATTAAAGCATCTGTACCATCTCACTTATTTAAAATCAGTTGTTGTTATGTCTTATTGGAAATGTTTTTTTTCTCAGTTCTCTCTGTACAATAATATAAAAGTGCATTATGTTTTTTTCTCCTTCAAACTTATAAGCATGAAATTTTTTTTCGTTACTTAACATCTACCTAATTCTCCTGATTAATTAAATTGTTCCTTAGAAATTAAAAATTATACATTATCTTTCATTTTTTTTTACTTTTGTTGTTATTTTTTTCGTTTTTACTCTGAGAAGTTAGCATTTTTTTTATCCACCTTTTAAGTTTGAAATATCTTTCTCAATTTTTTATTATTTTCGTGTTGCCTCTTATTTTTCTCTTAATGGTTTTCCTTTATATATAAAATAAATAATTCTAATGTACATTTAGTTTCTATATACATCTATTTTACAGTGTATACATTTGAGAAATATCATTCACGTTAAAAAAATATTTGTAGATGCGTATATAATTATTTAGTTAGGCCATATATCAAATTTGAGTCGATTTAAAATTTGATTGGTCATTCATAATAAATTCATTAAAACTCTATAATTAAAATTTTTATATTATTTGATGGAATGCTAGAGAAATTTCAAATTTACTTAAATTTGATACATCGTTATCCAAATAATTAAGAATATATTTATAATTTTAATTTTTAATTTAAATAATATTCTCCAATTATATGTGTCATAAATATTAAATATATTATAAAAATTAAAATATACACTAGAAATATTTAGATAAAATAAAAATATATACAAATACATCATAACGAAGCGCGAATCATAATAGCTCAGGAATTGATTGAATCTAGAATATTTTAAGTTTTTGGATCCAATAGGATTGTTGGGTGTTGCTCCGGACTATAGCCAGATTAAGTCTTGCGCCTTTTTGGGGCTCACACGGGCTTAATTCGGCCTTTATTGGAGCCACTTAAAAGGGTTATGTCTTGTTCTTATTAGTTAACAGTTAAAAGGCGCACTTAGAGCAGAAGCTTTTTAATTTTCTATGTACTATTGCATACATATGCACCAGAAAACATGAAATGAGGAGAAAAGAAAGGTAAAAGAAAAGAAGAAAGAGAAGAATGTTGTCTAGCTATTGACATGGGATGAGCTTCAAGCGTTTGATTCCACTTGCTGATACTGTTGCATAGACTTTTTGTTAGAGGAAGTCCATTTATGGATCTTCTATTTTGGTGTTTCTTTACTGGTTAGATTAATGTTTTAGAAAATTTGGCAATTCTGAGTTTGACTTCCCCAAATTAACCAGGAAACAGTACCGAACGATATGATTTGCGCATGCTTTCCTCGCTGAGCAGCTTCTGCACACACGATTGCTGGAATTGATGATGAAAGGGAATAATCAGCCAAGTTTCCGACTGAATTCGACCAATTCATTGCAATTTTATCCAATTTCTGTTGTATTTGCCAAAAATTTGGTCATTTTACGATCTATCTAGAACTGGGATAAATAAATGGGGGTGTTTGGTAGTGCAGAGAAACGATGAAAGTGTTTGGAATTGTGGTGAATAATTGTGGAATGAAAGGGGAGACGCTATCCTATTTTTTTTTTTTACACTTTAGCCCATTCTTAGCCCACTTTTATTATTTTGTAGAATTCATCCCTTGTAAAAAAGAAAAATATCTACGATTTGAATTCAACGTTTTAATTGTTAAATTTTGAAATATGAAAAGTTATGCTATATTATTTGGAGGCAATAAAAAATTATGATACTGAAATCCTCATTTTCTTTTTTATATAATGCACTAGACTCTGCTACATAAGATGCACTTAATTCCGAATGATCACATCCAAATCTCACAATTTCTTTTTTTTTTCCAATTTATGGTCGCATAGTTTCTTGAAAACTTGCTAACGCCAAGTACAAAATAAACATCAGCATGTGGTTGAATGAATTTTTATCCTCTCTAGCACAAATCAAATATATAATAATTCATCAATATTCATATTCAATTAATATTCATGTTATTTGGAAACTAATAAAAATTGAAGGGCAGAAGTTGTGATGGAAGTTCTCCAATAATATTGAGGATGTGAACAATGACAGAGCTCGAGCCAGATAGAAAAGATGAATAAAAGTGTCATGTAAAGTGTAAACATCAAGCTTTAACTTCTACTATAAATTAAATCTGGAGAGGCTAGAGTAGCTAATTTATAACATTATAACCAAATAATAGCTTAAAATCTAGCATTATCATTACTCGTTCTGAATATCTTTGTGGGGCTACAGCCCCGTTAGTCTCTCATAAGCTTTTATCGCTGGATGTGAACTCAAGATACATGTCATACGAAGAATTTAGCTACATGGTAAATAATTTGATAAGAAATTAATTAAAACTATTATTGATAAGTCCGGCTCTTTTAGGTGTTCATGGCAGCTTCGACAGAGTTCACATCTAATATATCGACCTTATTACTCTATGCAATAATGGTAGAGAGGTAGAGAGGCATTTGATTAGAAGCAAACATATGATTAATTGCACATAGAAGTCTCTTTTATTAATGATTTCATCGTAGGTCTTCTGATTTGTGATCGGATAACAATCCTCCAAACACGTCAAGTTTGTTCATTGATGATGTGTTGCCACCTGTGTGAATCATATAAAAATTATTTAAAAATTTAAACATCGATCCTTCACAATTTTATGCATTATTCAAACATTATTTGAATATACTTTCGTTTTGTTGGTGGATGAATCCAGAACAAAATAATCCACGACTTTCCAGCTAGGCAAGAAAAATATATATATAAGTGTCGTTGTCATTATTTTGGATGGTCTATATACATGACAATAAAGACAGCCAACTTAGATTCTGATGGGGGGGACTCTAATTATTGACTTATTCAATTCATGCTCCATCCATAAATCTATTGTCAATTAATGGTAACTAACAGCATAATTAGTCTCAACAGCCACACACAGTAACGCAACAGAACATATTTGACAGCGGGGTCACTCAACAGTCACAGGGGACAGTGGCGGATCCATCATCCATGACAGCAGTAGTCATGAGAGGTACTATTTTGGGTCCTCTTTTCCTTGTCCATGAACAGGCCATTACATCGACCAGGCTTTTTTTATGGAAGTTAAGAAAGGGGCCGGGGCATACGGAAAGGCAAAGGAAAAGGCTGGAGTGAGTGTCAGGACTCCAGGATAAGAGCGGTCAATACCTGATCAATATTACTGTGACGACCAACAGATTAGCCGCAAATGTTTAACCCCCGGGAATAACGCGGGCTCAACTCAAGACATAATGCAGCTCCCTTTGTTAGTCCTTGGGTTCTCTTCTGAGTTCTGACCGCGACTGCGCGTGCGTTCGTTGGTTCGTTCGTTCGTTCGTCCGTCCTTGGACTAGTCATTGAGAGCAACTGTGTAACTGGAGTCTGGAGAACTGATGCTCTGCCTCTGCGACTTGTATATCACGGGAAGGAATATATGCCTATGATTTGATTGAGGCGTAAAGGGACGAAAATATAATTTTTATATAAAATTATATCATTGTAAATTGTTTTTGTTTGATTGAATATTAAGAGAATAGAAAATAAATCATTTTTGTATCAATATTATCATATTAATATATAAAAATAATAATAACAATGTCTGCAATAAAATTAATATCAAGACAATAATTATTACTATTATTATTTAAAGAACAATCACAAAATAATTAAAGAACAATTATTACTATTAATTTCAAGATAACATTATTATTACTATTGTTATATAAAGAACAATCACAAAATAATGCTTACAATAACAATATACTATAAACAAAAAATAGTAGTACAGTATTAATTTAATCATATTAAAGTATAAAAATAATAAAATAATTATAATATAATCATTAAATATTTATACCTAACCAATTATAATTAAGAAATAATAATAAAATAATGATAATATGTTAACAACCAAAATCATGATAATTAAATGAAAATGATAATGAAAAATTACAATAGTATGATTATAATATATTAATAATAATTATAATAATAATAAAATAATGATGATGATGATAGTAATAATCATAACGATAATAAAATAATCAATAATAATCATCAAATATTTATAATTAAAATAATCATACTTAAAGCATAATAATAAAATAATTATAATACTATTAATAATCACAATCATGATGACAAAAAATAATGATGATGATGATTACGATGACGATGATAATAATAATATTAACAACAACATCAACAATAATAACAATAATAATAATAATAAAAATGATAATCGTCATCGTCGTCGTCATTGTGAATTGTAGGTTCTACCAAAACATAACATGATGAATAACTTAAGGAGCCTTCTTATACTTCTTAAATTATGAAGTCATAATTTTTCTTTATCTTCATTTATGACTTCATAAGTTATGTATGTTTGACTCCATAAGTGAGATATAAAAGATTTATTTTTATTTATACCTCAACCAAACATGACTTGTATCTTTTGCTTTTTTTTTACTAAGGTAAAACTCAAGTCTCCTTATTTTTCATCCTAATTTAATTTGGGATGAGATCTTTTAACAACTACTTATTTTGTTAACTTTGACAATGAATTTTTAAATAATTTTAAAAATGATAAAAATTATAAAGATATTTTTTAAATTATAAATTGATTGTGTTTTAATTTTTATATAATTTAAAAATTATTTGATATTTCATCAAAAAAACATTAAAATTTAACTTTTTTTAATGAGGAACAATTCAAAAGTTTTTTTTTTAAATAAAGTTAAAAGGCAAACCATCAGCAAGGACAATTCAAAAGTGCTCAGAATTTTATTTCTGCTACTGCGCTGATAGCAGACAAATAAATTGGAGTAAAAACAAAGTTTTACTTTTTTTTTTGGGGGTAATTATCAAAGTCTTGCTTTAAATTAAAGAATACTTCAGAAAATTCACTCGAACCAGATTACGAATTTGATTCTCTAAAAGTTTTAAAATATCATATGTACGTTTACATACATATTTAGTATTTACACAAAATCATGTTGAAGATAACTTAAATAAGAAATATTTACACAATTGCAATTTAATATTATGAAATTTTCTATCATTTGATTTTCTATACTCATATATTTATATTTGGTAATTCAAAAACACATTTTGCATATAACAAGTATAATTCTATGATATTCTTATGCATTGATAGAAATGAGAGCTACTATTCCACTGTTCTTTCATAAATATCTGACACAGCATTGCTATGGAGTATGGACCTATGGTTTCTTTAACGAATCCATACATTATTACAACAACGCCACAAAATTTTTTTAAAAAGATTTAAATGATCCGAAACTTAACCAATTAATATATCGATCCATATATTAATATTAGTACATTAATAAAACTCGATCCTATCATCATATATAATCTGTAGCAACCAGGAACTTGGATACAGGAGCTAAAAGAAATTACACGTACGAGTGTCATGTTTTTGGGATAAGTACCAGGAGCATGTTAGATTTAACTGTACAATTCAATGAGCACCTGAATTATGATTTTGTAGGATGGAGCTAGCTTCTTCCTACATGCTAGTGAAACGATATTTCACCAAACACGCCATCGCTCATCGGTCTGAACTCTAAACAGTGCATGATGCACAGTCCGTGTTCTGTTACCGTCGACTTATATTATAGGCTGTTGTCTTGAGATGACGGACAGACAGATGTACGTAATGATAATATAGAAGCAAAGATTCAAATTATCGCTAATTAACTCTCTATTTGAACAAGTTAACACAAAATGAGCACTAGGTTTTATATTTTTACGGAAAGACGTAAATTTAAATTTCATAAAAAATATTTAAAAAAATATAAACTGAGTTAATTGAAACTCTTATTTCAAAAAAAAATAACTCAACGCAAACCTATTACATTTATATAATGATAGAGGATAAGATGACAATGATAATTTTGATAATCTTGATAATTAGATTTCAAATAAGTTCGAAAAAAATTATAAATATATTTTTAAACTTATAAATTATCATGTTTTAAGTTTCATATAATTTAAATATTATCTGATAATCTATGAAAAATTATTAAATCGGGACCGTTGTAAATAACATAAATTTTAATAATTTTTGATGAACTATCAAAATCACACTTCGATTGTATGAAATTTGAAACATAATTAATTTATGAGTTCAAAATATATCTATAAAATTTTTATTTTTAATTTTTTTAATTTATTTGAAATTTCATTGTCAAGATAACCATTATTTGATCCCTTCTCTATATAATAATATATATCACTTCTTTGAAAAAATAAATAGATATGAGAATTCATATAAATTCTTATTTCAAAAAAAAAACTATTTTGTTTTGTCTTTTCCTTTCTTTTACATTAATTCTCTCATCCCGTTCTTAAATGGAACTGGCGTGGATACTCCGCAGTTCACACTTTCCCGATTTTTTCAACATCATCTTTGAACTGTCCGTTCAAAGTACATCACTACAATTGGCAAATAGATAGAAAATGTACGAATCATCTAAAATTCTAAATCATCATGAGTACCAAATAGAACATGTATGTATATATATATATATGCTTAACTAATTTAATTTGTTTGCTTCTTGAACTTTCAAATGCGAATCATTAAAAATTAAAGGTCGTCAAGTAACTAACTCCGCTCTGTTTTCATCATTTTATGTCTTCTTGCTTTTGTTTTGGTACTTTGTTCTACTGGTGTCTTCTTCATGTCAAAAACGAAGCAGATTTAAAATGTTTAAAACAAGAATATGTAACGATTTTTTTTATTACCAATATTGGTAATAGCGCGCAATGCCAATTACTCATCTCTTTTCTTTCTACTTTTTTTTGTTGTGATTTGCTTTGATGGAAGAAGATTATATTTATGGTTTAGGAAATATGAATAAAAAAATGACATTAAAGAGGTCACGGCTTAAATTGATAAAGATCTCGAAATTTAGAAATGGACCTAATATCCAATTTTTTTTGCATACCCACTTCTTGAAATATATATTAAAAAATATTATGGAGATATCATCATTAATACCGGTTGATACAAACTTTATTATAAATGAATTATTATACATGTTAATAATTTTATTATTTAACTTAAATATCATTAATACGCATAATAACTAATTTAAATTACATAATGATAATATTATATAGGATGAATTTGTATAATAAAATCATTAATATGTATAATAACTCATTTAAATTGTATAATAACAGTACTGTACAAAATAAATTTGTATAATAAAGTCATTAATATGAATAATAACTCATTTAATATGTATAATAAAACCCGTATCGACGACGATATCAACAATCGTATCTGTATATCAGCTCCCATATATATTTATTTATTGTATGGATGTATAATTATCTACCATGTCAATATATATCTACTTATAGTATAGATAATTAGTTAAAAATGCATTTTTATAGCTGGTAATAATTATCTTGATTTTTCAAAATCATTTTTCGAATCCCTTAAAATACATCTTTAGTACTATTGCTTAATTAATATGTATATTTAAGTATTACATTAAAGCACACTTGGCTATTTTATCAAGGCACGCTTATTTATTCAATTTTTATAAAAAAAATAATAATGAAAAATAGTGATCAAAGTTGAGGAATAGAAAGCTAGATAAATATTCTTTTATGAAATACATAATCTAATCTGTTTTAATTCTTTTGTTGAATTAATGACGACATGGTATAGAAATGGAGGAGTTGCTGGCTATGTGGATTACTTTACGCAAGGGGCCTTTTGTCAATGGAAGGTCGGATATATTTTTTCCTTTTTAATTTAATGAAATAAGTTATGTTTAACCCTAACTATAATTCTTTCCCTAGCTAGGTAAGGTGCAATAAAACAATTGATGCATGTGCAATCTATTGCGCTTGACCCCACATCCTCTCTGCTCTCCATCTTCATCCTCTCTGCTCTCTCTTTCCCAGATCGGAGTACTCTCTCCATAGCCCATCCATCGCAAAACCAATTAAATAACAACAACAAAAAACATATTACCACACCACCAAAAAATCAATTACCATTTTCGGCATTAATTTCCTCTCTTTCTTCCACCTCTATCAATCACTTGGGACAAATTCTTCCTCTATTTTCGCTGTCAGGCGTCTATTTATTTTGATTTGACACCGGAAAAAGAAAACCAACCCTCATATCGATCATATTTCTCCTCTCTCTCTCTCTGTCGTCTCAAAGATCTTAGGTTTTTTAGCACCTACTACCTAGGTAGCTGTACCTCTTTTCATTTCTTTAACATTTTTTTTCCTTTGATGTGATCAAATTCGTACTCGCTCACGTAATTTACTCATCTCCTTTCCCCACTTCAATGTTTAAATAAATTAATCTCATTATATAACCCTCTCCCACAAAATAGCATCTCTGTTCTTTTCTCTCATATCCTCATAGTTAATCTACTAAATATGGAAGAGTTCTCTCTTCTAAGCTCCAGAGGCAATTCTTTCAGATACCTCACTAACAATACCTCAACCCGGACAGGTACAATCACTTCAGCACCGACAGTTTTGCATCCAGCAACTGGTACACAGGACGAGATTGTCACGAGAGAAGTAGATGCTTTGATCAAGAACAAAATCACATCTCATCCCCGATATCCAGTTCTCGTCGAAGCCTTCATCGACTGCCAGAAGGTGTCCTTTCTTTCTTCCTCTTAAGTTTTGCACTCGTGATTAGATCGAATCATGAGTATTGCAAGAGATTATGAATTGATTTTGAATGACAAAGGTGTTAAATATTGTGTAGGTTGGGGCATCCCCGGAGATTATCGACCAACTTTCTTCCTCTTAAGTTTTGCACTCGTGATTAGATCGAATCATGAGTATTGCAAGAGATTATGAATTGATTTTGAATGACAAAGGTGTTAAATATTGTGTAGGTTGGGGCATCCCCGGAGATTATCGACCAACTCTCGACCGTTTCCAGGGAGCTCAAGTTGCACCAAAGAACTGACAGCAGATATACGTCTGATCCAGAGCTTGATCAGTTCATGGTTTCTCACTTTTCTCATCACTGTCTCTTGAGAGATGAAAATTACAAAAATATACTGATTCATGTTCCTAAAGAAACTATACTTTTCTTACTGAGTATGTTCCTAAAAGAATTGTACTTTTCCTAGAAAATCCACATAATATAAAAAAAAGCATCAGTGGGGAGAAAAACAAAGGTTTAAATTAAAGAGCATCAATTAAATGAGAGAAACTTAGTCTAGAAGGAAAGAGAAAGTAAACTTTTATGTCAACACTTATATCCAAAAACAAAGTATCTGGCAAAAAAAAATATAAAAAAAAGAGCAGAGAAACATTTATAGAAGTAAGAATTAACCAAGACAACACCTTCCAACATCTCTCTTGATTGCTCTCCGTTAAACAATTACATATGTTCATCACATGCAGGAGATCTATTCAAACATGCTGGTGAAGTACAAAGAGGAACTGATGAGACCCATCGAAGAAGCTGCTCAGTTTTTCAAGACTGTTGAGTCTCAACTCAGTTCTCTGTCGCACGGCCTTCTAAACTCATCAGGTACGTGTCATCTCAAATCCTAACCATTTCTCATATCTGGTACTGGTATTAATTTCACATGTAATCAACTGTTGTCATAACCTCTTAGTAAAAAAATTCAGAATTTCAGATCGTACGAAATTTTTTATAGTGTTTTTAGAGTTTAGGGCTGTAGACTTTGGGAGTAGGGGTGCGCAAGTTTTGTTGCAAACAGTGCATGTTTTATTTTATTAGTTTTTCTTTTTATTTATATATGTTTTAAAGGTAAAGTACCAATGCACGTATTTACGAGGAGACTTTGCTCCGGTGCATCTCTCACGCAAGTCCAAATTAGGAAAAGAAAGAAATGATGAGTTGAATGACTATTTTTACCATTATTTAATTACGATGTGATAACTAATATTTTTTTAGCTAAAGGTACATAAATTCTCTTTCCGAAAGGAAGTAACATATAAATTGGTCGCCCCCGCCCCTAAAATTGTATGATGGCTCTTAATGGCAGAAATTTTAATAAAATACGAATTTTAATCAGAAAGGGCCCTAGATAAATTTCAGCGTTTTAATGGCAGAAATTTTAACAAAAATATGAATTTCAATGAAGAAATATCTATTTAATCTGTGTTGAAATTTTCGAATGTCATTTCATTTATACTCAACTTCGGTATTTTAGGAGTACTGAATACTCTTTCATAATTTAAATTAGTAGTAAAAAAGCATGCTGCTTGCACTCCGAAAGAAGACGAGGGAGGGACATGAATAACGGAAGAGAAGAAAAAAGAAATAGTTTGGATTAAATATTAATTTATTGTCATTTCAATAAGAATTTTGCAAAGCATGATTATCTTTTTTTTGAATAGTTACAAACAACATCACTCTTTCACTACACTTTCAAACATCACTATATTTGCTCAATTTTGATCTTCTGAAGAGCTCTGCTACTCGAAAGTTTGGTAGACATTCCATTCTGCCATAACAGATAATTAGAATTTTAGGTAAAAGAAAACTAAAAAATGAATAATTTGGTCAGCACTATGGTTGTGTGTTTATATTCAAAGTTCAAACACTCCATATAGTAAAAAATATTATAAATTTCCTGTATCATAGCTTATTAACTTAGTGATCCTTTCAATGTTTTTCAGCATATTTTTTGTTTGAATAATGAAGGTAGAGTTCATGTCCTTCTTTTTTTTTTTTTGTCCCAAGGGGGTTTTTAGCCTATTTTCTTAGCACTAACTTTAGCATGATTTTCATTACCACTTCACATAGAATTGAGACAATACACTTCATGAAATGAGGAGCGACTAAAGTTAAAAAAAGGAAGGAATAAGATCTTAAATTTTGATCTTATTACTATTTTCTCCAACTTTTTGCAATTGAATTCATTATTCAGTTTCAATCCCGCAGGACATCTAGCTATTCTAACCCAATTAACTAATTAAGAAGGCTAAAGTCAATTCATTCAGTTAAATCCGATTCCATCAACATTTTAGAAACATTTCATAGTACTACTGGTGTATCCAATATAGTTACAAAAATGTATTAAACCAAAAAAAATTAGAATTTTTTATCACAGTTTATAACTTTTATTTGCTTCTTCATTTGCAATGTTTAATTACCATCGATTTCAACCACATAAAAGTTCAAAAATGTCCAATACATGTAATTAATTTTATGAAGGCATGGGCTGATAAATACTATTGAAGGGTTATGAATCGTTTAAAGAGGGTGACTGCAGAGTTACAAGTAACAGATGCTCAACGGACCTTTTATATTAACGATTCTTAATCACAAGACAACTAGAACACATACCATATAGAGCCTTCAACTACATTTCCTGTATGTTCTTGTGCTGGTTGGGCTCCACACTTGGGAGTAATACAACCTATACTATACTTAATTGTGGTTGGTCATGTTATGCAATAATTGATATCTTATAGTTCCCAAGACCTATATATGCCTTGACTCAGAGAACCACTCCTGATTGACAACTTCTCTCTTAAAGTTATAGCTAGGTCTTCTTTTGCTCTCTCCACATGAATTTTTGTATGAAATGCATATGTTGATTCCATTCTAATTAATAAGTACCACCTCACCTACCAACAAGTCCACCTGCATTGTATTAAGATATTTAAGGGTTTCACTACAGTCATAGACGCGTACTGGCATATATGATCAATACAAAATGAAATGAAACTGTACAAATTAATGACATGGACTTTATGTGAAAAATAGAAGTGAATTCCTCATGTTGACTCTTAAGCTGCAGGACATTGAGGAAAATAAAACATGATTAATATAGAGTTAATTTTAAAAATCAGGTTATACATGAGCATATATATGCATGACTCGAGTAAGAAAAACAACTTTTTTATAGTATAATAGCAATAATACTTATTGCGAAAAGACAACAACAAAGCAATAATTTATATTTAACATATCAAAATAGATGATGATTGGAATGTTTAGAAAGGTTATGCCAAGGCATTTTACAGAATACACAGACGTATTCTATCTATGGTTTGACTGATCCATTGATATAATAAGGTTTAACATGTTTTTTTGTACTTCCAGTAAGAATGCACCTTATGACTCGGGCATCTTGAAAATGCTAGTATGTGCATTGTTATGGCATGAACATGGCATATATATATATATTAGGTGAGGTGAAGCTGTTCTTCAAGGGAAAAAAAGAATCATAAAAGTTGGAATTTAAAATTTGGTAATATAAACTTCATATAACAAGATTATTGCAACAAATGAAGAAGTCCCTTAATCTCACATTTTAAGTGAAATGATTGCTGGAACACTTAACAGGGGCTAAACCCACTCCACCTTATTTCAGACCTAAGATATATGTCACCTCTCCTTATTTTTCTGTATATTTTTCATTTGATAAACCTTCTGTTTTGTGTATGCAAATAACTACTTTATTTAGGCTCTAGTATTATGTTTTAAGTAGAACCTTAACGCATGTGTAAACCCAACAAAGGCACCTTTATAAGTACAAGAGCCAGGATAAAATTAGCCTGTCATGTAAAAGCAGGATTAGGCACTAGAACTCAGCACAAATTAGTTTTCCATTATCTCAACTCGTTTGCTTTTGCAATTATGTAGATGAGAAATATGAAGGCATTGGATCCTCCGAGGAAGACCACAATACAAGAACAACAGAAGGTGATGAGACTCTAGAGTTCGATCCAAGTATGGAGGATAAGGAGCTAAAGAATCAACTGCTTAAGAAGTACAGCGGTTACTTGAGCAGCTTGTGGAAAGACCTCTCCAAGAAAAAGAAGAAAGGGAAGCTCCCGAAAGATGCTCGTCAGAAGCTTCTTAGCTGGTGGGAGCATCATTACAAGTGGCCTTATCCATCGGTAAACAGCTTAACACAGTCTTTGAGATAAATTACATGTACTAGATTGATTTGTTACTAATTAATTACTTCATTTACTAGTTAATTAATTTGTACCTAAATAAGATGATTTCATAGAAAAAAAATATATAAGATAAATTGGATTTATGTTATACTCGTCTTATTGCTGATTATACATAAACTGTAACAAATGTCAATATTAATCAAAATTGTTCTTGTTACTAATTAATTGCATTCCAGTCTTTTGCTAGTACGAGGTCTATTTGGTTCATGTTGAATAAATTTAAGAACTAAAAAGAAAAGATATGAATTAATAGTTAAAGCACAGAATGATAGTTAAAGAGTGCCTTAGCATAGAAATAATGTACTAATATAAGAACAATGTAAGCAGGAAACTGATAAGGTAGCACTGGTGGAGTCAACAGGTCTCGACCCGAAGCAAATCAACAACTGGTTCATAAATCAAAGGAAAAGGCATTGGAAACCATCAGAAGACATGCAATTTGTGGTTATGGATGCGTCGTATCCGCATAATGCGGGTTCAGCTACTTTTTACATGGATGGCCATTTCATGGGAGATACATTATATCGCCAGCTTCGCCCATGAAATATAAAAACGGTATTATTGAATGTTGGCATTTTATTATATTGGGACCTTGATTGGATTTCAACAATTGCTCTTAATAATAGTGTTAATGAATTAGTCTAATTCATAGTTTTATTCTTGCAAGGAAAATGTTAGTATTTGTTGTGCACTTTTTAGCTTGAATATAATTGGTACAAGATTGAAATCTTCCATTCCAACTATCCGTTAAAATGTCTATATTTTTAGGTAAAAATGGTCTTGACCCAGAAATGTTAAATTTTTACTTCTAGGTTGTTTTGGACTTTTGGTATTCCTATCGATGAGATAGGAACTACAGTAACATAGAAGATGTATGGGTTCTAACTGCTTTTTTTTTGTGTTTTTGTTTTCTCGTGTCCTCCATGTAGTTGCTGTTGTACTAAAAGAATAGCATAAACTGCTTCTTTGCTTGATAATACTTCAATTCAAATATTAGAAAAATATTTGTAATTTTCAACAAGCCTTAAATGTAGAAAAAAGAAATTAAAACTTGAAGAAGATACATCAAATTAATTATTTTATGTATATCATTAATCAAATATACATTCCTTTTAATATTACATTTGCAATATTTCGCACCAAGAGTACATCAGCAGCACTATTTAATAAAAACTGCTCCTTATTCCATACTATGATACATATGTATTTTAATCATAGCACACCCTTTAATTAATTGCCTAAGCTTATATTGACCACCAAGGGAGAAGTCCCCTTGTCGACGGTGAAATGCTGAATGAGCTTTTTCCCTGAGGCAGTGTCAACCTCCACGGCATAAGTCCCGTGATATCCCCTGAAACTGAACTCACCTTTGTCATCAACTTCTCCTCGTGCATGTGAAAGCCACTCTTTTTTCAACTTGAGGAACCGCTTTCCAGCTTCATTCACGTCTCCTTCAGCATTGACCAAATGCGAGTTCTCCCGGAACATGGACATTTCCCAAAAGCCCCACAGCATGATACCTTCCACCGCAGGATGTGCAAATGCCTCACGCAACATCACCTCCAAGTCATCGGCGCGTACAAACTCATTATCTGACACCACATCAAGCTCGGTAAACCAAATCGGCAACCCTAACATGCCCAACTTATCTAGTGCGGCTGACACCACTGGCCCAACAGGGTTGCTTATATGTCCTTGTATTCCGATCCCACTTACTGGTGCACCTTGTTCCCATAAACCCAGTATGTGTTGGGTATATGCATCTGCACAAGCATGTGCATCATGTCCATCTTCAATGCTGTAATCATTGACAAAAAGTGTCGGCGAAGGATCCAATTGGCTCGCGGTTTTGAACATGTTTGCTCGTATGTCCTTTCCGAGCCGATCTTGGTAGAATGATCCATGCATCATCTCATTGTTCACGTCATAATGCTGGAACTTGCCCTTGTACCTATTCAAAAGGCTGTTGATTCGGTTTTGCACCGCTTTCATCAGGTCGGTGGTGGACAGAGCTTGAACCCATGATTGTACCGTGTTTTGCACCTCCCAAAAGATGCAATGGCCCCGTACCAGTATGTTATTTTTGTTGCACAGGTCTAATAGGACATCTGCATCATTGTAGTTTATGACACCTTGTTGCGGTTCCGTCCAGTACCACTTGAGCTCATTGCCAAATACTGCCCAATTGAAGTTCTTGACAAAGAATGAGACATAGTCTTCATTATCTATGTTGCTCCTGTTGATGCAGGTGCCAATTGGGAAGCTATTGTGGGTTTGCCGAACCCGAACTGAAGCACCTGATAGACTGTCACCAGTTGATCCTGAAAATTTTAGCACCATATTTCTCTTCCGTACCTTAAACAGTAAAGATTTCATGATTTGAGTCAGTGTTACCTGAGGGATTAACAAATAATATTGTACAATAGTTTGGTTTATTTGTCTGACCTGTTTCAGCTTACCAGTACAAAACTTATTTCACGATAGTTTGGTTTTAGTGGCTGAGGACCAAAATGCTCAAAAGATTTGCAATTTATGTATGTATGAACCAAAATTTGGTATTACATGGTTTACCTTGGTTATGTAAAATGCAATTTAGACCCCCTTCTTCATTCTCTACTCCTAATAATTAATTAATTGGCACTTTACTAATTAAGCAAATTGTAGTGGATACAACATACCTTATCAGTCTGGTTCTTTAGATGCTTAAACCGCGCCTTCCTATCAACGGGGAATATCTTCAGTCCGGCGACCATCAAGTCAACCCCAGCTGCAGGACCTTGAACAGATACTACAACCTTAGATGGCTGTTGTTCGACCCGAAACGAGCTGCCGATCTCATACCACCTCTCATCAGTAACCTGAACCTGGCCTCCATTGATCCATTGTGAATCCACATTGATAGTCACATTTATAACCTGAGGCCCGTTTTTCGCTGATCCGATTCTAACCCAACTTGCGACCTGGTAAGTTACATATGGGCTGATTTTGTCGGTGACATTCTGCTGTGGGCCCATCCATGACTGTGACCTGTTGGTCACAAGAATGCATTTTCCGTCAAGGGGTTCATGCAAGCCGAGCGATTCCCGGGCCATGGTAGGGACAAAGAGAGGTGAACCGTCAGCAACTGTCATTGTACAATTGCCAAGTGTATTCCAGGTACTTAAACCATCAGCGAGGCTTTCATTCTGGAGTACATTTAATCCATAGACAACATTCTGTAAAGAAATTGAATTTGAAATAAAGATTAATTTAGAATCATTAAGAAATTAAATAGAAGGCAATTAATTAGAAAGTAAAATGTGCTATGAGCTAATTTGTAATCTTAAAATTGACCAGACTATCTGGAAAAATTGTGGCCTAGTAAAGCCCAAAGGCCTTCAAAAGTTCTTTGAGCTTTCAAAAGTCATTATTTAATTTGAGAAGCAAGTACTTGGTAATTTGAAATAGCCTAGCCCAAAGGCCTATAAAAAGCACGCAAATGCCTAGGTAATCTGCACTAAGACCCAAAACACTAACATTCAGTACTCGGCATATTTCCAGAAGGACTTTCAAAATTAGCAAAATGTAGCATGAAACCACATTGTAGTTTGTCACTGAAAATGTAAAATGAGGACAAGAAACTAACAGAGAAATCAGGTGCAGGAGCCGGTGGGGTTTTCTCAGCATGCTTGACAACCAAACTGTTTAGAAGGATATCAGTGGTTGGTGGAGGTCCTTCAATAAATATCACAGCCTTTGATACTGTTCCACTCAGTAGAAATTTGCCTTGTATTTGCACCCAGCCTTTGTCTGATGCTTGTGAGCTTGAAAAACAGACATAGATATATGTGAATTTTCCTTAAATAATGTGCAATTCTTTATCTTTCACTGAGTTCTTTCTATTGTTCTATATCTTTAAGTATATGTGGCTAATTTTTCCATATGTCCAATTCATCTCCAATATCACCAGCTAGAAATTAATTTGATTTGAGATATAATAAATATATTCTCTAAAGCACCACAGAAATAGTCGAGACAAGAAAAGAACAGATCGAGAGATGCTCACTTGGCAACTGCTATATACTGCTCACTGCCATTTGAATCTTGAACATACAAAGTCGAGCGAACATCGGAAGGGGCTACATTGCTCCCAAACAACCTCACGACGGCAGTCACCACGTACAGGAGCTTCCTTTGTATGCGGCTAGTGATGTCTTGCTGGATACCATTCCAAGTTTGGGTCCTGTTGGTGGTTGCCGCGAAGTATTTCCCGTTTTGTGGGACCACCTTGCCGTCTCCCATGGCATCGTGTACCTGGACGGTGCAGCCTCTGCCCGACCAGTTGTCGAGCCCGTTGTCGAAGTTTGGATTCAGTATGATGTTGTCATTGTCTACATCTCCTTTTATTTTCTGGTAAATCAAGGATTAAATCCATTGTTATGTTTTACCCAAATTGGTTTTATTAGAAGTGAGAAACAATTGAAGCACATTTCTCTAGGAGCTTGTATAGGACAAACATTATTATGTTGAAACAGGGACATTTAATTGTAGAATAGATTTATTCATAATAGAAACTCTGGGTATATATTAAATTGATAAACAAATAGAAATAAACAGAAACAAAATCATAAACTATATACCTCCTGAGACCCACATGCATTGTTGCTTTCAAAATCAGCCATTGCTAATAAGTTCAAAGGAAGGAATACTTCTGATTAGAGAGATTAAAAATGAGAACAAGTTGGTTTGGAAATAAATCCAAGGGGATACCTTGCTTTATATACTGTGTACAATCGCTAGTTTAGTAATACCGACTTCGTATATTAAGTGAGATTTAAGTCACAAAAAGGCAGGACCAATGAACCGACCATGCATCTAATTTAACATATTTACCTGGATTGCAAGTTAACCTAAATCCAAGCTGTTAATTTACTCGTCGAAATTGTAACAAAATGACTACTAATTAACTAATATATAGGTAATTAAAATTCTAGCTTGTACTTAAGTAAGAGTTAAACACTGTAATGACAACAAGGAGGTGAAGATTTGTATACCTCCATTCATTAATTATTTGTATGGAACTTTGATTAGCATTCATATATAATGTTGTTTAATTTACACCTAGCAAGTTACGACATAAACTAAGTACTGATAATCTTTTGAGAATCAATTTTTGGTATAGTGATAAAAACAACATTCTTCGTATGAAAGGTTGCAGGTTCAAAATCCGGATGAAAAATATTTTATGAATATTTAAATGTGAGTGACTTGATCTCATTTTATCTCAAAAAAAAAAATATTGATAATCTTTTGTTTGTGCATTAATTAACTTTTTGTACGCTCGAGAACTTTCAGGTTAACACGTACTGGTCCCTGCCTATACTGCCAATATTGCAACAAATTAAAACTACGCGTCTACGCATCATGATCGTATGCCAATGTCTTAAAGAGTACTGTAAGTAAACCTAGTATAAAAAAAAGTATATACCAGCTACTACTCATGTATGCCAACATAACGCCATGCATGTATGCTATGTGCACCCAATTTTAATAGGATGGCGATATCTGAAGTATGTATGTTAATATTTATTTAATTGGGCTGGGATGCAGTAATAATAAAGTAACTTAACGAATATTTTTGAAGTTGAGTTAAAGGAATTCTGAAATAGGGAAAAAAAACTATAGATGAAGTTGAGTTATATAAGATTTTATAATTTACCTTTGATCGCTAAAAGTGAATTATTCCGAATTCCTAATAGTTTGTTGGAATGTAAAGTTGCAACATTTTTATCATTTCGTGGTACATGAGATTTCAAAATTAAAAATATTTTTTTAACAATTGTTGAAATTATCAAATTAATTAATCTGTGTTAATGGCTTCCCATTTTAATTTTATTTCAACTTAGGAAAAAATATTAGGTTTTGATTCTTGAACTTTTCTGAAAAAGTCAATTTAGTTCATGAACTTTTATTTACAACAAATTGATTCTTAAATTTTAAAAAAGAAAAGTTGGTACTTTTTTTTAAATTTTGGAAAAAGTACAAAGTTAGTCAACGAATTTTATACATTTTGAAGAAACCAGAACTTTCAAGAGAAAAAAAACATTATTTAGATTAAAAAAACTGAGTTGGTACTTTTTCAAAGTGACCTACAGAATGACAGAAATATTAATTTCGTTATGTTGAGAAAAGTTAAAGGATTGACATAGCTCTTTTTGAAAAAAATTCGGATTGATTTTGTGCATGAAATTCCAAAAACTAATCTGTTTTTTCCCCAAAAATTTTAAGATTTTAATTAATTAAAAATGAAAGTCTACGGACCAATTTATTATTTTTTTGGAAAAATCTAGAAAAAAAATCTGAATATTTCCTAAATAGCGCTCTAACACATGATTACATATCTCAATGTAACGACAATAACAATCATTGGATAGTGCTAGATACATTGACAATGTTTTCCTCAGCATATTCAATTAATTCATGTTTATTAGTCGTTGCAATTAAAAGCATATAAAAGAGAAAACTTTCAACGGGGGGACCAAATCTAACTGTGCTTTCATTCAAAAAAAAAAAAAAAAGGCAATTAAAGCATTCATTCGGTTTTGAGTTGAAGGGAAAAATAACTTTTGATTTAACCATGATCCAATCCTTGCACTGTAATGTAAGATCTTAGAAAAAATAAAGTAAAATATAATAAAAGCATTGGCTTTAGTTATATCATTCATTGTTGTGGCTTTCTTAGTGGAGTATAGACTTTGGAGTAAAGGAAAATGTTAAAGCATTGGAATTTTAGGACTACCAATGAGAAGTTTTGCTTGTTGAAGCCGAAAAATTTGACAGAATCTAACTTAATCAATAAATAATTGTCATTAGAAATGATAGGAAAATTAAAATGGGTACAAGAGTATGTGTGAAGTAAAGTCTCCCAAAAATTCTAGTGTAAAATTTTGAAGTTTCCAACTAACAGTTTCTTATATTGTGAGTTTGTGACTTTGTGAAGAGAAATTATACTTTGAACTTAGGCAGATGAGAAATAATATATGTTGCATAATAAAGTACAATTATTAATTGTCGCTTAGTGGAAAATGGCAATTAACATATGGCCAGTTGTTGACTGATCTAGACAAGATCTTATGTTACCATGGCATTTGTAGGCTTCTAGATACCATACAAAAAGTTCATAAACAGAGGGTTAGTGTAAACTACTAAGTACTAACAATTAATTTATTTGGAGGAAGTCACAATGAAGCTCATAAAATAAATCAAAAGGAATAAATTCTAGATATATTTCAAAATTAACTGATAATTCCTGAACAATTTAAAGTTGTAGGATTTGATAATATCACTTTCTGATCAGTCTGCAAACAGTTTTATTTTACATCAAATTTGATATACAAAGATGATGAAGAACAAAATTGATATCAATTAGCTGTTGCTGTTGTTAAATGTGTTGATTGTTCATAACTATTTAACTTTTTTTCAACAATGAGATATTGATATACTGGAAATGTATATATTAAAAGTCATTTCAATAGATTTCAAAAATCATATAAGCCACAATTTTTTTTCTTTATGCATAGATAAGTCATTTATTGAATTTAATTGGTACATTCTGCTCACTATTTAAACATATTAAGATAAATAACACTGCTCTTGCATTGATCTTATAATGATCCGAATGAACAGAAAATGAAAGACCTTCAAATCAAGACGTCTATCCACCTCCCACCTCCTTTACTCGCCAATTAAAAAACAATGTATCCGTACTTATTGATTAATGTACAAAATTACACGCTCACAGAAACCCATGCTATACAATAATTCTTGAAAGAGAAATAATAATTACATTTTTTAATTATATTTTATATATATATTTTAAATGTATTTATTTTTTTAAAAAATATTTATATTTTTATATTATTTGGATTAAATTTTTTATAAGTTTTATTTTTACTTGTTTTATAAAATTTTCAACTTAAAATTTTTCATATCATTGAGCCATGAAAACGTGATAAATATTTTTTATACTAATTATAAATACTTATAAATACAAATATAAATTATTTATTTATTTAATATAAATATTTATGATGCACAGATAAATAATACAAAATATGAAGTATAAAAATAATTTCTCATATGAAAACACACTTCTATTGTTCATTACTAAATGAAATTCGGTGATTTTAAGGGGGCTGGAGAATTGATAAAACATGGACCCAGTCACCAAGTCCATAAAAAAGAAAAAAAAAAGCCCTTTATCAGCTTGATCCATGGACAAAATTGGAAAGGTTAGACAAAAAAAAAATGTGAATCTCAAGCACCTCTAGTTAGGCCCTTAGGCCCGTATTAACAAAAAAATTTTAAAAATATATATATTTATAAAAAAAGAACAAAAAAAAAAAGAAAAGAAAATTGAATCTACAGATTGAGACCGCAATACCACGGGCTTGATCTATCATCTAATGTCTAATTACAAGCAACAATAGCATAATCCATTGGAAGTTAATTTGGGCATGAACTTAATAATATATTTATAAAATTTAATAATATATTCTTTCAATACATTATAGCAATCAAAATACAGAAACCATTTTTATGACAAGATGCGTACATTTCTTGATCTGATAATTTCTTGTTATTAATTAATTTCATCTTTATTCATTATTAATTACTTAATGTCCCAACTAACAATGCTCCTTAATTATTCCTCCATCTCCTCCTCATACGATTCACCTCCATTTCCCAATTTTATATTCACCACCAAAGGAGAAACCCCCTTCTCAACTGTGAAACTCTGTGTGATTCTCATTTTTGTCACAGTTACAATCTCCACAGTATAACTACCATGAAATCCCTTAAACTTGAATTCACCATCTTCACCTAAATGTCCCCTTGCATGTGAAAGCCAATCTTGTTTCACCTCCAAAAACCTCTTTCCAGCCTCAGTCAAATCTCCTTCAGCATTGACCAGGTGCCCGTTATTCCGGCTCATAAACAATTCCCAGAAACCCCACAGCATGATCCCGTCCACCGCAGGATGTGCGAATGCCTCACGCATCATCACCTCCAAGTCATCCGCACGTATGTACTCGTTCTCCGATGATACATCAATCTCGGTGAACCAAATTGGCAACCCCAGTACACCCAATTTGTCTAATGAGGCTGATACTACTGGACCCACCGGACTGTCTATATGGCCTTGTATACCGATCCCGCTTACTGGTGCGCCTTGTTCCTGTAAACCGAGTATATGTTGGATGTACACCTCTGGATTTGCATGTGCATCAACACCGTCTTCGATGTGGTAGTCGTTGACAAAAAGTGTCGGTGAAGGATCCAATTGGCTTGCAGTTTTGAACATTTTTGGCCGAATATCCTTCCCAAGTCGATCCTGGTAAAACGACCCATGTAGCATCTCATTGTTGACATCGTAGTGCTGGAACTTGCCTTTGTACCGGGTTAAAAGGCTGTTGATCCGGTTCTGCACTGCAGTCATGAGATCGGTGTTGGATAGAGCTTGTACCCATGATTGTACCGCGCCTGGCACCTCCCAAAAGATGCAATGCCCTCGAACCAGTATGCTGTTCTTATTGCATAGGTCTAATAGTTCATCAGCATCCGTGTAGTTTAGGTTGCCTTGTTGTGCTTCAGTCCAGTACCACTTGAGCTCATTTTCAAATACCGCCCAGTTGAAGTTCTTGACGAAGAATGAAACATAGTCTTCATTGTCTATGCTGTTTCGGTTGATGCATGTACCAACAGGAAAGCTGTTCTGAGTTTGCCGGACCCGTACTGATGCGCCTAATAGACTGTCGCCCTTGGAACCAGAGATCTTTAGTACTACATCTCGCTTCCTTACCTTCACAAATGTCATCATTTGCAATCATTAGATTCATTTCATGTTTAACCAAACAATAGATAAAAATTTCATTGGTACCATACAAAATAACAAACACGGACTTTCAAGTTTTTCATGGTTAGAAATTTTATTTTATCTTTGCTTGATTAGTTTCTTCTAAGTCTGATGATTTGATCAATTATCATAATACAAGACAGATAAAATGTGCAGATATATACCTTGTCAGTCATGTTCTTCAGATGCTTGAACCGTGCCGTCCTATCCACTGGAAATATCTGAAGCCCTGCAACCATTAAGTCAACACCCGCTGCTGGGCCTTGAACATACACCATAACCTTAGATGGCTTTTGCTCGACCCGAAATGAGCCACCCACCTCATACCACTTTTCATCACTAACCTGAACCTGACCCCCGTTAACCCATTGCGTATCCACCCCAATAGCCACATTTATAATCTGGGGCCCCTTTTTTGCTGACCCAACACGGACCCAGCCTGAGACCTGGTACGTCACTTGTAGGTTGATTTTGTCAGTGATTGTCTGGGCTGGGCCCATCCAGGTCTCTGTTCGGTTGGTCACTAGGATGTATTTTCCGCTCAGAGGTTCCTTAAAACCGAGGGATTCCTTTGCCATGGGCGGAACGATGCGTGGTGAACTGTTAGCTACTGCCATATTGCAACCGCCGAGCGGATACCAGTTGTTTAGATCATCAGCAAGATCACTATTTTGGACTATGTTCACTCCATATGCAACATTCTGAATTAATTATCAGAGAAAGATTAAAATTAATGAACCACATCAAGGGGGATAATATCATAATAACAAACAAAATTTTGATTTACAGATCATGAGGCTTGTCCAAAAATATTGGGGCTGGGCCCATACTATTATCCCTTAAAAGGTCCCTAGTTTGATAACTTTTTACGTGGATAATTATGGGAATTAGCCTTTATGACTTGATTTTCAATTTTGAAACAGTTTAGCTGAAAGTTTGAACATGACAGAGGTTTAGAGCTGCTGTTCAATCAAAATCTGAACATGTCTACAGTCTACTACAGTTTGGAATTGTGATTGGTAAATTGTACAATTAAGAGGAGGCTTGAAAGAACTAACAGAGAAGTCAGGTGCTGGAGCAGGGGAAGGTTTTTCAGCATGCTTGACAACCAAACTGTTGACAAGGAGATCAGTGCTTGGTGGGGGGCCTTCTATGTATATTACCGCCTTTGATACCGTTCCGTTTATCAGAAATTTTCCTTTGAGCTGCACCCAGTCCTTGTCTGATGCTTGCAAACTGAAGACAATGATAGTTTTAATCAAAGGTTTAAGTAGCGGATATATAGCAGATTGTATCATAATCCATTGTTGACGAAATAACTTCACGGATTAGTCTTGCAAATGTTATGTATTTAGCATTCATTATGAACAAACTAATTGTTATCATAAATTCATAATCCATAAACACAATCCTCTCTATATTCAAGATATAATAGATATTAAATAGTAAAATTTCAGAAAAAGAAGGACCAGACTAATATATATAAAGATCCATCCTGTGCAAGCAAGTTGATTGACAAAAACACTTACTTGGCAATTCCTATGTACTGATCCTTGCCATTCAAAGTTTGAACATACAATGTCGCACGTACATCAGATGGGGCCACATTGCTTCCGAACAACCTTACAACAGCCGTTGCCTCATACATACGCTTTCTCTGCACTCGCCCGGTTAAATCTTGCTGGATCCCGTTCGTGTTCTGTGTTCGGTTGGTTGCGGATGCAAAATACTTGCCGATTTGTGGTAGCACCTTGCCGGCTCCCAAAGAGTCGTGCACCAAGATGTTGCAGCCTCTGCCTGACCAGTTGTCAATGCCATTGTCGAAATTCGGGTTCAGTATGATATTGTCATTGTCTACATCTCCTTTTGTGCCCTTCTATTATATATATACATGAAAATTATAAGATTTTTAGGCCAAATTAATTTTTTGGTAATAGGCCAAATTAAATGTCATGCATGTGCCTGTAACATTTTAACCACATTTAGATGTAGTGCACTCAAGACCTTTTATTTATTTATTTATTTATTTTTAGTTTTGAAGGCTTACAACCCAATACTGGCATTAAATATAAAAGTTGGTAAAAGATATAAAATTGGATTATGCATCATCACTACCTCATGGGACCCACATGCAGCTTGTGTATCAGCCATTTGGTCTTCAAGTCAACTAATAATTGTAGCAGAGATTTGGAGTCAAAATTAAGAGGAATGCTTATATGCTTATGATCAGAGAGAGAGTGTGAAATGCTGCTTTGGGAAAGGTTAAGGATTCCACCATATATATACACTCTATAAAATACAAGAATGGATACTTTTATATATGACAGCCTTTGATTCAAGCAAGGTTCAAGTTATTGAAAGGCAGAGAGGGACCAATAAACCGTCCAAGAAAGAAAAATACATTGGATTGCAAACTAATTGAACTTGATGAAAACTGGTTTAGAAACTACGTATAAATATTAATTATGTTATGTTTATCATTAGTATATATACTTCCTAATATCTTTAGAAATTAATTATCTCTTATTTGGTATTTCTTTTGTCCAGCCTGCTTTCAAAATCTTAAATTTAATTAGTGTAATTAAAGTCATAGTAAATTTTACAACACATTACAGCACACGACCATCAAAAGGTTTCCTCATTAGGAACTAATATGTCAAGCAGTTGCTGCATGTACTTGATTAAAGGAATATATGTGTCATAGAATGTACTTGTTCTCCTTTTATGCTTATATATTATACAGCAAATGATATTGATTGTTTAACATATTTCAAACAATTACATACTTTTTTACATCCTTCAATATATAACTTTTAGCATTAATATGTCGTCAATATATATGTAAAGTCATGAACCAAAGTATCCATGGCGTGTATATATGTAAACAAGCATATGGAAAAGAGTAGTAGGTTGAAAATTTTAATTCCGAAATCTAAATTTGATCAATAAAAATAAATTAGTAAAAATAAATTAATAAAATGGAGTTATCGAAGTTGCGTTAGCAAACCTAAAATAATTATTCTTCATCCTTACGCATAGAAATAATCGGATGAACACGGCTCCAAATTATGTTGTGGTTCCTCTTTCTACGAATGCATTCATGATAGAAGTTGTTATAATATCTTTCATCTAATTAATATTTTTCTATATGTTCTGTGAGAGAATTAGATAATTATGAGTCAGAGAGCATTGGATAAATGGGAAATCCTCTGTGTATTTTTTTATATTGACGATGTCATAGAAATGCACAAGATATATAAGCTTTAAGCAAAGATATAGACAGTAAATGATTGATCCACTAAATCTTACCTATTAACTCTCTATTTTCTACTAATTAAAGAAACCGGTCAAGAGAGATATAGTAAAAATAAAACGATGAGTATTTTTCTGGCTGTTTAGAAATTGTAGTTATTTTTTGTTGACTTTTTTAATGCTAGCAATTAATGTCAGAAATCCATCAATATGTCATTCTAACGATTTTTTTAATTAAAATTGAACATCTACTATGGTATTTCATTTCTCTTTAATTTGAAGTAGTATGTGCTGATTTAATTTCTTGAAAAAGAGTTTGCTTCTGAGTGATGATTTTGCAAAAGATTTAATGTGGTTCATTAAAAAGTAAACAAAATAATCCATATCTCAATTTTTTTTTTAAAAAAAAAGCGGATCGGCATCATTTCTTAATTCCAAATTTTCCACTTTACATGCATATAAATACACTCAACACAAAAAAAAAACTCTTCACTAATTTTAATTAGTTCCCTAATAATTAAATATGATTAGTTTCCTATATATGATTTTACCATATTTTTTAGGATACGTGTTTATCCAAACATAACCATGCATATGATGGGAAATGACATTATGTCAATTAAAGAAGCTTCCACTAGTTGATAGGTTGCTTCAGCTTTGAATTTGGAAGAAGGCGCACTTCCTACCATATGATCTAATTCTTGCATTACAATATAAGCTTGTAGAAAAAAAAATTATATAGTCACGGGTATATTAATTTGTTCATGCATCTTGGATAATATATATTAATCCAATGAAGATAGACTTTGGAGTGAAGGAAAAAATGTGTGACAAGAACGGAATATATGTGGGTTAAGCATATAATAATGGAAGAGATATATACATGGGTTTAATTAAAAAAAAAAGAAATGGGAATGCATTCTACATAAATAGAAAGGTTGTCATGATTTTCCACATAAAACGGATCAAATTTCAGTATGTTGTACTTATGAAACTTGTCATGAACAAATTTGGAGTTCAAATTGTTGTCATTCTTTTAATTTTTCTTAGTCAAAGCCTTTAAGTTTGGCTGATGGTTCACATTCTTAATTAAGAATGATAATTCATCTTCCTCGTCACATTTGTTACAACAAATATTTATATTTGTAGAACAAAATCTTTATACAAATTAAATGAAAATCTAAAATGGTGTCGTATTATTGATATTCAGAAAGTATATATTAATATATAATTTTATTTCATGTTCATAGTTCATACCTACATAAGAAACAATTTTCCCGGAAAAACAAATTGACAGTAGATTGATAGATCTGAATAGAAAATCATTAATAGAAAAGGAGATAAGAGTTGTGGGGGATTTTAGATAGCGTTTACTATCTTTTCTCCAAAAAAAAAGGATCCTTGACGCCTATTATTTTGACAACCTTGACAACAATTTTTTAAATAATTTCAAAATAAATTTTAAAAATAGAAAAAATTTACAAATATATTTTATAACTTATAGATTGATTGTGTTTTAATTTGCATGCAATTTAAAAGTCATTTAATATTACATCATTTGTATTAAATTTTAAACTATTCAAAGTTAAATGTAATTTTGATTGTTTCTTATGGAGCATCAAATGATCCTTAAATTGTACGAAATTTGAAACGTAATCAATTTATAAATTACAAAATATGTTTGTAAATTTTTTTCAATTTTTAAAAAATTCAAAAGTTTATTTTGAAATTATTTAAAAAATGATTATTAAGGTTTTTAAAATATCAGTTGGATCCCTTCCCCCCCAAAAAAAAGGAAAACAAATTCTATCTGATGACGGTCAAAAAAAGTTGGTGATTAGTAGTATATGGTGTGGCTTGCGGAAATGAAAAGTTCCTGATTTTGCATCTACGCTAAACGGATATGGTGTGCATGTCTGCCAGTGGGATGCTTCCAATCTCCGCTACAACTGTGGATGCATCTTCGCTCAGCAATGCCGTCTCAGATGAAGCAAAGGTTGGATATAGCGGTGGTGGCGATTTTCTGGAATCTTTGGAAAGAGCGTAATAGGCGCATACTTCAGGGAAAATCTCAAACGGTATTTAGGGTTTTAGCTTATGTGTATACGGACTTCAAATTATGGTCTAGTAGCGCTTGAACTGCTACAAGTGCTTGTGTATTTTTATCTCATGTAACTCTTTTTGTTTTTTAATAACATCCGTAAGTAGGCAATTTGCCTGCTTACTTCAAAAAAAGAATATTTATGATTTTGACGATGAAAAGGTGGGAATTCATCTATAAATTATAATGGTTAATTTAATTTTGACAATGATTTTTCAAATAAATTTGAAAAAAAATTTAAAAATAAGAAATTATAGAAATATTCTTAAATGTATAAATTAATTATCGTTCAAATTTTATATTATTTAAGTATCATTTAATATTCTATCAAAAATGATTAAATTTAAACCGTTATAAATTTCATTCAATTTAAATAGTCTTTAATGAAAAATCAAATGAAGCTTAAATAATATAAAATTTAAAAACACAATAAATATATAAGTTTAATAATGTGCTTTTAAAAAAAATTTATACTTATTTTTTTCGAATTTATTTACAAAACCATTAGCAATAAATCTTCATCTTTTATCAAAAAAAAAATATGTATATACAAATCTTCTCTCTCTATTACGTATTCCACTACGACCTTTCTGTTGCAAGTCTCTGAACAATGGGCCCACCATTACAGAGAGCGAGGCAGAGAGCAGGATGAGAGCACTGGGGTGGTGGCTGATGCTGGTGGGGTCACTCCACCTCCTCTCCGTCGGGTTCGTCTCCATTCCACATTTTAGATTTTCCTTCAGATCTAATTATACTTCTTCTTTCTCCGAGTTTAAAACATCAAGTGCTAAAACCCATACCATATAAAATTTAAGATTCATGGAAGTTTTAGTTTAGTACCGATGGGGGCAATTTTTTGGATTATCCACCTTAAGTTTAGTTCTAGTGTCTCAGTGATTATCCTAGCTTGCTCTAATGAGCCAGAGTGCTGATTCAAATTACTTCTACTATTACTTTGCGCCATTATTTTCTTGTTGTTAAAGTGTCGTACTGCTGTTGATTGTAGGCTATGCATTATAGTAACTTGTTTCGACTTGGAAAGTTTGAAACTTTCTTTCTGGTTTGCCATACGGCTACTTTTTTAGCAAGCCAATACAAGTAGCTTCTAAACATCTAATTGGAATTAAACCATCTGCACAACAGAACCCAATTCAAAAAGAGATAGTTAGCTTCTGGTACGTGCTCTTGAGATCAGTGTGTATTCTTCTAACAGTAAATTTCTAATGTTTTATATCTGCATTGGTTCATTTTCAATTATTCATGTTATCCGATTTTGAAATTATATTTCTACAAGTTTCAATTTACACGGGGAGACTATCAGGGATTCATGGTTTATGAACATTGGTTGGTTAATTGGGTAGTTTGGCAATGTATTTCCTGGAGATAATCTTTCAGGTCGAATACCTGTTCAGCAAGCTTGGATTAATTCTCCTTTGTCTTCCTTAGCATATTTTTAAAAATAAAAAAGTATTCATGAATTTATAAATTGATTGTTCAAATTTTGTATCATTTAATATTTCATTAAATATCATTAAATTTAAACTGTTGTAAATTTCATTCAATTTTAATAATTTTTGATGAAAAATTAAATAAAATTTAAATAGTATGAAACTTGAAAAACATAATAAATTTATAAACTTAATGATGTGCTTTTAAATATTTTCTATTTTTTTAATATTTCTGAATTTATTTACAAAATCATTGTCAATGATCTTCATCTTTATAAAAAAAAAACAAGAAAGCGATTAATAGTATCTCAAGTCAAAGGTCCAAAAAAATCATTCTAACTAACTTTTTTATTTTTAGTAAAAAAAAAAAGTATGTTCGTGTGATCTCACATGTTTAAATCCAGCGAATCCAAGTGTTTGTATTATGTACCCAGATATTTATACAAATGACTCAAATATTTATATATTTTAAGTAGGTGTTTATATGTTATTTTGTACTCGGGTGCATATATAAGTAAATTATGTATTTATATCTTGCATTTGTGGGCTTATATATGGAACTCATGTGTATAAATTGTAAAGAAGAAAAGTAATAAAAGAGAGAAAGTGAGCCTTAAAAAATAAAAACACATGAGAGAAAAAATTAAGAATAATAACAGGAGAGAGGAGAGAGAAAGAGAAAAAAAAACTTTGGAAAAATAAAAACACGTAGGAGAATAGAAAAAAAAAGAGTTTCGAAAAATAAAAACACATAGAGGATAAGTTATATGAATTACTCAGATATTTAGTAAAATGAATCGGATGTTTATATATTGAATTCAAGTATTTATATAATGAGTAAATTACACGAATGATCCTTAAAGTATCACTCTTTTATATTTTGATCTTTAAAGTTTAAAAATTATTAAGTTGGTCCTTCAAGTATTACTTGATTACCATTTTGGTCTTTAAAGTTTCAAAAGTATTATTTTGATCCTCAAATTTTTAATTTGTACCAAATTGATCTTACATTTAATATTCATTGAAAAAATAATAATTATACCTATCATAGAGTCTTTTTTTAGTATTAAGACTAATTTAGCCATAATTATTAGACAATACAAATACTATGAAGAAAATATATTATTTATGACATCAAATATCAATTAAATTAATATTAACATTCATGTTGGTGCCATCATAAATTAATTGAAATAAAATTTATATATATTTTTTCATAAATATAAATGTAGGATCAATTTAATACAAATTAAAAACTTGATAGGTATAATTATTATTTTTTAATGGATAAATATAGGACCAATTTGGTATAAATTAAAAACATGAAGAATAAATTGGCATCTTTAAAATTTTAAGGACTAAAATAGTAATTAAGTGATACTTTAAGAACTAAATTGATAATTTTGAAAGTTTAAGGGCCAAAATGATAAATGGATGATATTTTAAACACTATTTGTGTATTTATTCTTATATAATTGAATAAGGACATTAATTTAAAGATAAAAATATTCAAAAAAAATAACAAAACTTACTTGTGTAAAATGAAGTAAAAAATATGTGGAGGATGAATCCCAGGGATGGTAAGTAAATATTTTCTTATAAAACAAAACAAAACAAAAATGTATTATGAATTCAGTGTGGGCTTTGTACGCTCCCGCCCAAAAATCAGCCCAATCGATGGTCTAATGAAATAATTCGTACTCCCAGTAACGACAAAACAAGAGAGAGACACTCGCATCACCGGATCAAGCGGATCAGAGTGCGCACTTTTCTTTGCCTAAAAAAAAAATTTCTGTTACGTATTCCACTACCACCTTTCTGTTACAAGTCTCTGATCAATGGGCCCACTATACTTAAAACAGAACGGTGAATAGTACAGTGGGACCCGGTACTCGTTGCCTTCTAATCACTGTTCTTTTAAATAATAATATAAAAATTAAAAAATGAGAAAAAAATTATATATATTTAAAACTGAAAAATTCGTATTTATCATCTACAAATAAATTATGATTCACATATATTATTCACAAACTTAATTTATAATTTTATAAATCCACTATACATGATAGAAACGTTCACAGATAATATTTATGAAATGAAAAAAATAATTCACAAACAATGTTCACGAATTTTCAATTTTTTATGGTTTTCAATACACACATTTAACTTTTCATTTTTTTATATTAAAAAAATAAAAAGTAAGTGCCTTCTAGTTTTTGAGATAATTTTTTTCGCAAGTTACTAAGCTTTACCTCAAATCCGCTTTCAATCACTTAACTTTAATTTATCCTTTTATGATCACTAAATTTTGATATTTGTCCAAATTTGATCACTCCATTAGTTTTTCCATTCAAACTTAATGGAAAATTTATATGGTTATATGAATTTTGTATGTTTATAAATTATCAAGAAAAATTGTTGAATTATTGTTGTCATATGGTTCATAGAACATATTTATATTATTGAGCATATAAATTATCCATTTTTTGTATATAGGTGAGAATATTGTTTTTTATTTCAAATTTTGTTTACAAATATTTTTTTATAATTGAAAATTTAGTACTTTATTTTAAAAGTATCCCAATTTGTAGAATTTAATTATTAAAAAAGAATAGTATATCTTTTATTTATTTAAATAATTAGAAAAATAGAGTAACAATGTATATTTTAAATTTACATTATTGTTTATAAAACAACACATATTTTAAAACATGACGTTCTAAATTTTTGTAAAAAAAAAGAAAAAAGAAAATATATTTTATATTTTATATCTCATATTTTCAAATTTTATATGGTCTATCCGTTTAAAATAGAGGTTTTATAAACTTTCTTAGATTTGGACGGAACAATGGACGGAATGATTAAATCTAATATTTAATTTAGTGACTAATAAATGAAAATTGAGGGATCATGTGCCTTCCAAAAAAAAAAAATTTACCCTAGTTTCCGGTTCCGCGATTTGCCCGAGAGGCCGAGAGAGAGCGAAGCGAGAGAGAGAGAGAAAGAGGCAGAGAGCAGGATGAGAGCACTGGGATGGTGGCTGATGCTGGTGGGGTCGCTCCGCCTCCTCTCCGTCTGGTTTGGTTTCTTCAACATTTGGGCTCTTCGTGTAGCTGTCTTTTCTCAGACCGAGAGTTCGTCTTCATTCCACATTTTAGGATTTATTTCAGATTTTTTTTTGAAAAAAAAAGCAGCATTGCCGTCTGTTTAGGCTAGTACAATGGTAATAGATTTTGTCTATCTACACAGAGATGCAGATTCAAATCATGTAAAAAAAATTTGAGAAAAAATAAATATGGAGCCCTTATATCAACAAAAAAAAATATATGCAGGAGTCATCGGTACAGGTCCCTATCCACTGTCATTAGAATCTATGGCACATTTGCTGTCATAGATTTTAAGTGATCCATTTGATTTAAACGGTCCAGATTTAGCTATAGGGGGTGCATTTTTTCTTTATATTTTTAGTTAGCCCCACGTGTCATAGATCCAAAAAAGTTATGGCACACTTGTGCTATAGAAAAAAGTATGGTACCGGATGTGAATCCGATATGGTACCAATGGGACCAACGCTGCCCCTAATTATTACAAGTCAACACGACAACAAACACTAGAAATCAATACTCCCTATTGGTTGTTTGTCAACTATCTGAAAAACTTGTTGAATTTGTTCTATGTTGTCACTGTAAGCAAAGCCCCTTCTCCAGTGGATAAAGCTCCATTTGACGGTATTGCCCTCAGCGGTATCAAATTGAGATCTTCAGGCATCCATTTCATTTGCTGATTGCGGTTTTCAGCTCTTCATTCCACAAACCTGACCAATAATTAACAACAGAAATTATTAGAAATTATCATAACTCTAGTAGATTTGGGAGTTGTAGTATCTTGAAAACACAGAGAGTTTCTTTCTTTCCATATTATCCAACAAAATGCACTAAATACATGCAAAAAGCTTTTTGTTCCACACCAGAAAGAGTTTGCATATAAATCCAAATATGTTCCATTTTGATAGGTGTACCTGACACTCTCCTAACCAGAAAAGGATTTGTCTAGCTATAATGCAAGATAAAAAAAAATGATCCATAAATATCCTATTTTTTGGGGGGAATTTTTTGAATTCCACCAGTTTTCTGGTGCTACCAGTTTAACCCCTCTAAAATTCAGCCATGCATACATAGATTGAGAAGAAAACTTACCTGTTGTCTCCAAACTCCGGATTATTTGATTATATCATATCATTAGAGCAAGCTGCAATCGACTAATTTTAAAGTGCTGTTCAAAACAAACAAAAAAATGATTGTAAGGGTTTCAGCTGCTACGCAGTCGACTAATTAAGTCTAAATTGGGATTAGTAGCTGAACCTTTGCTTCAAAGAAGTGGTATATCAGAAAAAAAAAATGTAAAAATATAAAACGAAACTTCAGCTTTAACAAGCACAAATTATTTGGCATTTATGGTAAATATTGGAGTTATAAGCTGTGATTTTAATGTAGTAAAATGATTAATTAAACATTGATATATAATTGTCTGGTACTTGCATAATAGCGTGTCAGTGTAACAGCAAACCTGATTCATGGTGTGTACTGTTGGAATTCAAAATGAAATAACCAAATATGATTTAGAGCATAATAACCATCGTACGAAAACCTTAGGTTGATGATGGTTAAGTGTGTGTACATCATTAAAGAGGTTTTTAAGTATAACAGCAAACCTAATTTCGGTTTTCAATGTGGAACAGATCATACAGAATCAAATAGGTTTCTAATTTTAAGTGTGCGTACAGTAGCGCGGAGAGCTTAGCCGGTTTCAAAAAAAAAAGTGAAAAATTATAAATTCTAACACAGACTGTAATAATCAAAACAAGAAAATCACTCGATCATACAATATAAAAGAAAAAGATCAAAAGCAAAAATCACCGGAGTTTCCTGCAGAGATAAACTAGTTCAATATGGATCTTGTTTGAAAGAAAAAATAGAATTTAGTACACTCGTAGCTTTTAGTTCTTGGAGGAGAAGAGTTTCTTTTTTCTGGAAACGTGCAAATCAAAAGACTGAGGAAGATAAAAAAATGAAAGAGAGATGCCACATCAGCAAGTATGGGAAAAAGGAAGGGTAAATGAGTCACCGTCTATTCTCAATTCCAGTCCAAAATCTAATTCCAGCCCTACCATGGAATTGAAAAAGGTGGAAAAGCGATCTATTCTGCTCTTGCTAATCAGTCTTGTTCCAATTGTGTTAGGCAAGAATAGAGTCTCTATTCTTATCAATTCCCCTATTCTGCTCTAGCCGAACAGGCCCATTAGGATTAGTACAATATAAAAAAAGATCAGGGTAATTCACTGCCAAAGCACACTCTCCAATCCAAGTATCTTTCCAAAATCAAACTTCAAGTCCATCCCCAATCTGAAATTTAATTCCTAATTCTCCAATTTGTTTAATTATTAGAATTTCTTTCCAAAAGGAAGATAACTGAGAAGTAGGAGTATTCAGACTGTATTTGGCTTGTATGATGTCTTTCCAAATCCCATTATATGTGGGGTCTCTATATTTCCACCACCATTTTAGGAGAGGTGATGTATTCATATCTCTTAGGTCCAATACCCCCAGCCCTCCATATTGTTTTTTCATACATATAATCTGCCATTTAACAAGTGCTAAAACCCGTACCAGTATGAAATTTTAAGATTCATGGAAGTTTTGGTTTTGTATCAGTGGGGGCAATTTTTTAGATTGTCCACCTTATGTTTAGTTTTAGTGCCTCAATGGTTATCCTAAATTGCTCTAATGAACCAGATTGCTGGTTTAAATTACTTCTACTGTTACATTGTGTCATCGTTTTCTTACACTGTAAAACTGTGGTTGATTGTAGGCTATGCATCATCGTTATTTGTTGATTTTGAAAGTTGAAAGTTTGAAACTTTCTTTCTGGTTTGCCATACAGCTACTTTTTTAGCAAGCCAATACAACTAGCTTCTAACATCTAATTGGAATTAAACTATCTGCACAGCAAAACCCAATTAAAAAAGAAATAGTTAGCTTTTGATATGTGCTCTTCCGATCAGTGTTTATTCTTCTAATAGTAAATTTCTAATGATTTGTATCTGCATTGATTCATCTTCAATTATTCATGTTATTCAATTTTGAAATTATATTTCTACAAATTTTAATTTATATGGAAAGACTATCATGGTTTATGATCATTGGTTACTTAAGTGGGTAGTTTGGTCACTTTAATCACATACCCCCTCTCTAGCCACTTAAGGAGTAATCTTCTTATTCCATTGTGTCAAATACCACCACCTTAGAATGGATTAAATTTTAATCCTATAGTACCTGTTCGGCAGCCTTCCTTAAGGCTCCTTAATTTCTTAATCTCCCTTAATCCAGGCGAACACCTCCTCCTTAGTCAGGATTAAGACATCGCCTTAGTGGCAAAACTTAATCCCACTACCCCCCTTCCTTAAGAAATGTGCCTCCTTAAAGCCTCCTTAAGAACAAATTGTGGTATTTTTGGGACGTTTTTGCCCCTCCTCCAGACAGCTCCTTAAGGAGCTTGCTTTCATTTATTGTTTTTTTATTTTCCTTCTCTCTCTATGGACACAAAGTCTAGGTGCAGAAAAAAAAACTTTCTCCTCCCTTCTGCCTAGTAAACTGGATTTTTGTCGATGAACTCATGAATCCGACACCACATTAAGTTTCTCGCAATGATGCTCTTTCCATTGAGATCCATTTTGATAGGTTTTCTTAAAAAAATTATTGTGTTGATTTTTCAACATAATTAACATTAATTATTAGCTTAATATATTTTATTGACATTAGATTCCAATAATTAGATTTCTTCATCACATTGCATGACAGTAATGATGTGAGGGGTAATATAGTCTTTACACACTACAATATATATATTATTTATACTAAGTCTTCATTTTTAATCTTATTATTTCACCGAACACGTGCTGCTTATTGTGGATTAAATTTTTAATCCTTCATCGCTTAATCCTTACTACCGAACAACCCCATAAAATCCTGCCAAACAGCACCTCTGTTTTATTATAATGGATTAGTAGTTTATTTATTTATTTTGTTATCTTTATTTCATTTGTTTTGTAGTGACTGATGTACATGGGCGTACTTTTGGCGTATGGACTCTTCTGACGTGTACGCTTTGCTTCCTCTGTGCATTTAACCTCGAGAGCAAGCCTCTTTTTTTGGCCACATTTCTTTCTTTCATCTATGCACTTGGCCATTTCCTCACTGAGCATTTGATTTACCACACCATGACAGTTTCTAACCTCTCCACCGTTGCTTTCTTTGCCGGTAATTTCTGATTATTGATTTTTTTTTTCTTTGCTTCTGGAAGAGATTTAGGATTACTTATTTTGTTAAATTATGATAATCTGGCCTGTACATATGCCCTTGAGAAATAGAGTATTTGTATCTGACAGGAAAGTTATTTCAAAAATGCCAAACTACCAATCTTTCCACATTTGAGATGACAAGGGATGAGGAAGGGAAGGGTATTTTCGGAAGTTGTTTTCTTGTAAACAAAGGACTGAGGCTTTGCTCTCTGCCCTTACAGTGACACTAAATATAACATATGCCTAGGTAATAGGAAATAAGTAAGATCTTTGCATACATTTGAATATTAGTGATGCGCCGAACTTCAAGTCCCAGGTCAAAATTATTCTTTGATCCTTTTTCTTTTATGATTTTAGTTCTCTTGAAGTGAAAGAGTTCTTGTTCATTCTTGCAAACTCTCAACAGTACCTTGTATATCCACCTTTCAATAGTAAATATTTTTTTTTTAACTGAAATAAAATATTGGTGATGCTACCATGATTTCCCCTCTATATGTCACCTAACCTTTTTTAGCTTTACTTATGGTGAAAAGGAAGGGGTAGTTTGGACATTCTGTTAAAAAAGGGAAAGAACCATGAGGATATATACAGAATCGTTCTTGCTTGGTTCACACAATTGCTTGTATAGATGCTCTTCTTCTTTTCCTACTTGTTGTCTCTCTAATGAAGGTCAGAGATTTGGACTTAGTCTGGCCTGTTTAAAAAAATATGGACAGAAGTGGTATCCAAGATAATTATCAGATTTTTCTTTTTTTATCATTTAGTTGTGTTTGATTCTATGCTCTGCGGAGGTAAAATTAAAACCTGTCCTTAATAACACAAATTATGGTACCTTTGGAGTCCATGATCGGAAACATTTTTAAAGTTTACTGAGATCATATTTTTGTTGACTTTCAAAAAGTATATTCATGTGAACTGTTTTGTGGCTTTTAGGCACTTCAATCATATGGATGCTACTGGACTGGAATGCAAATGAACCCAAGCGCAATGCTAAACCAGAATAAATTTGTTCCCCAATGAGACTTTATTCAAATTTGGAGAAGATCCTTCTATCTTAGTATGTAATTTATTTTGTCAGATATTTTCTCTGTACTGGGCTTTCGTTTTTGTAGATGTTTCATGAGTCATGCTGATTTTGAGTCAAATGTATTTTTAATTTTCTTCAACAAGTGCAGATTTTCTTTTTTTCAGTTACAATCTTGAGTTCCCCTAATTTTGCTTATATAGGCTACTAGGAGCTAAATTGGAGAAAATGGAAGCATGCATGACTGGAACATTCAGATTTCAGGGTGAAGTATGTCACTTTGCTCTAGTTGAGTTTTGTTCAAAATTTAAATGGCGTTTTTGGGTTCAGCTGGGGCTACAAACAAACTGTAAATGGGACAGCAACTGATCCTAAATGTTTTAAATGCTTGATTGGAGACTGGGAGTAGTGATAGCTATCCTCCCTGAATATATAATATTGCACTAGAATTAGTGGTGTCTTAACTTTTATTACATTATTTTTATTATTAGAATCAGGTTAGTATATTTTATCATAAGTTTTGTTAAATAAAAGACCAAGGTGGGCATAAAAGATGCAAAACCCAGCAGTTGAAAAACTTAAATAGTGAAATTACAGCAGTCAGGTATTGACAAAGAGAAATTATTACACCCATAAAATATAATTTGATCACACATAGGTGCTCCTTTTGGAGTCGGATGTCACAAATCTTTTGACTGTTCCAAAAGGATCCAAACCAACTAAAGTGTATAAAGTATCCTAAAAAAAACTACTACAAGACCATAAGCTGCCAATGAAGCAGCCTATTCTCAGATAAGTGTGGAAGGTTCTTCAACCTTCTCTTCAGATATATATGTAACCACTTTCTAAAGACTTCTATAGACTAATTGCCCGGACTAATAAACAGCAAAGGGAAATACAATAAAGCTTTAAAAACATGGCCACACGTATGGCAAGATCTGGCCTCCGATCGGCCACCACCGGAGCAAAGCGGCTGTCTCTGAAGAGGTCGGTTGCTTCCTCTGCACAACACGATGAAGCCAGTGAGTTTAATATCTCTGTCCCAAATTTCATCTTTTGGAAATTTCAATACTGGTCACTAGAAGGTCATAAAGTTGCCTTCTTCTTGGTCTCTGGAAATTGGTAGCTCGTCATAAATTTAATAAAATGTTAAACAAGTTCAGCAGAAAATAAAGAAAATAGGTTCATGCGTTCCAGGGCAAAAATAACTTTGTAGTGAACTTGTTAAAGAGATTATCAGATTGTGCCCAGTCATTGAGACCAAACTTTGCTGATATAGTATTTGTGCGTGTAGTACGATCAAAAAGAAGTTTAATAAAGTGATGAACCTTTAACTAAAGTTTAAATAATTTCAATATTAAATATAAATACTTTTGGGAAAATTAGTTTTTTGTCTACTAGTAAAAACAATATCTTCCGCACGTCGCATGTTCAAATTTCATATGGACGATTTTTTATAAACATTTAAAATTAGATGATTTTTTTATCTCTATCTTTATTTCAAAAATTAAAAAATATAAATACTTTTTGGTGCATATAAAAAATGCAAAATATTAGTTGTAAGATTTTTCTTAAAAATAAAAATAGGAGAATGATAATTTGAGGACCACAACGAAGATTTCTCAGCTTCAGCGACCAAAAGAGATTTCTCAATTTTCAGCTAACAAAAGTATAAATACTATATTGTGATTTTTATTCTCTTATAATTTATTTTCCCTTTAAATTCATTTTACTTCTCCAGAGGAGGCTAGCAAATGGGAGAAGATAACATATGCTGGGATCGGAACATGTACTGTCCTTGCTATCTTCGATCTCTCCCGGGGCCATCACGAGTATCCCGAGCCTCCGGTTAGCTCTCAATCTATGCTAATTTCAACATCATCGTTTCTCGTATTACTTACGATTCCATCTTCGTTCTTTTTAACTTACTTATGACTGTTTTTGTTGATGCTTGCAGCCATACCCGTATCTCCACATCCGTAACAAGGAGTTCCCATGGGGTTTGTGTTCTAATCCCTTTTTCTCAGATCATCCCTTGTTGTTATTACTTCAATGTTACTGTGAATAGTTAAAAATATCCGGACCATCCAAATCCATAGTGTGTTATATCATAAATACTTTTGAGCATTATACAATATGCAATACTGTTTCCAGGCTTAATGAGTTATCTGTTTCCTTAATACTACTGCATTTGTTAAGGAATTTTGTGGATTGCCAAGAGCAGCAGTACCAGAACATAATGGCTCTAGTATATCAGTACCATCTTTACATTGATACATCAAAACAAAATATAAAGGAATTGAATGAAATTCTGAACAGTTGTTTAATATCCCTAATCCTGACATGTTTTAACCACCGATTTAATCACTGCTTTTTATAAAAGAAAAAAGACATGTTTTGGTCACCACTTAGGTTGGCTATTTGGCTTATTATTTCCTCTAATTTGGCAGGACCTGATGGCTTATTCGAGAAGAAAAAGAAACATGCTGATCATTGATGACTAAGAGCTCCTAATTTGCGTTCAAATTCTCTTTGGCGAATGTACCAACAGTTTCCATAGCTGTGGAGTAATCATGTATTAAATTGATAAACTTGCTTGTTCTGTTTATAGTTCATAGTTGTGGGATAAAAGTGGATGTATAATCTTGTACAATTGAACCTCAATTATTTAGTACAATGTTAATTATGGTGGGAGACTGCATGAAAAAGAGAACATTTAATATTCTGATATGAACACATTTATGTGATTCCCTTCCTCAATTAACTAAATCCCAAAAATAAAAGATTTCCGCTTGTGGAAGATCTTAAAAAGCATCGTCGCAACCAGTCCTCTATTCTCATCACATGCAAAATAGAATTAATTGAAGTATCTGCAGAAAGACAGAAGAACATTAACAGGTAATGAATAGCTAATTTAAGAAACCCTAAAATAAGTATTAGAGAGAGGTCTTTCATAAGTGGATAAGAAAACTTTTCATGTATTTATAGCATTAGCTATAACTTCCATAAAATCCTTTTACAAGCACAGCATAAAAACATAAAAGGGATAAAAAGGAAATGACAGAATCTTCGTTGTAATGTTTGTAGAGCTAACACAATGTTATATTGAATCCCTAATAAACACAGCAACTGATTGCATGAACTGGATTAAAAGGTAACAGAAACTGTACAAGAGGGTATTTGGTTATTTGTACAGGTACCAACTCTAACCAGTACCACACCTATGCCCATTGTCCCGTGTTTTGGAACCAAGCTACAGCTTATACAAGATCTAACCAGTATCATACGGTCCATTCCTATATGCTACCACTGTCCATCTTTGGAGAAGTTACAGCTAGAAGCAGATCTATCAGTGAAGCAAGTTGTACCAATCTGAACATAAATGTTCTGAACTATGATAGTAACTTATCCTAGTACAGTAGTAATAACTCATTTTTTAGATGTGCTTCATGCCAAGAAATTTAAGTGCATATTAATGAATCATAAGTTAATAAAATAATAACAAGAACAAGCTATTAGAAGCACAAGACAGAATATATCTAATTTACTCACAGATTTAGCATCAAGTTCTATTTTACTTGCTACAATTTCAAAGATAATAAGCATGTCTAACCTAATTAACAAAAGAAAGAAGAACATAAAACGACAATCAAACAGAACAAAACTAAATTTTCTGAAAAACATTAATAGGTGAATGAAGTATTTCTGAAATATGTATGCAATTATCCCACCGGAAGAGATTATTTTTTACATAATGGAATACTCACACGCTTCTTATCATTTCACCATCCTAGCCTCGTACAATGAATAAGCAAACATAAGAGATAGAGAACCCTTACTTTGCATCAAGCTGGGACCAGTACCCTGGTACCAGACATCACATGCATGCACAGAGAAACACAGATCGTCACAACAAGCATTGACTTGGCACTCACATACCTCATCACCTCCAAAACCTCCTCTCTGATGGCACTAGCTCCTGATCTGGTACTTTCAATAATCTTCCAGAGCACAAACTCAAGAAATGACCGAACCGTTTCAAATGTAATCCGGCCCGTAACATCTAATACAAATCTTCTATTACCTGGCACGGCCAGAGTGGAAGAAACTGTATTGACCCACCCACCTTTGTCTGACTGCTTACTGCTGGATGGTTTGTTCAACTCAATTTTGTTCAAATTTGACCCTGTACTGCTACCTTGCTTTGTCATCACATCATGAGAGGTCTTCACTAGGGTTTCAACCGCACCATTACAAACTGAAACAAGCATTTCTTTCATCTTTTGTTCATGTTTTGGGTTTGTCAGACCTGCGAACACATCATCGAAGGTGTTCATATGCATTGTCTTATCCAGAAACACTGCCACAGCCGTGCTAATAAATGCTCGTACCACATCAGTAATAGTATCTTTGCATGGCTCGCTGCACACCACGTTGACCCACTTTGGAACAGGCTGATCTGATTCAGTCAAACCTGAATCAGAACCCGAATTTGATATGGAAGTAAGGTCCTTAGAATAGAAACCTATAACAAGATTCCTCGCAAAGCTACCTGCAACTGCAGATACGAACCCGGCACCAGGACCTGAGAACACCTTATCCAAGACCTGATCAGTTAAGCTCTTGGAATTGGGATCAGCTGGAGGAGAGGCGTGGCGATGGCCCAAGAGAACTCCTAGGGTCACAGCTTGAGAAAGCCTGGAAACTGAGGCTGATACCTCACCTGAGCTGGCGAGTCGTGCCAGTTGGCGTAGACTGGGAGGAATCTCGCCTCCAAATCGAAGGAAGCGGTTCAGATCATGAGAGAGGAGTGCCACGGTGTCAGCCGAGAAAGCGGCAGCGTCGGAGATGGAATCTAGAGCTCCGGCCAGGCGAGCCAGGGCTATTCTCTTGCGAACGACGGTAGGATGGTTGTAGAGACGGTACGCGCCGTACCCAGCAGCGATGGAAGCGGCGGCGAAGAATAGGACACGCCGGCGGCGACGCGCCAGGTCAACGAGGTCCATGGATGGAGAATTAGGGTTAGAATTGGAGAGAAATCAGAGAAAATGATTTTTAGTAGGAGGAGAGGTGTGGAGAGGAAATGGCCTGCACGAACAAATGGGGGATTTTTTTTGTTATTTTTCTTTCTTCCCAAATTTCTTGTCGATTTCGATTCATATATTTTGAGATAATTCTACCGCTAGAACAAGATTTCAGTTAAGGGGTTGGTTGGTTTTCGGCTTTTCGCGTTTTTCAGAGAAGAATCTTAAGATTTTATGTGGCATAGAAAATGCCTTTAATGGTGTCGCGAGTTAACAAGCGGGACGGATTAACTACGAAACACTATACAGAGTCCCGTCACAAGCATTACTACATGAAATAGTGCAAAAGAAGATGAAATTTCCTGGAACGAGGTAAATGTGGATAATGGTGTGATCGTGCGTGGCTGAGCTGAGGTGTCGAAGAAATTGCTTATTTGGTAACAGCATTGACGGTCAACACCGATTTTGGGCCTCATAGAAGGGACAAGCAATCAGTTATGGGCTTTAATGGCTTGTTTCATTGAACTTCCGAGTTGTGTTAGGGAAGTTGGAGAGAAAGTGGTAACAGAATTATATATATATATTTATTTTTTTATTTTTTTTGGTTTGTTAGTTACTGATGATTGGTCTGTGGGGAATTTCCTCTCCAGTTCGCCGTTCAATAAGAAAGCACTATTATTTCAGAACGAGTCAAAAGATAAGAATTGTGTTAGAAGGAGCTGTTATACATCTAATATCATCATCGATACGAATTTTATTATATATATTAATTAGATTGTTATAAATATTAATGATTTTATTATGCAAATTTATTTATACTGTTATTATGTAACTTATTAGACATTTTATTTTATTTTATTTTATTTCATTATACTCTAATTTATGGAGTAACCAATTATAGCTTTTGGAGTACAATGTCATAACGTATAAATAAATTTTCTCGAAGTATTAAATTTGGAAAAAAGAAAATTTACCTATTAATAGACGTACGAATTTTGATTTTATGTTATTTCAATTTTCTTTTTTTCCAAAAAAAAAAAAAAAGCTTTTCGAGCTACCTAATCACCGAATACTATGCTTGCATGGAGGAGAGCAGAATTTTTTTTTATAAAAAAAAGAGTAATAGTTGTCCACAAAAATAATAAAAAAAAGTCTTAATAAAAATTTAAAAAATATTTGTTCCAATTGCTAAAAAAAATAATGTTATGTATATGTTTGGCGTTGGTGGAAAAGAGTGAATTATGTGTTGAATTTGTTTTAAAAAACGAATGAAATTGATTATAATAATGAAGAAATATATATATAGTAATAGAGAATCAAGGAGAAATTGTGCAAAAATTAAAATCTTCTCTATTTCAATTGGTTAGAATATGATATTATATGAGGGAATAATACTTTATTCTATAGAAATAATTGGTCGGAATAAGAAATATTCCATGATTTTAATTATGATCGACTTATTCAAAGTTTACCGAATACAAACGGGATAAAAATGAAATATTCATTCTTTCTTTATTCACAATTTTATTTTACCGAATACTATCATTATTTTCCCCATAATACAAACACAGTATATTATGCCAGCAAAACAAATTCAGCACGTAAAGAATAAAACATCTCACTTATTTATAAAATTTGAAAACTCGAGCCTCATCTTTTTATCAAAAAAAAAAACTAAAAATACCTCACTTATTTGAAAATTTAATTTACAATGTAGACATGGAACTTTACTGGATGAAAGAAACTAATATCATCCATCGCCATCGAGCCAATTTTTTTTTTTTTCTCTCAGGAACTTCCAACTACACTAATTTTGCATATTTATGTTGTTTGACATGTCTTAATTAAAACGAAAACGTGTTATAAGAAAATGGTCAGATATATGCTATCACAAGTTTCATAACCACAATATGACTAGCTTTGAAATCGCAGCACATGGAGCCACTATGTCAGTGTCGTGTTACATTCTTAAGTCATTGTTGTGTCAAATTTTCTTTTTCATTTTTAACACTGTTTGTTCATTCGATCCATTAGAATATGTTCCAATATTCTTTTTTGTAATGAGGGTTTATAAATTAAACTCAAACTTTGTAACTAATTAATCAAAATATTAGTCCCGTTTGGCAAGTAGAGTAAAAGTGGTTTAAGTGTTTTAAGACGCTTTAATGTATCAAACGGAAGTGATTTAAGATGAAGTAAGTTAAAATATTTATGAAGATGGAATAAAATTAAATCAACAAATTTTTTCTCTTTTAGTATTTTTTTTACTATCATTATTTTATCTACTTGTTTCACTACTATCGAACATTAATATTTTAAAGTGATTTAATATTTACTCTATTTTAATTTTATTTTACTTATCAAATAAAGGATTAGATTCAGATCAAATAATTGATACTTAAATAAAAGTAAAATAAAATAAATCTGAGATGAGCATATATTATATTTTAGTATATCGAGCAATCGAATCAAGTTTGTTTTAAGGATAGAATGTCCTTTCTTATGTAAAGTTACTCATTTATTCATCTTAAAATTTGATTTCGGACAAATATATCAAATTTCTATCTTATAGTATGGTCAGGGATCATATGGTACCTAATTTGAAAAAAAATACCACAACAGCTAACATCTTATTTTTAAAGATATAACATCATAATATTTTATGGGGATTTTTTCTTAAAAAACAGAGAAATGTTTATTTCTCTTGTTTCGTTCGCTCTCTGTTTGAAAAGAAAGCATGATAATATTTTTTTTTCCGGGCTCCCTCCTTATATCTTATATGAGAGTGACTTATACATGCGTATAATATATAATTGCATATATGCGTTTGACATAGAGAAATGACCGAGTTTAATTTTTTAGTTTCACCTAACAACTAATTTACTAATATAATCATTTAACCAAACAATCTCAATGAGCTGGTCATCATCACAACCAACTTAGATCGTTGATCAGTCAAACTCTTAAGAAAAAATTAAATAAATATTAAGTTTTAAAACTTGATCATAATATTATTAACATGATCTTGATCGAATGGTCAAAGAAGCTTCTATTTTTAAAGAATATTCTACTTTTAGGTTTTAAACAAATCATTTTGATGTTATTTTTTTAATATGCATATATATAAGAACAAGGATGACTTGACAACGATTATTTAACAAACTTAATAATGAAATTCCACACAAATTTAAATAAAATTGATAATTAAAAAACCAAGAATTAATTTGCTAAGATTTCACTCTTCACCTCTTAAGGCAAAAAAAAGCTATCAATTAAAATAAAATTGATAATCAAAAACAAAAGAATTTGCTAAGATTTCACTCTTCAACCTTAAACCCTAAACCCTAGAAACAGTACTCCCCACCTTCCAAAAATTAATACGAGAACAAGAAAGCACCATACAAAACAAGCGCAAGTATCAGCAAAAAATGGAAGGAAAAAAAGCCCAAGTTAAAATTGGATGGAGAGAAATACCTGAAAAAAGAATTCAAACATAAAAGAAAACAATTAGTGCCTTAAAATGGTGCCTCATTTGAGCCCATATATATGTTCTATAACAGCACAAAACTGTCCAGTACCAGTTCCTGCTATCAAAGGTCTCTTCAATATAATTATTATATTAATTAATGCGCAAGATAATCTTCACTGCCATTACCCTGACGTTGTTTCTTGCTTGGTTTAGAACTTAGAATAGAATCTAATGGATTGAAATATGTGACATAAAGCTTGTAAATATTAATTACCACTTTGTCTGTAGAACTAAAAGCAAGTCAATGTCTCTATTGAATATATATTTCATATGCAATTGGTTCGTTATTTTTCAATCCGAATACCACATTATAATCTGTTGGAATTCATCGACTAGGTTGGTGGAGCACCAGGTAAATATTGGGGTCAAGTAATTCCAATCAAATTTGCAGTTTTCATCTCTAAATAAGTTGGTAACAATGGAAATCAAATCAAATCCATATTCCTAAACCATGAGCCCTATCTATTAAGCCACTTCTTCATGACACCGTGCTATACCTGTACCTGTACCTGTGATGTAAATGTAACTATCTGTAATGGGAAAGGGATGTAGCTCAGTGCGACTATCTACTAATTTAGAGGTTTGTGGTGTAAACGGGATGACGTTCCTCATGGGGAAAAGGTTTTGTACACTGTACAGAGAGAAACCAAGCATCAGAATAAATTAAAGGGATTCATGTTTTGGGTCCCTTTTATTTTGACTTGTTGGATGTATGGATGTGTATGGTTGTCTCATGGGCCATGGTAGAAGGAACAGGATGTATGGATGGCTTTCAAATTTATTATTTTCCAGGTCATTTATCAAAAATAAAAGGAATTAGAAATGAGAAATTGAGAAGAATTACAAAAGAAAAAGAAATGAGTTTCTATTTTTTTTTTCATGAAACAATAAAATAAGTTTAGACTTTAGTTTAGAGCATTGATGTTTTTTTGGTACTAAGAGTGCATTCCAGCTAAGGTCCTAGTTTCTAAATTGACCCCAGAAAACAATGGATTTCACTCTTTAGATAATTATGTCAACTAATTAGCTAATTGAAAATATTACAAATAAAATAGTACAATGCACAAGGTTTATGAACATAAGCGATCTTATTACTATTGTATTAAATTCGTCTAATTGCAGGCCTCTTATCTTTGTAATTATTAGGCAGAATTTAGATTGAGGAGTGACGACTGTATTTTTATCTATATCTTAAATGTATTTATATTTTTTCAAAAAATATTTATATTTTATATTAGTATAATTAAAAAAATTTCAAGGTGTACTTTTACTATAAGTTTTCAATTTGAAAGTTTTTTAATATTATTCAAAATGAAAAAAATAATAAACACTTTATATACTAACAATAAATACTTTCAAATATAAATATAAATAAATTATTTATTTATTATAAATATTTTTTATATACAGATAAATAATGCACGAATAATTTAACATCTAGATTAATTGTATGATAGAACATATTAGTTATTTAAAACTTTTAATTCAAAAACCATACAACTAAAAAATTCATTGATATGCATGGCATCACCTCTCTACCTACATTCTTTAAAAAAAAAGGGTAAAATGAAATAAATGAAATATGATTTTGGTTCAGGCCATTTGTCACTCAGGTCTCAATTCCCTTTCTCTGCAATCTTGACTTGAATTTTTTCTGTTAGGTACATTCCCATTAATGACTTGTGTTTCAGACTTTCAGATGCATGTGAAATTATGATTTATTTTTCTGAGTTCTTTTTTTTTTATCTTTTTGAAACTTATCCTGGGCTTGCTGTTGGAGGTGAGTTACTATTACTTTTGACTGAGTCATAGTAAAAAATATCTGGGTCTAAGTCTTTGATCCAGATGATGCGCGTTGTTGTTGCACCGGAAGGGAACGAAGAATTTTTTTAAATGAAGATAGGGTTAAGTTATTTAAATTTAAATATTTATTAAAAAAATATTTGGATTTCGAATTTATGATTTTTTATACAGAATTGTATTTGTCAGAATACTGAGGCAAAGAAGTATGTTGGTACTTTATACGTATTCATATACAAGAATGAAAAGAAGTGTAGCGCTAAAGAATTGTGATATTTGGCGCATTGTCGACTTTGTTGCTTTTGTTCTTTTATTTATTAAGCATGAACTATAGAAGGTCAGTCTTCATTGCGGTAAAATATATAGAACAATTATTGTTAACTTGATCGATACTTATTATTTAATTAAATTTTTTTGACTGTATTCTTATTCTTATTCTTATTCTTATTCTTATTCTTATTCTTATTCTTATTCTTATTGTGGATGGCATCTCTTGACAACTTTGATAATAAATTTTTAAATAATTTCAAATTGATTTTTAAAAATTCTTTAAAATAAAAAATTTGCTGACAAATTTTTTTAACTTATAAATTGATTATGTTTCAATTTTCATATAACTTAATGATCATTTGATATTTCATCAAAATTATTAAATTTAGACTTGTAAATTTCAAATGATTTTGATTTTTTTTTAGTGGAATATTAAATGATATTTCAGTTATATGAAATTTTAAATACAGTCAATTTATAAATTTAAGAATATTTCTATACTTTTTTCTATTATTAAGATTTTTTTAATACATTTGAAAAATCATCGTTAACATTATTAAGTTAATAATTATCAATAAATCCTCCCGGCCCCACCGTATTATCATTACGTATCTATTACAATATCTAATGAAATTAAGATTACTTATGCAGAACCTTTTTTCTCGTTTTGTTTATAAGATTTGTTATAAAAAAAAATGTTGTTTTGTTTATTCTGATAGTGATACGAGTTGCATGCAGCTCCAAGTCCATTGGAAAACACCTTCCAACAAAGAAAGTCCCTTCTTTCAATCTTGTAAGGATTAAATTAGTCAATCAGACATGAGCTCAGCGCTACAAGCTTCAAAAGACCAAAAAGGATTATAATCGACAAGATAAAATATTATTATCTGATCATACTCTTTTCTAACATAGCATACTTGCTGGTCCAATCCAATAACATCTGATTTTATATATGTAAACACAAGCGAGGTATTTGTCAAGAGACCGCAAAGTCCTTATCATGATCCATTGGCGCACCGCGCAATTAATCCAATCCGACCTACCCTCGTGTCAGCGCCTCAACTGTCCCCATTTTTCTATCCTTTAATTAGGTTATTTCATTCTGTAACGGCTCAGTTATACACTAATTTACAGTTCGCTACACGGAGGGCACATTATCTCTGGCAAAGAAGAACCATACTCCTTAGGCAAATCCCTCCCTCCGCTTTAATGCTTCCCTCTTCAAACATTAACACCACCTTTACTATTTGCATTAACCCTCCATAAGATCTCAAACCCACTTTCCCTTTTTCAGCAAATCACGCACAAGTTTTACAAAAGAAAAAAGAGAGAAAGAAATAATAATACCAACGATGAAGAGCCGCTCCTTTTCTCTCCTCCTCCTCTTCTTCCTCCTCGCCACCGTCTCTCTCTCCTTCGCCACCTCTCGCACCACCTCCAAGACCCAAGACCCCAAAAAAAAGCCTGACCCCCCTCGCAGTACCAACCCCAGTACCGGCTTTCCCGGTTTCGACCCGACTGGAGGGTTCAATATACCAGGCTTCGGAAATGGTAACCCGTTTAACGTACCGGGCTTTGCCGGTGGATGGGGTGGTGGGTACGGTGGGCCCAATGGTGGGCACTCATTTGGAGGCTCGACGGTACCGTCTGTGGTTTGTTCTGAGAAGGGGCCCTGCTACAAGAAACGGGTGACATGCCCTAAGAAGTGCTTCTCTTCGTACAGTCGGTCTGGGAAGAATTATGGAGCCGGTGGAGGTGGCGGCGGGTGTACCATCGACTGCAAGAAGCATTGTACCGCCTACTGTTAAATGGGTTCCACAGGGCTGATGAAGTTTTTTGTGTCTGCTTTTTAATGGTACCGGGTTTTTATATGTACGGTAAGTGTGATAGCTACTATAATTAATTCACTTGTATGCACGGTTGGCATGTTAGTATATGAACTATGTATCGATCAATAAAATGGCTTTGCCATGGTGTGTTCATAGATTAAATTTTGATTTCTGAGCTAGATTTGAGAGGTATATTCATTATCACATGAAAAGATAAAAAAGAAAAAAAATGATGCCAGATTTTCAATTTAAAATTTGAAACTTATGCAAAATTTGTTTCTTCCTTCTAGTGGTAGATTTTTTCAATCAATTACTTAGTCTTTCTGGTGAACTAAAAGCTGTTTAGATAATTCCACCATTCCTTAGATGTGTGATTTTTCATAGTAAAACATGTTTGGTAAAATGATTTTATATGTGAGATGCATCTCCAAAACTCACCTAACAGGTTATCTATCTGGTGCTCTTTTTTCTGGAATAGCTGAATCTTTCAGCCGTCCGATCAACAATTTATAGAAGTAATAGATCAGCATAGCTAAAATACAGGGTTGTGTGTTTTCTGATCATCCATTTTCGGCAACCATCCAATATCAGCTGTAGCAGCAGCCTCAGAATAAATACTCTGTTGTTTCAAAGATATCAGCATATTAGCAGTTGTATTTTCTGGAATTTCCAGTTCAACCTATTTCATGCAGCTGTGATCTGATTTTCACACCGTGAGGGGTTCCTATGACCTGTTGATTAAGTTCCTTTTTTTTTCCTCCTTTTGGGTTGCAAGATGTGCTGGTATAGTTACTGGTAGGGTTGCTATGTGACTGGTACAGCAAAGCTGATATCCTGCTCCCATCACTTTCCAATGAGAACTTCACCTTTCTTTTACTGGTTTGTTGTTGCTTATTGATCCATAGTCCATACCAGTCAAATTGGTACCTTCTCTTCGACCTTCCTTTTTTTGGTACCAGAGTTGGATGCTGCACCCTGTCATTTCTAAATCAAAATTTATCTGTTATCTGAATATTGACAACGGTTCAATCAGATACAAAGCTTCGAGTAATTTTGAATTACGCGACCAAACTAACTTGATTAATAGATGAAATGGTGAACAACTGTTCAATAACTTCAGTTTTAGTGACAGCACACTGTATGTCCATTTTGCCATCGAGTAGAATTTTTTTTCCTGTTTAATTAATCCCATTTTTTTTAAAATAGCAATATTTTGAAGGAAAAGAAAAACAGAATTGCATTTTGTAATTTGAACGCATGTAAAGATAATATGCTTTTCTGTCCATTAAAATATACCACTTGAAAGATGCAATCAAATTTAAAGTCTAATTTTGCTATCTTTCCTTTTTGAAAGGATATTATTGCTTTTTCTCCATAAAATTCAGGTTAGACAGAAAATACAGTTAACCGTTCACACACATATATTTTTCAGAATACTTAGGGTTTCCTTCCAGAAAGACATAGTTAAACTTACATAGGGATCGTTGGTTTTGAAGATATTTGTTGAGAAATTCTTTGAATAAACAAACATTTCAAGGGATTATATCTGTATCTGGATGCCTATTGAATGCTAACACTACTAACACATGAGATGAGCCAATGGGCGATCTATTTATTAAAAGTTGGATGCAACTTGACAATATTACTCTGCTTTCAGAATTAAGATCAAGCACATGGATTTGGAGAAGATGTGTGGAACTTAATTCTGTGGTGCTTATCCATCAGATTAGACTGGTACCTAACAGAAACAAAGTAGTTCTTAGTTTCTTACCAAGTTGCCAATCTGGTAAATGCAGTGTTGACTATGTAGAGCGGAGTCAAAGAATGTGGCTTTTTTACCTTGAGACCCTTCCAATTTATATTAGAGATATTATTCACGCCATCGGTTTTGCACCTTTTTATCCACGCCCCAAATATATTTATATCAAACATGTTCATACTTAATCACCTCTTTATCCATGCCCTAAATATATTTATATCAAACATGTTCATACTTAATCGAGCTATTATTTGCATCTTATTTTAAAAATACTTATTACTTTTGTTTTTTGAATGATTATATGAAAATTGAAATTTAAGACTATATTGAATAGCTTAAAATATAGATTTCAAAATTTTTAATTCTAATAATATAAGATATAAATATTTTTTGAAAAAAAATATAAATATGACTGAGATGTGATATCGAGTGCATTTATCACTTCCCTTTATATTAAGAAAATGTTATGGAGAATACGAGCTTTATTATATATATATATATATATATATATATATATATATATATATATATATATATATATATATTAAATAAGTTATTATGTATATTAATGGCCTTATTATGTACAATATTTTTATTATTTAATTTAAATATCATTAATATGTATGATAACTCATTTAAGTTGTATAATGATAATACTGTATAAAATGAGTTTGCATAACAAAATCATTAATATGCATGATAATTCATTTAAGTTGCATAATAAAAATACTATATAAATTGAGTTTTCATAATAAATCATTAATATGCATAATAACTCATTTAATGTATATAATTAAGCCCATATCGACGACGGTATCAAACAACCGTATCTATGTACCAACTCCCTCTATATTATATTTTTTTTTATGGGACTCAATTCATAATCATTTTCGCAGAAATCACTATACAAAAACTGCCAGGTTTAGTAAGAATATTTCGTTATAAAATGGGGAGAGAAAATGCTCCCTATCCGATCAATGGTTTGATTTAAGATTAATGAATTTAATTAACTTGGATATTTTAATCAGACGATGGAAGCACCATCCGATAATCTGCCCCCTTAAAATTGTGATTGAAATTAGATCTGCAGTTGAATCCAGACACATCAATGGATTCAAATTCAAAACATATCCAGATGTTATAAATTCCAATTCCAATCAACATTCCGGCCATAAAAAAGGGATCCATTACTATACCCTGAAAACATCTCCAAGCCCAATTGAAAATACTTTGCAACACTTTTAGTTTCTTTCCTTCAAATGATGCAAGAGAGAGCGAGAGAGAAGGCAAATCGGGGTGTTTTGAAGGGCTTGCCTTGTACATGTTTCACCAAACAAATGGAAGGCAATGGAACTATAGAGATGGTCATTAACTCAAAAAGTAGGATCCCAGTAAAAGAATTTAACAGATATGTGGTCTATTGGTTGAATATTATATACATCCTAAGGCCAATTCGAATAATAAATTAAACCTTTTTGTATGGGCCCAAATTTTGTTAGGCCTTAGCCTTTTGTAGACAGTTCAAACGTGATTGTTCGAAGGAGAGACACTGTGAACTTGGAGAGATCTCCATTTCGGGAGGACCCTATAAAGGCATTGCATTAAAAAAACAATTCAATCTTCATAAAATGCACCATACCCGATCAGATTTCGTCGTTTCAAAATTCAGACAAATTTCATCATTTTAAAATTCAGATAAATTTTGTCATTTCAAAAGTCATACATATTTCAATATTTTAAAATCCATATAAATTTCGATCATTTAAAAGCTGAACAAATTTCGACATTTCAAAAGCCCCATAGATTTCAAAATTGCGAAAACCAGATAAATTTCAACATTTTAAAAATCAGACATACTTCATCATTTCAAAAGCTAGACAAATTTTGACATTTCAAAAGCCATATATATTTCGACATTTCAAAAGCCAGATAGATTTTTGCATTTCAAAAACAAGGCGGACAGTCCGGCTTTAAATTTCAGTTTGGCATTTCAAAATATGTCGACTTTTGAAATGTCGAAATCTGTCTGGTTCTTGAAATGTTGAAATTTATCTAGTTTTTGAAATATCGAAATTTATCTGCTTTTGAAATATTGAAATCTATCTAGCTTTTGAAATGCTGAAGTATATCTAGTTTTTGAAATGCCAAACTCTGTTTGGCTTTTGAAATATCAAAATTTGTCTGACTTTTGAAATATAGATATATCTCTGGCTTTTGAAATTACAAACTTTGCCTAGCTTTTGACATGCTGAACTTTGTTTGGCATTTGAAATGTCGAAATATGATCGATTTTTCAAATGTTGAAATATGTCTGCCTTTTAAAATTCCGAAGTATGTCTGGCTTTTGAAATACCGAAATTTATTTGGCTTTTGAAATGTTGAAATTTATCTGGTTTTTGAAATGTTGAACTTTGTCTAGCTTTTGAAATTTTGAAATATGTCTGGCTTTTCAAATGCTGAAGTATGTATGGCTTTTCAAATGCCGAACTCTGTCTGGCTTTTCAAATGCCCAAATCTGTCTGGTTTTTTAAATGTTAAAATATAACCGGCTTTTGAAATCTCGAAATCAGTCTGGAAATGCTGAAATATGTCTGACTTTTGAAATGTCAACATTTGTCTAGCCTTTGAAATGCAAAAATATGTCTGGCTTTTAAACTATCGAAAATTTATATGGTTTTTTAAAAGTCAAAATCTATGTGGCTTTTGAAATGCCGAAATTTGTCCGGTTTTCAAAATGCCGAAGTATGTATGGCTTTTAAAAGGTCAAATTTTGTCTGGCTTTTGAAATTTCGAAATATGTCTCGCTTTTGAAATATCGAAATTTGTATGAATTTTGAAATGTTGAACTCTGTCAGGCTTTTGAAATGCTGAAATCTCTTTTGCTTTTGAAATATCAAAATGTGTCTGACTTTTGAAATGTTAAAATCTGCCTAACTTTAAAATGTCGAAATATGTCTGGTTTTTAAAATGTCAAAATTTGTTTGATTTTTGAAATGTCCAAATCTGATCGTCTTTTGAAGTGTCAAACTCTATTTGGATTTTGAATGTCAAAATCTTATTAGCTATTGAAGTGTTGAAATATGTTTACCTTTCGAAGGTCTGAAATATGTCTGACTTTTGAAATGTCAAAATTTGATTGCCTTTTGAAGTGTCGTAATCTATGTGCCTTTTGAAATATCAAAAATCTGATCGGCTTTTGAAATGTCCCAATATGTTTGCCGTTTGCAATGTCAAAGTATGTCCGATTTTTGAAATGCTGAAATCTGTTTGGCTTTTGAAATGCTGAAATCTTTCTCGTTTTTGAATTGCCAAAGTATGTCAGAATTTTGAAATGTTGAACTATGTTTGGCTTTTGAAATGTTAAACTCTATCAGACTTTTGAAATATCGAAACCGGATCGACTTTTAAATTGTCGAAATTAGTCTGGAAATGTCGAAGTATATCTGACTTTTGAAATATCGGAATTTATTTAGCTTTTGAAATGTCAAAATCTATATGTATTTTGAAATGTTGAAATCTATTTGGTTTTTGAAATGCCAAAGTATGTTTGACTTTTGAAATGCTGAACTTAGTCTGGCTTTTGAAATGTCAAAATCTGTCTAGCTTTTCAAATGCAGATATTTCTCTGGCTCTTGAAATGCCAAAATATATCCGACTTTTGAAATGTCAAAATTTGTATGGATTTTAGAATGCTGAAGTATGTTTGACTTTTAAAATGCCCAAATCTATCCGATTTTTAAAATGCCGAAATCTATTCGGCTTTTGAAATGTCAATATCTCTCTAGCTTTTAACATGTCAAAATCAGTATGGCTTTTGAAATGCCAAAATCCGGTCGGCTTTCAAAATGTCGAAATATGTTTAGTTTTTAAAACGTCGAAATCTGGGCGGCTTTTGATCGAAATTTGGTCGGCTTTTGTAGCGTCAAAATCTGTTTTGTCTTTTGTAGTGTCGGAATATGTCTGGCTTTTGAAATGCTGAATATTGTCTTGTTTTTAAAATATCAAACTCTATATAGCTTTTGAAATACCGAAGTATGTTTGGTTTTTGAGATGCTGAACTATGTCTAGCTTTTGAAATGTCAAAATTTATCCGGCTTTTGAAATGCCGAAATATGGTCAGCTTTTGAAATGCCAAAATATGGTCAGCTTTTGAAGTGCCAAAATATGTTTGCCTTTTGAAATGTCGAAATTCGATCGGTTTTTGAAATACCAAAATATGTTTGGCTTTTGAAATGTCAGAAATTTAGAGGTGCTAATTTTACCCGATTATCTGGCACTGATCTGGTACCGAACCAAATCCAATTAATCTAGATGGGATATGGTATAAAAAAATATAACCGGTTAAATTATGGGTATAATCCAAACTCAATATTTTAATATCTAATTCGGATTCAAACCGGAATCGATATTATAATGGATAGGATATAAGTGTGATTTAATTATCCGACCCAAAATCGTACCTGACTTGATACTCATATAAATACCTGATACAATGCTAATAAAATTCTTTATAATTAATTAATATAAAATATGATAAAAAATCAATAACTATGAAAAGACAACACTTATAGACTATAACATTTTTTAGGAAACAAATATTTACAGTAATGACATATGTTAGGAAATAAATTAATACGCATCTTCAATATTTTACTTTTCAAATATTCTCTCCTTCTCCATTCTGAATTCAAAAATTCTTGACGAGTATACTATTGTGTTGTATTATTATGAACAATTGTATAATTTTGATTTTGAAACAATTTTTAATTATATTATAATAATAAATTCGATGTGAGATATTTAAGAAACTATATTTATAAGTTCAAGAATAATGTGATTCTCAAGTACTTGTAACCTGTAACCATCCCGGACTCAATAGTTCACAAACAAGTTATGAATAATAGAAACAAATGTTTGTTGTTGGATGCGATATCCGAACCCGAATCTAATCCGGTTTGAAAATAATAAATATACAGATCGAAATTTGAACCCAATATTTTTAGAGTATAGATCCAAATATAATAGTACTCGGACCCTACCCATCCCGATAACACATGTAATCGAAATCCGTCTATTTTTTGAAATGTCGAAATATATTTGTTTTTTGAAATATCGAAATATATCTAACTTTTAATATGTCAAAATTTATCTAGCTTTTAAAATGTTAAAATCTATAAGAACTGCTTTCTAAACTATTACTTACATTGTAATTGTTATTCCAATCAATTAATGATTTAGATTTAGATTCTATCTATCAATGAGCAATGATGTGATGCTCATCTCCTAATCACGTGTAATAATTATTATTTCATTGACAATTTCAAAATCCAAAGTTGTATATTGGATTACATTATAGCCATCCATACATTGAGCAACTGTCTACTCTCTTTCTGAAAGACACTTCTCCCTTTCTACTCCAGCATGTTAGTTTTCGACTTATAAAAAAAAAAAAAAGAGTAGGATTTCGATCTATTTTAAGCCCGTGCCACAAAATGAGATATCGCAATAATGCGATCCTTTTATTTTCTAATTTTTTTTTTTCAAATAGATCTAACTAATTCATTCATTATAATTGTGAGGTCGATAACCATTTAAGGTTTTTGTACAAGGGAAATAAATTATTTTTGTAAATTCAGGCACGCCATCCAATTCTCCGGTGCAAGCTCAATTCTTAATTTAGTTTTCTTCCAAAACCTAACCTTGTGCATAGTTTCAAAATAGGTTATATCTAAACTTGACCGAGGAATAAAACTAGCAAAGGTGAATGCATTAACAAAGGCCCAATTCCACTTGAGAGGAAAAAATACACAACATAAACACACTAGAGAACGATAAATATACACCTAAGGCAACTGAGATTATGATAAAAAGAAAAGATTTACACAGCAAGAAAGAGAAAGAGGCCCTTTACAGAAAGAAAAACACTAATCCACCACAAGATCATCTACTTCAAGCCAGTCACTCGAGTTATTAGACTCTGGACTGGAACCTGTACTGTTACCATCATCGTTTTTGCTGGTAACAGTTTTCTTAATGACAAGATCATCATCATCATCATCATCATCTTCCTCTAAGTCACTAAAAGATACATCCACCTCCACTTGACCTATCCGACCTGTGTCTATTTTACCAATACTGTTAACCATCTCATCAATTTCCTCCTCAAACCAGCTATCGCTTTTGTCTGTAATCAGCTCCTCTTCAGTCACGGTTTTGTCGATAATCTGTGCAACAGAGGCTTGAGCCAAGTTCTCTTTAGTTTGTACCGGTAGGATCACTTTCTCTACACTGGAAGGCTCTCTGACAGCGGGGACCACAGTATCAGATGATTCTTTTGCTGGCTTTTCAGGTTGGTTGCTTGGCTTGGCATCAGAACCTTCTAAGAGCAACCCTCTTGCTTTCATTATCTAAAGAAAGATAAGAAATGATAACTGTCTTGAAAAATATTTAAACATCAGAGAACGAAAATACTCTATCACTAAAATGAACACTCGAGCCTCAATTAAACCTCAAATCATTAAAACGTAGACTCAATTAACATTCATTTACCCTTTAAATGAATTTGACAATGGACATAACCTCAATTATGAAGTTTCAGTGGTAAGGTGTAAATTTGGCTGTTTTTAGGAAAGTAGAAACTACCTGAGGAGATGAAAGGAGCTCTGCTTCATCCTTATCAAGTGTAGGAAATATAAGCAAAAAATAAATTGTCCAAAAGCGCCCTTCAGCCATGCAACTAGGGCAGAGCTCATTTTTCAAATCTGTTAATTCTGGTACAAGATGCTCTATAGCCAAGATGTGCTCTTTCTGAGCTTCAGATAATTCCAAATCTATATAAAAAAGCAGGACAAACATATATAATCTCAAATCTTTAACATATTAAAAATTTCATGGTATATGATCCACAGTTGTTTGAATAATTGAATCACTGATTTTTGGCTGGGACAGGGTTCTCGGCAGATAGAGTAGTCTCACTGAAATACAAATCTGTTCGGCTTCATTTTTTTTCTGGTTTTCATTGATTTGGCTAGCAGCGTAGCATAATTTGGAAAAAGTTTGTTTACTAAGTGAATGGATAACATAAATCAACACTACTTTGGGCTAAATCATAAAATATAATTAAAGCTTTGAAAAAATGCTGATCACTCGATTAAAGGTTAATTCAAGCCAACTGCTTCGGGTAGACTTTAATCAAGTTTCTGATGCAAACTGGGAGTTCATGGGGACATAATTCTAGATTAACTGATAATTAAAGACTTAATTGGCTTGGTTCGGCCTTTATTGTACATCTTTTTTGAAATAAGGCTTCCCGTTAGCCCCGGCATTTCTTCATTTTCAAATGTATTTTACGAGACTTGAACATGCATCTCTCCGTAGAGATGTAAGATCTATCACCACTGTGCTAGACCTGCTATTGTACATTTAATAGCAAGAAGTACCTATGGCATTACTTACCACCAGCATCAAATTCTGGAAAATCAAGCCATGTTTTTGGATGCATGGACAAGTTCTTTACAAAAATCACCACCTCCTCATCTACCCCTTCATCTCCATCCTCCTCCTCTTCAGATCCGAAATGAAGAAACGAGGTAGCTATCTTAGAAACCTCAGAAACTAACTTGGCACTGGAGATGAGAGAGATGCTGCTCTTGAACTGGTTACCGATCTCAGCAAAATCATTCTTAATTCCATCAATCCTCGGTGATTCCGCGATCGCAGGGTGATCGTCGGAGGAAGAGGAACCAGCGCTAGGGTTTTGAGAGGAGAGGAAGGATGCGACGCCCCAGAATTGGCGGGTCAGGGTCTGAGTGAGATCCGACAAATCCTCTTTCACGGTACGATTGGTGTCATCGGATTCGGACTCCTCCGACTCGGATTCTCTGTCTGAGGTGGTGGTGTGTTCTTGTTCTTCGTCGGAGGGAGAGAGGCGGAGAGAGGAGGCGAGGGACCTCGCCAGCCATGACATCGCGCCAGAGACGAGACGGAGAGATGGAGAAGAGAAAGGTTGTTAAACCCCTTGATTGATTATTTAGTAAATTTAGTATTTAGAGAAGAAGGTTTTGACATCTCTCCATTTTTAAACAAAAAATAGACGATAGATTTAGATCAAGCGGCCCTGAATGCCTATTTTAGGTGCAAGTTCAACAGCTTATGCACTGAAAATAATAAATTAAATTATAAATTTGGCACACTATTCGAGGGAGATATCACGTGGGGTCAAGTGTTTTTTTGTTTTGTTTTATGATGGACTAAACCGAGAAGAGAAGACAGGAGTCTTAAATATGATTGATATTCTCTTGTCCCAATTTTTCTTTTTCCTGACAAACTTTTTGTGTCATCGCTGATTTTAATAAGACCTTGCGACCATTATAGAATTCAGTTAACACTTTAAACCTTTTTGGGCCTAAAAACATCAAGACCAATCGAGCAAGATGATACTAAAATAAAATTTTGCTGTGTTTTTATTTTTATTTTTAATCAATTCATAAAAATAAACTAGCAACAGATATAATATTAACTAGTTTCTCTTTCGTCGATCAATATTTCAAATTCAGAAATGAAAAATCAAATGATAATGATAGTAGAGAATGTAACCAAAAAAAGTTTTACTGTGGTGTTCTTCGTATAAATTTTGTTATGTTGTTTCTTATATTCATAATCGTTTGATTTCTCACACCTGAAATTTAAAACTATTGCTTTATCAAAGATAAAATAATTAATATTATAACGGAGAACCGAGCAAAAAATGGAAATGGGGGATTGTATTTCAGTTTGAGCCCACTGAGTAGCGACGACTTAGTTGTCATCGATCAAATTCAAATCCAATCATCCTTTGCCTTTTCTTTTCTACTTTCTGAAGATACACGCCAACCCAATCATAAGCAAAAAAACCCATCCAACCCAACCCAACCCAAAAGTAGATCCCACTCCGGAGATGAACACGGAGGCCTTTGGAGGTTTAATACAAGAGTGGGGGATCAATTGTTAACTTTGCTACTCTCCACAATGATTTTTAAACAAATTCAAAAAGAATAAAAAAAAATATTTATAGATTTTAACTTATGAATTGATTGTGTTTCGAATATTATATAATTTAATATCATTCGATACTTCATAAAAAAATCATTAAAATTGTATGAATTTATAACAATTTAAATTTAATAGTCTTTAATAAAATATTAAATGACACTAAAATTATATCAATTTGAAATACAATCCATCCATAATTTTAAGAATATGTTTATAATTTTTTTCTATTTTAAAGAACTTTCTTGAATTGATTCAAAAAATCATTTTCAAAGTCAACCGCATCTAGGAGTATAAACGGATCGAATAGCTATGAATAATAGTCATGCCTTCGTTTTCTAATTTTCAGACATGGATTCGAATACAGATAGTCTTGGATACATATACGGATTGAATATTAATCGAATGCGGATATATTTCGGATATTAAATAATAATATCACACATATTACTAAAAAATAATTAAAAAATATTTTTCATAATAGAGTAGTTAGAAAAGATAAATATTAATCACAAACATTAATCACTAATTATTATTATATCATTCGTTAAAATGTATCAAGAAATTAAAAAAAAATGAAACATGAGTCCAAATTAGATCTAAAATCAATTGGATTTGAAATCTACATGAAAAACCCAATTGAAAAACATACAATGAGCATTTAAAACGAATATCTAAATTTAAAAAAAAATCCGAATCTGGATAATTATCCGAATCTATATCCGTAAAAAAATTATTCATATCCGTATCCGATAATATTCATATCCGACTATCTGATCTCACTATTTTTTTAGATACGAATCTTGATAAAATCGGATAATATCCGAGCCGTTTACACCCCAAACCGCATCCGCACCTTTTTAATGTGTCCGTATATTCTTTGTATAGGGAGAAGAGACTAGAGAGCCTCGCCTAATTCTGTTTACAGTACAGCTGAAATCTGTTATTAGTAATTACTCAACTAAATCATTTTTGTTAATTTCAAAGAACACGTACTCCACTCCAGTTGGACAAACACTGTAGATATCCAGTTCTATGTCACCGAGGTTGGCGCCTTTTCTTTTTCCTCCACTGCTCTTCTCCTGCTACTGGCGGGAAAATTATTATACGACAGCAGAAAATAAATAAATAAATAAATAAAAATAACAAAAAGCATCATTTTTCCTCGCCACCCTCTTGTTTTTGAGTTCTCTTTCTGTGCTGTGTAGTGAGTGGCCGCTTCTAGTGTATGCTGCCATGGAGCAGTTCTTGCTGCCAACTTCTCTCCCACGAAACCCTAGGTCTCCAAAAGATCGCATCAGGTGGACACGGTGCATCGCTGAGCTGGAGGGCCATCTCAGTTCTCAATCCCGCCACCAGGCCTCTCAGCTACTTCTCAATTCCTACTCCCAGGTAAGAGTACAAAGTAAGGAGCAAAATCTCATTCCCGATTTCATTCCTTGTGAAAAATCGAACCGTCTTGCTCATAATTACAGTTTGACCAGTTAAACTCTCAATTCTCGGTTCTCATGTGTGCCATTGCCATGCATTTTCTATTATTTCTCCTCCCTCTCCTCACAATGCTAAACAGATGGAGGCTTTCGCGCACAATCCCAGTGAAGGTCAGAATGACTGTCCAACAAATGTAAGTTTTGGATGATGCTAGCTTTACCAGTTAGTTAGAGTGCTCAGATGCTAAGTTTTATTTACCAATTAACTAATAACATATATAGAGCATCTTGTACTCACATGAATCTTCATTGTATCTTTTCTTTAATTTTCATTTTGTGCTTACTTGAATAATGATTAACTCTTTTTCGGTTCCCATTAGTTTTCCGAGCATTATGCACTTGAGCCAGATCTAAGGTCTCTATTCCTCTCCCTCTCTCTAAACAGTAATAAATAGTTACATAGCTACAGTTAATGGTATTAAAAATTTAACTAGACTTAATAATGATTTTCTTTTCAGCAAAGGGGTTTCAGCATTAGAGTTTGACAACAAGGTAAAGTGTCTTTTCAGGCAAAAAGATTGCTATTTTTTTTTCTCATTGTATTGTTATTCTTTGTGGTGGTTTTCAACACTTGATTGATGTTTCTATTTCGCTATCTTCTTCAGGGAATATATGTTGCATCAGTAACAAAATCTGGATGTCTGTCTGTACATGATTTTGAGACCTTGTATTGTTCCATTTATGGTCCCTCCTCTTCGACAGCTAAATGTAAGTTTATACCCATAACATTTTGTTGTACTTCTGATTTTCTTTTCAAAAGGTCTGTTTTATTAGGTCATGGTCCAACCAAAGCATGACATTTTGATTATTTTCTATGTTGTAGGTACTGGAGAACCTCTGGTACATATACCAACTAAAATGCCTTTAGATGCTATCAGGTGGAATCCTTCAAATCAAGATGAGGTATACCATCTATACCAGGAATGTTTGGCACTGTCCTATGGTTGTATGTCTGTACTGAAGATAGGGTTTCTGGAGTGCAGGTTGCCTGTGCATCAAGGCGGAGAGATGAAATATTACTTTTTGACCTTAGCTATTTTTCTGCCAAACCTGAAGTAAGTTCCATGACATTTTCTTTAGTGATGCTAACTTTCAAGTTTAAAGGTAGTCATAGTCCAGTTCTACTGGTAAAGGGCATTATGGTATTTGTTGTAGTTAGCGATACTAGTGGGACCTGATATGGGGTGCGGATATCACACAGTACTATCTTGGTTTGATACAACACAGAAGTCAAATCCTGTTTTACTTGGAGGATGACTAGAAAGTACTAGGAACAGACTGAACAGTGCTCTAACATCTGGAAGCTTTCAATGGTTCAAATACAATTTTATAGTTCAAGCCTACGATCTCTTTATAGAAGTTCAATTATTTTAATATATTGAAATTACTTTAAAGGACTTCTAATGCACTTTGGTATTGAAATTTTGCTAAAAAGATTTCATAATCCATACAGGTCTTCACATCGAGTATTGTATAGCTTAGAAGCATACGTAAGTTCACTATTACTAAACAGTTCAACTAAGAACTACAAAAACAACAAAACACATATGACTAATTATCGAAAAAAATTATAAATAAATGGAATAGGTTATGTTGACAACAAGTTTGTTTGGCAATTGTCCAAACAGTTATCAAAATAAAAAAAATTGTGTATCTTTTTCTTTCTAAAGATAAGTGATTATATCAATGTTGGTAAAACTTGAAAACTGATTGGTTATCTATCTAGTGGAGTCGAAATTTTAAATCCTTAAAAATCTAAAGCACCTAAGACAAATAAAATATGCTTATTTCCATTATGTAATTAAAATAATGAACAATATATTAGACACACAATGCAAAAAAAAAATGTTAATTTGCATGTTTAATGTGACTTAATCTATCATGATTATTTATGTTGCTTATTCAAAAAAAGAAAAGATAAATCCTTTGCCTTTTGTCCAAGATTCAATTTAAGTTTTTTTTCTTTGAAGAAACAGCCTTAAATGCTGCAAATTTATGAATGTGATCAATACTTGAGTCACTGAATCTGAGATTTGTTTGGTTAATTTGAGACATGAAGTGTTATCTCCATGCTCAAATCTTGTAGGAGACCATCTGCATGGTCTTTTTTTTATATATACTCTTTATCTATTTTTTCTTTGTCGCACAAAATTTAATTTGAACAATAAAGGTTCTGTACAATCAATATATTTTACTGATAACCAAATTCAATTGTTGGGACATCTCTAAATAATACATTATTTTTATACAAAATCCAACAATGCTGTGATAAGTAGCAGTATTTTGATGTACATAATTAAATTGAGGAACTTTAATTCTACCAATTATTCTACTGACAAAAATTGTAGAGAACTAATATGTGAAAACCAATATTACTCACAATAGGTGAGACGGATAGCCCACTTGACAGTTAATTCTAGCAGGATAAGGATAATGTAGCCATACCTAAAAAGTATTTGACGTGTGTGCTACACAACCAAAATTTTATTAATAGCTGCATTCCCTGTTATGGTACCAGCTATTTTCATGTAGGATCAGGTACTAATTTTAAGTTTATGAAAAATGAAAAAAGGTACTTCGGAAAGGAACATCGAGATTCTCTGGATTAACCTGTGCAGTCCAAGAGGGGTTCTCTGATATTGTTTTTCCATCAGAAGACAAATCGAGGTGTGTGACAATTTACTCCTTGTAAGAATTTATACAGTGCTGACTGAGTTGCAATAGAACTTTTCATTTGGTACTGACCAAGGACTGCAATTTCGTGCATTGTTAGTGTTGGTACTTGTATTAACTTTTATCCACTTATCCAGTACGTATAAGCTGCTACAGAGTGTTAATTAACTTAAAATATAGACTGCTGTTAGAAGTTTCTGTATGCATACTGTACCAGCAATACCATCCATGCAGATCTACATTGATCATTTGAGTTGGAATGTTTCATTAAAAGGAATTAAACAACTTGTGAGTTGACCTGAGCCCTTGAAATAGATTGTTAGCATCAAGCATGAATGGTGGGATTTACATGTGGGATCGCCGTGGTAGCACTACTCACTGCCTTGAGCTTCGTAACAAAACATCACAATGCCGATTCAACACTCTTGAATTGGATAGAGAAAACAGGGTATGCATACCTAGAGCATTCTGTTTTGCTATTATCTTGACTTTAAATTCTGAACTTCACTAGTCTTTCTAAACTGTTGTTGAGCCTCATTTTTTATGTATAATTTGGTTTCCTTTTAACAAATACTTCGGTGTAAAGTCTACACGTCTACAAATTATTTGTTAAAATTTTTCAAGCTTCGATATCCTTTTGCAAGCTTTTTTGTTGAACAATTATTTTGGTTATTAATAAGTATAGTGGGAATTTGTAATTTATAAGGTTTAACTTCAGTTTATTTTTTCTAATTACAACTAGATAGTATTTGGGGCAGGCCGATGTGGGGTCATATATGCATGGGACCTACGAGGAGGTCGTTCCTCTTTTGCTTTTCAAAACCCTAATGAGGTATCCTGTCTTCCCTATCTACCTGCCAACTGGTTCTGTTGTGGTATACCTGACTTCCCAGTCTGGTAATGACCTAATATTTTAATTAGCACTTGTTTCTGACATTTTAATCAGATATGGTGTTGCATAAATCTGTTTCTTCAGAACTAGTGTGCATACCAGCTTATTATGTTGCAAGTATGAGATGGTAATTTAAAAACTGTCACTTTCAAATCTCACCAACAGAACTATCAAAATATGTAGGTGCCCGTTTTGACATCTATGACGGTATCATCTATGTTAGAGAAGATCAAAGCTTTGAAGGTATAGTCGATTTTAATTTCCAGGAATGCAACTCAACTTTGCAATAATTTATGTGTAAGTTTACATTTTGAAAAGATCAGTGAATAGAAGAAAGTTGTCTGGCACTTGATGTAAATGCAAGAAACTCAGAAATATAATGTTCTCTGTTCATAAGAAAAACATTGTTTCTATCAAAAATATAACAGTAGAGAAGTTAATTTAATGAGCGGTTTTGATATGCTAATAATCTTTAGGAACAATCAAACATAGTAACCAAGGAAATTCACTCGATAAAGTTTGACCCTTCTTGCTCATACCAATTGGCATTTCATCTTGATGATGGCTGGTACACTCCTCTACATATCAATTATTTTATTGCTTTTATTTCTTTTTATGAATTTTAGCATTTTTTAACCACTAGATAACCTGCAAAGATCCACTATTTAATTTCTGTTTCTGATGTTAGCATGATGTGTAGATCAGTACTTTTTTAAGTAAATTGGTGCTTATCAATTTTGAATTGTTTCATGTCCCAACATGTTGATGGTACTTAATTTGTTTAGTTTATAATTCAGTTTTTTTATTTTGTGTATTTTGTAGGTCGGGAGTGATAAATGTAAATGATATAAGCGTGACACATGTGCACTGCCCCCCTCCTCCTTGGTTGTTAGTATCACTCTGAAATTTTAATTTATATGAAATGGTGCTTCTCATATGTTTCAGAGTTCTTATTCTCATCCTAGTTTTCGAATATGCGCTCTTAATGACCATTCTTCTTTGATTGTTTATTTTAATAATATTTTAGGAACGGTGATATGTTGACTTGGGCTGATATTAGAAGACCAGCTTGGCTACCTACTTTTTCGGTACAGCTGTATGCTTCTGTGCATTTACGCAAAATACTTGGGCTATACATGTACTTAAGAAAATATGCAGATCTCATGTGCATGCACAATTTGTTGAACAGGTCTATGCTGTAGGTTCATCGAGAAGTAAAGAAATATACCTTCTGGACTTTTATCCTGATAAAACTTCACCTTCCCACATCTATTTCAGGTTAGTTCATTTTTGTTCTGTTTATCAGACTACAAGCTTACTCTAGCTATCCTCTAGTCTAGCCTTGCAAAGCTCAAATGATTGCTCTGGTGCCCTTTGATCATATTTACAAGAAACATACTGAGGGAATCAGCGAATGAGTATTTGAAAAGATTTCCATTTCTATAAATTTTAATATTGCTTCTTTCTTTATTTATTTATACGGCAGAAAAATGTGATCTTTTTGTTAGTTCTTTGACTTGATGATTCTTGTATGTAACAAGGACATGTATATGCCATATTTCAACAAAATCAAGGGTACAAATGTAAAATTTTTCTTTGTATGTCTATTTGACAGTGATGAGATAGAAAACACATCTGCAGTAAAGAAGACGCTGATGCAAAATAAATTAATCAATGTGTCTGAAGACGTGCTTTCCTGTACTGTTCATCCCTTCAATGGCACCATTATTGCTGGAACAAAGGTATTATTCACCATTTCATAATCATTTGTGTCAAGGATTACAAAACCACAACCTGTATGACATGAACAGTATCATCCGTACCTTAACAGAGAAAAACATGGATCGGGACTGTTACCTGTGGATCGTAATCATTTGTCTGATTTAGTTGAATTTAGTAAATCGAAATTTGGTTTGTGCTTGTTTTAGGAATATTCTTTGCTGGTGGTATCACAGAAGCCTAGTGTGAGTAATGAGGATGACGATTTGGCGAATAGAGAAGCACTCAAAGATAACTCATTCTAATTTGTCTCAACACAAGATTCCTCTTTTTCAATCCATACTTTTACTTTGTTGTAATTACCCAACAGTATATACAATTGTATGACTATATCACATGAGTGACCTGAAATGACTGAATGAGGGAGGCACTGAAATTGTTACTAGGCGTTGCCACATTATTGTACCCAATACTATAATCTGTAACTCTACATATAAATATGTTCATCCTTTTTCTGTCTTTAAGATATGAATAAGATCCTTGCATTTTAGTTTTGATCCTTTTTCTTCTCTAATAATTTCTGTTAATTTTTTTTTTGAAAGGAGAGATTATTTGGCAGCCACTATCAAGGTTTCAGAGAGAGAGATAAAACACCTTAGTGAAGAAATAGAGCTAATTTCATTTGCAAAAAAGATGCTTGTCTGGATGGTACTACAACTGTTGCCTGAACCACACAAAATGTCTCCCCAAATTTACAAGCCTAGTAAATCCCCATGCACAAAAAATGCATCTACGCAGCCTATAATGTTCTGAAAATGATTGTTGTAATTCTCCTTAGAAAGAACCCTACTAATAGAACTCCAATGTTCACTAGTCATTCAATCTAAAACCCCAAATTTGATGCACACATGCCGCAAAACGAAATGTTTCACCGCATGGACATGAGCATCTTGCACCTGGCATCCCTACTGGAAACCCTAGTTGACGTGTTCTGTTTCAGTTTCTCTCTCTTCATGTTTCTCCTGACAATCCTCTCCAATTTCTCAATGGACTCTGTCAGTTTCTTCTCATATGCCTCTATCTCTGGGGTTCTGGCGACTTTTATTGGCGTGAAATCCAGGACCGTTGGATCAGGTTTGACCAGTTGAATCTGGCTACTGAAAATTCTATTTGTCGGTTCCGGCGTTTGGAGCTGAATCTGAGCAGGGCATGGCTTTTTAGCTGAAAAGGGTGTGGGGCCCATCTGCTGAGGTGTCAACTCAACTCGCATATTCATCCTCTCAATGGCCTAACAGTTTAAAGGAAAAAAAATTGAACAAATAAGAGAAAAAACAAAAAGAAAACAATTTAATTTTCAAATGATGTGACCACAAAGGCAAAATAGTTTTAAACAACGCACTGGACAAGAAGAAATAATTTGACAGACAAATATAAAGAACAGAACAATGAATGAATTAAAAAAAAGAAAGAGTAACGAAAATAAGCCAGAAACCTTGCAAATAAGAGTGATGTCTCTGAGAGGGGTACGTGGGTACCAATCCGGCAAGGGGCTCTTCCTATTCTTTGATTGTGCTGCCATGCCACGTCCTGCAACTCGACTCCCTATCGGGCTGATGAGGTTCTCTCTGTTGTTGCCAGCCGGTGGCGTGGGCCCCGCTAGTGTGTTCCTTTTGAAGGCAGTAGAGGTGAGAAGTCCGAGCTTGAGCTGTGGTGTCACGACCCGCCGAATGAAGTAGCCCCCCATCACCTCCCCCATTTGCCCTCCCTCTAGTATCATCTACATTTTTAAAAGAATTAAGTAATTAATTAATTAATTAATTAATTCAACAGAAAAATAGAGTTATACACCAACTGGGCTTTAATTTCTCCTAATAATTCACAGAGAAAATTGTTTAGAATGAAGAAAATATATACACAAAAAGGGAGGGCTGCGAAAGAAGGAACAAACAATATATTACTGGAGTAATGTTAAAAGAAGTTCAAGAAAATCTAAATTTCATCTAAATTATGTGCCCTCGAATTGCAATTGCAGCTGTGCACAAGCACCTCTCCCAATAATCCCATTCTTTTATTTTTCTTGGAACCAAGATACACACAAAAAGGATGTAGCCGACAAAACATTTTCTAAGATCTAAAGGAATTCAAGAACCACATTCGTTTCTTTAATTCGTTGATTCAAACGCACGCTTTAAAAAAATAGAGCAACCTATCAAGAGTTCAAGACCCTTTTTCTGACCAAATAGCGGTCAATCCATTCACTTGATGGCGAAATCTGGTCACGAAATACAAACTCAGACGATCGAATCGATTACAGAACAGAAATGTTTTGGCACGCCAATTCCAAAACAAGACCGATTAAAATCAAAACAAAAGTTCCAGAAAGAGGGGGAAAAAGAAAGAAAGAAGAAGAGCTCACAGTGGATTGGATCTCGTTACTCTATCTCTCCGTCTCGTCTCTCCTCTCTCGTTCGTGTAGCAATGGCAGTATTTAGGATCAAGATCGAACTAGAAGAGAGATCTCAGTTCTTGGATATTCTCCAAGATAAATTACAATGCTGGCGAAAGTGAATTGGAGAGAGAGAGAGTGGCGAAAGGACTAGGGATGTGGTTTTAAGAATTAATCGATTAAAATAATCGTGCTTTAAGATTCGTGCGATGAAGACAAGCCGTGGATGTGTTTGATCTGGCCCACATGTCAGTGACCCAAGTAGAAGGCCTCGGTTCTAAGCCACAGCGCTCGGTCGAGGCGGGCGGGGTAAGTAGGAGTTTTCAAATTTTCGAGCTTTGAGATTCGTGCGAAGAGCCAAATCGTTGATTTGTTTTTATCTGTTGATAGTGGTCCCACAAGTCAGACCGAGTTACAGTGAATAATTGCTAGGTCAGGTTTGTGGCGGTTTGGCGGTCTCTCCAAATTTTCTCAAAATTCGAATTAGCGCTAATAAAAGCTATAAAAGGAATCGATCCCAAATTAATCTAAATCTCTCGGGAAACCTATTTTCGTTTGGAAAAATCCTCTGGGTTTAACTTTAAGTATATTTTCAGATGAATTAAAACAAAACTGAGTACATTTTCAAAACAAAAATGAATTAAGTACAGTATAATTATACCTCCGTCCAGGTACATACAATAGAAGAAAAGTAGAAAATGCAAAATCGGGGAAAACCCAAAATCAAGTTGATTGGAGATTATTAGATTGTTTTTAGAACAAAATTCTGAAACCCTTGCTTGTGCTGAATTTGTGTCCGTTCCCGTGAAGAAAATTTTCGGTGAGATGTTCTGCATCGTGGAATATAAATCGATTGTTCTTCAAAAACTTGTACAAAAATAAAAAATTGAAAAAAATCTTATAAATATTTTGTGCTAATGTCCACTATTTTTTTTATTTAATTGCATTTTTTTATTTTTTAAGTACTTTTGAGAAAAATGATAACGGTAAAAGTTGAGAAAAATAGAAAAGGCCAGAAAAAATAATAAAAACTTATTTGCAGCTGACATTACATAAAATTTGGCAGTAATTTTGCTAATTTTCTCCTTTTTTTTATGATTTACCACCTTAACTATGGTTGATTAGTGAAATGCTGATTAACCTTCAAACAATTAGAAGTGTAGGCATTAAAGAAGTTTGGTTGATTAATTAGAGAAGACGCTTGCTTGGCTGGGCTTTTCAAATTAGGAAATAGAAAGAGGCCTAGCTTGAATTTGACATTTTTAATTTTTAAGCCCGCTAAAAATCTACTGTCGTTAATGTGTACAAGTTCACGATTTCGTAGTTTCGATGGGTACATGCGGGGTGATTTTTGTGTTTGGAAAAAAGATTGAAAATAAATTACACAACAAAAAAATATTTCGAAGAAATTTTAAAATTAGAAAAATTACATTTTTAGACTGCGGCATTTTCGTATTTTATTCACACCGTCCCTTTGTTTTCCCTCCCCCCATTGTCCTCCCTTCTCTCTGTCTCTGTTTCCGGAGGAAATCACACTTCCCATGAGTAGCCGCACTATGAGAAAGTGGTCTTTTCGGAGAAGACCGTACTCTCAGAGTATGATTTTTCTTGTTTTCTAAATTTACCAAAATATTCTTTTCTTTTATAATTTATTTTCTTTTTTTCAACATAAAATTCATCCTATATGCGCGAATGTGATCATTTTCTGCTTCTATCACGGTCCATTGGTCGTACTGTTGATATCTATCTCCGGGCTTCAGCTCCTGGGTGAGATCAATCTTCCTCTTTTCGTCTTAAGAAATTATTCTTGCACTCTATATTTTACACCTCTTATCTACACATAAAAATATTTATACTAATTAGATAATTTATTTATATCTGAATTTATAAGTGTTTATAGTTAATATAGAAAGTGTTTATCATTTTTTCTTTCTTAAATGATTACAGAAAAATTAATATTAAAAAAATTATTACACAAATATAAATATAATTTATATAATTTTTAATTCTAATAATATATTTATGAACATCAATATATGTATTGAATGCTAAAATTATAAGATACAACAGCCAGCGAGTATATCTTAATATATGTATTGAATGTTGGCAATTTTTTTTGGAGCCGATATATAAATATCGTTATCGATACCGATTTTATTATTCATATTAAATAAATTATTATTCATATTAGTGATTTCATTATGCAATTTATTTATACAATATTTTTATTATCTAACTATTATTCAGATTAATAAAATTTAAATTAAATTATATAAAATAATATAAATAAATTATATAATAAAATTGTTAACCTAAATTATAAAATTCATAATAATAATAATAATAATAATATCAGCATGATATCTTCTCAAGTATTTTCCTTTTCTTTCTTTTTTTGGCAATTGAATGTTGGCATGCTGCTGAGCTGTCAAGGAACGTGTATAGACTTTTGATTCTGGCAGGCGACTGGGGTTGGTGATTTTGAAGCGATTAAATATTTAAATAACTCGTATGTATCTTCGGATTTTCTGTGGCGACTGAGTTTTACAGAAGACGGTACACAATCCCGTCGTGCTTATTTTTTAATGAAAAAAGGGGTGATAATTGTAGTCCGGATGTATTTAAATTTTTTTCAGAAAATATTTATATTTAATAATAAAAGTGTTTATATTTTATATTATTAAGATTAAAAGTTGTGTAAAAATTGTATTTTTAATTATGTAATAAAATTTTAAATTTAAATTTTTTTATAATCATTTGGAAAGAAAAAATAATAAATATTTTATATACTAATTATAAATATTTATAAATTCATATATAAATAAATTATTTATTTAATATATATGCTTTTGCTGCGTATATAAATGGAATAAAATTTGGAGTGTAAGAATAATTTCTCAATAAAATTTAAGTCATCCAAATTTAAATATCAAGAAGGAACGTACAACCTTCTCCACAAATGACATTGCATTTGTTATCAGACCGAAAATTATAATTAACATTAATTCTATATATATCTCACTGCAATACTACGTAGTTAATAAGTCACAATAATAAAGTTCAAGTACACATATAATGACAATAGCTGGTTCCTAATTGGATATTAATTCATGTCCATACCAATTAAATTGGATATTAACTGGATATTAATTCATGTCCAATTAATTGGATATTAATTCATGTCCACACCAATTAAATATTCCTTAAAACTAAAAACAATATTCCAATACTGTAAATGTATTTTTTAATTAATTAATTCGACCACTGATTATCTTTCATAAGTTACATATTTAAAGAGAAAGAAACTTAAATTAAAAGAAAAAAAAATTAAATAAACACAGGATATATATAATTATCTCTGCTTGATATTCCTAAGCAACCCCCAAATCTAATGCTTTGAAAAATAAATGGATTAAAGAGATGGAAATCAAAGCACAGCCCCACTAGTAGTATCTAAACCCGCCATCGACGTCGGGCTCAACAACGGAAACGAGCACCACGCCGAAAAAAATGACGGTGACACTAACCCCGCAGTTGGTGACCGTACGCCGACATCCGAAACTCCCATTTTGCTCTCTGTGAACAGCTGGTTATTCATTTGGGCAGTTTCCAGCTCCAGCCGTGGCGGTGGCACAACCGAGTCCTTGAGCTGACGTGGCGGCTTGCCTGTTAGTTTCTGGACAAGGTCTCTGAATCCGCGAGGTTCGACACGGTACACTCGTGGAGGAGTCGGTATGTTATCCGGTTTCCGCCAGGGCTTCGCCGGTGGCTTGTGCACCAGGTGTAGTCTTGACAAGAAATCCTTTTGCTCCATTAATTGTATTTTGACTTAGGTATATGCACTCTTGGCTGAGAATTATTTTTTGTTGGAGAGAGAGGTGTTAGAATGTGGATGAAGAGGAATTCATACGATTTCAGTGGGATGTATCTCATATAGTAGGTTTCACCAGATGATATAGTTGATGGGTAGGCATGATTTAATATGAGGTGGATTCCTTAGTTAGACTTGGCATACATTTAATTTTTGGAACGGGACCCTCAATTTGTTTGGTTATCTTTTAGGAAATATATAAAAGATGTATTTAATCTTCAAATAAGCAAACTAATAGTTAATTGGTACATGAATAGTTTTAAAAAAAATAAATATATAAAAAAGTTGATGGAATGCTATGATACTATTTATCAAAGAATATTAAAAAATCATAAATAATATATAATATGTTTTTAACTAATTTATAATTATATGATGTGTTTTTAATAAATTGTTCTTGTACATAGAATTATAATTTTTTCGAACTTAAATTTGCAAGAAATTGTCACTACCTTGTATTAATAGATATCGTTTGCTATAGAATAAAATCATGTACAATGATTTGCAAAAGAGTCATGACTCCTGATATATCTAAATGTCACAAATTATATAGAAATCTGATATGAATAATCAAATTATAAAAAATGAAAAAAATATTGATGTATATTATCTACATGTATATTTTAGGATTTTGTGGTTTAATTTTACGTTATTAAAAAATACAATTTTAATCATTTGATCGTCAAAGAAAAGTGAACGGCTTTCGAAAAACTTTAGAAAAATAACTCATTCTATGTGGATCGTAAGAAGTTCATTTTGTTTAGTATCAATTTCATGGGACTCTATCAGCACACTCTTTTATAGATTAATTTTCATAGATAATATATAACACTTATATCGAGTATTCATTTAAAATAAATGTATCAAAAATGAGATTAAAAATTAAAAATTCTATTGAAATAATAAAAATATCTGAGAGAAAATCACATTCAATGCCAACAAAATTAACATCCGGTGAAAGTATTTCACCTGCACCGGAAAAAATGCCCTCTGATAAATCCCCCGCACGAATCTCATTGCGTGGAAATCAAAGGATAGTCCAGGTTTAGGGAGAAAAATGCATGGAAATATGGTGGCTTAGCTTTGACCAAACAAGCTACACTCAATTTCATCGTGGCGGCTACGGTAGTTGACCACGTGGCGAATGGTCAAACGGTGAGTGCTCGTCAGCCCCACAATACTTCCAACTTCCCAAATGATTCTACCTCTGGCTTGTGGGGCCACGTTATTCTGCTCGTGCGCTTTGCCTTGGAGTCTATCCAATGGATTAGAGAGTTTCGATCCTCTGTGGCGGACATGAACGTAATTACAGTGTAGCGAGTGGGTCATGACCAGGAATAATACTTCTCTCATCTTTGTATTTGTGTGAAATGTCCGTATCTGCCACATGGAATCGATTGATAATGATGCGACGTCAATTTTATGTTAAACTAAGTTGCTTGACTCTCTCACTAATTGAGTTTACCGTTTCTAAATATGCTAGAAACAGATTGGAGAGCATCTTTGGATTTCATTCTGGACGCTCCGGATACGTCTCGCGTGCTCATCAAATTACACTTTTAAGGTTCTGGGTTGTCATCGCATGATAAGTACTATTCCATCTTGATTATATAGAAGCGATCAATAATATTTAAGTCAAATCTCTTAAAAAAAATTTAATCAATTTTTTTTATTTTTGATAAAAAAATACATTCATATATACTATTTTTTTTAATTTTTTACAAAAAAAATATGTTCATATGTTCTCACGTATTTAAATCTAACGATTTCATGCGTTTTGCATTATATATTCAAATGTTTATATATTTTAAGCAGATGTTTGTAAATTTTTTTTGTACTCAGGGATGTGTGTGTGTGTATAGAGTTTGATTAATGTATTTTCATAAGCATTTCGTCTTGAAACGTTTATAAGTCAAATTTAAAAATATCATGTCCCAAATATTGATCTAAGTAGCTAAATAAATTCTTCATATCAAAATTTTATAGAATACCAAATTCACCATTTTTAGAGTTTTAAATTATTTTTAATAATCTTTGAAAGATGACTCTAAAAATAAATGAAAATAATCAATATTTTTAATATAAAAATAGTAATCTTTAAAAAATCATAAAAAAATAGTTCAAAAATTCTAAAATGGTAAAATTTGATATTCTAAAAGGTTTTGATATGAAGACATTATTGAGCACTTGGATCGACGTTTCGGCACTTGAATCAAGTGTTTATATTTCGCACTCATGTATTTATATATGAGATTTAAGTGTTTATATAAATCGTCAACAATAAAAATAATAATAAAAAGAAGAGAGAGAAAAAGAGTCTCAAGAAACAAAAACACATAGAAGAACAAAATCAATGGCGGTGACAGAAGAGAGGAGAAAAAAAGAGAAAAAGAAGTTTTGGAAAAATAAAAATGTATGGGAGAAGAGAGAGAGAGAGAGTTTCAGAAAATAAAAATATATGGGGCATAAGTCATACGGACTACTCATATGTTTATATAAGTAAATCATACGTTTATATATTGGATTCGGATATTTATATAATTGAATAGTGAAATTAATTTGAAAATAAAAATTTTTAAAAAGAAAAATGACAAAAATTATGTGATCCAACTAGAGTAAAAAAAAATACGTGGGAGACAAATTGGGTGATAAAACCCGAAAGAGAGACATATTTTTTCTAATTATATATACCGCACGTGCAAAATGATCCCTTCAATTCATATTAAACGCATAGATTGCTATGTCGTTTTCTTTAAAAAAAAAAAAGTCTCAGAAATTCGTATCAAATTTAAAATGAACGATTCAGATCATTCAGATCATGTGTTATGTTATGATAAAATTATAGCTATAACACTTCCTAATTAGCATGACGTGGTTTATAAAAATGGTGATGATTGATGAAACTCATCCCGGAGCAGAGTTTGGTTGTAAAATAATAAGAGACAAAAAAAATTTAATTTAAGATAGTGCATGATTTTTGTAATTATTTTGAAAATTTGGGTCACTAATTTTTATATGTTTTCTTTTATAAAGTATAGTTTTAAAGATACATTTTACTAAATGCTTTGAAGTTTAGAAAATAAATTCTTAATTTGAAGCCAAATAAATTTTTATACTTTTTTGGTATAATTTTTGGAGATATATTTTGAAAAATATTTTTGATGAAATATAGTTGTCTCTTAACTTTTATGTATAAATAAATTTTGTTATTTTTACTTATCTATAATTATATAAATCCTCACAAATGTTTACATTACTTGAACAGTATCTAGAAACAATAATGCGAGAAGATTACCGTTCCCAAAATATTATTCTGAAAACTGTTTATGATACTGTTCAGGCTATAAAAACTGCAGGAAAATTACTACAGTAGCAAGAAACAATATTCCAATAAAATTATTATTCATGATTACTGTTTATATTACTATTTATCCCATATAAAAAAACTGTTTGCATTCATATACAATTAGTTAATGACTATATTTTTCTTATGTGATAAGAAATTAATGATAAATTTTTCACAGCATAGCAGAGTGCGTTCTAATTTCTACTATATATGAATTTGTAGTCGATCAATATGTAATTAATTATGGATATCTATAGTATCATATATAAGCATCATCTCATTCATGCTCTTTTATTATAATATAAATTATGTATTTTGATTCATATTTTGAAATATAAATTAGAAATAATATATCATATTTTTTTTATATACAATTATTTATAATTCGAAAACATTTATATTGTCAATAATATTTCAATTAATTGCACTGTTTCTAAAAACAATTAATATTTCTTATCATATAAACAAAATTTTGTAATGTACACTACATATACATTTAATATCTTAAAAAATAATACATTAATATTAAAATCATTTTAAAATGCGTGTTTATTTGCTAATTTTCGAATATATCTAAAAAATCGTTAAAAGAACAGAGCAGGAGCTGCTTAAGACACTTGTTGCTGTTGTCAGCTCGGCAAAAGAGGAGCTGCTTCAACTTTGAAAACAATAGCATTCAAACTTGATTATATATAAAATATATTTATGTTTTAAGGAAGGTACCTAACTAACATGGATTTGACATGATGACATACATTTGACACTAACATGACAGCATGATAAAACAGTTTGATTTTAATTTGGTGGCGTCATGCCCACCTAGTGTTAATTAATTTAGTACTCTTCATTTATAATCTAATAAATAATACAACATTAATATCATAAATTTAACAAAAATATTTAACGTTTACCTTTTATGTATCTATCCATTTATCTTTTTATTTATTAACATTAATTATATATTTATTATTAAAAATACATTATTATTAATTAATAATAATATATTTTTAATTAATAAACATAATAATAATAATAATAATGTATTTTTAATTAATAAATATATAATAACGTTAACAAACAAACAAACAAACAAATAAATAATAAAATGCACAGTCTCTCATCACTCTAAATTTAAAGTCATATTTTCCACGCTCCTAAAAGTCTTTAGTCTCCGTTCAACCTGTTCCGAATATTCTTTCAGTTTAAGAAGCTTCCTAGAAGCAGCGTATAATCATATGTGCTACACATTGAATCTTATAATAATAATAATAATAATAATAAGATATTAAACTAGTGTCCCTAGATTATGACCACAATTTACTATTGCCTTATTTAAAATTTTAAATTGCATTAGTCATTTAAAGTTTGTGAGTGAGAAAATTGTATTTGTCGTTAAAAAGTTGTCGTCTTACGCATTTTGATTCTTCAATATATGACACCATTCAGTTAGAAATTGAATTAAATTTGGAGAGAAAAAAATCGTTGCTAGCATTAACAAGGAATTGGTTATTTGATAGAGTTTCTTAAGTTTAAAAGTTTAGGGGTAATTTCTGGTGTATCCATCAAAACTTTTCAAATTGCTAATACCTCCATTAAAACAATAAAATATCCTATTTCCCCATTACAATTTAATATAATTTTTTTCCCTTTTTCTTTATTTTATCAATCATAACCATTATATTTATTAATTAAACTGACTGTTTTGCCCTTTCTTTAATATAGCTACATCCTTTTTGTTTCTAACCATATGGACAAGAATGATAAACATATCTTTGCTTCTTTATTTTAACTTATCTGTTATATATTTATGAATTCCGATATAATGATTTAGCAGACTTTTTCTTACCACATTCTGTCTCATATTAGATCAGATATTTTTTTTCCTACACCTCACATAATTTACATATTTTATTTTTCAATTTATTTTGTATTATTCGCATTGGTATATTAATCCATATTGATGTGTTTCAACTTTTATATAAACTAACAAATAGAACACGTTCCGTTGAGGCCTAAAGCATTGGCCATTATTTTTTTATCATATATGAAATATGATCATTAGCTATTTGCATATAAAATATGAACAATATTGTAAATAAATAATAATATTCTCAAAACATAGTTCTTTTGCTACTGTATATAAATAACAATTACTATTGTGGATAAACAGTAATCATCTCGAAACACTATTTCTTGCTACTGTGAATAAAAAATATTTTTTGCTGAGGATTTATATAATTATAGATGTGCAAATATGTGTTTCACATGCATTCATATGTGGTTCTAATTCTTGGCTTAAAATTGGTACACTGACAATAAACTAAATAGGTGTCTATCAGCATATGGAACTAATGTACAGTAAACTAAACAAATTGTCTGTCAGCAATTCTTTTGTTCTGCTCGTACCAGAACTAATTCTTCTGGTTCTGCATGCATCAGTACTTTAATTAGGGAATCATTGTGCATTACATAATACAGTTTAGTTTCGCATGCTTCATAATCACATTCATTGTTCAATGCTTGACACCATAAACTGAAACGAAGACTTAGAAGTTAAACCTGACTGAAATAGCTAGTTAAGTATTTTATAATGCGAATTGGATAGTTGGGTACTTTGACATTGCAAAATTTTAATTGATCGTTGGAGAGAAGGTGAGAAGAAAGAGCTTTAAATAGTGGAGAAATAATGAAGGGATGAAAGTGGAGCACTTTATTTATTTATTTTTTCTTTGTTCTCCAGTTAGGAAATTGAATTGACCATCTCTATTACTAGAAGAGGGTATGATAGTCAATTCAACTGATAATAATAAGCTAATATCTAGTTAAATGAATAATTGGGGAAATAAGAAATAATGTAAAGGTTTAATGGGTAAATAAGATATTTTGTTGTTTTGACGGGGATATTGGCTATTTTAAAAGTTTTCATGAGAATACGAACAATTAACCCTAAGTTTAATTAGGTGAGGTAATAATGTCCGTTGTGAATATTATTCCCAATATTTATTTTGGTCATTCGACGGGTTGGATTGAATCGAATCAGTTTGACTTCAAAAATTTATTAAGTCATGAATCAGGTTAAATTTCGAATCGTCTAGCTTGAGATCACGTTTCAATTGTAGACAAGTTTAATCGGATTCATATTCGGTAATTTTGACTTTCTAAAAGGGTCAAACCGTATAGGTTTGGATCGATCAGGTCATGCGAGTTAAGCTAGATTTTGTTGTTTTAAAATGATATCGGATGTATCAAATCAAGTTTGGATCATATCAAGTTGAGTTGAGGCAATTTGAGTTTGAAGAACTGACAGATTATGGGTCAAGTTGGGGATCTGATTTTGGATTTTTCTACTTGAAATCATCCTTAAATCTTAGATCTTCTCAAATCGGATTAGGTTCAGATCAATTTGACTTACAAAAATAATCAAGTCCAATCGAATTGAGTTCATCTTATGAGTCGGATTAAATTTTGTCATCTCTAGATAATCGTACTTAGCAATAAGTATGACTATACGCTGAAATAGACTAACATCTTCATGCAATTAGTATAAAAGTTTAAAACAATAAAAATTAGTTACGCAATAGAAAAATGTATAATTTCAAGATGAAAAATAATGAGTCTGAAAATTCATACGGTTGTAAAAAACTTCTTTTGAGTTGGTCAAAACGCGCAGAAATTTCTGATAGTTATCTTAAATTCAACAGTTCCTAGTAGTTATTTTAAGTTAGAATGAAACGAACACATGTAAATTTTGATAATAAGCGAGCACTATGAATTTGTTATCCGTATATTTTGAAATGCAAGGAAAATCAGGTATTTTAAATCATTGCTATGAAATATTAATATATGAACTAATCTGCTTACAAGTATGTATATTATTCTGGGGTCAGTTTGATAAATCGAGAAATATCGTTAGAATAATGCAATTAAAATAGTAAAAATAAAATAGCGAGAAGAGTTCGATTTGAGTTGTATTAAAAAAATAATATTATAATTTTACCATTTAGAAGAATGAAATGTTATTTGATAAAATATTAATTGAAATAGTGAATGAATAAATTATATAAAAATAAAAGGATGTAATAAAAGTCCAAAACACCCTTAATATATTAAGAGAGTCATATTACTCTTATTTATTTAAATATATTTTTTTTTACAAGCGAATCAGGATAATTGATATAAATATTTTGTATTTTGTATTTATTAACTTTAATCTTGTTTTATATATCATGTTGTATGACATATCATTACTTCATTTTTTTAATTTATTTTAATATCAAAAACACCACAGAACATAATATTAATATTTACCAAATTATTTAATACAATCCAAAAAAAGGTTGGATATGTTCATAAGGAATTTTCGCTATTTCAGATTCTAAAATTGAACACTATTTTATTATTCGATCAATGGATTGGAATAACCTCTTCGGAATACAATTTTATTTTTCTATTTAACATTTGACACAAATTTTTAGCTAGAATAGCAATTTTTTTACTATTTTATTTCGAAATAGAGGTGTTAAACAAATCCTATAATTGTCTTTTTTTTTTATGAAATACTCTGCCTTTTTTTTCTTAAATTTAGACCATAACAAAATTTACTCAGCCATTTTTCTTAAATTCAGCCCATTATTCCAGTGGAACAACAAGCGGTCTATTAAACAACACAAAACATGTTAATTACTTAGAACAAAATCCAGAGAATTATGAAGTACGGACTGTGAAATATAAACTTCAATATTATATTTTTTGAGTAATTTCATCAGGATTTTTAGTGATTTTTTTTTTCTAATATGATGTTACGACTAAGAAATTGTGTACAATTCTGTTATCATTACAAATATTCTATTTTAAATAGATTATTACCTTATTTTTAGAGAAAATATAAATATTATCCGTGTAATAATAACAAAGACGTACATCGAATTGTTCATTGAAATTGAGGTAATCGACCGCATAACGATTAATAGCTAGACGATACTCCGTTTGTCCATCAAAAACATATCGTTTTTTCACCGCGCTGTGTGAAATTTGATGATTTTTGATGAAATTTTGAAATCTTGTTAAAATATCCCAAAACCGAGTTTTTAGAATGGTGACATTAACTCTCAATTAATATGCACTGTCAATTTATATAGATGGTTTAGCTTTCGTTAAAATATTTCAGGATATTAATTTAATAAAATCTAGTAGCGAGAAAATTGTACTGAAAAAATGATACAGAAGGGAACTGTTTGGAAGAGAATTTACTAAAAAATTATCTACCAGTAATCAAGGCATTAAAAAAAGGGAAAAAAAAACTCAAACGTGGAAAAATGGTTTTTATCTATAGTTAGTTTCTTTTTTTTAAAGAGAAAAATGGATTCAGAAAATTTAAATAAATAGGAAGCAGGACAAAAGTTATTTGATAATTTCCCCTCAACAAGCCTATAACAAAAATATTACAATTATTTCATTAGCCCAAAAATAAGAAAGAAAAAGGAAGAAAATATATAACAGTCCAATTTTATCACCATCTAAGTATTGGACCAAATATCAATGGGCCCAAAATATTCCAAAACAATATCTGGAGGTCATAAATTGACATTTTTAACTTAGCATGTCATTTACATTTTTTTAATGACCATTAATTTTTTTTATTAGAATGCTACAATTATTTAATCGCATTTATCTGTTTTCAAATTTTATTGCAACTATTTATTTAATCGCATTTATTTATTTGGTTGTCCTGTTGATATGAAATAAGAAAAGTAAACATTATTTTTAAAATAATTGTCACAATTTGAGCTATTGTTGTTATTAAATACAATTTATTACTTTCAATGAAGTGCATCGTCAGAGGAAAATATGAGTTCAAATATTTTTGAAATGAGATCCCCATTATATTACATAAAAATAGTTATCTAAAAGTATTACTAGTGATATTTATATGTATGTTTTGATATTCGACATTAAATAAATTCTAATGGCAATTTTATTTAAAGCAATAATTTGAGGATTTCGATAACAAAAACAATCACAAGATTCTTCAAATAAATGTATACATTTTTTTAATGAAAAATGTGAGTGTAAGTTATCTAATTTTTAAAAATTTATAAAGAATTTCTATTCTGATTTCAAAACACGCGACTTTCTATGTGGCAAATAATGTTTTTTGGCACTAGATAAAATGTTGATTCTCAAATCAATATATACACATCTTAACTCATGTTTTATTTTATTATTAATGTTTTATAGACATAATAAATCTATTATAATTTTTTCCAAAAATTTTCAAATCACATTCACATCCAGGTTATCGTCAAAGAAAAAAAAAGGGGAAAAAAAGTTAAAAGAAATGAAAATATTTAGCATTCATTTCATTTATCTATTCACTTTTTTTTATTTGTTAACGTTAATTATATATCTATTAACTAAAAAGATATTATTGTTAATTAATAAATTTTAATTATTTTATATACAAAAAATATATATAATAATTAAAATTTATTAATTAATAAATATATAATTGACGTTAATAAATAATAATAAAATAGACTCCTCTCATAATTCTCAAAAAAAAAAGCAATAAAAATCACCTAGTGATGTGGGGAGTCATTATTTGGGCCCCGCAGACCGATTTTTTTTTTCTTTTTCACTTTTTTGTAAGAAAGCGACAACAAATAATAACAAAGTCAGAAGCAAGTTCCGTGCTATCAGTTTCGTAGAAAATAACTTTTGCGTAGTTATTACATACAGTTAAATAAATAATAATTCTTGGGGAAAAACTGAAAAGTTTACAAGAATGGGGTTCAAGTTGAAGAAAAGAAGAAATCTCTCAGCGCCTTCGAATTCAATCATATTATTGTGTGCGAGAAAACAAACAAGTTGCGAACTCTGTGTGCGAGTTGCGACTGCGTGCTCTCTTTCTCGCTTTCGAGTTTTGAACTTTTGACCCAATGCTTAAAGAGCTAGAAAAAATAGAAGAGGGAGGAAATAAGATGCGGTGAGCGTGGATCGAACACGCGACCTTCAGATCTTCAGTCTGACGCTCTCCCAACTGAGCTATCCCCGCTTTGATGTCAAATGGCGAATATAAATATATAATAACAAATTATGTTTACGGATATCAAGGTTTCCAAGTTCGTGTAGTTTTTTTTTTTTATTTTTTTTTAAATATTTCGTGCACGGAACTGTCGCTTGAGGTTGCTCCTAGCTACAGCAACAGGACTGAACTTTGACGAATACAACGTTTTAAAGAAAGTCTAATTGATTTAAGATCTCAAATTTCATTTTTTATTTTGTCATGGAACGAGTCATTTCTTTTTTATTTTAGTATTTTTCCAAGTTTAATGGCAATCGTTGCAAGGTTCTAAATTGATTGATTAATTGGAGGGACCGGGGACTACTTATTTTGATATGAAAAATGTTCGGGAGATATTAAAATCGAATTTTATTATTCATATTACATAAGTTATTATTTATATTAATTATTTTATTTATGTAATTTATTTTTTTACAAAATTTTTTCATTATTCAATTCAAATATCAGTAATATGAATAATAACTCATTTAAAATTGAATAACAAAAATACCGTTCAAATAATTACATAATAAAATCGTTAATATGAATAATAATTTATTCAATTTGAATAATAAAATCGGCATCGACTTTGATATCTGTATATCGCTCCCTATTGATATTTACATTACTTTTTTCTTTTTGGAAAATCGTTTCCATCTTAGTAAAACTAGTGTTATATATCCTATTGTAACACATGACACCGGTCCAAAAATAATTCAAAGAAGTAACAAAACCTTATACAACTCGCATTTCGTTGACATAATTAAATTCGTCCACACAAGAAACCAATTCTGAAGTTTAAAAGTAAGGTTCAAATTTGGACATAAATACTTTTCTCTTTTACTCTCTTGATTTGTTAAAAAGAATCTTAGAGCGAACGGATTGAAAATCAGCTAAAATCAATCAATGAATCAATCAATCAATTAATTAATTCAAAGTGAGAAAATCAAAATGACGTTATAACCCCCCCGTAAAAAGACAGCTATTAAGTCACGTGGTGTCTGGTCCCTTCCCTTGATTTGAAAACACCGCTTGAATTGGTAGTACATGCACGGTCACTTTTGGGTTTACATTTGGGTTCAAACCCGTTTGCGCTTTATGTATCGTACCCGACCCGAATGCAACGCATTTGATGTTATTAGGGGATTGAAGATCACACATTGGTAATTCAGTATTAATACTTAATGCATAATGAGCCAATTTGAGTCGGCTAAATTTCATACCTGGTTCATTTGATTTTTTTTGAGAAAAATGGTTCATTTGATTTAGTTGACATGAAAAACTCTAAATTTAAATAGAGTTATTTACAAACTAAATTATATATATTATCTGGTCAATATTGTTGCTATTTTTTTTTATATAACTGCTTAGATATAAATTAATTTCAGTTTTTAATTTATACTTTTTTTAAATGTAAATTTTGTTTTTCCTTAATGCTTATAAAATACTTTCAGTATGTATTTTAAGTTTTTGGTAAAAAAAATCATATATGGAAAAAAAGAAATGTATGTTCAAGCAATTTAGTTATTTACAACAAAGGTTTTTATTTTTTATTTTACTTGTGAGGGATTGAAATTGCTACGTCGAATTTCTGATTTCAATTAATTTTACGTTGAGACTAAACTCTAAACCCTAAACATATTAAAACTTATGAATTAATTTTGTGCGTTGTGGATTGTGTGGAGCCCCGTTAAGTCTCAACCCGACCCGATAACACCAAACGGGTCTCCTCCTCCGGTTCTTCCTACCCCCGTCAATTTTCTCAAGCTTATCACCAAACTCTCCGGGTTGTTCTTTCCAATATCCACGTCGGATTATTTTGGTTTGGTCACACCGCAAGCTTTAAACTATGAACCTCAGACCGGCCTTTGAACGAGTCCATGTTTCTCGGCGGTGAGGTCCCACCTGTCATTCACAGAAACTGACTGTCCGGTTCGCGCATTAAATTAACACCACGTTCCGAAACGAGTCAAGTGGGAGTTACGACTAAAGAGGATTGCCTAGTCATACAGTAATCCGAACAAAGAAAAGCAAGACCTTTTCTAATCCAAACCTCCTCCCTTCTCGCTTATTAGTCCTTGTATTTAAAACCACCTCCTCTCTTTTCCTATCCTCCATCCACTGCCATTTATAATCAAAAGTTCAAAACTATCTCATCTAATCAAGCTCAAATACTGTTTCTATTGTTTTCTCTTGAAGCTGATAAATTTTGCATAGAATGATGAGCAAGCCGAACCGATTAGGCAGCGTGTTACTCGCTCCGCTCCGGGCTCTCGGCCGTGTGCGCGACTTCTACGTGCGTAGCATCACGGGGTGTGCCGGACATATGCACTATGGTTCCGGGTTCGGATACAATTCTTACAACCTGCCGCGTAGTTTCAGTGTCACGTCAGATCGCGTCAGTGCAAGTGATGAGGACCTACGAGAGCTGATTCGGGCTGCATCACAGAAACACGCCCGAGCAAACGGTGGTTTGAACGGACTGCCTCCTCGGAGCCGTAGTGTAGCGGTTGGACGGATCGATGAGGATGCTCCGTTTGATTTCAACGGTCCCGGCGGTTTGGACGTAGGCTCGAATTTGTTGTTTCCGCGCAGTCAGAGCTACGCCGCTGCCGGACGAGTTGGAGGTAAAGGGTTTGCTAGATGAATCGTGTAAATATATATAGATCATGCTTGTTTGTGTTTGCTAAAATAGAAGATTTGCAAGTAGCATGCATAGCTAGAAATTTTATTGGTTTGGATTAAAGAGTCAGATAATTGTTTAAAGAATTTTTTTTTTTTTGGGTCTCTTTTGCTCTTTCATAGATGCATTAGCATCTATTTGTACATTAGCATAATTTATTTGTAAGGGCGTTTGATTGAATTTACTGAGATATTAATGAAGTGATTATAAATTAATTACCCGGTTTAATTCTGATTCTAATTTGATGTGTGCAGTCCTATTCATGCAAATATAATTTTTTTTATTTGAAAGGGATAAATTTGTTCTTTGCAAATCTGTTGTTAATATTGGAGTTGTATGATATTTAGAAAATAGTATAAAATGGCTGTAGAAGTTTATGCTTCTTCAAAATAAAAAAATATATCTTGTGAGTTTGCTTACTGTCAAGTTCAAGGTTCCATCGCTATCACGCACATTTAGTGGCTTTTTCTAAAAAAAATTAAAATGTATATAAATCAGATATTTTCACATTAAGACTGATATTTTTTGGGTTTAATTAGAAGATTGATTATTAAACTCCATATGGGCAAAAAGGGATAAATATCTTCCTATTGCTGATAATTTCTTAGATATTTTTATTAATAGAAATTCATATCATATCATCCACAGATGTCAATTCTTGCTGTCAAATTTACACATGATTGGCACTGTAACAAAATTGGAGTTATATGCTAGTAATTAATTAATTTCTTGCAATTTTATTGAGAGACGAATTGGATATATATATTCTATCTCCATCCCCTTTTTTATTGTGCAATATGTGAATTGACCTCACCTAGCCAACCATTTCTTCTTCTTTTTTCTCTTTTTCTCATGCCTCATTGTCATGTCATAATTAAAGTCTAAAAACAGGTAAGGAAAGAAAGAAAGTGACAACTGAGTTCTATTAATTACAATTAATTTCCACCTAAAAATTGGTTAAAAGTTGTTAGCAAATAATAATAATTTTATTGTCTGAAACTTTTTGTTAGTCGGAAACATTCACACTGACGATGTCAAACTATTTGATCGGTCAAAATAGAGATTAATTCAATATACGGTGCTAATTAATTAAGAATATGCAATTCATACTCTCTTTCTAGTTATTCTCCAACGGTTTAATGACCGTTTGTTATTCTTTGGTACAATTAATTAATTAAAGAGAAATTATCTTTGCACCTTTATCTGTACACCAAAAATATTTATATTACATAAATAATTTAATTTATATTTGAATTTATAAGTATTTATAGTTAGTATAGAAAGTATTTATCACTTTTTTCTTTCATGAATAATAATAGAAAAATTGAAGTTAAAATTTTGTTTGCATAAGTATAAATATAACTTGCATAACTTTTAATCCTAATAATATAAATACTTTTATTATTAGATATAAATATTTTTTGAAAGAAGTATAAATATATCTATGATATAAATAAATGGTGCAACTAAGGGGCACAATTATCACTCATCTTAATTAAATCCATCAAAATTCTTAAAGAATGAGTCATAATACATTATCCTCTGTATAATTTCCCTCAATTTTACATATCTTATTTTCTCTAAACCCTACCAATATTATGATTAATTTAGTTAAGTTTTGTTCATAACATATATATGACTTATATACTTCACTTGTCTCAGATAAACTTAAATAAACATGTGAAACAGTAAAAGACATAATTTAAAATATTTCTGTCAATTTTGATGATATTACAATCACATACGACACATAAATTAATTAAAAATATGAACATATTCATTAAAATATATTTTTTAAACACATATGAGGGCAATTAGATATAGGTCGTAATTGTTCATTATTTATGTGTAAGAAATGTTCAGGCACTATCATCGAATTGTCCATATATCCTTGATAAATTTATATAATCTGAATAATAACATATATAAATTGAACTCAACACCATCTAATCTCTTAATAACATATATCTATCTACCTCTCCAAACACAACAATATCTTAAGTACTATGATGGTGACAACATCTGTTAGCATGTGATGTTTGAACATAGAATCGACTCCTTGTAAATAAGATTTGTATCGTGTACAACGCCGTATCATGTAGCGTAATATATTATCCGTTATATCATCTTAAAATTTGTATCGTGTACTATTATACGTATTGATTGGTCTAATCTCTTGATAACAAAAATTATTATAAAATATTTTTTTTATAATTTTGCAATTATTTCGGTTGAAAAAGAAATAGTGTCATTATTTCTATTCTTCACAAATTACGGATTAAAAAGAAAATATTTTTCCAAAGCCTATAAATAAAAGCATCTCTTAGCACATTCTCACCAAAGCCTATAAATAAAAGCACTAATATTTGAGCAATTTTGGGCCTAATTAGCACTGAGATAGTAATGGTATGTACAAAACCAGGTGTGCAAACAGGCCGAGGAAATAGAACACACTCCTTTTGTATTAAATTCCAAACCTTGGCTTTTTATGGAGCATGCAACCAGAACATGCCACCACCACCTCCTCTTTATCTTGACTCCTAAAGCTGCCAAAATCTTGAACCAAAATATCTTACAACAATGCCACTGCGGCCTAATATGTGTGTGCGCACAATAAACATTTTTTTTTTGTATTTTGAAAACTCATACTAAATAATAAGTATGGTTGTATGTATTTTTTTTTTCTTTTTGCAATGCACTTGTAAGATTGTTGCAAATATATATTTTCTTTAAATTTTATCCATTCTCAAAATTTGGTTTTAGTTCATAGAAAATTCAAAAATAAAATAAATTGTAGTAATGTTATGGTTCATGATCCGTAGCATTTTTTTTTTTTAGATTTTCGACATGTTGCAATGAATTGAAATATTGCTATCACTCCTTTAGAAATTTCTAAAAGCTATATTTCCTTCTAATGAATAAAAAAAACACCTTTATCATATTCTTTATTTGCTACTAAATATTTGGATTACAAAAAATAAATTAAAAAAAACCAAAATAATTAGTCTATTATTAACTTTTTGATGAAAATGTATTAATTTACAAAATATAGGCAAGGAGTAAACTATTAAATAAAAATATATACTAATTTACAAATATATTAATTTACTAGTTGCTTTTTAAATAAAATCCTTCTTGATTAAAATTGGAATATTTGATTACTACCCGCTACAAACAGATGGTACATATTTCTTGTATTAAAATTGTATTATTGCCCGTTTCATTGTATCTATCAATCCTACTCAAAGGTCTGCTAAAGAAACAAATGCCTTTGTAGCTTTCAAATCTAGGATCTTTTACATTTCTTATTTTACCATCATTTTTTTTTACTATGTCAAATAGTTCAAGAAACTATTTAAGTTATCTCAAGAATAATTCTTTTCTTAAGAGTTAGGACAATTATAAATAACTTAACACATCAAAAGGCTAAAATTGAAAACCTAGTTACTAAAAGCAAAATAGAATCTACAATTAAATAGGTTATTCTAACTAATTAGGAAATTGCAAGCTATTAAGCACAAAACCTAAAAAAAAAACCTCCCTATTTTCTTAATTAATTACAATATATATGTTTCTTACTATATTAAATTCATGTTGAGCAAATCAATGAAAAAAAAATGGAGTAATTACAAGACTGTACCCCACACACACACACACACACACATCTCCAGTAATTTTCCAATCAGATTATAAATAAATTATAAATAAATTATAAATAAATTAAAAGAAGGAACGAACGAAAAAGAGCGCGAGGAGCAAACACAAACGCTTTTGTTTGTTGATCACGAGGTTTCTTCCTCTTTTCTCCATCTAAAACCGAACCATTTATTCACCATTAAATCGGTATCAGTTCTTCCTTCTACCGAGCTCAAATTACCCGCAACTCCACTTACACCAACACACGAAACTCATCTCTTCTCTTCTCTTCTCAAACTTCGGTCACAGATGCAAGTCATGCAACCATCATCGCCTCGAAAGAGCCTCAAATTCCTCTCCATCTTCTCTGCTTTAGGTCTGGGGTTTGTAATCCTCAGCCTATTTGTGACCGGTTACTTCGATTTACAAGCCGTGATGATTCAAGCCCGTACACGGTTCGATCCGATCGTCAGTAAACCGGATACGGCTATCGACCTCAATCATTGGATCAAACCCCCGTCAGATCCGATGCATAACATGACGGATGAGGAGCTGTTCTGGCGTGCCTCGCTGGTACCGAAATTGAAGAAGTATCCGTTCAAGAGAGTACCGAAGGTTGCGTTTATGTTTCTGACAAGGGGGCCCTTGCCCCTCTTTCCTCTCTGGGAGAGGTTCTTTCAAGGCCATGATGGTCTCTTCTCAATTTATGTGCATGCGTTGCCGGGGTACGCACCGGAGTTTGGCCGGAAGTCGGTGTTTTACCGGAGACAAATACCAAGTCAGGTAATTAGTTTTTAGTTCTAATTTACAATCTGCTGTTTTTGAAATTTTCTTATTTTTATAATATATATATATATATATATATGTATATATATGTATAACTTCCAGTGTTTTTTTTGGTTGGTTTCAACATACAAATCAGCATTTTTTTTAAATTAATGTTTACTTGTGAGAAGAGAAAAGAATGTTCTGTATACCTTCTATATTTTGTAATTATTTTTTGGGATGGAGAATAAAATTAAATATATATAAGTCAGTATATAATTATATATAGATAGCGTAGTTTAGATGGCATGCTATATTTTGATATTTCAAAATGAATATCTCATTAAAATTATATTTCTTTGACTTTGAGAGAAGTAAACAAAATTCTTAGCGGTGCAATTTTCGTCAATTAAATGGGGAAAAGACGTGCATGGTTTTGCTTTTTATCTATACATTAATTGGGGTATTTTACGTGGGAATTATACCACCACTTATAAGAATAATAAAAAAATTATCATAAATTGTTATATTGACTGTTAGAGTATATAATTATATATGGGGGATTCATTGACAATTATTATCTTGATAACTTGACAATAAATTTTTAAATAATTTTAAAAAAAATCTTAAAAATAAAAAAATTATAAACATATTATTTAACTTATAGATCGATTGTGTTTCAAATTTCATACAATATAAATATTATTTGATACTCTATAAAATACCATTAAAATTACATGATATTTATAACGATCTATATTTAACAGTCTTTGATGGAATATCAAATGACCCTTAAATTATATGAAATCTGAAACACAATCAATTTATAAGTTAAAAAAATATATTTGTTAAATTTTTTCTATTTTTGAGAATTTCTAAAAATTATTTAAAAATTAATTGTCAAAATAGTTGTTGTCAAGAGATACCATCCATTATATGTTTATACATAGAGTTGCTGGTCTTATTATTTTCCTTGTATGCTTAATAAATCTTGTGGAAACTTATTTGTCAAACCAAATTAAATGGTCACCTAGTTCTCTGTTTTGGAAAGAAAGAAGAATCTGAAAAAAAATATTGGCATATCAGTCCCTCATTTTTCCAAATTCAATTTCTTTTTCCAAGTTCTACAGACATCATAAAATGTCTCATTCACAGTCCGTTAAAAATATTGGCATATCAGTCCCTCAAGTTTTTCCTGACAAATCCAAATTTAGTAGGGACCACATTGCAAAGTTGTCTTGTGTTGACCCACTAGAATCTAAGTCTCTGATTCAACTAATAAATAAGTTCCTCTTCAGCACGGCAATTAGACTTCCTGGTTCTTCTTAATTTCTATTCAATCATTGCATTAATACATACACCATTTTGAATGTTCTAACATTTTTTTTATTATTCAGAAAAAAATTATCACATTTTCCAAATTGACAAAACAGATCTCCCAATCGTTAGCATGTATAAATAAATTAATTAATTAATTAAAGAAAGAAGCCAACAAACAATCAATGCTATGCTGGGTTGGACTCGAAAGATGCAAGGTGCTTTGATTTTATTTTTTATCTTATATAAATATTTTAACTATTATGCTCAGTACCATTGTCTACTTTAATACTTAATTAATAAGTAACTCAGTTTTTTTTTCTTTTTTTTTTTACAGCTTTCTGCTTTGATTAAATTTATATAACAAAATCACATAAATTCATGAGAATTATAAATAATAATCTCACACATAACATACTGAAAAAACACCTTATGAATTATGATGGAATTATTTTTCAATCAAATAAAAAAATCATTAGTAAATTGAAATGTTCGTTTCAACATACTTTCAACTAACATCATTATTTCATTAGCCCAACTAGTTTTGTATCTCTTACTTTTCCTCAACCAAAAGAAAAAAAAATCTCATTTTGATATTTATATCACTTCCTTTCAAAAATTAGTTCTTATAACCAATACAGATCAATAGTTGCTTTTTGTCATTTAAAAATTATTTGGCTCATTCTAGATACTATAATGACTCCATCATAAAATTTTGTAAAGTTTATTTGATAATTTTTACATGAGATTATTATTTAAGATTTTCAATAATACATGAATTTGAAGGAGCATATTCATTTGATATATAACTTTATTCAACTACAAAGCTCTTAGAAGATTTTTTTTTCAGTGCATAAATAGTAAAGTAGACAAGGATATGTATGCATAATAGGTAAAAAAAATATTAAAGATAAAGGCGAATTTAGACGTCTTTTTCCATCGTTTTTAATAGTGGGTCCCAGCATATCCTATTGCACAGCAACAAGTCAAAGATTTATTCTGTGAATTTAAAATGGAATCTTAATCCAATGGTTCAAAACAAAATGAATATAATCAAAATATGCATTGTATTGTTCATCAATTTTATTTATTCTGAAATGTTTGTAGCCAGCAGAGTGGGGGAAGATGAGCATGTGCGAAGCCGAGCAACGGTTACTGGCGAACGCACTGCTCGACTGGTCGAACGAGCGCTTTGTGCTCCTCTCTGAATCATGCATCCCGCTCTTTCCCTTCCCCGTCGTCTATAAGTACCTCATTGAAGCAAAGCACAGCTTTGTCGGCTCCTTCATTGACCCCGGTCCCCACGGTCAAGGCCGCTACAACCCTCGAATGGTACCTGAGGTGATGTATCGATTTTTTACGTATTTTCAATTAGTATTAACTAACTTTGTGTAGAAAATTTTTAAGAAATTTTATTGCACAAGTTAGTTTTAGTGTATCATACTTTCTTTACCAGTAAATTTGCTCTGAGCATTTAATTGGCCAGAAAAAGACTGATTCACTTATTTGTACAAGAACAGGTTAATATCTCTCAGTGGCGAAAGGGGTCTCAGTGGTTCGAAATGCAACGAACACTTGCAGTTAACGTAATATCCGACACGAAATACTACCCAAAATTCAAGGAATTTTGTAGGCCGGCATGCTATGTCGATGAGCATTACTTCCCGACCATGCTGACAATTGAATCTCCTGATTTGATTGCTGGCCGGAGCATCACCTGGGTCGACTGGTCAAGGGGTGGGTCCCACCCGGCAACATTCGGCAAGAACGACATCACGGAGGCATTTCTCAAGAGGGTTAGAAAGGACCAAAAGTGTCAGTATAACGGCAAGGATTCATCGATTTGTTTCCTGTTCGCGAGGAAGTTCGCACCAAGCGCCTTGGAGCCTCTGCTACGGTTTTCTTCTGGCATTCTTGGATTTAGTTCCAGATAATTTTTGCAACCATTGATTATTGATTACAGGATTTATATCTCATATATATATAGAGAGAGAGAGAGAATTAGAGATTGAGTTTACATGTACAGTGAGTGTTTCATTAGATATATAATATATACGCATAAAATTGAAATAATAGACATGGAATTAAAGGATTGTACTGGTCAGATTTATATTTTATATAGATGATATCAGCTAAATCACGCACTGAGAAGCTGAAATTTACAACATGAACTCATCCCAAAAAAAATTTTACTTATTTTGGTTGCATCAAGCATTTAAGCAGAGCAATATATTATATATTTCTCTATGTTTCTTTAATGTAACCATGGTTATTCTCGAATTGGTCTGTATGGGATTTGGGTTTGCAAATGTAATTAATCAGATGCCCAATGAAAAATTAAAAAGGCTATTTATATATGAAATCACAATTCAGGCCTGTTTAAACCCAAATTAAATTCTCTCAATGCATTGTTTGACCCAAAGTTCATAACAAATGACTATTATCATAGTAGGCCCACATGATTTAAATAGCCCAAGAAAAACGATGCTCCTTGCAATATTATCTAGGCTTTTTTTTAAATATATATATTTTTAATTTATGTTTTTTCATAAAAAAATTTTATTATTATCTATACTAAATCTATAATTTAATTATCCATGCATCTAATAAGTAGGAATTGAAATCAATAGCACTAGAAGGAAGAAGTATTCCGTTTGATCGTAAGGTTTTGTTTCAAAGAGAGATAACTAAAGAATAAAATTATCCCCAATTCTTATACATAAGATAATTTTATTTTCTAATTATTCTCAATTTATCATACTCCCAAACAGAGCTAAAATTATGTTTGAAAAAATGATAAAAAGAGATACCTAGAGGATACAATTATCATTCCTGAAAAATAATAATAATATTATCCCTTAATTATTTCCGTATCAAATATAATATAAGAGAATAAGGCAAAAGGAATAAAGACAAGTCTTACTATTCTTCCCATATATCACCTTGTTCTCTCACTCCGAATGCAAAATAAAATTTCTCTCATTAATTAATTATCAATCACAAGTAAATAATACTAGATCGCCTGAACCAAGCATCCTCAGATTTCTTGGGAAGGAAAAAAAAAAAAAAGGAGAGACTCTGTTCCTTTTTTTTTTGTCATCATTATCTCTATTATTGTATACTTTATTAAAATATGATCTCTGGTTTATTAAATTTTATATAGCAGCACTAGTTCATAAAAATCGTAGTGGTTAATTCCACAAGCATAGATATAAAATTAAAAATATTTTTTGAATATTATATATTAAATCTAGACATATTTAATATTTAATATTTAAATTATCAGATTTTTAAAGGAAAAATATGTAATTTTTAATTATTTTGAAAATTAAGGATAGATATGACCTGGATTTCTTTTAGGATATGTCCCTAAAATTTGTAATTAGACATGAGAAAAGAATACAAAATCCCATATAGAAAAAAAAAGGAATAAGTATGAATCTTGTAAAATTTTACTCAGATATTTTTTTGAAAAATTAATCTTAGATTTTGTGAAAAAAAAAAAATGTTGTAAGCATACAATATCTCTATTGACACTCCCATCTCCTCATTATTAATCTTCAAATACAACAATGTGATGGTTGATATTTCAGTGATATATTTTCAAAATAATAACGGGTGTATAAAAAATCAATAAATGATGCAATTAATTGCGCTTTGTTTCATATACAATATTTTCCTTTTTTTTCTTAAATTTTTTACTTCTTTATTGGTTATCTATTTATTTTTTAACAAAACACATACGACCATCTAGTATAAAATTACCAAAATAGTTAGACTCAAATGATACACGTAGCATAACGACATAATTTTTAAAGAAAAATTAATTTGATACATATTTTATTTAAATAGTTAGATTGGTGGGATGTTGATGCTACAATGCTTGTAAATGAAGAAATTCAGTTAGTAGTTTGTATGATCAGATTGGTTCTCTCGTGCTGTGCATTCAGGAATCACAATTTTCATGAAGCGCTTGAGAAGGGGATTTTTATGTCTTGTAAGGTGTAGTGCAATAGATCTAAATTATTCATTAAATAATGGTTTTTATTATTTTTTCTTTCAATTTTCGTATCACGTTTTATCCATGTACTATGGTAAACTCGATAGCGTAATTAATATTCTTTTCTATCTTTCTAATAGTTATGTTAGTCCTTTTAATATTAGAAATTCAAGATAAATCATCAACAAGAAACCATCAAATTAAAGCCAAAATCACGATTCTTTGTGAAATTCGATCATATTCTGACCAGATCAGTTCAATGAAAAAACTGATATTTCCCTTTTGTTCTCAAAATTGATGCCAAATCAATGGAAAACTACTCTCAAAATCTCAACAATACACCTCAAAGATTTCATTTCACTAATCAAATCAAACAAAAATTAAATCTATCAGATATTTGTTAGTATTTGGATCACGTGATATAACACAGAGAAGATAACAACTCACTAGTATATTTTTTTGAAAAATATTATTTACACTAAAAGATTTAAAATTATAAATATATTTTTAATTATTTAGACAGGATGTATATTCAATTTACGTTAAAGTCATTAAATTGTGCTGTTAAAAATGTTAAATTATTTTGAGGAAAAATTAAATATTTTTTCAAATTAAATCAATTCGATACATATTCTATTTAAATATGTAAAAGCTTATTTACAATGTTATTTTTTTTAAAATTTTGGGTAATATTTTATAAAAATATATAAAATAAAAAATAAATATATCAAATTATCAAATTTGATGATCTAACGATAATTTTATTCGTATATCAAAATATAGTAAAATAAAGTGTCGGAACATCCCCGTTCTTTCATAGTCAATCTTAACCAAGGCTTTTTTTCTTCTTTTTTTTCTTTCTCTTCAACTCTAGCACATATACTACTAAAGTTTCAGAATGAAATCCATATAAAGTCCGATAATATCCGACATGTTTCTCTGTGCTCTCCTGCTGGGGTGTAACCTGAAATACGTGTTGCAATTTCGTGATTTTGTGATTGCACATGGTCGGGCACAGGCGACTCTGATACTGTCAGTCTCAGTAATTTCTGCATCGACTACATAATTCCAGAACTCCTCACTTCTTTTCCCAATGCTGGTGCACAAGTTCAGAAACCTGTGCATCAACTTAAAGAGAGATCCTATGAAGTTTGTGCGAGTTCACCTCGAAATTCGTGCAATTTTGATGGCACGGTGACATGGTGACATGGTGTTGTAGGTGGGGGCCATACTATGACAGAATTTGTTTATAAGTTATAACACACAAAAATGTTATGTGATTCTGAATTTTTTTGTCTTCATATGTGCTACATTTTTTTAGCAATGGGTATATATTGGGTCTTAAAATACGAGTCTGATGCTTGAGAGGTCACAAATGGTTATATAATGGAAAACAAAAATGAAAAATGAAGCGTCTAGGTTACTCATTTGTATTGTTTATTACTGGTTGTCCTTTATAAATTGCCATTGTCAAATATATCAAATTGTAGATAAATTAATTCACTATTTTGATAAATAGGTACATAACATTTTATAAAGCAAAATGTATATATATCCCTGAGAAATATATCAAATTGTAAATAAACTAATTCACTATTTTCTTTTTACTGAAAAAGGATGCCTCTGTATCCCTGAGAAAATAACAAAAATAAAATGCATTTCTTATTTCTTCATGAATTGACAGCCAATCAATTTAAGTATGATTTTTGTTTTGATATCTTAATTCTAATTTTCTTTGTTATTTTCCATGTTTACTCATCAGTAATTATTTAAAACTTTAAATAGACAGTTGGGTGTTTTGTCAAGAAAAGGCAAACATGATTTCTTCAATTTAAAATCAAGCATATTATAGACTCAAATTGCCACGTGTCCCAATGTCATTAGTTATGTCTTTTGAGAGCTAAGGCATGACATGAATATTTAAAATATCCACGGGAGATTCTATATTCAAAATCATATATTCATGAAGATATTTAAGTTTGAAATGGCATTGCTTGATGATTAACTTGTTGCATTTTATTTTAAAATTTTCTAATTTGACTAAACCGGCCATGTCTTTATCCATATTTTATTCATACTTTAAAGTAATAATAGAAAAAGCCCCTCCATCTCGACTAGACCATATTGAAATGGAAAATGTTAAGAAGCTACACCATAGCTATGCAATCTAAAGTTTATCCATAATTATTTTTAATTTTATTCTTAGAAAAAAAAACTATTTGAAAAGAACATTTATCTTGGGCTAGAGATAAAATTAAAACCTACATTGTCATTCTAGAACCATCATTCATCTTTCCAACTACCCATGACCAATCATTGCCTTTAATTTATTACTTATTAGGGAGAATATTTTTATTTTATCTTAATTATCAAATTTAAATTGCAACACGCAGCAACTGGAGCGGACATCAAATAAAATATGCGCTGACATAGTAAATTTACTTCGGCCGCTATTTTGAAAGAAAAAACAAAATTTAGTATTCTAAGAGCAAAAGAAAAGAAAAGAAAAGAAAAATAGTCTTACGTGGCGTTCGGAGTGTTGTCTCCTGTACAGCGAATTAAGAATCCTAAAAGTCAAAGAGGAAAAATATCAAGAAAAAGAATAGTCTAGTATTTGGTGCAGCGACTCGCTACAGAAGTAAAAGCGTTGCAGCCGCCACAGAGAATTAAACCAAAATCAGAACCACACGACTAGCGGCCCGCCATAGAGTAACTATAAAATATTCGACGCATTGTCCCGCTGCAAAATAAGCAATTTTAAATTCTCCACTCTCTCCAGTCCCAGAACTACTGGAGAGAAAGCACCTACTATAAATCAAGGCGATTCTGAAGTCAGCTCGTCTCAGCAATCCAACTGACTCAAATAAAAAATATATATAACATGAAAGAAAAATTACGACATGGACGAGCAATGATTTACTAAAATAATTCTTCCAAGATTCTTATTCTATCAGTTGATTTTTCTTATGTACAGTCATTGTGGAAATAATAATAAACAAAGAGCAAAAAGAAAATGAGAAGGGGGGAAAAAGAAGAAAAGAAAACTAATCCTGGGATCATTCTTTTGTTGGTTTCCTGGGATCGAATCTCACTTGGATCCTCCTCTCTGAAAAGGGATAAAAAAAATTTATTTTGATATTTAATTCGCGTAATCTACTGCTTCTAATAGTCTTTTCTTGTATGTACACACTTGCGTCAAAAGGAGAAGAAAAGCACTGGAATCAAAAATTCCCAAAGAAACAAAAAAGTGAAAATATTTCCTAAATACAACGATCAATTGATGATCATTTGATCTTCTTCTTTTCCTGGATTTCGTCTCGTCGCATAAAAGATCTGACATGGTTGCTCCCATAATTATACTCTCTCTTCCCATAAAAATGCAAGAAAGCTCCTAGAAACATAGCGTTGAGCATGGTGTTGACAATCCACGCACCAATCCCACTACAACCTCCTTTACCAAAATGCATGAAGATGAACCCGAAATGGCAAAAGAAGTTGCAGAACAGCATCAGGCACTGACAAGAGAGCACTACTGGAGCCGATCCCGTGGCGACGGGCAACCCGACCCCAGCCCAGAACCGATACCCGAAGACCACTGCATAGGCCAGCGTGGTAGAGAGGATTGCGAGCACCTGAAATGATTGTGAGAACTCCAGCCAGAGGAAAGACATGGCCACCAGAGCACCGTGAGAGAACACCCTGGCGAGTGGGGCCGGCCTCCGACGAAGGATTGCAAAGTAGGCACGAGCGAGGTGAAGGAACCTAGAAAGGTAAAAGGCATATGACCAGAAGAAGACTCGACCAGACGGGCGAGTCCCGGGAGGAAAGCACAACAGCCACTGGATCGGGCTGTTGTGTGTGCGGCCCCGCCATGCCCACCGAGTGTCGCGGATCTCAGCTACGGTCGATAGGAGGATGCCGAGGAAGATCACGCCTGACACCATCGCCATTAGCAGGGAGTGAATGGCTGGGATTGGACCGAGAGGGATTGGTCGCCGGCGATTGAAGAGGGTGAGGATGAGGTGGAGCGCCATGGCCGAGAGGAAGTAAATAGAGAGGGAGCTGATGAGGAAAGACCACGTGGAGCCAAACGATTTGGCGTGGCTCCATCGGAATCCGACGATCGCCGGATGCTCAGACAGCCAGTAGTTGATCTCGCGTATCATGGGAAAGAAAGGGATGATTCAGCCACAAAAAATAGGAGAGATTCGTTTGCGCGCGAGAGGTGTTCGATGAAAGGCCTCTAAACGAATGCGGTGGTGCTTTGTTGTGTTATCGTATCTCAGATTTTATGGAGAAGATCGGGGGAGGAAAAAGGGAATGGCGGTGTATATTAAGAGGGAAGAGGGTTTCGAGAAAGGAAGGAGGGATGAAATGGTAAAATGCGCAGAGACAGGCGACTAGCCGACGACAAGGGGCGGGGTGATGGATGATGGATGGATTGCTGATTGGCACTCTTGGAACGGAGAGAAAAAAGGCACCAATTGTCGCTCTCCGTTTCTCATATTTGGTGAGTTGGATTGGACGGGTCCTTTTTGTGAATATTACAATTTTTATAGAAGTATTGTAATTTTTATATTGAATTACTCAAAAAGAAGATTTAGAGAGGAATTTGAGGAAAAAGGGGGGGAAATGTTCGAATGGAAAGAAAACATTTGATATCGGATTAGCTAATCTTCTAGAGAATTATTTTTGGTACTCTAGTTTTCAATGTTTTAATGTAATTAAGTAAATTGGATAACACAAATGACAATATAATATAAATTTTTAGCAGCATATACAATATATCGTCTTTTACAATATATATGAGACATTTCAATAGCAAAATAAATAATATAATCCATAGTGTCGTCACATGTTCGAAATTCAATAAAAGAATCTTATGAATATATTAACATTGAATGATTTAACTTTATTTTTATCTCAACATAACAATAATAATTCATGGTTCCTTATTGCGAAAAAAATGCCGAAATCAATCAAAAGATGTGCTAGTCTTTTGACTTCTTTAAATTACTTGCTTTATCTTTCTTTTATTCCAAATTTAACGATACTTTATTACATAAATAATAATTTATACAAAATGAATAATATCTATTAATTTTAGGGAGCCGATATATAAATATTATAATCGATAGTGATTTTATTATTTATATTAATGATTTTATTATGCAATTTATTTATACAGTATTTTTGTTATTCAACTTAAATGAATTATTATTCATATTAGCGATATTAGAGTTGAAATGAAAATCCTGTCAAAAATAAATTGTATGATAAAATAGTTAATATGAATAATAAAGTCGGCATTGATTATGATATCTCCCAAATATTTTTTTCAATTTTATAGTAGTGCTACAAAGGCTTTCTTTCTTTTTTTTTTTTTGAAAATAGATACTTTTTTATGTATGTTTCAGGAGGAATCAACGGAAACATTTTTTATGCTATAAAATGATATTTTTTTTGCATCAATAGCTCATATTAAATTTCAAGTGACAAATTATGAATTGTTAAACACTTCTTTCGGTACGTTTGAGGAGGAATTAATGGAATCATTTTTTATTCTATAAAATGATAATTTTTTTTATCAGTAACTCAAATTAAATTTCAAATGACAAATTATGAACTGTCAATTTAGTATTATGTCACGACCTATCCATATGAATTAAAATTCTATAATATTTAGATTTCATTTAGCATGAGAACAATATGTATAATATTGGGTACGGATTTCTCACCTCTTTACCTTGTGCTAAAAAGACTCAAAAAATTATTAATTTTTTTTATAAACAAGCATTGCTCGTAACATTAAGAAAATTCGGAAATTTATTTTTCTGAATTTGTAAATTAATTTGTCGAGGCAAGAAATCAGCCATAATATGTAAATAAATAAACATCCCGATCCCTCCTCATACATTTTCTTATACTTCAATTATTTCTTAAATTAATGCTCTGCCATATAAATATCACAACAGGTAGATGACTCTGCATTTTTAGATAAATAATAAATTCCTTTTCAAATAAATATTCTTTTTTTTTTCTATTTTTGCATCCTCTTAAATGTCCAGTCTAGAGAGAATGGCGATCAGCAAGCATATTAAAGCTGACTGTCACACGTGTGAAAAAAGAGACTGGAAACTCTGTTTGTTTCGGTGCACCGTAGACCGGGCGCGTGACCATAGGATTCGCTCGTGTGTAGACGGTGCATCGTGCAATTAAAAAAAGATTCTAGAAATTGGTTTTGCTGATCCGCTTGAAATTTTGTTCTGTTTTTTATTTCTTTTTTTTTCCTTTTCTCTCCGCACGCCGTTATCTCGTGGCGTTGTCAGTTGCTATCTGTCCTTTACGAAACAAGTACTCTTCTCTTGTCATTTATCACGCGGAGTTGCACATTTGCTTTTCAACCCTTTCAATTAGGTATTATTAATTTTACAATATTAGCTTTGTGATTGGTAATTTACTATAGCATCTTCACTTGGTAAATAATTATCGGATGAAGATTGACTGATAACTATTAATTAATTTGATAATTTTGACAATGAGTTTTTGAATAATTTTTAAATAATTTTGAAAAATTATAAAAATATAAAAGAATTAATAGATATTTTTTAATTTATAGATTGATTATGTTTTAATTTTCATGCAATTTATGGATCATTTGATATTCATTAAAATTATTAAATTTTAGACTGTTGTAAATTTATGTAATTTTAATTATTTTTTATGAAATATCAAACTACATTTAAATTATATGAAATTTGAAACACAATCAATTAGTTGTTCTAAAATGTGTCTATGACTTTTTTTATTTTTAAGATTTTTTAAATTAGTTGAAAGTTCTTTGTCAAGAATGTTAAATTAATAATTATCAAGGGATTCCCCTCCTTAATAATTTCAACTTAGAAAATTAATTTAGTGTATGTTTTCTCATTATTTAAATATTGCACATATCAAATATTGACCTTAGTTCAAAGTCATTTAAAAATCCATCAAACATTCTAGAAAATTAAATTTTAATCTTAACGATGTACCAAATTTACCATATACTATATTTATTATTTAAATTATGGACATCCTATCTATAATTTGAAATTATTGAAATGGTTGTTTCATAAAAATGTCACAACAATAAGTTTATACCAGGAACAATTCAAAATTTAAATCCTATGTTGGCATGTTGGTATATCAAAATTTTATAATGTCACAAAAATTAAAATATGGTTATATGTCTTAATCGATAAGCGTAGTGTGACTATCGTTTTAGAAGGTCATTATATATGTTAATTTCAGGTACATAGATACCTCATGTTATTATTATTTTTTTTGCAATAAAAAAGAAAAAGAAAAAAATAACCAAAATAATATTCTAAAAGTTCGAAATAATTACTTCAAGACAACTCCCCGTTCAAATTTTTTTAATGAAATTAAAATTCGGTTTACATTTTCACACATCCCGTGTCGAAAATAAAATTTGGGCTTTTTCTTCCATGAACCGAGGACTAAAGTAACAATAACAACTTTTCCAAGGGTATGCAAAGAAAAAGTCCTTAAATAATATCGTCAGACTGCAATTAAACAGAAATTTGTTTGGCTTCAGTGGAGTTATTGCATGGACTTGGTTTTTGCAGCTTCTGCATATTAGATGGTGCAAGTTTCTTTTGCTTTTCTTTTCTTTTTTGAATGAAAGATTCCTTTTTCTTTCAAAAAATTGTAGAAAAGTTAAATGATGCTAGCACTAGGGTTCTTTTATGGATGATTCCAATTCAATTTTTTAGGTTTAATTTGACATCATGTATTTCATATTCTTAAGTTCATAAAATTAGCACCAGACAAGTTATATATTGCCAATAGGTCAAATATAATATCCCATCCTACTCAATTTTCACAACAAATTGACCGACAAGTGAATATAAACAAATGTTTGGTAGGATTTTTGTTTTATGTTTTGAGCAAACGTTTGGTATGATGTAAAGCTATTAATTTTAAATTTGTTTAAGAAAAAAAATTAAATAATTGTTAAGTCGGTTGAGATTTGGATAAATATTTTGAATTATTCATTGATACTTAGTGAATTAAATACGTGCTGTGCCGTGCCGTATCGTGATGTGCTGTGCTATATCAAAATAAGGTGTGTCGCGGTACGGCACGGTTTTTTTTTTGACACGCGTGTCGTACCGTGTCAAAAATGGGGGGAGGGCGGCATAGTTAAAGCACGGCGTGTTACACGTGCCATATCAATTCGACACGCCGCACTATACGTGTCTTAATCGTGCTAAACGTGTTTGATGAGAAAAAAATCGAAAAAATGGGAAAAAATTATAAAAAAATCGGAAAAATCTTAAAAAATAATAAAAAGAATTCAAAATTTAAATTTATTTACTACTAAAAAATTAAACAAATAATTGGAAAAAAATTATAAAAATTTGCAAAAAATGCAAAAAAATTATAAAAATTATAAAAAGCCCGCCAGTAAATTACAAAATCAACAGTCGATCAATATCCAACGACCTACAATCCGTGCATACTATGCCTATTTGTACTAATTGTGCTAAACGTGCCTATCAGTGCCGTTACGTGCTTAACCACATTTATCCGTGCCTATATGTGCCTACACATACCTACGTGTGTTCCCCTGTTGTGCCTATTTGTGTTCCGTACCGTGTCGCTCGTGCGTACCGTGTCGTATTTCTAACGATAAAAATCCGATACGGTACAATACGCGACACGTATAACACGACACATTTTGACACACCATATTTTTTTAGAGCTCTATTGTCATTTCCTGGCATAAATATATATGGATTTTAAAGTAAACCTAACTAGTATTCTCTCAGCATATAATTAAGAAATAAAATATGCTTTTGGCCAGCTGTCAACATTTGTGATCACTAAATTTGGTCGCTTTTAACATCTTTCTTTCAAAGACAGATGTAACATATGCTGATAACATCCCACTCAAAAAGTTATTTTTAATTTAAAGTACAAGTACCATCAAATTAAAGCAATAGATTGAGAACAATGTGAAAAACACGGATTAATTACTTTCCCAAATCAACAGGTAAAAAAAAAGAATACTTTATTGTGAAAAACAAATTGCACGATTATTTTTTAAAAAAAAATTTTGATATAAGAACTCCCGTCAATTCCGATATTTATTCTTTTTCAAATGTCTCTTACAGAATTTGAACATATATCTCTCCGTAGAGAGACAAGATCTATCACCATTGTGCGACATACTTCGTTATACATATTGCTTGAGAGAAAGTGGTGCAAATGAGATCCGTATCTACTGTCATTAAAATATACGATATATTTGTTGGTATAGAATGTAAACGATCCGATTTGACTTTTAAACGATCCAAATTTTCTATATATTTTTTATCTATATTTTAACAGTCATCACATGTCATGGATTTAAAAAAATTATGACATCGAATGTGAATCCGTGCAAATGCTATATAATAGAACACCCTAATTATAAACTTCATTATTATTTGTAGGGGAAACAAATGGGGAACATGAATTAATGATAATACTTATAGGTGTCATACATAAATTAAAGGCTAAAATTAGGCACCGATTTAATTTGCTCTAGAGGATTAATTAATTAATTAATTAATTAATTATTGTTTGAGTGGTACCCTACTGTGGATGCAACGTTAGTTGAAGAAACAGATACAAAATAATTAAGAAGACTTCTGTATGAAATTTCACATGCTGATACAAAATTAATAAGATTCATATTTTCATCTAGCTAGTATATATCTGAAGTAAAATTTTGAATAAAATAATGCTGATTTAAAATCTGAATAGAAAAATTTGTGAAATGTTAAAGATGGAAGGTTTAATCCTGCCTTTACTCAAAAAAAAAAAGAAAGAAATTTATTTTGTATGAGACTTTCCAGATAAAAAAAATTGATGTGGGAAATCATTTGCTGCAAAAAATAATTTCATTGTAGTAATTAATTTTTGTATAATTTTTTCTGAGGCTACAAAATTTTATCCTACATCACGAATTATTTTCTAAATTTGTATTTATCCCCTTTATCTGTCAATTTTTTTTTAGACGTGATGACTTGAAAATCTTCCACTAAAATGGATAATTTTTTTTTTGCTAACAAAAACAATATATTAGCATTACATAACTAATTGATTCAAAAGGTAATGCACCTGCTTGATTGAAACTAATAAAAAAAATTGATCTGATAAAACCAATCTAGATATTAGCGCTCTACATTTTTCTAGGAGATTTATGAATTTCTACTTTAGAAATGAGAGTATCGATGCCGTCATTGCTATCAATTTTATTTTTTTAGGAGATTTATAAATTTCTACTTTAGAAATGGGAGTATCAATGCCGTCATCGCTTTCAATTTTATTGTTCTGTTTAAATAAATTATTATTTATGTTAATAATTTTATTATACAATTTATTTTGTACAATATTTTCATTATTCATTAGTAATATTGATATTGAATAATAAAAATATTATATAAAATAAATTACATAATAAAATCATTAATATAAATAATAATTCATATAATCTGAATAATAAAGTCGACATTTAATATAATATCAATGATATCTTCCTAATATTTTTCTTATTAAATTTTAATGTAGTACAAAATCGTTATAATATGCCTCCAAAATATCCCTCTCTCAAGAGGGGTTATTATCTACTCTCTACGCAGTAGGATTTAGAACCTCTCGTGTCATTTCAATTAAGTGACAATATAATAATGATATAAAGCTAAAGTGATCCTATGTGTCCAATCATAGATATCTCTCACTTTCAATCCCAATTATTAGATATTGAGAGCAAAAATGTATACATGCATATTATAAATCTTTATAATTTTGAACTCAATTGAGAAAGCCACCTTTTAATTTAAATTTTCATGATGAAAATGTCATCATACATGCAAAAAGTTACAAAGTTCGCATGCTGTAATTGTTATAACTTACTAAATTCTCTGCTTTACTTTTAGAGCAAGAGAAAAGACACTTTTAAAATTTTAGTTCATTTTTTTTATTTTAGTTGGAATCTTAGGTGGTTCTCGAAAAAAGATAGCTTTCATGAAAGAGAAATAAATGATAAGTTTTCATAAAAATTCTCGTAGAATCAAGAATGAAGTTTTCATTTGGTACATGTCAGATTTTGAATTAGTAACTGGTCAAATTTGTAAGAAATTGTCTTATGCAATCTGCAAAAAAAAAAAAATAATAATAAATAAAGATAAAGGTTAAAGTCATTTAATTTTAAATGTTCATAAAAAATCTCTCATCGAAATTTCAAACTTACAACATTTTACATAGAGAATATTATATTTGTCACTAGATCAAAGACTAATTTTCTGTTCAGTTTGCAAAAAATTAGAATAAATATCTTCAATAAAACGAATTATAAATATGACCAAATATATATTTGATATTACCCTTAAAAAATAATTTGGTGCTAAGCTTGTATTAAAAAGTTAAAGGTGACACAGACATGTGATGATAATTCTCTCATCTACAAATCTAGTAGTCTAGCACTAAAATTCTAAGAAGCATCTGGAAATGTTTTATTTCTTCAAAATTCAAAGATAAATATCACAAAAAGTCTTTGTTTCCCATCCATCAGTTTCACTTCTCATTGAATTAGGAATATTGGCATATAACCTAACAAATAAGTTGATTAGTGTATGAAAATTTCATTAATTCCACCAACCCCCATCTTTGGTTCTCGGGTTAATATACCACATTTTTTTTTAATTAAAGCAGGAAGCGTCTGCCTATTTTCATTTCTTTTCATAAATCTATTTATTTTTTACAAAATATAAAATAAAACTAAAGGAAGTTAAAAAACAGCCATAATTATTTCCGAAATAAAAAAAACTACACCATAAAATACCAGCCAAATCCCAATTTAACCCAATCAATATAACAAAAAACTATTGCAAGTAAAAAAAATTATCGGCTTCTTAATTATGACAATTAGCGGTCTAAAATTTCCTGTATATTTGATTAACACTCTCAATAGTTTTATAAAAATGATCAAAATATTCTTACATTTACATTTTCCAAAATTCGAAGGTCTGTATATATATTATCTCTCACAAGTGCGATTTATATCAAATAACTAAAAAAAAATATAATTTTAACGTACATCTAATTTTTATGATATATACTCAATTTTTATAAATATTTTTAAAAAATATTATTTAAATTACAAATTATATTATAAATATATCTTCAATTATTAAAACAGTGCAATCTAATACACTCTGTGACATATAAAAATCATGTTTATCAAAATTGAACAAACAATTGCTTGTCTTTTTCAATCGTCTCCCACAAATCAAATTATTATACGATCAATGCCAGAAGAAGCACGAAATCTAGAAGCTCTGCTAAGTCATAATTCATAAGCCATGACATGTTGGTCGAATTTAATTTTATATAAAACGAGTCAATAAATACATATCCTTTAATTGTTAGTTGCAACACCGAAACGAAATTCTATCCGCACTACGGAAAATTTACGATTTTCTACAGCTTTTTGAAAAGTGAAAAACATTCCTTTCTTGGAAGTACCCACTTGGTTTTTTTTGACAGCCTTTTGGAAGAATTTATTTCATAAAATGGTTAATTAATTGATTTGGATCAAAGTGTTTCAACAACCGGATGGCATGATTTCGCTTTCAATTTGTCTGGCAAAATTAATCAAAATTATGCACCATTTCTGTTCCCTTTTTTTTTTCTTTGGTCTTCTAAATTTTGTTTTCTTCCTTTTCTGATAGTAATAGAGTTTGCAAATAAAAAAAAATAGGCATGCTATTTCAATTGATAATTTAAAATTTACAAATTAGAAAAAAAAGACTACAAAATTTTGAAAAAAAATCGGTTTTAATTCACGCTTATTGTGTGAAATACATGGAAAATGTGTGAAGACCATCCCAAATTTTTGGGACATGAAGATTTCATGAGAAGAAAAAAAAATATCTCTAATTTAGTTTATTTATTCTCGTTTATAATCTCTTGTAATGTAAGTGTATAAGTAAGTTGTGTACCTTGAGTATATTAAAAAAAAAGGTGTGTGTACACTATGTCATCAATAATATATTAAATATACTGATATTTTCATAATACAAACTAGAATTTGAAATTTTAGTAAATAATATGGAGCAAGTAATATATTGTTCATATATAAAATTTGAAATAATACAAGAATATGCTAAAGAAATAATACATATATAATATAGATGTTATTTGGAAGAGAAGTGATAATCGGATCCTTTCTTGTTTTCTTCCAATCCCAATATTTTTGTATGTATATTTAATTATTTATTTAATAAAGTGTTTAACTCGAATTTTCTTATAATTATTCAAAAAAAAATTGATGAACACTTTGTATGCTATATTTAAACATATGTAAACTAAGATATGAAATGACCTAAAATGCAACTGGACCAACTATTAAATACAAACACCTTAATATGACTTCAATATTATAAATAATTTACCTGTTCAAGACCTTATTACTTCACAGTCTCCGTTCATGACATAAATACCTTTTTTTTGTCACACATTTTTGTGCTTATTATTGTATAAAATTTGAAAATATTTAGCATCCGTACTCTTACTGTCTACCCATCCATTCACCTTTTTATTTATTAACGTCAATTATGTATGTATTAACTAAAACTACATTATTGTTAATTAATAAAATTTAATTATTTTATATATAGAATGTATATAAAACGATTAAAAAAATTTTAGTTAATAATAATATATTTTTTATTAACAGATATATAATTGATGTTAACAAATAAAACATAAACAGATGAATAAACAGTAATGAAGTGGACTCCTCCCAGAACTCTATAAAATTTGTATTGGAAAGTAAGACGCAACAGGGCTAGCTCATTTTAAACTAAAGTAACTGTTTTTTTTATATAAAGATAAAATTTCAAATCATCTAAATTTAAATATTTATAACAGATTTTTCGTTCAGATTTTTAAACATACTATCTCTTAATATTATTTTTATCACTAAATTAAAAATTGATTCACATTTATCTTTCTCTGTCGTTGAATCATTGAAGTCCTAAGTTCTAGTGCCATCCTCAAGAAGAAAATATTTACTTTGATAAATCTTACTTTCTAGAAAAGTGAATGATTCCAGAACAGAAGATTCTATGATCAAATCGTTACATCTTTTATGGTTCTGGAATTTTCAAATTAATTACCAGCACGTTGCTTTTTGGTAGAAAATTGCGTACATTGCGTTATAGAACCGTACACCACAGGAGATGGAGCTTATTCAAATTATGTATTGACATAGTAAGTAAACCTAATTGCATATTAAACCAACTTTGACTTTTCATTATTTATTTATTTTTTTGGTGTGAAGAACATCGGCTATTTCAGAAACTTCTAAAAAAAGACATTGTTTATTCAATGTTGGGGCACATACATGAAATTAATTTTTCTTATAATAGCAAACTGTCTCTTTCAATTAAGCCAACTTCTGTAATAAATAGAATTAAAGGACTCCTTGCAGAAGTGTCAACTCTTTTAACTCTGTCATTCTCTTCGTTATATAAAGGAGCTTATATAATGAGTTAAATGAGTTATGAGTTTTATTATATACGTTAAATGAGTTATTATGCATGTTAATGATTTTATTATGCAAAGTCATTTTGTACCGTACTGTCATTATTCAACTTAAATGAGTTATTATGCATATTAGTGATATTTAAGTTGAATAATAAAAGTACCATACAAAATAAAATCGTTAACATACATAATAATTCATTTAACGTGTGTAATAAAGTTTGTATCGATGACGGTATCAATAATGATATTTCTATAATATTTTCTTTATGTGAAATATCCCAACACGGCATGCATGCTTAAAATCGTATGGCATGAAAGTAATTGCTAATTGCTAATTGATGAATATTAATAGAGATGCAATTACCAGAATGGAGAACTTGAGGTGGATCTACTGGTTAACCCTCTACTTTAAAGATCAGTCTTGAAATCTTTACAAACCAGTAGTAATAAAAAGAAAATGCTAACTCAAAAAGAAAAGTAAACCAGAGAAAAAGAAACACTGATATTATATATATAAGATGCTTGAATGAATTCTCTGTAACTGGTACACACACTGCAAAATTTGAAGAGGTACTGACTGTGATTTATTTTTTTTTATTTTGTGCAATGAGCACAATTTGGTTTTGATGAAGCTTTTCAGAACCCCCCCCCCCCCTCCCCCTTCTCCCCCTTTTCTTCCAACTCTTGTGTGATCAGAAAGTAAGATTAACACATGGAATATTGTCGTCAAAAATAAAATCTACAGATGATATTAATTCCCATTAGCTGTCGGTTTTATCAGGCTCAACTCTCTAATTCCCACTGTGCATTCAGAAAAAAAGACAGAAAAGTATGTTTCATGGGAAAAATGTGCTGGAAATTAAAATTATCATCACATTTCAAGGCATCTATCTATATCAGGCAATGAACTCCAAGCACTAGACATCAAATCTAAAATAATCCCAAATACTGAGCCCAACATTGTTGTCACTAGATTTCCTTGACTGTTGGGTTTCACAAATCCAGCCCAAATTTTAACAGTTTCCTCTAACATTACAAATCCAGCCCAAGTTTGACTATCACTTGTCTTTTCTTCAGAGCTAACCTATCAAAACTCAACACGTGTCTTCCTACTATTTGCTGGAAGTTACGACTTACGACGCGGGGTCGAGAATCCGAAAAATTCGATATAACATGGCGCACGCAGAGAAGAATAGCGGACCCGCGCGAAATAGTCTGGAAGGTTCCATCCAGTTTCCTTTTTCCTTACTCCATCCTCTCCGTTTATTTAGCACCGACAGGCACCAAGTGTTTAAAACAACGAGATGTTTCAATGAATGGAAGCGTCCAGTTATAAAATAAATGGATGGTCGAGGAATTGTCGGTTTTGTTATATTTCGAAAAAAGAAATAGTCGTGGTTCTAAAATTAAAAAGAGGGAAGACTTCTCCGAAGGCGAAAGCGTCTGAATTTGGGGGGTTTCCTCTTTGGTGGTTTCTCAGGTAACAGATTTTCCCCTTTCCCTTTCTTGATTCGATCGTATGGTTCTATTATTTCAATATGATGTGATCTTTGATTGAATTACTTCGCCGATTTTACTTCTTTACTTTCTGGAGAATTTTGTAATTTTTGTTAAAATCGTCAGTACTGCGCCTCCCGTTTAGATCGATGTCAAATTCATTGTAGATTCACTTTGTTTCGTTAATTATTTTCTTCAATTTCGTGCAGATATCGTTTCTTGTGCCAAATTGTTTTGATTTCGAAGAGAAATCTCTAACCCCTCTCAAAATATTTAAACTTACAGATATTCTTCATTGTAGGTCGATATCCTAGTTAAAAGGAAAAGGAATGTCTAGCAGCTTTAGCGGATCCACAAGCGCCAACCCGAACCCGGCTTGCTCTTCGAGCAATGACTCTGCCGATGGTTTCGCTTGCAACATATGCTTAGAACTCGCACAAGACCCGGTAGTAACCCTATGCGGCCACCTCTACTGCTGGCCATGCCTCTACAAATGGTTACGGGTCCATGCCCAATCGCCTAAATGCCCGGTTTGCAATGCCTTGGTGGAGGAAGAAAAGCTTGTTCCTTTGTATGGGCGTGGTAAGAACCCTACTGACCCCCGATCCAAACCTGTACCGGGAGTTGAGATACCAAATAGACCTACTGGGCAGAGACCTCCAACTGCACCACAACCTGAACCGAATCCGAACCCAAACCCGTTTCACAATGTGAACTGGGGTGGGGGTTACAGTTTCGGGTTTGGGAACTTCGGGTTGTTTCCCATGTTAAGTTTTCAAATTAACGGGTTCCCAGGTGCCGGTTATGGATTCGGTGGTGGATATAATCAGTTTGGTTATGGGAATCCAAATCCAGTTCATGGTGGACCCGCATATAGGTACAATGTGCCACGGGATCAGCAACAAGACAGAACTCTTAAAATGTTGCTTATAATTGTCGGGGTTTTGGTTGTGGCTAGCCTTATTTCGTTTTAGGATTCTATTTTCATGTTTCTTTCTTTTATATGTTTCGGGATGGGATTATTGTTCTACATTGATACATTGAGTTGATAGAAAGATAATGAACAGATAATAAAATTGTTCTATTTTATGTAACATATCTGTCATTGGTACTGTGTGTGTTACAGTTGTGAGATGAGCATTGCATGTGGCAGAGAATCATAATGATAATTACAACACTGTTTGATGTACCAGATCAGTTCTTTTAATTATTGTTGATGATTGCTTTTGGATTATTGTAAATGTATTAAATTAAAGGATGCATTACAGATGTGCTTGGCCTTGAGACCTATATCTGGCAAAATATTTTCAGTTCCTTAATATCCTGCATTGGCCTCCAAATGTGCAAAGATAACTTGATCTATTATGAAAAAATGTTCTTAAATTTGACTTAAGATTACTTGAAATATGTTAGGAATCTGATCAATCATTGGCATGAAACTGCGGAATCTTTCAGTTAAGTCTTGTGTATGTTTTAATTAATTCAGATTAATAGACTATCTCTTAGGCTAAGCAATAAGCAAACATGAATTCTACCTCTCTTGTACCAGACCAGCATAGTTTTTTAATGTTATAGGTTGATGTTGGTTTCTGATTCTGTTGACCTCAGGTAGGTCTCTGAATAAGTTGGTAGGCAGCACCCACTACAGCAGTACTCTTTGGTACCACGTTGGTACAGGCTGTACTGTATTAAATTAATACTGGTAGGAACTAGCAAGGATGTAGTCAAACCCATCAAGTGTAGTATGTAAACCAGTCATGAAAATGGTCATATTGTACAAAGATCTCATTTTCATTTTAAAAATGGTCATATTTTCTATCCAGAAAAAAATATGAGCTGGGTTCCTGAACCAAAATTTTCCGTACCAATGGATATCTTCTGTGCTGAGCACTACATTCCTGTCTGAGTCTAAATTTAAGTTTTGTTTCCTCAGAGAATGCAAAGAAAGGGGAAAAAAAGAAGATAGAATAAGACAAAGAAAAGAAAGAACTCCAGATTTGTAACATACCAAAAAGCAATATGCAAAAGAGACTTGGTATCCATATTTACAAATTCCAACTCCCTTCCATTACATAGAAAATTTCTGGTAGACAAAAAGGACTAAAACTAATAAACTGATTATTTGCTCTTATGTAAGTAAAGCCAATCTGGTTCATGACTGTGGGAATGAGAGCTGATGCTCATTTAACAACATCCAAAGTTTCAGCTCTCTTTTCTAGATATACTTGGTGTCATTCCAACGAGTATACCAGAAAGGTTAGTATGACAAACGACACAGGTGGGACAGTAAAGGGAGATGTAGTTAGCAATTTTAGTCAATTCATTGCATCCCTGGTTGTGCTCTGATGCCCATGTACTAATTAGTGTCTACTGTTTAAGGGCTCGGTAATACAACTTTCCTTTTAATGAAATTGGTCGTTGCCTTGCTGGGTAATTTACTTGGTAACCTAAAAACAAACAAAACGTATGCTGGAAGGAAAGAGATGTGCACTTCAGAGCTGGATAATGGAAATGAAAAAAGAACTTTCTCCATTTTCCTTCTTTTTACTTCAGAAGAGCAGGGATATCACCACTACATATTGTGATGAATAATATTTTTTCACCATGTTTTGTAGTCTTAAGATATGACTGATAACAAACTTTCTCTAGGTACCGGTTAATAGATTTTCCTGTGTAAAAGAAATGATAAGCATGCAAATCTGCTGGTTTATGTTAGTGACATGCTTCTCAAACGACGTTTGCATCTTTCTGTCCGAACTAATTAGTAGTTCGTAGTTCGGTTCAGTATGCAATGTTTGTGCATGTTTCTGATCAGCCTTTTCTTGCCAACTTAATTATCTTACTACTGAATAATCTAAGCAAAATAAAGTACAATGTCAGAATAAAAACTTTTCTCTGTTGCACATCATCGTGATTTTTATGTTTTTTTTTACTTTCCTTCAGCAGAAATATATCCAGTCTGTTTAGCATCAAGTTAGAAAAAAAAGAAAAGAAGTTGTTTTTTTTGAAGGTTAGTTGTCGAGTTACCAACTAACATTTAGATTAAACAAACAGTCACAATTACAAATATAATAACTTGACAAATCCAAAATCAGACAAATCATGTGTACATGTCCCAATGTAATTTGAGTGGTAACTAAAAATTCCTTGATATTAAATGAAGTTCACACAAGTTCAAATCAATTTGGATTATTGGAATCAATGCACTATTCTCAGATCTTGGTACTGGTTTTACCATGTCTGTTACCCAGCACCATTTCCCTTACCGTCCTTTCACTAAATTGCTCCTTTCATAGCACAAACTAACAGCAAATTGTAGATAATTTGTGTCAAATGGATGGGAATTTGTGCATTCAAACTTATTTTGGCTTAAATTTAAGTAACAGTGCATACTGGCAAATTACAGAACCCAGTTTACAGTTGAGTCTTTATTGCCTCTTATATTGATCAGGCAAAATTTGACCTGACCAAATCAACCCAATTGACTGGTCCAATGGTGAATCTGACCACTCAAATTGTGAAAATTTTGTCAGACCCAAAATCCAGTCCGACCTGAAATTGACACGCCTCAGCGGCGCAACCTCATCTGACATGAGCCAGACTATAAATGAAACTGAGCTGCAAGCATCAATTCCAAACCCAATCTTTGTGCCATTGGGGTTTTCTTGAAGACTACAAAGAAAAAAAGTAATTCTGTGAAAATTCCTAATTGTGATTTTTTTCTTCTCCTGGCCTAATTAGTAGGCGTTGGTGAAGTCTTTAACTTTTTGGAAATTGTAGTCAAACCGTTCTGATTTTTGACCAATCTGATCTTAGTCACAAAGTGCTTAACACTTGACATGTACCAAATCAACAAAACCAATATCTCTATTAGCTGGTTTCACATGTTTGATATGTAACATGTATTTCTTCTAGTAAATTTGTGAAATATGTAAATTAGCTACTGGGATGGGGCCTAACATTTTGTACAGGACGATAGAATACTGAATACATAAACAAAATTTTGAAGTTGTTTTTTTGTTTAAGTGAAGCTTTGAAGAAGATGGAATTGTTTGTGATATTCTTCATGATAATATTGTTATAGGACAAGTAGACAAGTGGCTCGCATTAATTAATTAATATAATACTTGCCAATTAATTAATGGTTGGAAGACTTTGAAAATAAATATTCTTATTTCTAAGGAAGTAAGAAATACTCTAAACCCTCTTGACAAAGATAATATTTTTCATATAAAAAATATTTAACTAAATGATTTTGTTTCAATATCAAAATAAAAAGGGCTTGATTTATTTCTTTACTAAGAATAATCTTCTTATTCTTGTTTAGCATAATTGTTGATGACTAAGGCTAAGACTTAGTTTGTGAGATGAATAACTAGAGAAAAAAATTATAATCACATCTCATAAGATATAACTTTTATTCCATAGTTATTTATAATTTATTTTCCTATCAAACGAAACATAAGGAACGTAGGTCTAGATATTAAAGAAAAAAAAAGGAAAGCTCAAATCATTTTTGATTAAAATATCATTAAAATTCACATAAATACTGTTGAATATATTTATTTATTATTTATATATATTTTTAGAGCTAAATTAATTAGTTATGATTTACATTTCATCTCAAATTACATTAAAATACATTTAAAATGATTCTAAACATATTTATGTACGTTTTTAATCAATTTGACCTTATTTTTTATTGAAATATTATCAAAATTCATACGTAAACTGCTAAATGTATTTACATACTATTTATATGTACTTTTACGGTTAAATTGATTAGTTATGATATATATTTTTATGTTAAATTGCATTAAAATATATTAAAAATGATTTTGAACATATTTATATAAGTTTTTAATCAATTTGACCTTATTTTTAATTGAAATATCATTAAAATACACACATAAGCCGCTGAATTTGTTTACATTTTATTTATATTTATTTTTGGAGCTATATTGATTAGTTATGTACATTAGAAATATTCTTTTTTTTTTCTTATGTTTGATCAATGAATAATTTTTTTTCTTAAAATGCATAGTCTCAAAATTTTATTAGGCGAACTTAAAAAAAGAAATGTAAAGCTCGATATATTCACTTTGGTATAGTAATTTATTTAGTGTTGTTGAAGCCCTTGAAATTTCTGGTTCTCAAACTGAGAATTAATTTGATCCAAAATGGGGTCAACATTTGGGCGAATATCTGATTTAAAATTCATTTCACAAATTAAGTACAGATTTATAGATTTTTTGGGAATGTACTCAAAGATCGTGAACCGACAAAATAATAAATTATATATCATGTGCTAAAATCTTAAAAAAAAAATCATGTCATTTTCAATATTTAATTTGCAAGCCATGTGCTCTTGAATTTCAAATAGGGACAATGATATAGACAGTACAAGTTTTTTCTCTATTGGTGTATGGAAAAAAAGACATAATGCTCTCCTTTTTTATATAGGTTGTATCACTTGGTTAAACATTTTAATACTCTATAATAATTAATTGTAGTTCATATTATGAGGTACATATCATGTTGGTTTTTGGAAGTAGATCACAGGGAATGTTCAGTTATATAATTGTTTCATGACAAATCATACCAATTTTTTAACACACATTTTTTTAAACCTATTTTTTTTTTAAATTAAATGCTCTATTTTTTTAACACACATGGTTCAAAATTTCAAGATTGAAAAAAAAAGAGAAGAAGAGAAAAGGGTGTATATAAATTAAATTAATAAATAAATTCTCTAAAAAAAAGTAACAAAATGAGAAACAAAATAAATGCTCTAATTCAAATTTAAAAGAACTAGCCATGCATGCATGCCTGATTGTACGGAGGAATCAGAGCACAGCAGAGAGGCATGAATTGGCATTTTTTAATCAAAGAAGAGGGTCCCATTTTCCTTTAATTGATTTCATAATAAGTAGCATGGCTTCCCTCTCTGCACCGTTTTATTTCATTAATTTTGGGGTACCATGGAATTAATTTAGGTGGTTTTTTGGGCGAGGAAAAAATTGGAAAATTAAAAATGGAGAGTTTTTTTTTATATTGAATGAATATTTGAACCTCCTATAGAATATCTTATATTTCATTTTGATGGAATTAATATAGAATGATCTAGTTATGACTTATGAAATATTTTCCCTGTATCCTATTTCAATTTTTCTTTTTTATGCTATTATCAATATACTCTGTTTCAATTCCTATAGAATATCTTATGTTACCTTTTTCTTGCTTTTCTAAAATTTCTTGTCTGCTATAATTAAGCATAAAAATATTGCAATAAACACAATTTATTATGTATGATATTGAAGATATCTTCCAATTCGTTGCTAACTTTTCAGTATCAGAGTTTGAGCCCAAAATAAGGGAGGACTAACTCAGCTAAAGAAGAAAAATCGTGATGTAAAACTGATTAAAGAAAATCATTTTATGACCTAAATAACAAATAATTTAGAAAATATATTATTTAGAAAATATATTATCTTTATATAAACTTTTGCTAATGCATTTCTTTTTTATTTTTAAACTCTGTTTATAAAACTGCCATACATTGAAAAAAAAATTCCAGTTATATGATTAATTAAGCTGGTCACATGTATTTAGAGCAAAGAAACTCAGGACCTTTAATTAAATTAAAAAAATGCTCCTCAAATATGTCTATATAGGTGTATTTCCGACAAGATTTGAAATAATTTCTTGTTGAAATAACAAAAAAAATGAAATAAAAGAAGGGGAACCACTTTATGGCAGATTTGCATTTATGTCATTGAACGGGTTAATGGGTCCGGATCCAAATTCGAATTTGAATTCTCAGACGGAGCTAGTACCAAAATTTGGATGTCAAGCAATTAATACACTAACTTTATGTTTTTAACTTGGAAAAAGAAGTAAAATATGATTTCAGTTGCACATGTAAAAATATTTGTAAAATTTTGATTTTTTCTCCTAAGCACGCATTAATAGCCTTGGAATTTTGGTTTCATTAACAGAGCTCCGAGCAAAGAGAAAATATAATTGGATTTTTTTTTATGTTATGGGTTATATGAATTGTGTTCATATTATATGAATGAGAATTCAACTTTGATATTAATTGTCTACATATATCAGAAGAAAAAAAAGGGATATTGACAGTTATATTTTTTTTAATTATCATGACAACATATAATATAGTAATAGTTATTAAAATTAAAAATATAAAATTGTAAATATATTGTCTACAATATAAGTATTTTATGTTATGTATCAAATTTGATGCAATTTGAAAATCGATTTTTCATCATAGATATAGTGCCAATAAAATTCAATTTTCTACTGCCCGATAGATGACCGATTAATTCCGCAATTGCATTAAATTTAATACACAATTAATCTTAATTACTAAGAAAAATATATATAATTTATTATTTTTATTATGATAGTTGTTTAATCAATTAGCACAGTTCTCCACATAAAATTGTTATCTACATAATCTACCTCATTAAGAACCTTATCTACGCACATCATCTCACAAAATGTGATTCATAACCATAATAAAAGCATAACTTTTATTTATGGAGATCAATATATACATAAACATTATAATTTTTATTCTTGTCTTCAAAAAAAAAATATGAAGGTCAATTCTAAAATTTTTTATACAATAAAACGTGGGTCAAATTTAATGTAAATATAATAATTTTACCTAAATATTATAAAATTAAATACAAATTTAATAAAATTTTAATAAAGAACTGAAATTAATTGACTCTCATTCCATACATACATGTGCATCTGCATATGTTTATATAGCCAAGCACATAGAAAATGTTGATCCCATGATAAGGAATGGCACAAGATATATTGCTTCAAAATTCAAACCTTTTAGGTGAAAAGAAAGTATCTGATGGAGACAAGTTAATATTCTAGGCAAAACGAAAATTTGTCATCTTCTATCATTTTGTAAGAGTGATCCATAGTTTATATCTCTCTTTATTTATTTATTTATTTTTAAATAAAGATTCACATCATGTTTAGCATCTATATCCGTTTTGATTTTGAGTAAATTTCCAAAAATATTAAAACTAATAATTAATCTAGTGATAAAGATAATATTTATATTATAAGAAGTTGTAGGTTCGAAATCCGAATAAATTTTTTTTATGAATATTTAAATTTGAATGATTAGATCTTCATCTTTATCTTTAAAAAAAAATTTCAAAATATTTTCTTCCGTATTTTTAACTTCCGAACCCTATAACTACATTACATTACGTGTATTTCACACAAATTTAATTTCCTCCTAAAAAATATGTTAAGAAAATATAGCTCTCTTCACACTTTTCAAATTCCAACTTCACCTCACAAACCATTAAAGAGCAATGAGCAATGAAACATTTTGGGACCCAACTTCATTCACCTCATGTTCCCGTGGGTCCCACTTGCCCAACTCAGTCATCAATCCGTTCTCTGTCCATTATCATGATCCATTTTTCAGAGAGAGGGTAATATGGTCATTTCATACAGACGACTTCAGACTTGATGTAAGCGTCAATCGGCGTCACCGCGTCAATTTCAGAAGCTGTCGGTTTGCCCCAATTGCCCCAACTGCCCGAAATCCTTCCCATCGAGGCATCAACCAATAGGAATTATAGACCATGGTATCCTTTGTATTTTCCAAAAGAGGTCAAAAGTAAGAACCTTATTGGTCAATGGTCGCCAATCACCAGCCGCCAGGCATGTGTTTGGTATTTTGAAAATTGGGGAATACAAAATACAGATATTATTATTTTTATTTTATTTTTTTAAGTGTAAAAATAAAAATAGAGCAAATTCTATCCGGGTGGGATATTTGTTTTTTTTTTTTCCATCTAAAGGTTTTGTTTTTTTTATTTATAGAATGAATATTTTTATCTCCTTTTCATAAAATGTCTTATTTAATTACAAGATCACCCAAAAATAGTTGAGAAAAAAAATTTGGAGATATTGCACTCCATTCCTATCACTTAAATGCGCAAATGATCGCATTATCCATTTAGAATTTGAATGCATGCATTCAGAATCATGTATTTAGAATGCTTCATTTTGGATTTAGAAAATTTTGATAGGTATTTTCAAATCTTTAATGTATGAAATTAGTATGGCTTTATGAATGCATGTATTTAGAAAATATATATAGAATTGTCAAATCTTTAAAATAGAGATAATGTTATTAATTATTTCAAAAATGTAAAATTGGACAAAAAAAATTTTGACCATATATTCGTGAATTTTTTTTTCAATGACTATTCTCTTTTAAACCAAAAGCTCTTTGAATGGAATAGTTTTTAGAATCATGAATTTTGAAAATCAATTTTGTACTATCAAACGAAAAGACAAGGACGTTATTTTAAAATTAAAAATTTAAAACAACGATATGTCCAAATTTATTTTCAAACTAATGTTCTAAGAGAGTTAATACTGTTAAAAATACTCTTCATATAGATGGACGCTAAGGAAAAAAAACAGTCATGAAGTTATATTCAATAAAGAAAAACTGATCTTGTTGACATCAATTTTGCTAAAAATTTAATATTTTAGGACGTTTATTTTGTTAAATTTTTTTGAAAGCTTATGTTGGTACCGTCTCTAACAATTTTTTTTGTCTATAACGTAATTTATCGGTCTTGTAAATTGACAAAAAATAATAACATATTATTTCGGAAACATTTCTGAGAAAAAAAGTTTTATTATTAAAAAAAATTCAATAACAGTAAAAAACTAAAAAAACGAAGTCCAACGCTCCCACTTTGATTTTGTTTTTGACTTGAGCTAGTACGGAGCAACCCCCCCCCCCCCCCTCTCTATATATATATATATAAAAAAGCACAAAACACAGCTCGCACTGTCTACTTCATCCCTCTCTTCTCACCAAATCCCAATGCTTCCCCTCCGCCTCTTCCTCCTCCTCACCAGCCTCTCCTTCTACCTCTCAGTCGCTGTACACTCCAGCGTCGCCCGAACTGGAGGGGATCGCCACCATCCTCCCCTCCCCAAATTTCGAGAAGCGTCTCAATTCTACAACTCGAAATCCTGCCCCCCGCCTATCCGAGTCTCTTCACATGATCAGTCCCACTGCCACTCGATCTCCACCATCCACGTGGCAATGACGCTTGATGTGGCCTACTTGCGAGGCTCCGTTGCTGCCATCTTCTCCGTTTTGCAACACTCCTCCTGCCCCGAGACCATCCAGTTCCATTTCATCGCCTCCAGTTCGATCTCATTTCTCAACTCCACCATCCGCTCCACCTTTCCTTCCCTCTCCTTCCAGATCTACCCCTTCGATGAGTCCCGGGTTTCGGGTCTGATATCCATCTCGATCCGAAAAGCACTAGACCGCCCGTTGAACTACGCTAGATCCTACCTCCCGCTCCTCCTCCCTGACTGTGTGCACAAGGTCGTCTACTTGGATTCGGATCTCGTTTTAGTCGACGACATTGCCAGGCTGGCGTCCACTCCATTACCCGATAAGGTCGCACTAGCTGCGCCCGAATACTGCAATGCGAATTTCACTACCTATTTTACCCCTACCTTCTGGTCTAACGGTGCCTTATCAATGGCCTTCGAGGGAAGAAAAGCTTGTTACTTCAACACGGGAGTAATGGTGATGGATTTGGATAAGTGGCGTGTTAGCGGGTTCACGTCGCAGATCGAGGAATGGATGGAATTACAAAAGCGGATGCGGATTTACGAGCTCGGATCTTTACCCCCTTTCCTATTGGTGTTCGCGGGTCGGATTGCGGCTGTGGATCACAGGTGGAACCAGCACGGATTGGGAGGAGATAACTACCGCGGGTTGTGTAGGAATTTGCACCCGGGACCCGTTAGCCTGTTACATTGGAGCGGGAAAGGGAAGCCTTGGGTTCGGATCGACGCTAGGCGCCCGTGCCCGTTAGATGCGTTATGGGCCCCATACGATTTGCTAAGGAAACCCTTCTCCATCGACGACGCGTAAACGCGTGATTGGTTCCCCTTTTTGTTTTTGAACTTTTAATTCTTTTCTTTCCTTTTGATCCTGTTCAACAGCTCACACGCGCTAATACGGAAGCCTTTTTTGGGTATATTTCATTTGTATTTCGAGTTAAAATCGTTCTTCCCTTTTTGCGCAGATAACCCAGGAAAGTCTATAAATTTGTATATACTCCTGTAATGTTAGTACTGGAAAAAAATATATATATATATAGACTTCAATCTTTTTTTGAAGTTTAGACTTGAAAAAGATATTTATTGGTTGATCTCAAGTACATTTAAACCTTTTGTTTTAGATAATGTTTACCTGAATTAGCTTGATGTATTAACTTCGGTATTAAAAATCTTCTTTATGGTTGCTATTTGCAAATGTGCAATGTTTTTTTATTATTAAAAGTGTTTAGTTTAGATGCTCAAGAAAAAGGTGTCCGAATTCTGAACTGTGCATATGGCATTGTGCCAAACCGAAAAAACTGAGAAAAGCACATGGAAAGGGAAACAATGTTTTTTCTCTTATTTAAAGGAAAACATATTTATAAAGAAAAGAAAAACAAAGGAGGTCTGGAAGGAAATTAAAGCAAGGGACTACAGTGTCAATTCTGTAAATACTGGATCATGAATTATTTGATAGTTTGGTATAATGGTATTGGTAGATCGAGTGGTGAATAATTGCTGCTTTCAAATTTGTGTTTGCTTATTTGGAAAAGCAAAGCATGCCCATAATTATAATTAAAAAAAGAGATATAAAGTGAGGTTAGAAAGGGAATGCGCGTAAATAAAGGGGGATTATTATGGCATGGCTAATCTAACTAATTAACACTTTATGCTTTGACTTCTAAAGGGAAGATGTTTGGGAGTTAGAGATAATAATTAATTAATTAGCTTTCATAGATCCAATGATTTCAAAGGCATCTTATATCATGTGGTGTCTATGAAGAGATATTATTGCAATGCAACTTTCATTTTTCTTTTCATACTCTTATCTTATAGGTTTTAAAATATCTCAATTTGAATGACTCATGAACCAATTATTTGCACCAAGCTTGCCATTTGCCAATAAAAAAGATTAATTTGTGATATCCATCATTTTTTAAATCCACTTACAATTAAATTATCATCAAAACCCTCTTTGGGGAGCGTGCAATAATTAGTCTAATTAATTATAAAAATTAGAATTCTCTTTGGCCTAGTAATTTTAGTTAAAAATCAAATTATTTTTACTGTATTTAGTATTTCTGATAAAAGTAACGAAATTTAATAGAAAAAATGTTAAAATTTATAATTAGTCTAAGTAATTATCTTAATCTGTCTTTACTCATACCGTCATACACATATAATTAATATGATTATTTTAATTTAAATAAACAGAGGCTATTAATTTTAGATTTTAGTTAAGAAAATATATCTATTAGTATAAGGAGCAACATGGCCAATAAATAATTGTCAATTTTTGGTCAGAGCATAAATGGGAGAATAATTAAGTCCCCTATTTATGTTATTAAACATGGATACTTCAACAATAAATAAGGAAAAAGTAAATTAAGGAGGAAGTAACTTATGTCAACCCCAATGAATAGAATAAATTATTCTTCAAATTATGTTTAAGTGTGACAACACATAATAATACATATCGAAATTATCATTATTATTTAATACTTATCATCATCATCATCATCATCAATTATTGTTATAAATCAAAGTTAAAAATAGATTGTACTACGTAGAAAATGAGTGATCTAATTAATTAGGCATTATTGGTGTGCATATATTAAATTAGTTTCTCTACTAAATGGTATAAAAATTTTCAAAAAAGAAAATTACAGAACTAGCTACTTTACTAAATTCCAATGTGTAGATTATATTGTAATTAAGGAGTGAATTGCTCATTTGGACATTTAAAATAAATGATTTGGATCATTAGCTCAAAAAGGCTCTAAAAAGTAAAAAGAAAAAATCACATCCCTCAAATCAAGAAAAACAAGTCAAATGTTGTTGATGGCAACATTTTTTTTCTCTAGGATAAATTCCCACATTTTTTTTCTCTAGGATAAATTCCTTGTCTAATTACAAAAGTTTTACTCAACTCTTCTATGAAATAGAGTCCTTTTTGTAAAAATTGTTCTTTTCTTTTTGTTAGAAAAGTGTAAATTGTTAATAGCAAGCAAGTAGTAGTAATCAATCCAATTTCTCCATACAAGAAGCCTAATAATACCAGCAATATGATAATTAATAAATCTTCCAATAGTTGCAACTTACAATAGAAAGTGTTTCAGCATGGTTTGATGAATTGACAATACAACCCTTATGCATTTGTTCTAAGATATTTAGTTAGGCATCAGTTGATGGGCTCTCTTCACTAATTTTTTTTGTTTTTTTGCTCTAAGAAATTAGCTTTTCTCTGAGAAGTGCTTAGTCTGTTGAGTTGTCGGTTTCAAAGCAGGATGGGATGAATTATTTTCTCTGTGTGCTTAGGTGCGTATTTGATTTGAAACAAGCAAGAAATAATGCATTGTGATGGATTAATAATTAGAAACAAACAACAGATGATTAATAAAAAAGTAAAAAAAATGCATCCTTGCATGTATATGAGATCATTTGACATCAATTAATTGTTCAAAATTCAAATACAGTACAAGAAATTAATTGTTCAAGTTTGACTAGGAGAAAGTTTAATAGCTCAGAAACCTAAAACAAATTTGATGAAAAACCCAGTCTGGATTCCTTGACATTTTTCATTCTCTCCAGCCTGTTAAATAGGTATGACTCTGTTTAATAGCTCAGAAACTCAATGGCAGTTTCATCTTCTAAGAAAAATTATAATTATAATTATAATAAATCCATAATGAGAATCCAAAAATAAATAATCGATGAGATATGAATAAGAAGCTACGTACATGCACATGATATTATATCATTATACCTCCATTTATAGCACTTTTTCAAAAAGAACTCTTTCCTTCAAAGGCACCGACAGCAACTTTACACTGTCGAATTGTCTAACACAAATTTCTTTTTCTTTTGATTTATACCATTACCTATACAAATTTTATTATTCACTTTAAATAAATTATTATATATATTAATGACTTTATTATACAAACTCATTTTATATAATACTATCATTATTCAACTTAAATGAATTATTATACATATCAATAATATTTAAATTAAATAATAGAAATATTTTACAAAATAAAATCGTTAACATACATAATAACTTATTTAATATGTATAATAAAACTCATATCAACAACAATATCAATAATAATATCTCCATAACATTTTCCTAAAATTTTATACTGATTTCTAATAAATAGAACCAATTGCAGAACTTAATACATTTATTAATAATTATCTTTCTCGGTATTAACAACTCCTTTGTCTATAATAATATTCCACAAAATAAAGATTATCCAGGAAAGCCGCAGTTTTCTTATAACAACAAAATAAGAATAATATATTGCCTCTTTTTCTTCTTCCTTATTTTCTATACTCCTATAGATTTTTTTTTATTATTTTCTATGACCAATATCTACTCCTAACTTGCATAACTTTTTGCAAACATACAAAATTTACACTTTAAAACGGGGCAGTTTCATAAAACCTCCCCCACAAAACCTCAAAATGTTCACATATATCCCTGCAAAACAAGAAAATATCACAAAGACCCAAACCGAAAGTTGAAAATATCAGAGGTAACCCTGCAACACCTGGAAAATTGCTTACATCCCCCCCCCCCCCCCCCCCCCGCCTTTTCTTCAAAAGCTGCCCAGCTGCCCAAATTTCTTCCTTCCTCTTTAAGCATTTGCAGGGATATACATTTTAAATATTTCATCTTTCTAATAAGGAAATGAACCAGTTAATTTAATATGATCCAGGGTGGGTCGAAGACCATATTTCTCAACTGCCTTATCACCGAGCCGAAAGCCTTCCCCATAAGCAGGAGAACTATCAGTTTCAATCTGATTCTTGAAAAATTCACCAAGCTTCTTTTCAAAATCAGATTTGGGCCCTTTCTTTGAAGATGCCGACGATGAAGATGTCGAGGCTGATGTTGATGCAGTGTGTGTGATGGTGGTGCTTGAACCTGATGTAATTTCGGATACAAGCCACATGTGAGCCATAACTTGGCAAATGCCTTCTTCAACCTCAGGACTGAGTGATCTAAAACCTGGATGCCGAAAAAAAAGAGATATTATGCTTATTTTCCCTGCAATCTGTAACACCCAATACCAATTATCCAATCATTGGATATAGAGTGATGTTTTTATATAGTATACCAAACAAGAATTTAAATTGCATTAAAAACGAAGTAATGCTACATAAGATGGCATTCTACAGAGAAATGGTACAAACTATAATGTAGTCCAAAAAAAATACTACTCTACAGGGAGGTGTTATGTACAGATTGTCTGATGTATATAAAATGGTATCATACGTAATTATGGTATATATGATACAGAATTATGGTATATTGCTTAGCAGGTGTTCTTTCCTCAGGTGACAACAGTCAATACGCATTTTAGTATAGCTTTTCAACAAATCATGACCTCTTCACTCAAATTCGAAGGTAAATGGAATAACGGAAGTTAAAGTAAAAGAAGAAAACAATAATGTAAAAAGAAATGTTACCCTTAAGACGGAGCCATGCATGCATCATTTCATGAGCCAGTATGGAACCAGTCAGCAATCTGCAATGTTAAATCAGCAGGTAAATATACACCAATACAACAAATACAACATGTCCTGACCACATACTGATACCGGTTGGCTATCAAGGATTTAAAATTCTGCCTGCTTGCCAAACTTTCGGCTGTATGTTTCATTCTCGAGTATTAGGCAGGTACCACAGCATACTCAGTACCAATTCCCCAAATTTTCAGTCAATTATTGTTTATAACTAGTAATTTCTAATTCCATACATGCTGAATTTATCCAAATTTTGCCTTAAATGTCTCTCATTTGTGCAACATAGCCTCAACTTAACCTGATTTGACTTTTATCCTCCCATTCATAACAAAGGCTCCAAGAAAAGGCAAAGGAGATAATACCAAACACAAACAAATATGGCCAAACAAGTAGAGCAACTACTGCACCTGGTGCTACAACAATTCTGTACTGCTATTTATTGGTAGTTGGTAACATCAGGTACAACTAAATTGCAACTAAAATTGCAGTAAATTGGTAACTTCAGGTGTAAAATTTACCTCGGTAGCCCAAAGAGTATCAAGATAGCAGTAACTTCACAGCGACGCACAAGTCTGTGAGGCCCTGTCACCACATCTATGATTTTATTTCCAGGCCCAATAACTGGTCTCCGCAAAATCTGAACATTGCATTGAAATCACCATTTCAGATGTACTTACATAATTTAAATAAAATATACCACACGGGGTAAAAAGTGAACTTACTGTTCGAACAATCTGCTCTTCAGAGAGGCAGAGACCTCTTGTCTCAGGAAGATGGTGATGCCCCTGCAATTAAATTTAAAAATATATAATATTCAAAGTAGTACTTTATTTACAAAAAAGGTTTCCATAGTATCATTCCTCCAGAAGAAGGTTATTGTAATAGACCGATAATTGGATAAAATTCAATTTTGTGGTACACCCACATGCATATTTTTCCCATACAAAATTGATTGCTAAAACTTTTTCTTCAGTCATGAAAGTTCATAAAAGTACATCATTTGTTTACGAACTCTTATGAGACAAATTGAACTTTCTTCTATATGATTTAGCTTTCCATCTTTCCATCTCGTGACTATCTTGTGTGATTATGACAGGTTTCGTTAGAAGCTTTCTACAAAAGCTAAATACATAAGCAAAATAGTTTAAACTAAATGATAACAATAGCACTACAGCAGCAAAAGGATAATATATATAGATTTTGTACAAGAGGCAATCTATTGAATTTCTGTTTGCCCGATTGTATTAAACAAACTGAAAGTACTGCCCATGGGAAAACAGAAAATCGAGTAGATGTATATACTGCAAAAGATATAACTAGAAAAACTTTCAGGTAGCATAGTAATGACTTAATAAATAAAATTGTACCATTTTTTCTCCTTCCATGGCTTCATTGAGGGCTTGTCTTTCTACGAGAAGCAAGGGCACTTGCTGCTCGACCTTCATATTCAATCCCTCATAGAACTCCTGAATGTCTATGTATAGTGGCTGGCATTCACCATTCTCCATAATTGCAGAGTTAAGGCATTCTAGACAAAGCTTCCTTCCGTCGTCCAATGTTATATACTTTACATCCTTTGGCTATTTTGTTTATATTTCATTTTTTTTCACATGCAGAGAAAACAAGGAGTCAGAAAATATATTGACTTCTGCTTTTGGTGCTGTTATTAGCTAATGTGGATTTTATTGCCAGAAATAGGCTTAACAAGACCAATGTGATCTAGGGATTGCAGTTAACCCCAGGCTTGCTGTGCCCACCTGCCCAGCCCAACCTAATATGATAATTGAATAATGTTATTGTAACTATTATCATTAAAATGTATATTTCTTGTACTTGCATATATTTAATTCTTGATCAGTTAATTTTTAAGTTATTATAATGTTGTGATATATTTTTATGGATTTAAATGTAACAATGATGAAAAATTCATATTATAGACTGTATGATTAAAGTAGACTTGCTCAAAGACAGTTATATCATTTAGTAATATTCAATTTAATATTTGAAATGTAAGCTTGAGAATTCAAAGAAAAGATATATGGTGAATAGCTAGGCCGGGACAGGCTGAGCTGGAACTGTAAGTGTCAGGTGGGGACTGAACTTTTAGGTTCAAATCACATCTATTGGACAGGACAGGCTGAAATTTTGAGACAACAGTCCAGGATTGGGCATCGTGCGAATTCAACCCAACCTGGCCCCATTGACATCCCTATACCAGTCTGGTCATTACCATGATGGCATACAGCTGCTGGGATGTCTTGGTCCCAACCAATGTTCTGATCCTTGTTATATGTCGCCGTTAGATGTCAGAAGCATTATCCAGAGAAAAAAACAACGCACAAGATGACTAATACCAATATGGTACAAATGGAGGATATCATGTTATTAATGACAGGCCAGGTTGTGCACCTACTGATATGATTTTGTGACATTTTATCATGCATTGCCCAGAAACACTTAATGTACCTATCCAAAAATAATATGAATAATGTCCTATACCCTTGCTTATCCATTGTATTCACTTATCCCAAAATACCCAAAAATGAGGGAAGGAATCATTTGGACTTTTTCAGTTGAAACCAGAAAAGGAGAAGCATTTGGAATATTTCTTATCTTGAAGACACAACACAAACACTTCCCCTGTAAAATAAATAATTAAAGAAGGCTAACCTCCAGTCGCTCACAGCTACAACACCTAGGAGTACGATCATCCTCATGAGAAGGGCAGTATTTCTGCATCCAAAATGGGTGTGCCCGGTATTCTATCAACCCATTTGCATTTGTTGGTATCTACATGACAAAAAGTATCTATCATAACTATATATCCTTGATAAAGTGGTCATAATATCACTATTGTTTTCACCATACTTCTTTATTTTTGGTTTTGCTCTCTGTTGCTTAGTAGTCAATTTTATGTAACAATATCCATGTTGCAACTGTTAACAAGGTCATTGATAATGTTACCATTCTGGTCATATCCCGGTACTTATGGTACAGGATCATTTTTGGGACCATACAGATTCTAACTACTGCAAGTTCTGATTTCTTTTATCCACAAATTTGCTGGTATAAACATGTTTATATGGTACTTGCATGAAACTCTATAACATCTATCATCTACCAACATAAGAGAACAAATATAAAAGTTAACAGAGAATACATACAAAGTCCTTGCACACATCACATTTTGGGTGGTAGAGCTCCCGGTAGCATTTCTTGTGGTAAGGATGGTCTTCATGCATGGAAAACTGTGCATAATAGTTACTCTTTTCATTTGAGAGATGATATCAAGATGAAGTTATATTGGTTATTTCTTTTTTCTTTTTTTACTTTACCTCATAATCAGATATCGGTTTCTCACAAGCATCACAACGGAAGCAATCTGGGTGCCACACTGAATCCATGCAACTCAGGAACCGACCCGGCCCAATTGGGGTTTTACACCCAGCACAAATTCTGGATGTATATAATTTAATGAGATCAGGTCTTGTCTAGGTATGGCTAAAGCAGTATAAAAATCAAATATACTGCTACAGAAGTTTGAAATCTCAGTGGTATAGACAATAAAGCATGCACTGATACACTTTCAACAATTTCCCATTTCTACACTCGTTTAGAATCAAGTTGATTAAAGAGTAAAGACTTAATAAAGGTCCAAACTCCTAGAAAAATTTGGACCCACCATCAGGTAAGGGGAATGGAAAGTTACTTTATGATCGTCAGATTTGCTCCTAACCACCCCAGACCAAACAAAGCTCAATTTGAACCAAAATACACTGCATGTTAGCTTTCAGTTTTCTTATTTCTTTTAACGAAAACCAAACAATGAAGCCATTGCAATATGGAAAAGCTATAAACAGTTAGTGATCTTCAGTTTTATGAACAAACAGGGTGTACAAACAACACAACCTTCAGGGCAGGAGACAGATTACAAGAAATCTCAGGTGTTTTAGAAGAAACAAGGACAACATAGGTGAAGTCTGAAAGTATACTAAATAACTTACAAACCCAGAAAATGCTATGGAAATTGTACAAGAATTAATACCTCTGACCATTTGGAGGTAGAACAGCAGCCGCTGGTGGACTTTGAGGAGTTTGCCCATTTTGCTGAGGCGGAGATTCTGCATTTAGACTTTCCTGCAAGGCCTTTGCAAGCATCTCATCTTCTTCCAGCTGATGAGCAGTTTCTAACTCAAAAATTATAACATATGGAATCAGAATAAATTAGTAAAGTTAAATAGGTAATTTTTTGAGGTATATTTATTTCTTAACAGCAGGGAAGTTGCCTCATGTCACAAGAGAAAATGCATAACCTGACAAAATCAATATGCTTAAAGAGAATGCTCGAAGTTCAGTTTTCTTAATTTCTTATACAAAATTTACATGGGACTTTGGCTACAAACAAGATTACCATTCCGATATCTATACCTCGTCAGACTTGACTGATTTGTACCAGACATATACTGTTTTTTGCCAGTACAATATTCTTGATTTTTGGGATTTACTACTTGGAAGGAAAACAAAACAGAAAAAAGAAGAAGAGAAGAAGGAGAAAGAGAAGTCAGGTATGCAAGGCCGAATCAGTAGTGTGGAACAGGTATCAACTGAAACTTAGGCCGATCAACACAGGTACTTGAAGTAAAGAACTAACCAATTGGCTCTTTTCCCTTTTGCTGTTCTTGCTCCACTAAAGATAAAGCAATAGCACGGTTTAGGTCGTCCATCTCACTTTCCGACTGCTCATCCTATGGAGTTCGTAAAAGTAAGGATTAGAAGGGCCAAAAGTACAAAAGTCCTTGCAATAGATCCATTAGTCAAGCCAACAAATACAGGTTTAATCAGACTTCTCAAAATGAAGGAATTCAACCAGATACATAGAAGCCAGTACCATACAGTCAATCATACCTCAGAAACCAGTACCATACAGTAAATTTTACCTTTTTCCACCCTAATGGAAAATGATTAAGCCTCAACTGGACACAAAGTTGATTGGAAACTTATGAAGCAGCAAAATATACAATACTAAGTAGGAGCAGGGCAGCCTACATACTGAAACAGTCGTTCCATGTAAGGGAACAGTGCTGCATTGAGCTCACAGCAGAATGATATTGAGGCACTGCTTTGTAGCCCATTGCTGTCAAGGTTGTACAAACCCGGTAAAAGAAAACACTGTACTGGTGTTACTAGTGCGCTCAAAGACGTACCCGTACAACAAGGTACAGTAATATTTCTTTTTTAAGAAAACAAAAAAGAACGGATGTATGTATGAGACTCACAGTATCATGAAATCTTCCAGAGTACTGTCCCCTTGAGATCCTGCTATTGCTTGCTACTTTAAAAAATTTGCTTAACCAACCCATCCTTTAAATTCTGCTATTGCTTTCACCTGCGCTCCTTAAAAGGGACACAAATTATATCAGCATGTCCAAAAATTACGATCTTAATTGGATTATCTACACGCTCAACAGTCAACACCAACAGATTCACCAATAAAACCAAGAATAGAAAGAGGAAAATATTGTATATTGTCAACGATGTTGTCAAATTAGTAAAGGTACAATTTTAGAGTTTTATTAGTTCAAGATTGGTTAGTACAAACAGAGTGAGGAAAATTAAAATTGAAACTTAATGGTGTGCTACACTTTCATTCAAGGATGATTCAGAATCAACTAGCAGGCTCAAACTGAATTAAAGTTAATCGATGAGAATTTCATGTAGACAAAGATGTTTATAACATGCCACAATTCTCCTCTATGTAAAAGATATATATAATAAATTTGGCATAAAAAGCATCGGAGCAGATAACCTTCCTACTTTTATAACTAATCCTCAACTATTTATCAAGTGAATTTATAATAATAATTAGCCAGAAAGGAAAGTTTCAAATCCAGTTATAGAAGTCAAAATCTCCTTTACCTCAAAAAGAGCAAAATTCCTTCGATTGGAGTAGAATTAGTCGACAATTCAATCGAATTATCATCTAAACACGCCTAGAAACCGCGCAAAAAGCCCCAACCATGCGGAATTCGCGATAGAACCTTGCAACTTTCTTTCTTTCTCCTTTTTTTCTGGATGCTGCTCTGTTTATGGTTTTTTCTTTCTGTATGAGAAAAAGGAGGTGGTGAGGAAGAGGAGAGAGAAAGAAGAAGAACAAAAGGGGCTTAGAGAATGAGAATCTTCTCTACCTGACCCATAATGATTACTTCATAACAAGTGATAATTAACTTAATTAATTATGATGATCAAACCTAATACAAAAATCAAATTAACACCTAATGATAATGAATTTTGAAGAGAAATGAATAAATGATGGGAAAGTATGACGTTGACCCAAGCAACAATCCATCTGCAATACAAGTCAAAAAAGAAGGAATAAGAAACTGGGCTAACACTCTATCTCTCTCTATCATTAACCAATAGTCTCTCTCTTGTGGCGTCAACCTGTGTGTCCATTTGTGTTGCTCAACACTGATCTTCTCAGAAACCCTCCACCACCAACCCGCCAGCTAAAGCTCCATGGATGAATCTCGTTATCATTCCGTGTTATCCTGCGGCCATAACTGTCTGATCACCCGTGTGCCAGTACAACCCAGCCACACGAGAAACCCTCGTGCGAGAGAGAGCGCATATGCGGGTGTGTTGGCCAGGGGTTGCCATCACCGACGTCACAACGAAGCATTAAAAAAAAGGAAGGGATAAATAGATAGAAGTTGCGATGAAGAAAAGGTTCGTATTCGTATTTGACCCCAAATGGTGCGGCGTCTCTTTCACGCCTCTCTCTCTCTCTCTCTCTCTCTCTCTCTCTGTCTAATTGCATGACAGTTTCACCAAACAGAAACTATTGTTTAGGTCAGTAAAAGGCGCACATCGCACATGGCGCCAAAAGATTATTATTCGTTTAAGATTGCATCTGTCTGAGTGCTCAAATTCTTTTATGTAACAATTAGATAGATATTAATCATATGTAGTTAGTTATAAGGCACATTAGTTAGTTGTTGAAAAAACTAGTATTATTAATGCGGATGGATTCAACGGTTTCAATGTCGAATAGGTGTCAATTAGTTGTTTTTTTTTTAATTTAGAATGACAAAACTAATTGATTGAATAAATTAATATATAGCATAACACACAAAAACAAATTAAATAATTTTTATTTTTTTATTTCAATATGGATCGAGAGGTGATTAAAAAAAATGTCAAATTTTGACGATTTAATTCTCTTTCTCTCTCTTTTTTTTCTAAAACCTGACAATGATGGTCTTAAATGAGAATCGGAACGTCATCTCTATTAGACAATTACCAATTTAGACATGAGGCTCTTCTAATAATGTAAATAAAAAATCACAAAGATCTCTCTCTGAATATAGAAATGATGTCAAAATCTTACAAATTTTTTATGTATGCAATTAAAATGATATAAGACAAACATAACAATTTGAATTTATTAATTTAAGCAAAAATTAAGAAGTTATCGTGGTTTAGCATCAATGACCACTGACATTAGAATCCATATCCTTAATGATTTCTCTTCTTGTTAATTGATAATTTATGTACAGATAATAATCATTGCTATACTTTTTTCTTTGGATTATTTTATTAAGATGACTGAAATAACACAACAAATAAAAACATGTATCAATCTATTTTTCAATCATCTTAATTTCACAGAGAAAAACATATTTTGTGCACTCGGCATGTAAATAAAAACAGAAAGATGCACAGCAAGCACATAATACATCATTTTATTTCATATGCTTATTGATATTGCAAATAAAAGCAACATATATTTTAATCCTTTTTTAAATAAAAGAAAACCCTCAAATCCGGGGTACTATCACATGGTGGGAAAAACATATTCAATATTAGACTTATTATACTCTCACAAGAAGATAACAATTTTGAAAAAAAAAAATATATTCCATATAAAGTAAGAACACAAAATTAGTATGCTTTATTCTATTGTAAAATATAATGCATTTTGTAAAAGTATACACGCTAAAAAAAAATATATTTTTGCAATTAAAATTAAACTAGAGAATCAAATCAAAACTGCCCGTCTTGGAAACACTTCTCCTTCCAATCAGAATGCATTCCCTTCTCTCCAACATAAAAAAAAAAGATACTTATTTGATGCTCATTTCATTTGACTAGTTTGATTAGATAATGGAATGAGCGCATCCTTTTACACCAGCATCATGCAATCCCACTCGTCGTCTCTAACAACAACGACATCATAGAACCATTCTGCGACTCGTGTTATGTGCGTCTTTTGTTGTGAATAGAGACGCTACTAAAGTAGGAGCTTTGCTTTGAAAATTTTGCTGAGCTGATCATGTCATAGAAATCACAACCTGCTACTTGCTAGTGTTACCAACTCGATGATAATGCCACGCGCACATAGTCTCATTCTGATTCGTATTCTCTGTTGCGTTGTACCGTATAACATAATGTGTTATTCGTTCGATTATGTTGAGATTCGTATAATATAAATTTTTAAAAAAAATTCTCTTTTATAATTTATTTGTTTGTACGCTAGACAGCAGAAAATCAGGATCTATCTCAGTCATGGATTCCTCCACTTGACATGAGATTTCCTGAGTCTCACGTTATTTCAACATATTATATTGTTCTTTCTTTCTTTTTTTTTTAATTATGGTGACAGTATAATAATGATTGTGATGCAAAAGATTAGGTAGTGGAAGTTTTTTATTGTTATATATGTTATGCTTTCATTGTAGGAATGAATGTTTCAATAATACGCACTCATTTCTGATATAATGCAAAAAACAAAGAATGTCAAGATTTTTCATACCATATATGATGTGTACAACATTATAGAAGTAAAAGATAATACACGATAAATAATTTTTAAACAACGAGTAAACGATCGACTAAAAATTAGTTTAATTAAAATTATGATAAATGTAGTCAATGAGAAATCGAAATATTTTTTAGCTTCAAACAAAAAAAATATTTCATAAATTTTAAATCATACTCAAAAAGTACAAACAACATGAACACTAAATAACTAGCATCATTACAAAATTACAATACAAATGCGAAATATTCAAACAGTTCAGAAAAAGAAATGATACACAAAAGTATAAAAGAGGCTAAAAAGATTTGGGAAGGTTTTCTTAATATAAAAAATGTTCTTGCAACACAAAAGAGTGCAGTGAAAAATTAGAATGATTCAAAAATATTAAAAAAAATGAGAAAATCAATTTTTGGTTTAACTTTGCCTGACAGTAAGAAAAAAGAAGTTTATAAACAATACATTATTTTTTTGGAGAATATTAGTTAGTTTTAGTGACTAAAATAATACTATAACATATATGTATATTACTACAATATTGTACATTTTAGACTACTATTTCATGTTTTTCTTTTGTCAATCTTTTGAGTATAATATCATACTAATATACATAGAGTGGAGCTTGGTAAATTTATGAATGAATGGATTTGCATTTTTATGAACATAAATTATGTCAACTTGTAAATCTTTATACACTATCACTTATTTTTTCTGGTAGATCTTAGCATTCATCATCTATTATGTATTTTTTTTGTTAGCTATAATTATATATCTGTCTGCTGAAAATCTATAATTATTAACTATCAAAATTCAAATGTGTTATATGTATTTATGAAGATTTATATATACAACAGTTAAAATTGTATATAGTTAATTGTAATATATTTTCAGTTGATAAATACATGACTGTAACTAACAAATAAATGGTTTGACAGAAGGATGAATTGTTTATTATGTTCATTTTTTTTCTCGTTATGTCTTTTATGGCGTTAGGAGAAGAGAAATTTTGAGCCGATTTTTTTTATTTAAGAAAATTAATATTTAAAATTAAATAAATAAGAAAATCGGATGAGAAATTATAAATATAAGAGGGACGGATTTTGGAAATCCGTCTCAAAATATTTTTTTTATCGAGAGACGGATTTTCAAAATCCGTCTCCCAATAAAATATTAATTTTTATAAAAAATATTAAAATCGCATATCGGAAAGTCCGTAAAAAATGTTTAATATCAATTCGGATATATTATTTTACAAGCTTTCCGAATTGATATTAAACGTTTTCTACAAACTTTTCTATCAAAAGTTATGTCTATTTAAAGTTCGATGTGCGATTTTAACATTTTTTATAAAAATTAATATTTTATTTTTTGAAAATCCGTTTCTAAATAAAAAAATAATATTTTATTGGGGGACGGATTTTCAAAATCCGTCCCCTAATAAAATATTATTTTTTATAAAAAATGTTAAAATCGCGTATCAAACTTCAAACAGACATAACTTTTGATAAGAAAGTTCGCAGAAAACGTTTAATATCAATTCGGAAAGCTCGTAAAATAATCTATCCGAATTGATATTAAACGTTTTCTACAGACTTTCCTAACAAAAGTTATGTCTGTTTGAAACTCGATACGTGATTTTAGCATTTTTTTTATAAAAATTAATATTTTATTGGGGGACGAATTTTGAAAATCCGTCCCTCAATAAAAAAAATATATTTTATTGAGGGACGGATTTTAAACCCCCGTCCCTCAATAAAATATATTTTTTTTATTGAGGGATGAATTTTAAAAATCCGTCCATCAACTCGAGTTTTTCAAAAACTGTTTCCTATGTGACGGGGTTTCAAAATCCGTCCATCAATAAAAAAATATTTTTTATTGGGGGATAAATTTTAAAATCCCCTCTCACATTAAAATTTTATTTTTTATAAAAAAAAATTAAAAATACATTTGGGGACGTATTTTGAAAATCCGTCCCTTCTATATTTGTTATTTCTCATCCGATTTTCTTATTTATTTAATTTTAAATATTATTTTTCTTAAATAAAAAAAATCGGAATTTTGAGAGTAGAGAAGAAAAAAATCGGACATGCTCAAGACCCCATGCTTCAAGTAGGATTTTCTTATAAAAATCAGACAAAAAAATAAAAATAAAAATAATGTTCACTTATTGCCTAGAGCATAAAGTCTATATAATAATCTTATCACACCCCTTTTCTCTCTCCTATTTAGATTATCACTCACCTACTGGTGACAAACTGATAAAATAAAAAATTGGAGATGGATGGATGGATAGAAGTTTGGATAGACTTTTAATGTTTTGATCTTTACATATTGATTAATACATGCATGTGATTGAACAAACCATGAATATTTCTTGTTGTTCATATAATTGTAGCAAGTTTATGTATGAAGAATGAAGAAATCAAAGGTTTTGAGGAAGGAGAATGTTGTATGTGGTTTTGATTTTTTATCTTTAAACAAGGAAACTATGTTGCTAGCGATTTAAGTTTTTGTAATTCTAGAATCGAAGTTGTGTTTTAACTTTTTTCTCACAGGATACAAAATGAGAAATATGTTTTGTTTTCCTAGTTTAATATTGATGTCATGTCATTCCAAACAAAAATATTTTGCTTATGAAGTTTTTTTGTTTGGAGATTATTATGAAAGAAAACATATATGGTATGATTGTAAATAGCCTCTCTATACATAGAAGGCGCTGATAAATCCCAAATAGCTTCTCATTTAATTAATTAATGAATTAATTACTGGTTAATCTCCCTCTCTCCATAAATAAGATTTCTCAGACATTCTCTCCCAAATCCTTCTTCTCTTCTTCCCTCGGAAAAAAAGGAAAAAAAGAAAAGAAAGAAAAGAAAGAAAGAAAGAACAGAAAGAAGAGAAAAAAGGAAAAATGAGAAGAAAATAAGAAGGAAAAAGAAGAGAGAAGGGAAGGAAGAATCGATGAGAAGTAACTGCCTCCTCTTTCTGCCATTTCCGATAATCGATCCTGAAATCTCTGAAGGAACTCTCGACTTTGTGTCCCAATGCAGTTCTTGAGTATCAAGAACCTTGCAAGATCAGAAGGCGACTATTTCTTGAAAGGATTCAGACGAGCACAACCATGACTCTATAAGCTAGGTACGAATTTCTGAACATCTTCCCATTAATTTCTCTTTCGGTTTGTGAATTTCGGCGCCTCTTTTGGCTTTTCTTGGTGCATTTCTGATCAAGATTTGTAAATACGAGCACGTACCGTATGATCTTGGTTTGGTTGGCTGTTGCTCTATTTTGCGATCAAGACTCTGATTCTTGTCCATATTGTCTAAAGCACGCTTTAACTGTAATTCAAGATGAAATTCGTTCTAGGGTTTAGGGTTTAGGCGTATTAGTATGGTGGAGGTTAATATAACATGAGTCAATTTCGGTTTAGTTTATGTCTAACAGATTATTTGCAAAATCATGACCAAGTTGAGACAAGATCTGGGTCTAATTTGGGTTCAATTTTGCATGGTTGATCTTGCGAGACCAACTGATACATACCGGCTAAAATGGAACTGCAATGTACATACCTTAATTATATTCCTTCTGAGGAAATAATTACCAAGTGAAAAATATCACTAAGCTCATTTTCTTGTACAGGACATGAAGGGCAAAGATATGCAGTGATAAAATCAAGAGCTAATGAGAAAAGGAAGGAAAGGGAAATGAAGTACAACAAGAGAAAAGACTGAAAATGAAGGTACGAATTTCTATACTGTTTCTTTTAATTTCTTGATCAATGAATAATGTATTCAGTTTTCACTTTTATTCCTCATTCATACTTTTTAGCATTTATTTTGGCCTGGAATGATTAGTTTAGCTTCTGCATATTTTTTGGGGAACTACGATGGGGGTGATGTTTGTAAGAAAATTTAATTTTCAATGATTTTCTCATAGTGTGATTCAGAATGGGGTTATGCTGAGACCGGGTAGCTTGTTTGCGGGTTTATGTGATGTGATTTTAGTTGCTGAAATTAGATGAGCTGACACCACATGAGGAGTTCAATTCTTGTGCTTGTATTTACAACTGAAATCTAGCTTATTATAGATACAATAAGTAATTTCTTCTGAAAAAACATCAGTGAGCTCATTCTTTCTACAGGACAAGGGCAAAATAAGATGATGGAAAAGTAGAAGTAAGAAGGAAATAAGATGCGTAGAAGTAAAAGAAAAGGAGATAAGAGACAATGGTACAGTGGAAAAAGCTGAGTGATGAGTGAAACAAGATGGAGCAGGGTGAAAAATAAAAGAGAGAAAGAAAAAAAAGAATGAAAAAAAAAATTGAAGTAAGAAAAAAGAGATTGAAATCAGGAAAGGAAAAAAAAATGGGAAAAAAGCAGAAAAAAGAAAAAGAAAAAAATAGAAGGATGGAAGGAGAAAATAGATTGAAAAAGAAGAAGAAAAGAAAAAACGAAGTAAAAAAAAGTGATGGAAAATGAGTGGAAAAGGACAAAAAAGATTTTTTTTTTTTGCAGGATGGAATAAGAAAAAAAACAGTAAGAGGAAAATAGAAAAAAAGGAAAAAAGATGTAAAGTACAAGAAAAGTGATGAAAAAAATGAAAAGAAAATAAAAAAACGAATATGAAAAAAAGACGGGAAAAAACAAAAAAGTGCAGAAAAGAGAAAAGAGATCGAAATGAGGAAGGAAAAAAAACGAAAAAACAGAAAAAAGCAGAAAAAAGAAAAAGGGAAAACCTGAAGGATGGAAGGAGAAAAAAAGAAAGAAAAAAAGATTGAAAAAGAAGAAGAAAAGAAAAAACAAAGTAAAAAAAAAGTGATGCAAAATTAGTGAAAAGGGATAAAAAATGAAAAAAAAATGGAGCAGGATGGTAGGAAAAAAAACAGAGAGGAAAATAGTAGGAGGAAAAAAAATGTGAAGTAAAAGAAAAGTGATGAAAAGAAAGGGAAAAAAAAGAGAAAAAGGATTAAAATAGGGAGTAAAAGAAAAGAGATGAAAATGATGTAGGGAATAAGGAAAAAAACGAAAAAAGACAGAAAAAAAGAAAAAAGAAAAAAAAATAGAAGTCAGGAGTTGATGACGGTGAAAAGATATGGAGGAGGATATGATGAACGGACAAAAACATATGATCAAGGTCAGAGAAAAAGTAGAGAATGACAATATGACAAATATACCAGATATACGAACATGCTGGGAAAAAGGTAGAAAATAAAAAGATAAGAGGACTGATCTTCAACACAGGAACAAGTAGGAGACAAAAGATAAAGCAGAAGACAAGCTTATGAAGAATGATGAAAGGAGAACAATTTATCAGTTCGAGAAGGACATAATAGGAACAAAATGAAGGAGAAGATGTGCTGAAGAAGAATGATGAAATGAGGCATCAGGAATCAAAAGGTGTGAGTATCGATGACGTTGTTGGCATCGAGAAAAAAACAATTTCAAAAGGTACTAGTCTGAACTTGACCTACTAAATGTGAGAAAAAGTTTAATGAAATGGAAAGATGTAGAAGGAAAACGATTTATCAATGACGAGTTATGAAGGACAATATGACAAAGATATGAGATATATGAAGAAGGTTGGAGAAAAGGTAGAAAACAAAGTTATGACATAGAGATGAGGTATATGGACCATGGCTACAGGAAAAACAAGTAAAAATAAAAGTGATATGAAGACTGAGCATCAAAAGAGAGATATTAACAAGAAAAAGGTAGGAGCCCGAAGATAAAAGGAGGAAGAAAATAACAGAGAGGGTGAGTAACAAGAAGGAGACACCAGGAATCAAAGTAACTACAAAGTTCAGGGGAAAGAAAAGATGACATTTTGGAAGAAGAAAAGATATCAGTTCATCGTCAAGTATTATAGCACTTCTGGGCTTCAGCTTTATGTGGTACTTTCTTGATCTCTCTCCTTTATTATATCTAATAAAAAAAAAGAAGATGAAAAAAGACGGAAAAAAACAAAAAAAATGCAGAAAAGAGAAAAGAGATTGAAATGAGGAAGGAAAAAACGAAAAAAAATGGAAAAAAGCAGAAAAAAGAAAAAGAAAAAAAACTGAAGGATGGAAGGGGAAAAAGAAAGAAAAAAGATTGAAAAAGAAGAAGGTAAGAAAAAAACGAAGTAAAAAGAAAAGTGATGGAAAATTAGTGGAAAGGGACAAAAAAGAAAAAAAAATGGAGCAGGATGGAAGGAAAAAACAGAGAGGAACATAGAAGAAGGAAAAAATGTGAAGTAAAAGAAAAGTGATGAAAAAAATGAAAAAAAGAAAAGAAGAAAAAAAACCAAAAAAGACAAAAAAGAAAAAAAATAGAAGTCAGGAGTTGATGACGGTGAAAAGATATGGAGGAGGATATGATGAACGGACAAAAACATATGATCAAGGTCAGAGAAAAAGTAGAGAAAGACAATATGACAAATATACCAGATATACGAACATGCTGGGGAAAAGGTAGAAAATAAAAAGATAAGAGGACTGATCTTCAACACAGGAACAAGTAGGAGACAAAAGATAAAGGAGAAGACAAGCTTACGAAGAATGATGAAAGGAGAACAATTTATCAGTTCGAGAAGGACATAATAGGAACAAAATGAAGGAGAAGACGTGCTAAAGAAGAATGACGAAATGAGGCATCAGGAATCAAAAGGTGTGAGTATCAATGACGTTGTTGGCATCGAGAAAAAAACAATTTCAAAAGGTACTAGTCTGAACTTGACCTACTAAATGTGAGAAAAAGTTTAATGAAATGGAAAGACGTAGAAGGAAAACGATTTATCAATGACAAGTTATGAAGGACAATATGACAAAGATATGAGATATATGAAGAAGGTTGGAGAAAAGGTAGAAAACGAAGTTATGACAAAAATACAAGGTATATGGACTGGCTAGAGGAAAAGCAAGTAAAAATAAAAGCGATATGAAGACTGAGCATCAAAAGAGAGATATTAACAAGAAAAAGTTCAGAGGAAAGAAAGGATGACATTGGAAGAAGAAAAATGATCAGTTCATCTTCAAGTATTATAGCACTTCTGGGCTTCAGCTTTATGTGGTAGTTTCTTAATCTCTCTCCTTCAATATATTTAATTTTGATTATTTTTTATCATGATACTAACACTTTTTCCAAGTTTTTAACTCTGCCTATGTCATTGTAACGTAGCCGGTCTCAAGCCCGGATTGAAGGAGGAGAGGAAACTTGCAAATCTTATAAAAAAAAGGAATGAAAAAAAATGAAAAGATATGAAGAAAACTGGTGTTCATAGTTAATGAGTCCATTAAATCAATATAACTTGGGGTGAGTTTACATTTGATGAGGTCTGCAGGTATGAGTTTCAGGTCTGGTACTAGTATGTACCAGCTGCAACTGAACACGGCTGAAATTGTATATATTGTTTGCAAGAACACATTAGAAGTTTAACATGTCATCATATTTTGGTGATTGTCATAATTGCGAGGGTTGATGAGAAAATTGGAAGAAGCTCTGTTTTGACCTTGTTTAGCTGACGACAGGAAGGGTATTTTATCTGACTCTTTTTTCTTAGTTTATTGTCTCTATGTAATCTATTTTCTTATATGAGTTGCAACCCTGGTATAAACTTTAATTTGACATGTATAAATTAGTGGGTATTGTATAGACTTATGAATGATGTGATTGATTTCTTGGCTAATATAATAATGCAGTTAATAAACAAACTGCATTATCAATAAACTGTCATTTCAGGCTAGATTTGGTCTTGATTCAGGTAGACACACCCTTAAACTATTGCTTGTATCATTTGCATGGTTCAGGCAACTGATACATAATTAGCTTATGGATTACTTCAGTTGAAGCACACAATTGCTTGTTTGAGCATTAAAACATATCTGATTCTTTTAAATCTGAATAGTTGTAATAGTAAGCATGCTTGAAAAATGAGTTAAAGCCAGCTTATTTTAGGTTTATCTCCTTTCTGGCGTGGCAGAGGGGATAAACAAGCCGCCATATTTGCGGGCCACCAAATTGTCATCAGATACTCGCTTACCATGGATGTTGGTAATATCTTTCTTACCCACTTTTCAACAAAATAATATTTTACTTGACCGTTGCATACACTTGTAATATATGTCCGCTGCCTGCTGGTGTGGCCATTTGTACATGAGAACACCACCAAAAATTTGTTTCTTGAATGCTAGTGTTGTCCATTTGTTGAAAGGATATCATTATTCAACACAACTGATATCTTTGAGACCAAGGATGGAATATTGTCAAGTGATCAAGTGATTTCTGGTGAAATCCTATACTGCTATGCACAAGTAACTATGACCAGCCATATGAAAAGGCCATGTTGGCTTCTCAAGAAGTTGAAAAGTATGTTGTCAGAAAAACATGGAAACAATTCTGATAAGGATGATAGTAATGACCAGCTATACTTAATCTTCTCTCCTTTCCCTTTTTAAGTTTTAATTTACTACTTTAGCACAAAGTTATGACCTGTGAGGTTAGTTCATGTAGCTTTGTTATTCTTTTTCTTTTTCCTTTCCTCTTTTTCATTGGGCAACCTTATTTTTTGTTTTGAGTTGCACATGCAATTTTGAAGGAGACCAGGTACATTGGCTGTGAAAATTTTCAGATTAGGGCAAATTTTTTTGAGGATGACAAAAGTTGCGAATAAGGAAACAAAATATTCAATTAACTAATTGCCATCTATTTATTTGTTTCTTTTATTCAGGATATGGTTGAATTTATTTCTATAAACAAATTGTTATGGTTTTCCCGTCTGAGTTGAGCATGCATGATTTCAAAATTTGATCCAAACAAATTACTTCCGAATCAAAGTTGATCTATTTCACTAGTACAGTCAGAAAGGATCCAGATTTCTTTCCTATGATCCTGTGCAGGGTGATAGTTACAGATGAGATCTAATCTAAGATAATATTTTATCCAATTTGATCATATTCTTTTCCCAATCAAATATTTAGGTTTTAGGTACAGTGCCGGAGTTCCTACAAACAATGTCTGACAAGGTATTGCAAAGTGACTTCGCTATCATAGCTGCTATTCTGTGGTCAATTTGGAAATCAAGGAATGAATGGATTCATGTGAAAAAAAAAAGACCTCCACTATTGCCATTTTAAACTGGGGGTATCAGCAAGTGATTGTGCACCATGAAACAGAACTATTTAGAGCAACCGATCCAAACCTACTCAACCAGTGCAGAACAAAGAATGTCTGACAGCTTTTTGTGATGGATCCTGGAACCTGAGATTAGGGGGGTGGGGCTACATTATATATAAGGAAAACACTCTTATAGAATACTCATGTGGTGACCTTGTATCAAACAGCCCTATGGAGTCTGAAGCTTACACGCTTGCAAAAGCAGCTAATCAGATGTTGGCTCTACAGGCTTGCAAACCAGTATCATACCCAGATTGCCGGTTACTGGTTCAAGAGATCGACAACTTAAATCAGGAGGCAGGAAACAATTGACTGGAGAGCAGAGCGCCAGGTCTTTGAACTACTCGACACGCTCAGGAAACTCAGAGGTGTAGAAATCAGGCATGGACCATGGCAATATAATTCTCAGGCGCACATTCTGGCAGTAAATGGAAGAACCACGCAGGAAACAGTTAAAGGATATTACTTTCCAACCTTCAAGCCACCTTGAACCTCACACATGCAAATCCAATTGGGCTGCGCACTTGCTCAAATTGCTCCAGCAAAGTACATGATGTGTTTGTTAATATTTACTATGTTTTTTGTTTTGTCTTTTCTAGTACTTCTTTAGATAGCAAGTAGTCAGAGTAATACAGCTAGGTTGCAGTTAGTCAGAGGTGTTCTTTAATGTCTTTTCTTTTTTTTTAAATAAGCTGGAGTTTTTTACTATTATGCAAGGAAGCTTGTAATTGGAACTAATTTTTTTTTTTTGATATAAAGGCTTTCGTTAATTCCAATATTTATTTCTTTTCAAAAATCTCTTACGAGATTTGAATCTGTATCCAATTGGAACTAAGCAATTGAGATTTCACGCTACGGCCAATTTAACAGAAAAAAAAAATTCAGGTTTCAGTTACAGTGAACAGAAATATGATTTGGGATGAGGCGTGTTATAGAAATTACGATTTCTAGAGCTTGTTAATTCCGGCCCAAGCCCAAAAAATTCTAAATTCTAAATTCTAAATCCATGAAAAGTCAAGACTCATATATCAGATGTGATCCTGGCCGTTCAATCCACACAACATTCCTTCTTTTGCCATTTATTCCCCTACCGACTGGATCGACTCCTTCTCAGTCTAGGGTTTTGCTCGCCACAAAGGTTTTGGACTAAAAAGAGAAAGATCAAATAGAGAGAGAGAGATGTTTCAGCTACCGAGGAGGCCGGACAAGGCGACGGCGTACAAGCAGCTGAGGAGCCACCTTACGATCATGGGATCGTGCATCGTCGCGATCCGTGTCACGCCGTACATCCTCCATTTCCTCACGAAGGAGAAGGAGGAGCTCAAGCTTCAACTCTGAGATTCCCGTCTTTTCAGGTCACCTCTTTTCTTTTTTCTTTTTGTTTTCTACGAACATGAGCTGATTCTTCTTGGATGATTGCGCTGTGCACGGTCGATTCATAGGGAAAGTGGAAATTGAACACGAACTTGGTTTGATCTGTCTAGTCTAGGTCGTATCTTGTTCACTTTCCTCAAGATGATTACACCGAGTACCTTGCTTTTCTTTTCTTCTAATTTTACATAAACGAACTAAGTTATGCAAAACACAAGATCCATGGTCAATCATTTTCTGTCTTAGAAGCTAATTTCTATCACCGCCAGACTTATGTCTGGGTACTGATTTAATGAAATGGACCTAGTTATGGCGCCAAATTACATGCTTCACCATGTCTGATATTATCTCTGTAGGGGAAGAAAGATCAAGCTCCAAGCCTTTAATCTTAGTGATTAATTTTGATGAATAGGACATACAATTTCATCCCTTTCTAACATTGCAATTTAGTATCTAAGTTGTCTCATGATATGAGGTTGCAAAGATAGTTTTTCTTGCATTTAATTACTATTAGCTGATTCAAAGACTTCTCGGGGGAGGGTTTCTTTGAAATTTGTAATTTTCCATGTCACAGTGATGGTCTATGTTTTTCCAAATTTAAATTTGTTTCTGCTGGAGGCATTGTACCTTAAATATATGAAATTTTCTTTTCATAATATAATGAAAATGATTTTTTTTTTAAAGAATCTCCTTGCCTCCTCAGATTGAATATTTGCTTTCTGTCCTAGAATTACAGTGTAGTACTGAAAGTTCTAATAAGTAGGCAATTATTTTCCTTCAACACAATTACACTGACAATAATGCTGAGTGGCTTTAATTTTGTTGAGTTGTTTGGTCAGTGCTCTTTAGTGTATTATCCGTGTTGGAGGGGAAGACTGTAATTAGTAAACAAAGTCTAATTGGGTTTAATTGGTCCCTGATGCTGACATTACTATATCTGCATTCGAAGGAAAAGCAATGAGTTGGTACAGTTAGGTCTAATTGGGTATATGTGGGTTCATGATACTGAAACCATAAGACTTTTCCTGTTCTGCGTCTTTAATTTTTTAGTTTTTGTTGTTACTTTATCAAGTTGACCATTTCATTTGGGTTCTGTTTGGGGTTATAATGACTAAATCTGGTCTTGATTGAAGCATGAAGCATGGATCTGAAGTCACACATGAAATATTCTCTGTTTTGTAAGAACTTGCTGATACTAATGGGAAAAATAAAAAGTGGCCAGTGTATCATTACAAGAGTGGTGATAACTAGCCTCTGAAATCTTATCTGCCACCTATGTTTTTCATGAAGATTATCATAATTTATATATGCATGGCTGCACCTTCTATCGATAATGTTTAGCAAGGGCATGCCATTATGGGATTCACATTGACTGTGGAGGTCTTTTGTCTTTTTTATTTCTGGCCGTTTGGATTACAGTGTTGTTTATTTGATTAACCCAAGGTTGATCATGCTTTCAAAATCAACTTTGGACCCCACATTACAGAACCAATAGGAAACAGAGGAGAAGTGCCTTCTAGTTCTTAGCATGTTGCTGTTTGGGTTTTCTGCATACATCAGTGTGCTCATATTTGGTTTGAGCTATGGATAATTTACAGACTGAAACACCAGAAAACATTATACTAAGTGCCTGGCTATTTATTTAGTTCCTTATACTGTGAAAATTTTAGTATAATTAAACTAAATGAGCACTTTCTTTTTCTCTACAGGTGAAGATATTTGTCGAATATGCAACTGTGATATTCCAAGTGGTATATCTGCTGATGCTGATTTTAGTCATTTCCTTTATAAGCGCCGTGCTTGATATTTTTCTCTCGTGCAACTATTTAGCTAGCTTTTCTATTTGTAAGATTTAGTCGTTTGATTTTTACCTGTTTATGCTTGATAAGCCAGCCTGATGCTTGGTCTGCAATACTTTGCGCATAATGATAGAATATGGGTAATTTTTTTTAAATATGTTTATTTCATTGAAATTTACAGCCTGAGGATATTCCATACCTAGAGTGACCTCTTTTTAGTGCCTCGTTCTATTATAGTTCCTATTGTTTATATAGTATATACTCCCGTATATCTATAAGATTTCTCTTGAAGAGATGCAACCAGATGATATCAATAATAATGAATCTATATTTTTCATATATGCTGTTTGTATTCTAGAGGTAAATCCTTACCCCGTTCTGTGCTAGAAACCTAAATAAATATGGGTTGCGACACAACTAAATTTGCCAAGTAGCGGACTAACGCAAGCAAGAGTTGCTTATTCTACAAAAGCGGGCCAATAAATAGAACAAAGCAGAATGTACCTCCTATATTAATAATATAAAATAATAAATCCAACTCTATCTTTCTACTTATTCTTTCTTCCTGTGTTGCATACAATCTAATAAGGGAAAGTTATACTAAACCAAATAAAATTGGAATCATGGGTAATGTTAAACTGGAGGAATATTTTTGATAGAATTTGTACTCAAACAAAAACTATATAAGGAAAATGGACAAAGTTAAACCGGTATTGCTAGTATTGACTAGTAACTAACAAATATTCCACCTATAAAAGCTGACTGTTCAAGTCTTTGCCGAGGGTTGCTCTGAAGCTAACGAAAAAAAATCTAAACTCGGTAAGAAATGCTAAATTTGAATGGTGAAGTTTCCGGCTACAAGTCAGTGTGTGATAATATATCCCTTCGACGCGTTATTAGTCTAAAACAGAAGTTATCAATTGCAACGCAGCATACTCTTGAAAAACGTGAGGCATATAGGGGAAGACAATTTATTACGAACTATCCTTCTCTCCCCTTCTTTCTATAAATCTTACACATTTATCCCTTCTGAAGAGCGTGCGCAATTGATGGAAAGTGATGAAATGTAACTTATTCAACATACAATTCATATTTGTTAGTACTTGATTATATTAAGAAAGTGATCAATTTTTTTTTGTAAGGGTACCACTTACCTGAAAAATCATTCGGATAGTTCTTACGGGAACTAAACATATATTTCTACGAGATTAATTTTCATTTATGCTAGTCATGTGGTCTGAGGAAGTGAACAAATTGATTGGCAAATATTCAAATATTATATTTGTTCATTACTCTGAAAATTATCATTCTAGGCTTACTGATTAAATGTGTCAATCATAAGTGACCGTCATAAAAGACACGAAATATTTAGAGTTCACAAAAAATCACATAAATTAATTATCCAAGAAAAGATGAATTGTACAACTCTAGATAATTGGGAATACGGATGGGAAGTTTAATATTCAATCTTTGTTATGAATAAGCGAAGTTCAATTAAGAAAAGTGTATACATATTGAGGACTAAAGAAGAACATGAGAGGAAAAAACGGATCATATTTTAAACATTTTTAAAAGAATAAAGATAAATTAACCAATGTAGCATAACGGTCATAGTTGCTTTCTTTTTTCCAAAATATTTCAATTGCGTCGCATTGAATTAAAAATTATAATAAATTTATAACTACGTCATTCTATAGCGAAATGTAAGTTTAAATCTTATAAGAAAATATTGGGAAAATTCATCTAGTCCTTAAATTTTCTTAAAAAAATCAGATTGGTCCCTTAATTTTTATTTGCACTAAGTTGATTCTTAAACGTAAAAAAAAAAATCAAATTGATCCTTGAATTTTTTCAGAAAAATTAAATTGGTCATTAAATTTGAAATTACAATAAATAAGTCCTTAAAATTTGAAATAATGTAAGTTTTAGTCTCTGAATTTTAAAAAAAATTAAATTGGTTCCTGAACTTTCATTTGCATCTAGATGTGTCAATTATTGGTCCGACCTGACGAGTCGATCTTATTTAATCTGATCCGATATTCAGCTAATTATTTTTATAATAATAATAATAAAATGGTGTAAATAAGGATATAAATGGTCATGTTGGGTTGGGCTGATATTATTTTATTATTTTTTTAAATGGGTTAAGTTCGATTCAGATCAGATTGGGTCGGATTCAATCTAACTTGACCAACTTGAGACAAATAAAATTTTTATATGTGTTTGATTCAGTTTAAAAAAGTCATATCATGTTAGGTGGGATCAAGAATTGACACCTCTAGGTGTAAATAAAAATTTAGGGACCAATTTAATTTTTTTTAAAGTTCAAGGATTCATTTGGTATAATTTAAAGTTTAAGGACTAATTTGATTTTTTAAAAAAGTTTAAGGACCAGTTTATTTTTTTTAAAGTTTAAGGATTAACTTAGTACAAATGAAAGTTTACAAACCAATTTGATTTTTTAAAAAAAGTTTAAAAATTAAAAGGTGAATTCTCCCAGAACTATTTAAAAAGAAATAAACTTTGAAACTAACTGGAGCTTTTATTTAAAAAAAAAAGCTATAATTGCACAACTTTTATTTCAAAAAAATAAAAAAATAATCTACAACTGCACAATAGCAGACCATACAATTTTCTTGCTATTTCAAAAATATAAAAATCAGAAAATTTACAATGGAGCTTATGATGTAATATGAGACCATGATAGATTTAGAAGTACAATTGGAAGAATGCAGACCATCCATCCATCCATCCATCATTCCGTTCCGTTCCGTTCCGTTCCGTTCCGTTCCGTTCCGTTCCGTTCCGTTCCGTGATGAGGGGAAGCAGAACTCAATTTAAATTCGCAACAAGGTCGGCCGCCTGACCATACAAAGTGCTTAGACCTGACATTACCTCCTCTTTAATTTCCCTCTTGGCATAATAAAGCCTAGCTACCTACTACTACCAACCATCCCCTTTCTTTTTTTCATATTTGGTGCCTCCTCCAAATTTGAAAATTCCATTGTTGTTGTTTGGGTTTCGAGCTTTCGGTTTAATCATTCATTATTCGGTACGCATTGAATTATTTATTATCGACTGAGATATATAGGACTGTCGTTGTTATCCGAATTAATGTCATGTTATATTGTCATGTTGTAGTCTGTGGAGCTGAGTTTTATTTTCTAAGTCGTTTTATATATTTTTAAGTAAATTTGAAAACGGATTGGATCACGTTACGGTTGTAAACGGAGCGGATTCGGAATGAATAGTGTTTAAATCATATTTGTTTACTATTTTATGAAGTAAATATGAATACGAATATGAATATTAAACGGATATTAAAGTTCAAAATCAAATCCGCTTTAAACGGAACGCATATGCAATAGATACGGATTGTCATGCCTTAAATAAATGTACATTTTATCATGGACAAAAATAAAAAATATATTTCAAAATGAAATAATCGTCTAAAAATAACATTTTATTTGGCCAAAAAAAGAAAAAAAAATCCTGGAAGTGCGAGAGATTTCATTTCGAGTTTCTAGATTGTTCTCGCTATTGAGAACGACCAGGTTAAAATTAGATTCGTTGTCTCCTTGATTTTATTCTCTGCATTGGTTTTTATTCTCTTACGAAGACAAAACAAAACCTTGTTGATTTTATGGGGAATTTTGAAATGTGGGTGTGTTTGAATTTCAAAGCGAATCAACAAACTGATGCCTTACAAAAAGTTTGAGAGAAACGAAATCGTTATATTGCACGGTTTCTCTCTTAATTAATGTCAGATACATAATTTATTTTAAGTAAATAATACAAATGATGCGATGTTAGATAAGTAATTTATTTTAGAGCAAATAATATAAATGATTCTTGAATTATCACTTGTTTATTATTTTGATCTTTTAAATTTTAAAATTGTCAATTTTATCTTTAAAGTATCAGATGATGGTTATTACTTTGATCTTTAATGTTTCAGAAATATTATTTTAGTCCTAAGTATTACAACTTATCATTTTAATCCTTACAATTTATAATTTATAATAAATTATTTTTACTATTACCATCAGTTAAGACAAAAATTAAATGAAAATTCATATTTGCATCCATGTTACGCATATATATTTTATGAACTTTACGATTTTTTTTATAAATATTATTTTAATTAACTTATGATGATATCAATATTAATATTAGCATTAATTTAATTGATATTTAATGTCATAAATAATTTATCCTTATCAATCTTCTCTCCCAATTTTTTTTTGACACCTAATAATCTTCCCGATTTCTGATCCTCATTTTTTTTTGTTGATATCAGTGTCTTTTAATTTAAAAGGGAAACTATTTTCCGAGTATCTATTAAAAAACAAAGGCTAGTAAAATTTTATCTATTTTCACATTATTTATATTATTTGATGATGACTACATCTGCAACACTAGTTTTAATGTTAAAAGATAATGTTATGATATATAAAATATCATTTTTTTTAATAAGTGTTATATATGGGACCAACTTAGTACAAAATAAAGACTCTAATAACTAAAATGATACGTTCGAAATTTTAAGAATAAAAATATATATCTATTTTTTAAATGTATGTATATTTGATAATTTTAGTTGCATTTATACATTCATGCAGCTGAAAAATGCTGACGAAAATCTTAATTTGACAAAGCATGATATGCAAAATAAAAGAATAAAATAAAATTTTGGAAGGTGGCATCTCTCTCTATATGTCCAAAATATAACTTCAAATTCTTCTTTTTTTTTTTATAGGAATTTGTTTAATCAATTATAAATTGATAACCACTAACTCATAACATCATTTCACAAGAAAAAGTTCATATTATTTAATCATCATTTAGGTTGCATTAATTAATGAAAAAAAATGTTTGAACCGTCAATGAAACAATTCAATAATAATTTCATTCAAGGGAGGAATTAATCCAGTCAATTTTGGGTCCCACAAAAAGGTAAGGTCACAATTAAATGATCTCCACCTTTTCTCCAAACTTCATTTGGGCCATTGGTATGAAATAATGCGCCTACTTGCATATTATATACTTATTATTATATTATTATATATAAAAAATGTTCTTTCTAATAATATTGAATTAGAAGAATAAAGATTTGAGTACATGGAGAATTTTGGAATATAAGATTGTTAACCACTTGTTTAAGAAAATTAATTGCTCAAGGTACATGCAATAAATTAGAATATATATTGGATGATGTAAGTGAAGCCCAAAAAATAAAAATAAAAATAAAAACCTGATCAATGGCTTGATAGCTATTTGTGTCAACAGAAACAAATCAATTTGACTCCCTTTGATGTGCTTAAATAATTAAAAAAATTACTAATTGTTTTTCATGATTAAATAAATTCGTTTAAATTAATTGTTTAATTTATAAGCATCTAGTTAATTGGTAGATAATTGTTTTTTAATTGCATCAGTTTTTATACACGGTCTGTGCAAAATGACAAGAAAAATTACAATTTTTTATTTCGTCAAATATTGTGTTCAATCATTAAAGTCATTAAAATAAATCACAATAAATCATTGATTTTCCACCTTGATATTGCACAAAACAAATTAAAAATTTTATTTTTTAACGTGAACATACTACTTTACAAATAGAATAAAACCAATGTTTTATATTTTATTTAAAATTTAAAATTTTAAACTAGTAAAGAAAAAAATGTTTACGTTCACGACGTAACATACAAATTGTGGTAATTCGATCCTCCAACAATTATATTATTTTTTTTTCTCTAATTCTGCTATAAATCAGAATTTATATTATAGATAAATTCTGAAATTAATGATCGTGATATATTAACCATCAAATATTTTGTTCTATAACAACATTGCTTTTTTTGTTTTTTTTTTTTGTAAAATAGCTGGTAAATGTTTATAATGCCAAGAGGTGAGAGGCATTCGACAAGGGATCAAAATCACGACAGCGAAGTGTTGATAGGTACCAAAATTGCATGTCGTATTGAAAAAGCGAGGAGCATATCCACATAACATAACGATAAAAAAAACAAGGAAAAAAAACCCAGGAGATTCTATCCAATTATAAATCGAGAGAAGAAGCATATAAAGGAAAAAGAAAAAGAAATAAATAAAGAGAGAAACAACATAGAATTGTCTCAGCACTTTCAATTCCCATACATTGAATTGAAGCGTGAGCGGCGGGTTCCATTAATTCCTCCTCCTCCTACCGTTTTCCTTGAAAAAGAGAAGCAAAATTACACAATATATAAGAATTATTAGAGAAAAGATCTTGCTTTACCATGAGAGAAGAGGAAGCAAGAGAAAAGGCAGAGGGAAGATGAGATCCTTTCCTTCCAATTGTGAGAGAAGAGAAGGGGAGGTTGAGAGATATCATCCCTTGTTAGTCAAATGGATGAGATTGCACCCGGTGCCGTCGGATCCCTGCCGAGCCTATCCCTCAGACTCGGCCAAGCTGTGTTCTCTACCGCCGCTCTCCTCTTCATGTCCGTCGGAGTCGAATTCTACAGTTATACCTCCTTCTGGTAATTTGTTTTTTCATCTTTTGAGAATTATAGAGTTATCTTCTATGTTCTTCATGTTTTAGTAGTTTCATGTAACAATAATATCATATAATTTTGAAATTCATGTGTAGTTTTCTGGTGACAAGCATGGGGTTGCTGATTCCTTGGAGCTGTTTTTTAGCAGTTGTAGATATTTATTCTCTGTTTCTTGGATGCCCTCTTCGTCTTCCCGGTGCGATAATCCTAATTGTTGCCGGAGACTGGGTAAGAATTTCTATTAAATTAAATATATATTTATTTGGCAACTATGCTTAATTATGAATTTTGAACCATGTTTCATTATTTTGTTTTATGAAGTTGGAACCATGATTCATTATTGTTATTATCATATAAGAACACTCTTGCTTTTCTGACTTGTTGGTTTTTTTTTTCCTCCATTATTGTTGGAATTAATTGAATTAGTCCCACTTTTGGGTATAGTTTTAGATTGTTCAATTGATTTGTAGTCTTCCAAAATGTTGACAAAAAGCAATAAATATTTGAAAACTTGAGTTAATTATGTCCAGACAAAAGTTGTTTCCACACAAATTGATCAATATAGTGCAACTTGAAAGAAATAAGAATGGTTCATTTGGCAAATCAAGGAATAACATTAGAATAATAAAAATATAATAGTAATAGAATAGTGATATTTTGAAGAGTGAATAGAAGAATATTATTCTCAAAATATTCAAAAGAATGAAAAATATCATTTGATAAAAAATTAGAAACTTTTTGCTATTCCGTGCACCGAAAATGAGTGTTATTCCGTTATTCAACCAACGGGTCTGAATAGTAAAATAATCTATTCATGCAGTTATTTCAATTTATTATTTTACATTTAGTAATTTCCTTCGGTTGGAATAACGCGCTATTCCGTTATTCCGCGCTAAAAATTAGTTGTCAAATGAGTCCCTAATATCATAGGAGAATATGCTTAATTTGTCAGAAATTCTGGCTATTGTACCTGACATGAGAAAATATTGTCAAATAAATAAACTAAACTGACAAAAAAAATGTTGAAAATGGACAGATCCTGTCCTTGCTATCTCTGGGGGCAGCTTGCGCAACAGCGAGTGTAGTGACTCTTCTTCTCCCGGCGAACGGGTACTGCTCACCCGGGGTTTGCGGCAGATACCAGCTTTCGGCTGCCATGGCATTTTTGGCTTGGTTTCTTACAGCCTCTTCTTCTCTCTTTAATCTTTGGTCCCTTGCTTCTTTGCGCCTCTTGTAAAGAACCCAAGTTATAATTAGTTATTAGATTCTTTCTTTGGATTTTTAATTAGAGTAGATAGATATTAATTACTTCGTATATAGTTCAGTGGAGATTTGAAGTTTCTATTTGATTGGGTGCTGATTTTGAATGAAAGATGGAAATAATTACAAGGATATCATATCATATCATATATTGTGAAGTGAAGGTGCTGATTTTGAACCTGAAAATATAGCCAGGTATTTTTTGTTCAATTTTTCATTTTGTTGCATTTTTATAATTGAAAGACTAATTCAGAGAAGAAATTATGCATTTTCAAATACGAACAAAAACAATTAATTTAGCTTCAAAATTTGCTTCTTTTTTTTTCTCATGATGTTCCTGAAAAAAAAATGCAAAAGTGACATTTTTGTCATTTCCTAATAGGAAACCCACAAAGATGTACATGACATTTTTGTCACATTTTTTACATTTTTATGGATGAAAACAAAATGTTTGAATGCAGAGACAAAACTAAAAACATATGACTCTATAACATATGACTCTGAAAGATATTATTAATTAAAAGAAAAAGGACATTTGAAACATCATTCCATTTCTGTAGCTTTACAATGAGATTGTTTTTTAATTATATACATAAGACTATTGTTGCATTTTGTGCATGGGATAATCTTATTTTCGGAATTTGGCATAGAAGAAAAGTACTGTCGCTTTGAATTTGTCAAAACTCAGTGGTTCTTGTTTCTCTATAGCTCTATTTCTTACAACACATGAGAATTCTTCATTGAAATATAAAAGCAGCTTTTGTGAGTTAAAGTCTCAGATGTCTGTAAATTATACTACAATTTGCAGATCGAACAATTAAATATATCAATTTTACTCCCAAATTTAGTTATAGAAATGAACACAGTACCAATCAACTTTATTAGTTGGTCATACTATTAAATGTGGCCATTTTTGTACCATTTTAAAATTTAAATATGTTGCAGATCCTCTTATCCTCATACTTAGCTTAGAAAATTATGTTAGAATATTATAAAGAAAGCCAAACATTTGGACTCAGAGAGCAACAGGGCCATTTTTTTCCAATCAATAGGTAGCCCTTAGCAATATTTAAGATTACTCTTAAAAGAGAAAAAGAAGTTCATAAAGAAAAATTAATTCCTCTAGAATCTTTCAAGAAAAAAATCACAAAGTTTAAGAAGATGATGTTGGAATATCAAGTCTAAAGAACAAAAAAGCTAAATTTGGAAAAACAAACACTATACTCTATTTTTACTTCAACATCTCAATTTCTGAGCATCTATGATCTGCATAAAACTAGAAAAAAACTAAATATACAAAACCCAAACAAAGAGAAACACAGTGTAAAATCCAGTTAGAAAGTAAAAAAAGATAATGTGTTTTTACACCTGGAACTGCCGGATGGAAAAACCTTAAAAAAGAAGCCGCAAAAGGGGAAAAAAATATCAAAATATGATCCCAGGAACCGACATGTTCCTTCAGAGGCGTCGACTGGAACAACCTGGGGCCTTGTTCTGAGGTCTTCTCAGCTGGCACTCTCTGCGGCTTCTTTTGCGTTCATAATTATTAGACCGGATTTCAACTATTTTTTTTTTTTGAAATAGTGGTCATCAGTTTCATTTAGAAACTAAAATTGGTACCACAAATCCCTGGTACCAGAAGAGAGTAGGTTTATCCAAAGTATTTAAAGTCGCTTATTCTAGATTAAGCAACTAAAATGTAAACCTAACTATTGTCAACTAACTGATTGCAGTAGAACAAAAGCAGCAAACATGTTTATATACCACATCCTGGTACAAAGGAAAACAGAGAACATGCAATCAGTAAAAAACAGGGCTTTTAGTTCCTATGCTATTTTCAAATCATAGTGTTGAGCAAATAATACCAATTTAAAGCCAGATTGAAACAGGGCTTCATAATACCTTGTCATGTTGATTTGGGTTTCCTCAAATGTCCTTAATAATTAGTTCTTACCTCTTTATTTCATTTATCTTTTACAGATTTCTATGGATAACCATGTGTTTAATAATTACTTGGAGTATCGGGCTTGTAGCGTGGGAGTCGAGTCTTAATTGGCTTTTCAGACAGCTGCTCTTTCAAATTGAAGTCCTGATGATTGTAATATTAGGTTGGGTACTATATCTATGAACAATTTACTTACAACCTTCATTAATTTCCCTTATATTTGGTTGAATATGCATATCTATGTATACATACATATATAAAAGATATGGACAGGTTCTCTCTCTACTCTCACTGGCAGCGGGATGTGCTAGCGCAAGCCTGACAGGTCGGCTCCTCCGTCAAAAGGAGTTATGTAGACATGGATTTTGTGTGTATTGCCAAATTTCTGCTGCCTTGGCTATCATAAATTGGTTTCTGATGGTTGTTTCAGCTTTGTTGAATGTCAGGTCTCTAAAATAGCATGTGCCCTCCTTAATGATGATTTTTCAATTGGCAGAGGATAGAGGATTAGATCTGATCTGATATTAATTGTAATTATCTTAGTTAGAAAAAATGAAGTCATCAAAATTTAGATTAGTTGGATCCTGTTTTTGTTGTTAGATGGAATTTAAGTAGGCTGATCAGCCTTTTGGTATTTGTTTCTGACAAACTATGTAATCATCACTGAAACTGTAAAGAAAAAAAGAATATTTTACAGACTGCTTTATAAATTTTAAAATTTATATACTCTGTCAGAATAAGGGAATACATGAAGATTGTATCGAAATCTAAAGAATTCTTTTATAAATTATTGTTCATATTCATGTCTTAGTTATTTGAAATAATATAGATGTAAGATTTAGTATACTACATATTTTCAGATGATTATATTCGGTCGCGCGCACCAGTAGTCTACTTGTGCATGCATTAGTTGCTTCAAAATTAAGATTTTCATTTGCTCCACCAACAGACATTTAGACCACCTCCATGGCTTTAATTCTTTAGGATGCAGTGATAAGAGCAGTAAATCCAAATTCCTGCTTCAGACCTCTTCCGGCTATCTCAGCTTGAAGCTTCATTGCCTCAAATCTGGTTTGGGAAGGAACGGATGGAGGGTTTTAACAGGGTTAGAGATGTATGATGGAGGTATGCTGGTGCCGCCACGTGGACGGCTGAGATGAGACTGGATGGGCTGTGAGGAGAGGGAAGGAAGGTATTATGATTTTGTTAATGCGACCTTCTCGTAGCTTGACAAAAATTAAGCTGAGCATGGGCCTAAATTTGACTTAAGACCAATAATAATTTAATCTCACACTCTGCCCAATAATAATTTGACTGGGAAACCCAGAAATAATTTGACACTGTTAAAATGCAATAAGATAGATACGATTAGTCCAGTGTCACAAAATTAAGTAATTAACAGCGGTGATAGGTCTCATTTAGAGATGTATATTTAATTTTCATAAAAAATATTTGAAAATAAATAAATATTGAGACTAACATGAGCCTTTATTTTCACAAAAAAAAAAGAAATTAACAGCGGACGAACAAAGCACAGTATCAAGTGATTAATAATTAGTTGATTAATTAATTTTTTGTAAACAATTTTTAATCTAAATTTCTATTAATAATTCAGTTATTTAGTAATTGTTCATTCCATTTCTAGCTGGATAAAAATGTTATTCAAAAGTAATGCTTAATGAATAAAAGATGAGTTCCTTTTCCATTGATATATTAAAGTGTCATAATATATTCAAAATGAAAATATTACCTCTACAACAAAATACACGTGATGACAACACAATTTATAAAAAGATTAACAGAATGCATAACACTAAATAATATAGTTCATAATTTAAAACAGATAATTAGTGAGCAGTATGCAGAGGCAAAGGAAGAAACAGTAGATTTAGTCATTGCTACTATTTTGAGGATTCCTTTCCAAATAGTTACATAATCACAACTATGAAATTACAAAAACAGCCTAAATTAGAGGATTATTATATTAATTATCACAATAATCAGTCTCCATCGATCATTTAGAGATAAATGATCCGATAACCCCGGCTATAATAGCCGTCGGATCTCCAAGCACAGCAGAGATAACCACTTGCACTGCCAATGCTGCAACCTCGCAACACCTCTTAACTTTCCCCTTTCTTCTATGGTGGTTTTTCGCGGCGCCTACTATGCTTGGTACCTTGTACCCATTACTAGACATTCCGTATATCCCCACAGTACCATTGCTTATTCCAGTTCCTATTCCCCTTTTTGTGATGCTAAGATTCGCATTACTGGTACCAGTATGGTTGTTTCTGTAGTATATCTCATGCCAACTTTCGACTAGCATCTCGGTTACACATGATACATGGAGGTTATAATTCTTGCAAGAGCTCCGGTAGCTCCAGCTTCGTCCCTTGCGACCGCACCGGTGGCAGGGGGAACTTACTTTCCGGTAAAGGTATAGACGGAGACCCCCGTTGGCTTCTAAAACATGTGGTAAGGATGCACAGCATGGATGTAGGTCAAACCCGCAACGGTAACAGTGGTACACAAATCCAGTCACGTCTTTCTCACAAGCATTGCAATACCGTGGTACGTTACCTAAGAAGAGAAGTAGAAATAATTATTTACAAATTTGAAACTTTGGGTATTTTTCCTTTTGGCAAAGGCAACTGCAGGGCAAACTTGAAACTTGGAATTTCATATCGATATATTATTTTGAATCTTTGATTCTCAATTTTTCTTTTACCAGAGTGTTGATTTGTACAAAGCGAAAACAATCTGATTCAATCATATATATCTAATTTTCCTTTAATGAACAACCAAAAACTCATTTGTTCAATTTGATCTTAATTTTCCTCAGGATACAGTACTGGTTTTGTAAATTGAATAAATTTGATTAGGTGGTAGTACTCTGTACCACTAGTTTTCTTCTTTTTGGTTTTATGAGAAAGACGCAGGGCAGTTTAATTAATGTTATAGTTTGACATATGCACTATTTGAAGCCAGAATTGTAATGCATAGGTCATCACTTACCATTGCATCAATTAACAATATATGCATATATCTAAGCAAAAACCAAAATTTGTTCAAAGTAACCGGTACCAGGAGGGCGGGACATGAACTGAAATATGCATTTCGGGTAAAATGCATGACGGAGTGACGGATTGGAGGCAGAAAGCGCGCATTGCTTGTGTAGGTCATAGTCACAGGTGCTGCATTTGAAGCGTGAACCGATCCCGATTTCCCGACAACCGTCGCACTTGAATGGTGTCTCATGGTACTCTAGTCGGAGAGTGTGGTGTGGGTGGCTAAAATGGATGATTTCGCCATATTTCATACTTTCTTTTGGAGGTTTCAATTTTCAGAGAGAGAATAAAGTGGAGGTGATTAGTGGTGTTGTTTGGGTATAAATAATTCAATGTAGAGATAAGGGGATCACTAAGCATTTTTTCATGGTTGGGCCCCTCTCCATTTCTTCTCAAGAAATTAATGGGAAAAAAAACATAAAATAAATTGTGCCCCAATCCACTGGCTAATTTTTTTTTAGTAGCATTTAGTAAGAGTTTTGGTTCATGTCTTAGTTTAATATGAAGATGAATATGACCTTAAATTTTTTTTCAAACTTACAATATAGCATATGTCATATAATATGACACAATATTAAGAAAATGACGTTGATTTTTTTTGTTTTGTTTTTGGGACTATTAATTTGAAAATACGGTAATGTATGTTGATCATACATGGATTCAATTAGTTACGATGTTATATATGTTATCCTAGTATAATTGTTAAACAAGATTGATTAATTTGTGCAATGTTTCTGTTTATCGATATAGATAATTGGCTGTCAAAATAAATAGGTTGTCAATATATTTCTTTCTTTTAATATATACCACACTCATTGTTAGGTTTTCCATTATATAATTTGATGGTGAATGAAAAACATGACTAATTAAACTGATAAATTTGACTAAATTTATACTAAGAATGGACATTTCCATTTTCCTTTGTAATTAATTGAGATGAACATCTTACTGTGCCTTCTTAATGTACTACAAACAGCTTAAAGAGTCCATATCCTTTAGGTTAATATTAATTAATAATTTGAATTGATCAGTAGGAAGAATTTGTATGTGGTACTGGTACTGGTACTGGTACTGGTACAAGTACAGTATGCGAACAATAGGATATATTTCTCAGGTGGCTTCAAGGAGAAGGTGGAGGAGGAACAAATGCTTTGGATGTTACATCTATTCTCCATGTATACATTGGTACCGCATCACACATCAAAGTATTCTGGTTCTCATTATGGCTAGGTTGTTAAACTTTACTTTTAGTACTGAATGATATGATTATTAGTATCTGAAATTTTCAAGGGTTTAAGCAAGAATTGATTCCAGGTAAAGAGTATAAAACTGTAATTACTCTTAGCTTTAATTGTGACTTGTAAAGGATTTGCTTTTTTTTTTTTGGAATAAAAGTGTGGTCAAGACTTGTAAAGGATTTTTAGAATTAAGGGAGATTATTGAGAGTTCTTTATTGACAATGTAATTCTTCCATCAAACCAACAAAATAATCTATTATTTTCTCACTAAAATACAACATTTTTTCTCTTCAAGTTCGAAATCTAGATGAGAATCTTTTATAAACATTTAAATTTAAATAGTTAAAATTTTCATTTTTATCTCAAAAAAACATTCTTTCTCCCATCCTTTCACTAATCTATTTTGAACCTTTGATAAAATTGAGATTGATCAAAAAATTAATTTTCATCTTTTTAAATCATAAACAAGTATTTTATTTTTTTCTTCTTACTGACAAAACATGAATAAAATAGATAAACTGTAGATTAATTAATGTCTCTTTCTCACATGCTTGTAATTAACTTCGGTAATTGTAGATTAGTTTTACACTCTTTTCACAAAATTGTTACCAAAATAAAAAAGTACATTGATTCCTTTTTTTTATTCAAGCAATTAAGCCAAAGTAGCTAAGACATCTTTTGTTTAATTGCTTATTATGCACTTAAAATTGGTAGCTTACCTAGACCAACTTAAAAATGGACAAAATTTTGAATATCTCCTGTCAAAAATTTGAAATTATGTAATCCCCCTCTAAAAATCATAATATCATATTTATCCTTTAAAAATACTAAAACTCTCGTAGTTGTCCAATTCATTATCTATTCCATCAAAAATCAACTCAACACTCATTAAATCTCATGATCAGTATGATAAATCCGTTTTACTATTGTGGTGAGTAAATATGTACATGTAATATGTTGCATTTTGCCCCAATTTATTTTTCTCTCATATCCTTCCTATGAAATTTCCAGTTTCATGTAATTATTATCAAATAATGTTAACACTTTTTATACTAGTAGGAAGTAAGTAAGCACAATTTTAATTGAATATAACCAATAAACAATCACATTCAATTGCGACAAAGGACGGAGAGTTCTAGTAATTTATCTTTATATGATGCTTAATTAATTTTTTTTTTGAGGAAAGATTTTCAATTTAGTTACTTGGGCTAATATGAGAGGAATGATTATGGTTCATAATTTGTTGATATATATTGTAATTATTTTGAGTTTTAAAAGTTTAATCATGAGAAATGCCCTATAAATAATTTTAATAATTTTAAGTTGGTATGTGGCATCGTCATTCACTAGTATCAGGGAATTTTCTTCTTGGTATGTATATCAACTTTTGGTACAACATATATATTTATATTCTTAAGAATGTTTCTTTTTATGCAAAGTCTTTTTGCATCAATTCAACTCTCTTTAACACATATTTCTTTTAACCATTTTTTTTTATAATTTTTGTCTTCTTGTTCCAATAAGAATAGAACAATAACGATGCCATTTATCCTCTGTATCTTTTCATCCCTCTCCACTTCTCACACATGGTACATGTTACATAAGCAAAGGATTGGATCGAATCAAGTTCTTCTGCGCACATATGAGAATATGGAGCAGCTTTGCAAAATTATTGAAGTTGAAGGTTCAATAAGCATTTCAACCTTTTCTGTCTTCATCAAAATTGTGTCCTATAACACATTCTTCTAACAAAATTATGAAACTCGAGTGGCAAATTGGACTATCTCAAATGCGATATCATCATATCACATCACCTCTTTTTTTGTTTTTTTTTATGTGCTTGTCAAAAGTTTGAAATGTCGGATTTGTTAATTTTGGATAATGTGTGGGATTTATTCCAAGCATTCTCTTCTCTTTTGGGTGAATCTCAAACAAGAGTAAAGCAAGGATGCGTTTAAGCTCAATTTGGTAAATTTAACTTAAAAATTTATTAAATTGATTTTAAATAATGAATTTAATTTGTTCAATAAATTTTTTATATCAAAAGTTTATAAAATACAAAAATTTTCTATTTTCAGAGTTTTTTAGGTATTTGTTTCAGATTTTTTTTAAAATAACCTATTCTAATATTTATTATTTTATTATTATTTTAAATCCATCTTAAAAAAATTGAAAAAATTAGTTAGAAAACTCTGAAAATAAAAAATTCCATTATCCTATAAGATTTTAATATAAAAAATTTATTGAACAACTTAAAACTACCGTTTAGAGTTTTTTTAATAAATTTTTACATTAAATTTATTAAAAATATTGATAAATTTAAATTAATACTAGCTCTACTCCTCAAACAACACTTGAGAAACGGAGACTTCTTTTACCATTAGATGTGATCAGGCGGCTCAAATTCCTCATTTTTCTCTGTTGTATTTTCTATGCATCCAATTATGTAGTATTTTATTTGTATAGAACAAATGCCCTTAAAACTGACCCGCAACAGTCCATTTCAGGGGCCGAGGCAGGATTTTTGAAAATGGAGGTCAATTATAATTATAATAATAATATTATTAATATTAATATTAATAATTATATAGACCACAAAAGAGGAAAAAAATACGACCTTGTTTCAGTTTTCCTATTTTATTTAATCTGATTTTCGTCAATTTTTTTTCCCATTCAATTCTCATGAGAAAAATTTTCCTTATACATCTACTCAACATTAAAAAATGAATTATTATTATTTTTTTTGAAATAAGCATTCCCGTTAATTCCGACATTTATTTATTTTTTCAAATATTTTCTATGAGATTTGAAGTTATGTCTCTCTGTAGAGAGACGAGACCTCATTACTGTACTAAATTTGTGGTTCAAAAATGAACATTTATTAAAACAAATCTTTTATTAATCAATACATCCATTACAATTTTTTTTCTTCGTTCCTCCATATCAGTTTTCATTAATTGACACGTCTAGTAAAAAACAACATTTCAAAATCATTGTATCAATTTCTAATCTTATTATAAAACTGCACTTAATTTAATTAGCAACAAATTATCTTTCAAACAGTGTCATTTAGATTAAAAAGGAGATGTATGCTTCAAAATAATTTGAGAGATAATTGTTTGATTATTGTAGGGTAGTATATTGAGGTGAAAAGCAAAAACAAAAAAAGAATAGGTTGGTAGATGATGTTTGAGAAAGATAAGAATAATATTGAAAAAGGAGAAAAAGAGCAGAGAGTGGAATGATTATGTAATTCTTAATCTTTTCCGGAATGTAAGAATAAAAAATGATATAGATACTTAAATTGTACACAAAATTATAATAGTTTCATATGTTCCTTGAATTTTATGGGAGGTTAATCATAGAAATTTTGTTGTAAAGTATGAGGGTCAACTTCAGTGTACCTTTATTATTTTTATCTAAAATAAATGTAATTTAGTGTATAACTGTGGCAAAAGAAATGGTAATTTAGTGTATAACCATAGAAATTTTGCTTGAATGTGCATCCGCCCCTGATCCGTTTGCTGGAATTTGCCGCAAAAGATCCCTAAATGGCAAGACAAACCGCACATGGGTGGGGCCCACTGCAATGGACAAATGGAATGAATGTGTTTAAAACTTACTATCGTATGTTTAACTGTTTTGACTTTGGTTCGGTTTCCATTCTTTTGGATATTATGTTTCATCTATTGTACAGTCAAGGGTGCGGCAGTTGTTGTCAGGTGTAATTTTATTATATTCGTCGGTAAACATTTAGGGATGATAATTTAGCCCGTGACCGTTCTGGACTGATGGTCAACCAATTCGACCTAGACAATGAACGGGTCAAATCAGGTCGGATCATTGTACAGTCCGCATTAAGTTCGGATATAGAACATACTCATCTATCCTACTCGAGATAGTTATTATATTTGTATATATAATATAAAAATTGAAATGTTACACTTGAATTGTCATATTCTTGGATGGTAACATGCTCTTAGATTGGAGTGAAACTTAGCATTGATCGATGTGCGCTATGGTCTCTTTTTTTCGTTCAAAATTTTATATAAAAACAATATATTTTTTAGGTTAGTTGTTATTTGGGTCACGAAATGACTCTCTTAATCAGTTTTACGTCATAATTTTTCTTCCTTAGTTAAGTTAGTCCCATTTTATTTTGAGCTCAAATTTCGCTACTACTTTTAGAGAGAAGACGTGGTTTGTGTATGCAGCAAGCAGGGATAGGACAAGCCGGGTCAAGAAAAATTATCCATGGACAAGCTAGATCATCGATTTTAGACCCGACAATATGGATTAAGCAGGACAGGTCCGTAATTTTGAAGTACAGGTCGAGTTCTCTATTTGGCATATACTTGACTCTACCAGGTTCATTGTCGTCCCAAGTAAAAACATCCTTCATTGGTCTTGATTAGAGATTTGAAAAATGTTTATAGTTTGTATACAAAATATCTATTATTTCCTAAATGATCATATGAAAATTAAAGTTGAATCACTTTATTGAATAATTTGAAATACATATTTCAAAAATTTTAATTCTAATAACAAGATATAAACACTCTTAATTTAGGGTCTATAACTATTTTTTTAAATATTAACGCATTTGAAATGTGAAAAAAAATGCAATTATCATTCCTTAAAGAAAAAAATACATATGAATATTTGATATTTGATCTAAAAAAATGGTCTACGGAGCTTTCTACTCTTTAAAATTTGCATATCCAAAATTTGAAATTTGGGATTGAACTATTGAACCCTATTTCTCAAATTGACGAAATTATTTTTATTGGCCCTTTGATATTGATCGCATGATATAAAAACAATAGGCTGTATACAAGATTTGCAAATTTTGAAAAAGAAAAATTCTCCTAACTTTTTCTTTTGTACATTTGCTTCTTTTAATAAAAAGAAAAATGAATTCTTGATTCTTGCTTGTCTGATCGGGCAGTCTAAAAAGAAGATAAAAAAAAATTGTTCTAAAATTTTATTGACTCTTTTATTTTGATAGGACACTCTAGAAAGAAGCTCTTTGAATTGACTTTTTTTTACTTTGATATTTTATTTAAAAAAGACTTATAAAGTAGACAAACCCTACCTTTCCTTTAATAAAACAAGAATGTACAATTAACAAAATTATTATATTCCCTTGAAATAAAGTAAGTGATATTAGAGTTGTTCAGTAACCTCAGATTAAGTCTCCTTTAATCTTCTTTGTATTTTAATCCAACTGAATACAATTTCCTTAATATGAATTAAATTAAATTTGAATTAAGATTTATCATCTCTTTAAGTCCTTAAAAAGCTATTGTCTTAATCCGTCGTGCTGAACTAGTATGAATTAAAATTTAATTCTTCAAGTCTCGCTGAAGAGGCTCAATTATTTTGTTTTTCATTTAAAGATAAGAGAAGAGCTAACAAACTAAAACCCCACTAATGAAATTATTGGAATCAATCAACCATCCATACTGTCAATAGAGGCCTTAATTATTATATTCTTTGGACATGAAGCAAACAAAGAATTTGTTCTGGGTGTGCCTATTGCACCTACCTACATAATTTTTGTTACAAAAAGTGGGAGCTGTATTAAGATAACAAAGCATATTATGGAAAGAGAATATATAAAAACATGGAATTTTTGTACCTTTGTTATATTCTTGTATCAGTAGCACCATAAGTATTATAAGCCTAGTTGAGCTTTTTTTTTATGTCTATATTCCATATGCATGTCTTAGTTTAGAAAGAGCTACCCTGTTCCCCACTTTATTCTAGGGCTTGTCAACTTATGGACAAAAAATTAATTTCAAATTAATGCGAGAGCATATGAAATTATGGTAGTTATTAGGATACAATTTAAATTATACATTTTTTGAAATCTTATGAATTTAAACTATAGATGTATTACTTGTCATTTAGATAGGATGTGTATTAAATTTAAATTAATTTGAAATTTAATTAGTCATTTATCACAAAGTCATTAAAATTTCAACTGTTAAAAATTTTAAACTGCTTTATAGAAGACTAAAATAAAGGATAATGTATGCAATTTAGAATTTTTAAATGACTTGCAAGTTGGTCAAAATTTAAACTGCTAATAATTTTAAACGACTTGTAAGTTGGTCAAAATTTGATCTATGGCTAAAAAAATAAAGAATACATAAGCAATTTAGAATTTATTATTATTTTTTGGATGGGTAGAAATATAAATATGTGTAATATATAAATTTTTTTGTGTTAATATGATATTTATTCATTTTTAAATATTTTCTGTAAAATTTAAACATATATCTCTTTGTATCATCTCTCACTGTACTAAAACGATGAGTAGAAATATATATTTATGTAACGAGAGTCAACGGTTAGGATCTCGAAGGCAAATCAAGTAATCAACGCTTCAGATTTGAACCTCCATGTGAGAATCCCATCCACAAAATAATTCGCTTCTCTCTCTCTCGATCCAGCGGTCTTGAGTTAGATGATCGGACTCGACGATTCGCGCTAAACCCTGGTTGAGAGATCCATGGTGTGAGCTCTGAACCTCAGTCAACTCCCCATTGCGAGAGGAGCGAGGTCACTGGATTTCCATTTCCAAAGTTCTGTAAAGGAAGTTAGATCTCGCCATTGTTCATTTGTTTTGTTTTCTTTTCTTCCATGAAAAACTTTGTGTCGGTGTGGGGTAAGGTGAAAGTTTGGTTCTTTTTGGTTTTATGATTATTTCTGTTTCAAGATTAGTACTTATTAAGCCTCTATTGCTTGAGACAGCCACTCAAGCATCAAAATAAGGAAATATGTTGCTGGAGTGTACTAAATTATAGGTTCAAAGATATATGAAAATTGTCAATTTTGATCTGTAAAATCTACTTCCGGAGAAAGCTTCCCTCTTTTGACTCTGGTAATTTTTCACTTGGTAGTAGTAGTAAGGCTACTTTTTTTTTTTATTTGTTAGGAATGTGTAATGCAACAATTTCATAGATCACAATGTTACCACAGTATTGATTCAGTAGTAAAGTTCTTCGTAATGATCTGATAATTCAGAAATTTGAAAACAGAAGTTGTTTGTTCTCTGGTGACTGATACCATTTGGGATTAGTTCTTCTCCCTTTCATGATTTGATGCTTTCCAATTCTTACATTGTGTTTACTTTTCAATGATCACAGATGGTATAATTTCTGCAATAAAACCAATAGATACTAAATAGAATAAACGAGCAACTAAATAACCCATATCTTGGTATCAGCAAGAGCTTCTTTAGGGACAAACAATGAAACCTTATGCTGCCTTAATTAATCAAACTAGCTCATTTAATCGAGCACCCAAGAACCTCCGTACCCTTACCTCACATCCTCCATTGACAAAGACCAAAATAACCCTTCTTCACTCAAAACAGTTCAAGCAACATATGTTGCAATGTGAAAAGAGTCTTTTTAGCAAACCGCTTGCCACTACAATCTACTGTCGTGCCTATCCATCAAATGTCCTACTAGACAATTTAAATAATACAGCCAACTGGACTGAGTTGCTTGAGAAAACACACCATACCTCTACAGATGCCACGACGGATTTTGGCGACAATGCAAAAGAGATATATGATTCACTCATGCCTCATGTAAGACTGTGGGACCAATCAAGTCCAGATCTGCAGGAAGTGGTTGTACCTGTATTTGGGATGCTTCTCGGGACATTGCTTGCATGGTTTGCCATCCCAATTTCATTTTTGCAATTTCACCGGTATGTATCTTGGGACCCAGTTTTGGCCTTTTTGGGTGTGACTACAAAGATACAGGTCCCTTATGAGAACAGCATGTGGAATGCTTTAGAGGATCCTGTGAAATATCTCGTTGTTTTCATGGCCTTTTCTCAGATGTAAGCATTCATAGCAGCCCACGGGCATTGTATAAGAAAAAAAGTCTTCGTAGTAAATTTTTATGTAGTTATTTATTTTACTCAATTTCTTTAGAAGCTTTGGCAGAAAATCCACTATATTTGTCCTTATTTGTGGAAATTGCCCCTGGTTGTTGGTGTTTTGTATGAATACTCTTGATTGCAGAATTACACCCCTCTTGGAAAAAAAAATCCTCCCCTACTTTTGATTTGCAAAAGAGTATTTTCTTTTTTTTTTTATTTTTATATTTTTCACATTAAATTAAGTTGAGGGTTTGAACGAAATGAGATAAAGCTCAATTATGACAAAAGAATTTAGAAGGGAAACAACTTGATTAGACAGGAATATCATTTCATGGTTCATCAGAAAAAGAAAAATGAATCATATTGATTGACAACCCAATATGAGTTCAAGATAGGTCAAACAAATTGAAGAAAATAGTAACTTCAAGGACAAAGTGGTCATTTTGTCCAAACACCTAGTTAGCTTGTCTTAGTTATTAGCATTTAGACAAATACTGATATATAGAGGGTGCTTTAATTGCAAATTCATCGAATAAATTTTCTGTCATCATTATTAATTTATAAAGTTACTTCCTGTGCAGAGGGCCAATAGTTGCTCCAAGTATTTCAGCATATCTCCCACAATTATGGAGGGGTGCAGTTGTGCTCTCTCTGGTGTGGTTTCTTCGGAGGTGGAAAAACAATTCCTTTTCAATTGTTCTGGCTAACGAAGCCATTCTCAGGCTTGACAAAGATAAACTATCTTTCCTTGATAAGTTGTCTTCACTTGGCCTTAACTTGATTGCGGTGATGGGGCTATCTGAGGCTTTTGATATCGGTGTGCAGTCAATCCTGACCTTCAGTGGTGTTGGAGGTAGTGTCCCTTTTATCAATTAGTTCAAGGTGTATCTAAGTAAACCGGTAGGACAGTAAATAGTGAGAAATATTTTAGTAGTTACTATGGATAATTGCATATAATCTGGTTTTTCCATCTACCTAGGTATATGTCTGGCTATGTGGCCATAAATTATATATGGCTAGTTGACCATAAATTGAGAAACTCTCTTATCCCTAATTAGAATGATGAATAATTATGCATTATATTCAATTTATCTTGTCTTCAATTTTTACATCTCAAACAAAGAGTACTTTAATTTTGTTCTTTAATTCTGTCACAGGTGTGGCAACTGCTTATGGGGCTAAAGATATGCTGTCTAACATGCTCAGTGGGTTGTCTCTGCAATTTTCAAAGCCATTTTCTATTGGTGATAGCATAAAAGTAACTCTCTCTCTCTCTCTCTCTCCCTCGCTCAATTTATTATTCTTGGAGTAGCTGAATTTCCCCAAGAGAAATTTGCTCTGTTTGCTATTGTTTGAGTTGCTCACATGGTTTTCTTTTTTCAGGCCGGTTCAATAGAGGGAGAAGTAACTGAAATTGGGCTCACTACCACTTCTTTGATCAGTCCAGAAGAGCTTCCTGTTGTAGTTCCGAATTCTGTTTTTTCAAGTGAGGTAAAGCATATTTGACTTAATAATTTCTCTAGACGACTGGAGTTGATTTATGATTGCTTACATTTCCAATTTCATAATTCTTTTCAGATAATAGTGAACAAGTCACGAGCCCAGTGGCACGCCTCTCTTATGCAAATACCTGTAAAGATTGAGGAGATAGAAAAGATACCATTGATTTCGGAGGAAATAAAGGCATATCTCAAATCTAACCCAAATGTCTTCTTAGGAAGAGATGCTCCTTTCTGTTATCTCTCTCATCTTGAGGGTTCTTTAGGTGACCTTACAATTGATTGCAATCTTAGAGCGATGGTCTGTTTCTGTCTTTTGTCTCTTTATTTTCTTATACCAGGCTCAGTCAGATCAAACATATACCTGACACAAATCTATCAGTATGTATAAGTTAATTTACATTATTTAAGTATGTCAATCTTTTTTGAATAATATATTGAAGTTTCTATGAAAAGATATATAGTAAAGTTTGGATTTATGTTCTTTTATTATGGTTTTTCAAATCAATGGAAATTGGATATATTCTGGTAAAATTGTACGATAATGGATGTCTCCAATACCTGACCATCCCGATCAAGATAATGACCTGATCTTATCCTGGGCATCTGCTTCTTCTTTGATTAAACTTTTTTTGACTAATTGATGATTTGTAGAAGAAAGACGAGTTATTCACAGCAGAACAAGACATTCTAATTCAAGCTGTGAAAATCATCAGGCGATATGGTGCTGAGGTCTGAAGCCCCTTTTAGTTCGGCCGGCATTTTTAACGGTACAAAGCAAGGAACAACCACTTCTCTTAGACTTCTTTGCTTGTCTGTTTCTTCACCTTGCTGTATTAAATATAACTGCAGTTATAAATTGCCTTTTGTTTTCATTCTATTTTGTTAAACTGTAGTTGGACATTTAATTTTTTTATTGTTTTAGTTGAGCAGTTTTTCTATGTAATAGGTATTTTGTTTTTTGGGAGCTGATATATAGATACCATCATTAATATCATAATTGATATCGATTTTATTATTCATTATTATTCATTTTAAATGAGTTATTATTCATATTAACAATTTTATTATGCAACTTATTTATACAATATTTTTGTTATTTAACTTAACTGAGTTATTATTCATATTAGTGATATTTTAGTTGAATAATAAAAATACTATAAAAAATAAGTTATATAATAAAGTTGTTAATATGAATAATAATTTATTTTATATGAATAATAAAGTCGGTATCGATTATGATATCGATAATGGTATCTCCCAAACATTTTCCTTATTTTTAATATAAGTTTAATAAGTTTAATATAGGTTTCTGTCATAAGTTGCAAACTTAAAATTATCTAAATCAGCCATTCAAAGCAACTCTGAACTCTGTTACCAAGTTTGAGTGTCTCATGCTTTCTTTCTGTTTGTGACTTGTTTGAGATTGTAATTGTTTGCATGATTGCTGATTTGATTAGTTTTAGTTTTAAAACTAAAGATAAAAAAAAGAAACAAATTAGTATGTAAAGACTGTTATGTCCTTTTCAACCCGCCAATAGAATAACACAAACGACACGAATAACGAATTCCTCTTTGCCTATTGGGCCTCAAAATCACAATCCAAACAATATATAGCCCATTTTGATAATTTGATGATGATAGTGTTTTTTGCAGCCTGTTTTCCTTCCTCTTTGCCTAAAACCCAGGTGCTTCCTTTTTTTCTGTCTGGATTTTCGCCTTCCTTTCTTTGGTGGTTACGGATGACGCGCTCGGTTCGCGCGAAATTTTTTTTTTAGATGACGCAAGAGATACAAACCACTTTCCTCCTTGGCGAGTTACCATCCCCGTCTCTCTCTCTCCGTCTCGCACCTTACAGCTGTTCGTAGAAATGCCCCAGTGAAAGTATTTGATAAGGATTCATCGATTTGGCTTGTGAAGCTATTGACGAGGATTTGTTCTACTTGGCTGTTTTCCAATGGATCTTAAACCATTCAAGTTGGATCTAGATGAATTGTTAGGGGAGTTTACTGAGGTATTATATTGCTAGTCTTTCACTTTTACTCAACTTTCCTTTCTCTCCTTCTCTTTTCTAATTATACTTTTTTTTGTAAATTTCTCTTCTTTACTGTCCTTTTTTGTATGATTTTCAGGGGAACTACCTGACATTGGCTGATCTAAAGAGAATATGGATGGAGAGAAAATTCTCTTATATATTTGAAGCTAGGCCTATTAAGAATTCTTCATTTTTCATGCAATCACTCTACACACATTGTATTGGTATGATATTAACTGAACTATTGGTATTAAGAGAACTAATCAGGGCTGTTTTTCAACTGTTTGTTTTTACCAGTACCAGTCCTTTTGGTGTATGGTGCAAATTATTACGCAAATCAGCCAAAGAAAGTCTTTTTAGTAGCATTCATGCAATCGAGGTTTAGCTTGTGCTGACCATCAATTTACCATAAAAGTGACAGTTTTACAATCAATGTGCAATTTAGTTCCAAAGTACGCCTGACTTGAAGATTAATATTAAGTCCAACTAGCGGTATCCTATTTTTCAGTTAATTCTCGAGGATTATTTTGGTTTGGCTTACAAAAATCTTTAATTGAACACACCGTCTGATATATTCCCAACTTATTTTCAGGTCACATGATTTCTGCGGGGCCTTTATCTAGGAGGTTAGGTGCTCTCTACTGCCTGTACTGTCTCTATGAGATCCAACCGTACCGACCTGGCTTCAAAATTTATCTCTCTCTCGGTATGTTCTAGGCTTCTTCTTTCAATCTTTATTCAGTGGTTGATCCGGTACTGTACTAGATTTGGTTTGACTACATGTGTGTTCTTTTTCTTTTCCCACCACATTGGTTTTCTTTTCTGTACTTGAGGTAAATTAAAGCTCAGTAGTTTCCATCTTATTTTCTTATTGATGTGAAATTGTATAATCTATAGAAGCTGTGTCTAATTAACCTAATTTTCACGCTTAAATGAAAATTGGGGTGTTGATGAAACTCAGTTGACCAATGGTGAGATATATTTCTGTGCCATGACACTATAAGTTCATGACAGGAGAGTTGAGGAAATTAAGGAATTTGATTGGGGAGGCTAAGCAAAACAACATAAGACCTGTATCAGCTCTTGTAAAGAGAATGCTAGAGAAAAACATGTTTCTATTCGGCTTTGTGGATATGCTCGGTAATATCACTCAGCAGAGGGTGGATGACATAACCATGCAGCAGCAACAGCGAGTAGAAGTTGCATATGACAAGTAGGCTCTATCTTTTTTTTTTAGCCTCGTTTGAATAGACAAAAATCCTGTTAACTTGATTTACTGTTCAGTATTCATTTTTATTTTTTTTTATTTTACTCACAATCTTGATACATGTCAAGTTTTAGTCCAGCTCCATTATCCTTCTACATATACTAGTTTGATTCGAATATTAAGTGATACAGAGAAGAAATGATAATAAAAAAAAAGAGTTTGTTGGAGGTGTCTGGTGTTTTAACCATTCAGACCTAGTGCTATCCTAATATTGGGCTTGTTCGGCAAGGGTGGAATAGAGGAAGAGAGTGGAATTGTGATGATTCAGTAGCCGAACGAAAATGGAATTGGATGGAATTGTAGAGAAGTGGAAAAGTGGAACAGGGATGGAAATATGCAGTTAAAGCCCTGTCTTTTGCATTTTAGTTCCTCTCTATTCCATTCCACTATTCCATGGGGGAGGTGGAATTATGGAAGAGTGGCTTTTCACGTGTTGGAATAGGCTCAATTCCATAATTTCACTGTTCTGACTTTGCCAAACATTATTAGAATTGTGTAGAATAGAAGTCAATTCTCTTTTCCACTTTTCCATTATTCCATGTTATTGCCGAATAGGCTTACTGGTACTGGCATGTACCAGTGATGGAAGCATGCTTAAACAAAACCTGTCTTTACATTTAATTTGTATTTAGTTTATTAACGTGGTGTTGCCTACTTTTATTTGAGTAAATGAATTTCAATTTCTCATGAATTCTATTTCTTTTCTTATGTTATAATAGGTTATTTCGGAACAGTAATATTGAAAGACATCTGCATATGAGCCTGGTAAGCTTTTTTTTTTCCTCCCTCTTCATGATTTTCAAATAACAAATATGTAAAGTTAATTGCTGAATGATTTTGTTTATAGTATTTCTACTTCTTTTCTTATCTTTATTTAAGGTTTTTCTTTCAAGAAGCTCTTCTACTTGGGTTTCATTTCACTGGGAGCTCACTCAAGTTTACTTTACTTCCTATCGGTCTCAACGTTGATTTATCCTCTTACAAATTGGGTTACTGTGTCAATTTTAAATTCAAAGTGCATAAATCATAAACTACAATTAGTTCCTGATAAAACTTCATATGCGTAGCAGAGCTTACATTTTTTTCTTTAAGATATTCTGAATTCAGTTGTTAAAACTTTAGAATTTTCAAAATCCATATCACACAAAAAAGATTTTCTCAAAAATTGTTGTTTAAATTTATTCGGCATATTTTAGTTGAATAGATCCAGTAACTTGATAATAGTTTGTTTGGTTTGAATTTAAAACAGACACGGATAACCAGTATGGACAGAAGTCTTAGTTGCAGAGGACTTAGTTGACCAACAAAATTTGGATATAAAGTTGAGTGGCTTTCAATGAAGTTAACCCCTAAGTTTATTATGCACATTTTTTTTTTTGCTCTAGTTTCTTTTGAGGTGAGTGGCTTTCATATTTGGTTAATTGTCTTCTTCATCGAATTTGATTTTTACAGGGTGCAGATTTGGAACTTGGAAATTATAAGAAAATGTTGTCAGAGTATGAGCAAGCAAAAGCAAGAGCTATCCAAGGTATATGCACTTTTACTGTGTTGAGTTCCTTCTAATACGTTGCCAAAAACCCAAATATTCTTGTGTGTGATGTGGTCGGTGTATAATTTGCAACCGGACTAATTGGATCAGGTTGGTTTAATTTGAGGTGAGTCTGGATTTGAGCCAGCTGGATCTTTTGGGGATCAAAATTAATTCAGGTGTTGATTGATTTTATAGCATAAGATAAATGTCGGAGTTAGATGCTTCGAGAGTGCTATGATAGTTAGCACAAAGTAATATTTTAGTTTACTAATCATCTCAGATTATTGATTGCTTCCTTTTGTTTATTTGAAAGTGGCTAGTGAGGCAACAGATATAGGAGATGTGAAGCACATAATCGATAATAAAAAATCAGCAGAGGATATGATGGATGAGATGGTGAACAAGTGGGATGCCCAAAAAGATGAATTTTATGAGAAAACAGGAATTACCCGACCCGATCAAATCGTTGCTGCTAATGAGTACTTTCATAAAGAGCTAGAGAATTTTGTGGAGGAATAAACCCATTCTGATAGATCTTCCTTCTTTTTTTTCTTTTTTTTGTGTGCAGTACTCTTTATGTTGTTAAGTTGTTATAGTTATATATTGTGTGTTCTTGTCACAGCCTTGTATGTAATTTCCAAGCTGCTTGTATAGATTCACATTTGTTACATCAAGTCTCTCTTTTTTTTTTTCTTTTTTGATAAAAGCGGTTTCATTGATCACTGGTCTCTGGTTCTTCTCAGAAACCAAAATAGGTACAAGCAAAAACAAAAGGAAAGAAGAAAAGAGAAAAAAACAATACAAATCAGAGCGTTCTGGTACTACCTCAACTAATTATAGAGTCTGGTACAAAGCGTAGCATTCTGGCCAAGTTTTTTGTTACAAGTTATTTTGAAGAAATGGCACTTAACATGAAACATGTTGCATGAACAGATGTCCAGAATCTGGAAGAAAATTAAGTCCTCAAAAATAAAAACAAAACCAGGCTGCTTTTAAAACTCTTGCCAAAATTAATTCTTTTAATCCTGTATATGAAGATCTGTGAACAATATTTTTGCTAAATTTTTGGTGTATTATGTTGATTTGCTACGGTACGTTAGCATATATGCGATGTTGATGTGCCATATTAATTCATGCATTTTACTGGCATGTAGACTTTAAAGTCAATGTTTATTTTATAAATAAAGATAAAGTTCTCTACTGGAAGAAAAAGACATTATTAATCACCTTTGTCATGGATGGTTCAAAAGCGTTTTCCTTTTTCTTTTTTTATTATAAATCAGGCTTAAAAAACCTGTCAATTTCCATTGCGTTTCATAAACCCAATTCCATACAAATAAAAAGCTTAGAAAACAAAATAATCAGCATATCTCTAATACCCTCCTGAGCTAGCATCAGCTTTTAGTATCCCAAACTAACAAACAAAAAATAACCCCTAATCACAATAACCACCATATTGTTCCCAATCAACATAACATTCATACAAAATAAGCATCACAAAATACAATCAGAAATCAACACAATTTTAACCTTTTCTAATTAGATGGGAAATTCAATGGCTAAAGTAGAATGACCATACCAAACAGCATGTCAGAACAAAGTTGACTGATCATTTACCACAATTTTTCTAGTTCCAAACTTCCCAAAAAATATAATCTTATTAATGCCTTCACATAATTGTCCATGGAAACATCCCTTATACTTAATTATAAAAAAAACTTTCCAAATCCCTTTGGAATCAGTATAATTAATGACACTTCCACCATCATATTTTTAATAATGCCAAATTCAGATTGAGAACATCCAAACCCCTAATTCCCTATGTAATACCCCCCCCCCCCCCCCCCCCCCCCCCCCCCCCCCCCCGCAACGCACCCACCCCCCCAAAAAAAATTGACAATTGAATAAGAGAAGACTTCCTAAAAGAACCATAGTCCGCACCAACCCAAAATAATTTTTGTACTTATCTGATCAATTAGATAGATAGTAGATAGTATATAGTATAAAGGAATAAAAGATAGCACATCAGTTAGCATTACCAACCTATCACCAAGAGATAATAATTTTTATCTTTTCAAACTGCTAATCTATTTTAAATTTTTTGTATTAATTTCATCCATCTAAGCCTCGTTGGTTTTTTTTTCCAATATAATTTAAATTAAATATTATTATTTCTCAGTTTTCTTGTTAAAGCAAATAAAAAATTCATCTGGTCCCAAATTTTATCAGAACTCACAATGAAGATGCAGCTTTAATCAGCGACTCATACTAAATAAACATCATATATATTGTCTAAACCAGTGATTTATTCTTACTATCCCACATCTGGATCATCCAAATAACACCAAATGAAACCCCTTCCATCAAATAAAAATTTTGTAATAATCAATAACACGGTTTAATTTGCAAAGTTGCAGCGTGAAATGAAATCTCATACGACCTTTCTTTTTTATGTTCGAAGCTTCCAGCAAACAAAAAAAGCGAAACAGAAAACCATAGTGCGGTTTCTCAGTTTGCTCAGTTACTTTTGCATGAAACTGTTTAAATATATAACTGTATCTCTCCTGTTTAGTGGAGAAGTATAGCGGGTTGAAGCACAATTTACATTGACCCGCTTCATTGATTAATATACGAAAACAGCCAAAGAGATCAAGGTTTTAATGGAGACGATGTCCACTTGTCGCCTTGGCTAATCTTAGTCAACAGACTATAACATTAGTAGAGTCTTTTCTTAGTTTAACTTTAATCGAACTTTCTTAGTTGCTTATTGCTCGTTTTGCTTGATCGCTTCGCTTCCAAGGCTTTATGCCTTTTGATCTCTCTCATCTCATGGCTTCGGATGGTGATCGATCGTCTTCTTCTTCTAATTCAATTCGAATTGGTTTCTCTGACCCGCCCGGCCCATTGGTACGCTCGTTTTACGCCTTTGATCGTGCTATTTTTTCATCAATTTTCCGATAAATGTCGTCTTCTGACCAGGGAATATATATCCTTTCTTTTTACTTTAGGAGGTACATGGAAAAGCTTGACTTAGTTTGATTTCGGTAACACGGATAGATATTGTCTTTTCTATCTCTTTAAAACCATGATCATACTAGTTCCCTTATTAAATTTCGAGATACTTGTAATCTAAAGTTGTGAAATTTCGTCAATTTCTCTATAAATAATCCACTTGAACATGAAATGAGGCCTTGATTATCATGTTACTACTCAATTTTATCTGATATAGAACTCGAAGATTACTCATACCACCTAATTAAGAACACGTAAAAGGTTGATGGCTTTCATTATTGCCAGAAAGTTTAGAACTGAAACTCAAACCTGACATGCGTTTTCGATAACTTCGTTTGTTCCCACAAAACAAATTATTTTTTGTCTGTTTCCAATTTTCAGGCCATCACGAGGGATTATCTTATGGCTGCACAGGTGATTACAGTATACTGTTTCTTTTTTTTTTTGGGTGGCAGAATAGAAGTTTTTGTCTTAAGATTTGATGTTTCTTTGAAATTGGTTTTGAAGTTCTATTTCGTTTAGTGGGTACATGAACAAATCTATGATTGCATAGGTCAAGGCTATCATTTTTTATCTGCTAGCTGCTCAGTTTGGGCCTGAACAGTATACATTCTTTAGTTTTCCTAGAGGACCAAATAGAATGAAATTTGGACCTTCATTAGTAATCTTCTTTCTATTTACCTAGATTGTTGTAACAAATAAAAATAAACAAGCACAGCTTTTCAAATAGTATTCTTGTCTAACATGTAAATCTCTGACACAATCTATTAGATGGTGGAGGTGAGCAAGGTTATGGAATTTCTGGCAATAAAAGAAAACCATGCGAGAGTGTTGCTGATGCACCATAGATGGAACGTGGAGAGGGTATTTGATGCACTTGATAGAAAAGGGAAGGAGAGACTATTCACTGAGTCTGGTGTACCTTTTCTGAAGGATAGTGCAGACGGGTTTCACTTGAATCAGCTACCGATGCAATGTGAAGGGGATAATTTTAGTTTTCTATGTACCGTGTGCTTTGAGGAAGTAGATGCAAAGGAAGTGACAAGGATGGAGTGTGGTCACTACTTCTGCAATTGCTGTTAGTCTGTTCACTTGTAACTTCTGAAGTCTATAACCCTAAACTCTCAAGACCATTCACCACTGAAACTAAGGCCATTGATGTACCATGTACCTGTGCACATATGTGCTCAGCTAATGTTGTACCATTCTTTCTCTACTGGTGGTCCTATGCTCCGGATAAGCCCATTACGTGTGTATCACTCATTAAAATTCCACATTTACAATGAAATCTGATGGGTAAATTTTATGTTTGGGGCATCTGTAGGCTGGACAGAGCACTTTATAACAAATATAGACAATGGACATGCACGGAGGATCAGATGCATGGCAATTGACTGCAACCATGTGTGTGACTACCAAACCGTGTGCTCCCTTGTCAGTGCACGGGACCCACTCATCACAGCTCGATTTGAACGTCTCCTAATGGAGTCCTACATCGATGACAATGATCGGGCCTGCTGGTGCCCGAGCAACCCACCTTGTGGACGTGCAATCCTGGTGGGGTCACACTCTGACCCTTTTTGTGAGGTTGAGTGTGTGTGTGGGACCCAGTTTTGTTTCAACTGTTTGTCAGAGGCACACTCACCATGCACATGTCGAATTTGGGGGATGTGGGTCAAACAATATGAGGTTGAGAAACAAAACATTGGTTGGATTGAGGCAAACACAAAAGTTTGTCCAGGGTGTGGCAATGCTGTGGCCAAAGCAGGTGGGTGCAACCATATGACTTGCCGATGTGGCCAAACGTTCTGGTAAGAGATTTTTAATTAAGCTGTTTTTTTTACTATATACAATATGGGACTGGTAAAATAGAACCTACATAAAAAGTTAGGCAATTGCAACTTTTATTAACTCTGACAAGAAGTCAAGAGAGGTCTGGTTTCAAATTATTATAAGAGGATAGTGTGTATAATTTGTAAAAGTTCCTAAAAAGTGATGGATGCGTTGGTCTCCTGCTGCTGTGACAAAAATTTTGGTAAAACAAATTTGCAATGTACCCCCTCTACTTAAAACTCACAATAAGTTACTACAAGGATAAAGTTCATAATTTTTATTTTTTTCCTAAATAAAATAAAAGTTCCGATTAACAACTTTGCTGCAAGATGTGTTTTAAAACTATCCAAGTGTTATTGTGTAGTGATTATAAAAAGCAGATGCAAATATTTCTTTTGCTTGTGTTGGTGTACCAAGTCTTTTGGAAAATGAAATTTTAAAATAAACCACTTGCCATTTCTTACTAAGTGGAAATATTTGGTCCACCGAAGAAAGCATCTGACAAAATGCTTCAGTATATACATGGATCTGACAAGATATACCTACTTTGGTTTAGTTAATATATTTTAGCTAACATTCTGAAATTTTTTTGTATAATGGCAGGTGTTTTTGCTTCATTCTCTTCTTTTTCTATATACCATTGACAGTCATTCATTGTCAACTTAAATAATGTACATTTTGCAATCAACAAAGACCAAATTCGATCATTGTTCTTTTTCTTAACTATTTGTGCTCTCTTTCTTTTTCTGTGTGCACAAGCACACGTGTGTGAATGAACAGTTAAAGGACTTGGCCTACATGAACTGTGGTTATGGGCATTTTTTGTAATAAAGTTTATAATAGTGCTCTGAAATCTTTCTGCAAAATTGAGTCAGTTATGGTTTCTGAGACGTATTGCTGTATAAAACTCAAGGCTCAATTTGGTTGCAGGTTCAAAACCCGGAAGGGGGTCCTTTGTGGACATTTAAAAAGTTGAGTGGCTTTGAGCCTCATCTTTCTCTCAAAAAAAAAAAAAAAACTCAAGGTTCAAGTAATATAAAGGGTCTTCTTTCAAATCAGTCAGTCACTAATCCTGGGCTCCACTGCTAATGGAAACTTTGTATACCTGCCAGTGGGCCTTCATCTAGTTTGGTTACAGGAAATCACCATATATTTTTCACTTTCCTTACTTTGTTTTTCTATTTGTGATCTATTCTTCATTTATGTTCTAGCTGGTTATGTGGAGCAGCTACTGGCAAGTCCCATTGTATGCAAGGCCACAGTTGCAACCGTTTCACAAAAGGCGAACAAAAGAAGCCTAGAAACCCTGTACTTAAAGGACCCACTGTCCGGGACTTCAGCCGGTACATGCACTACTGTGAGAGGTATCGCTTACATACCGACTCACTTGAAAAAGAAACATTACTCCAACAAAGCCTCCAAACATGCTCTTTTTTTCTCTCTACACACCCAACTGACAGACCAAACAGGGAAGAGAACTGGATCCTTGCTGGGTTTGAGAAGCTACTGTCTTCACGAAGGGTTTTGTCCTACACATACCCATTTGCATTTTACATGTTTGGTGATGAGCTAGCAGGTAATGATTTGAAAAATAAAGAAACCAGACAGGATTTGTTTGAAGATCAACAACAACAGCTTGAATCCTGTGTTGAAAAGCTCGCCATGGAGTTGGAGAGAAATTTTTACCAAGTTGCCCCTGGTAATGCGGCTGACCTGAGGTTCAGAGTCATCAGTCTCTCAAGGATTCTTGATAACTGCTGTAGGAGCATGTAAGTCTATCCTCCTCCTTTCAGTATTATTCTTATAAAATACATGGTAATGTTCTTATTGCTGTACTGGTACACATGAATTAAGATGCTTGGTCACTTGGTCAGGTTATCAGGTTTGTTAGTGGTACATGAGATTTCGTCAACAAATAGTAGTGCTGGTTTCATGAAACGAACTGGTATATACTCAACTTCCAGTAAAGTACCTGGTGTACCTGTACTACTAACGTTGTTTTTATTTTATTTTATACATTACTATCAGTACTGGTGGTGCTACATGGCCATAACCATTAATTATTGTAAATTCTGATAGAAATCGTTGGCATATTCTCACAAGTCAAATCCATATTTGGTTTGTAGTGCAGATGAGGTCTTCTGTTTTGCGAGTAAATATAAAGTTTCCTGAAGTAAATGTTTGTGAAAATTCTAAAAAAGTTTTAAATATTGCAGGTATGAGTGTATTCAGGAAGAATTGCTTCCTCACTTGGGCCCAACTGAATTTATTGCTCAATACAAGGCTAATGGGCCAGACAAGGCCGAGGAAATAAATAGTTCGGCTATAGGTTCTAATCAAATGAAATGCATAGAATAACAATTTGTTATATGTAAATATAAACTAGTTTTAATTTTATTTCATTTTCTTAATTTAGAGGGTATTTGGTTTTGAATGGCTTATCCAGTTTTAGATTAGCCGTAGGTACTTAATTCCCGCAAATAACAAAAACATAAAGAAGTTAAGTTGAGAGTTAACAGCAGTGGAAAAATTTTCATAATTTTTATTGTGTTTATTTTTCCCTTAGCATTTTTAAAAATTAGTGCATTATGTCTTTCTTTTGTTGAACAATGATTTACTTTGTTTTCTTTTTATAGATCGCAGAATTATACCCCGAATAAAATAGGAGAGTTGATCAATATCAGATTGAAACAAAGAATCAAAAAGGTATTCGACAAAATGATTGTCAAGTTCACCTATTTACCTCTTTGAAATATCAACAAAATGATTCCTTCCCTGGTTTTTAGTAATACATTGTTATGCACTGTTGTATTAGTTAACGAGGCCCAACAGGTATTCGACAAAATGTCTAAAACTGGAAAGTAAACTTACACTGTCTAAATTGGTATCATAGACAGGCTACTCTCCCATTAAAATTGCATGCACTTGTTGAAGCACCACATTTCTTGTTAAATGAATTAGTTTCCTTTCCCTTCTTTTATTGATGGGTTGTCTTGCTTACATATGCATCTTCAAATGCTATCTGAATTTTCTACAGAGAACTTAACCATTAGGTACATGTCAGAGAAACAAAGGAAAAAAAATGCATAAAGAAATCCTTTAAGGAATTCGTCTCTGATGTCTAATTTCCAGTTTCCCAGATTTAAATCTCTACAATTGTAGTATTCTTGATTCCAAATGGACAGTATCTCTGCCCTCTATCCTGACAATTTCTGTTGCTGATCTCTCTCTCAATTAATGGCCGAAAGGAAAACCAATTGAGTCTGCTATTTTGTTTTTTTTTTGAAGGAAAATATTATGGAGATATCGATATTGATACCGTCGTCAATATAAACTTTATTATATATATTAAAGTAGTTATTATGTATATTAATGACTTTATTATGTACAATATTTCTATTATTTAACTTAAATATCATTAATATGCTTAATAACACATTTAAGGTGCATAATAATAGTTTTGTACAAAATGAGTTTGCATAATAAAGTCATTAATATACATAATAATTCATTTAAGTTGCATAATGATAATATTGTACAAAATGAATTTGCATAATAAAGACATTAATATACATAATAATTTTTTTAATGTATACAATTAAGACCGTATCAATAACGATATCAATAACCGTATCTGTGTATCAGCTCTCTTTTTTTAATTTACCACTAATTGTCTATATTTCATTTTAACATTGTCAGAAACTGGATTTCTATTCTGCCCCAACAGTAAAATACTATAATTTGCTGATTTAGCTCTTACACCTAAATAAATATAAACGAATAAAAGCTCAAGAAAATACGGATAGAGATATACAAGTGAAAAAAATCAATGTTCATTTGTAAGATCATTTAATCAATGACAGGCCCCAATCTGTCATCCCTTGCTTTACCATGGGAATCTAATTCTGAAAGAGTGAAGGCATCTCTTTCGGCACTGAAAGTAACTCGAACGACGAGAACAATTTAGACAACATCAGTGAGAAAAGAAATGGTAACATAATTAGCATTACTTTGTTCAATGATTGTGATACAATATTCATGCATTCATGCAACTGCACTAGTCAGGAGGCTCCTATTGACATTCCTAATTAAGCCATTGCTTTGGCAAATGCATGCATCTTCTATGGTAGAAAAGGAAAAACAACACATAAGATTCTTAATTACATCCTCCAGAAGTCGGATTTTCATGCAGATTTTGCAAAATCACTGAATTCTGGACAGAGCGCTATATATAGAGACAATGGTGAGACCATTTCTTAATCATTTGGAATTATGGTTTTCTAAGGGCATGTGCAGAAAATGGTGAGACCAAGGTGTTTCCTTTTGGCCATCATGAAACTAAAAGTTGAGTTTCGGCATGTAGGTGGTGCCAAACCACCAATTGGATGGAGCCACATTATAAAAGGTCAATGTCTTCCAGTCATCGGTTTGCACACGAAAAGAGAGGTTCTGGCCATTGAGGTGAGCGCCGCTTTGCCAATTCATGCCCCAGTTCCTTGACATCAGCATCCAGTCGATCTTGCTACCTTTGATCCATACCACACGGATGACACCACTGCCGCCTACATTGCTGATCGTGACAAGCTCAAAGTAAGGGTTCCCGTTCACTTGAAACCTGATCCCGCCTTTGCGATGACATCGAACCCTGACAAATAGTCGCTCATTGAATGAGGTTTTCTAGAACAAATTAGTATTTAAACATGCATCAATCTCTCCGTAAAAAAAAAAAAGAAATTTATCATCATTTATATTAGATCTATGATTTAATTATCTACTTCCTAAATAGAATATTCTAGTTTGGTCCATTTATAATCCGATTCAGAATTTTTGGCAATATATGTTACCATGTGTTGGGTCAGATGGTGCCACAGAATAACTAGTCAACTCCCCTTCTGATGGCAGTTAAAAAGATTGTGTTTTCTAACATATCAAATCCTGGAATTTTGGCAGATTATGGATGAAGTGATAGATCCCCACTAAGGCACTAACTACCAACCAACTTGAAAATTTTGCCAAAATTAAGCTTATTATTGGCGGCAACAGACACATCATTTTTGCATTTATTATTATCTTTTATATAAAAATTTTTGTTAACTTTAGTATTTATTTATTTTTTTTAAATATTTTTTTACGGAATTTGAATATATATCTCTCTGTAGAAAGAGGAGACTTATCGACACTGTGTTAGATTTACGGATTTTTTTTTCTGAATTAAGCAAAAGATAAAAAAAATTAAGAAAATAAAAGTTTTCTAAGAGATGCAACATGTGAAGAACTAGAGTAGAAAAATGAAAATTAGTCAATAGGAAATTAATTGTCAAAACAATGGTAACGTCAACCGCGAAATAATTTGAAATAGGATATTCTTGTCTTGATACAAACCTTAACATCCATGGTTTATTAATTATTGATTTGATACAAATCACATGGTAAGGATAGCTAACAACAATCATCAGCAAAATGGCAGGCCTAATAGAAATGGCGATTGTCCTCATCTTTCTATGAAGAGATACAAATTCAATTATGTAAAAAGATATTTAAAAATAATAATTGTCGGGATTAATAGAAGTCTTATTTCCAAAAAAAAAAAAAGAAATCATCGCCATATAATTAATTGGACTCAGAATTTTGATCTACTATTGAAGTTAATCATTTGCAGATGATAATGTCAAATACTTTGTTCAAGACAAAATTCTTAAATAAATTTGTACAATAACACTAAACATTTTTTGTTTTCTTCATGACGTAATGTCAATTATTTGTATAATTATATATCTTTTTCCTCCATATTTTGTTTATTTTTGATATTTGATTTCTGTTTCCTTCTTATTTTGGGCTTTTACAGGCCCACATTATAATTAAGTGTGCCAGAGGTTTGTGCATAGTAAATCATGTTTCATAGATAGCCTTTAAAAAGGCTATGCTTTTGAGGCTTTGAGCCTAAAAACATGTATTTAACTAACGGCTTTGGTGAAAATCTACTGGCAGGGAAAGTTTGATAAACTTACATGGTTTTCTATAGTGGGTAAGCAAATTCCTTGAGTATATAATCGCAAAAGAAAAAATATATTTTGTCTATACTATTATGTTACACTCATATCTCAACTATCACTGATAAAAAAACCCTCCTAAAAAACATCAGCACGTAACCTGCGTGCAGTGACAGTGGGAAAAGTGGAGGGGAGTAACAAAGGGTACTGTATCAGTACCCATTGCAAAATATAGAATTTCATTGATTGTTAAATTGGTTTATTATAAAGGTTTAAAAGAGAATTATAGTAAACTTTAGATAATATGAAAAAAAAATATTTGTGATGTATATCACTTTCTCTGCACACTCGAGATGAAAATATAGCATTTTGACTTCCTTTTGATGGAAATAAAAAAAATACAGAACTTATCCACATTAATATATTTTAACAACTCCTTGATATTTATCAAAATGGATTAAAGTTCCACAATCTATTCTGTCTAGATGGACAATGTAATAGTCTTTTATTTTGTTATTTGAACTTTCATATTTAAATTATTCAACTTAAAAATAAATAAAAAAACATAATTCAGATGTATGGTTCACTTAAACCCTTGTCATATATACATATATCACAATTTAAATCATTGAATTGTCTGAAGAGTTAATTAGAAAATAATAGAATGGATAACTACCAATCTTAGGTGGGTGTACGTATATATAATACTTTTGGTGTTATGTACGTATAATATTTCTAAAGGAAACTCCTATTTGACTTTGATCTTCATGATTGATCTCTCCAATTATAATTCCTGATTTTGATACAATAATTGTACCAATATATATCAATATTAGATATAATACTTGATTTTCATTTAAAAATTTGATGACTCCATCCGGACTACAATCCAATGTAATAGGCATTGATATAAATATAATGCTACAAAACCATGTAAATAGTCTTATCCGTATATTTATTTCAGTTGGTTTTGAGTCGTACCCTTTTCAAAGTATATATATCTTGCCAAGTGCCAACTGACATGCAATTTTACATGAGACAAAATAAGACCACCACAATCACAAGTTGTGATATCACACTACTTTGGCGCCATCCTTGTTTCATTTATATCTGGTTTATTTAGTAAAAATCACACTAAATGTGACATTTTTTTATTGCATATATTTTATTTTATAATTTGAACTTGATCAACGGTTTATGTTTGTGATTTGGAATCAGAATATTAAATTATTGATATAATAAAAAGTGTTGTCATGATGTATTCCAAAAATGTCGCAAGTATATACTTTCTCGAGAAGAAAACTACAATTTTGATGAGTTAAAGATACTATATCAATTTCTATCACAAACGCACATAGAGAAATCTCAATATAATTTGATACCGTCTCATGTGAGCATTCATGTGCAATAAGATGAGCAATCACCTAAGATTCACACATGCAATTCCAAAAAGTTTCAACAATATCAGCCATCAGTTTTGACCATAGCCTGTAATATTAGCTTGCTTTGCTCGAGTTATTTTCACTCGTCCACCTACAGGAGAGTTTCGACTCAATCTGGACCGTTCATTTTAAATTGGAAAAGTTCAGCTCAAATATTTTTATATTAAAAAAATAAACCATATTAAAACAAATAAAGTACAGATATACAGTTCAAATTCATCTACATCCCTCGATCTGAAATAAGGTCACGCCTGACGCTATTCACTATGTTAAATCTATCCAATTAATCGGAGAGGAGGACCCATTCCTGGCCTTTGCATATTTTGAAAAAGTGTCCTTTTTTTAGGTTGAAAAGATGGAAACTTTGTCTCCTCAGTAGCATGAAAGGCCAATGAATTCCTTTTCCGCAAATGATATATCATTTCTCAGAATTAATTTATATTCGCTCGCACACAGTTTTGATCTCCTGTTTCTGCATTCAAATTCTAACACGTAAACTGCCGCTAGCTTACCTTGATATATATAAATCCCATGTTATGTACATAGAAGAAAATAGAATATACAACTACAAGAGATAAGTAATAAGGAGAAATTAAAGGGAATTTTGCCAAGGTAAATCAAGCACATTAAAAGTCATGGGTTTCACCAAAGAGCAAGAGCAGCTGGTATTGAGGTCATGGAATGAAATGAAGAAAGACTCTGCTTCCATTGCTCTCAAGTTCTTCCTTAGGCATGTCTTCTTTTACACCTTCCTATTATATTTTTTTATTTTCATGATGTATATCTTGGAATTGTTTTGGTTTTCTCGGTGCATGCATGCTTTAGTATAACTTGTAATGTTCATGACTAGATAGTAGTTAACTAGATATCATGCTTTTATTTCCCTACAAATAAAATGGAAATGATTTTGTTTAAGGTCACTTGGCACTTGATAGAAAATACATTTGAAAGGCATTCATGACAATAATCAAAGATATGAGAAAATAATAAACCTAGATATGAGATTCAACTAGAGGAGAGAAAAATTGAGGATTAAGAGGCATCCTGATCAATTATACATCTGCATTATAAACTCACAATATTAGAGAAAAAATGAAGTTTTGTATCTGCAGAAAATTTTCTTGAATAAAATGTTGGTCGTTGCAGGATATTCGAAATCGCACCATCTGCCAAGGAAATGTTCTCGTTCTTGCGTGATTCAGACTTGCCCCTTGAGAAAAATCCAAGACTGAAGGCCCATGCTATTAGTGTTTTCAACACGGTACAGTTATTTTTATTACCTCTAATTTAATGCATATTTTCTATACATAAATCATAATCAATTACAAGCAGTTTTTTTCGTGAAAGAAATTGACTGATTTCAGCTAAAATTCCCAAAATTGAAACATTTTTTTGAGAAATTTCTTTGTTTTGCTTGGGATATGGATCTGATTAATATTAATTTTCATTGTAGTAATTCTTTAGTATTATTTTTTTTTTACAGACATGTGAAACAGCAATTCAGTTGCACGAGGTCAGAGCGGTTACATTAAGAGAGACGACCATAAAAAGATTAGCTCCAAAACATGCCATGGCTGGTGTAAAGGATGCACACTTTGAGGTAATTGATAGAACATTACCCGTGATCCTCTAGTGAACTCTAAATTAACATAAAATTACCTTGATCCATGCTGTCGGTCTTCTGGAGAGACACAACCCCGTTGATCACCGGATTCCTTAAGCCTTCGCGGTGATCCTTCTCTTCTCCGATGGAGAGACGAAGAGAATCGGCCGGCGGTTTTCTTCTCTTTTCAGAAAACCCGAATTTGATTTTTAGAGAGGAAGTCTGTTGGTTAATGCCTTATGACGGTAATCAGAAAGGACGGTTCTTGATCCCTTTATAATGGGTGTCAATAACCGAAAGGTTGGCAAACCACTGGTTATGCCTTAGCGGATCCATACCAGATCCAATTTCTCTCTAAACGGGTTTACTTTCAAAATCAGAAAACTGCCTATTAGTTGTATTCTCCAGGGACCAATAACATAATTGTATTATTACTAAACTTTATATAATTTAGACCATCACTAAATCATAAAGTTATTAATACGTATTCTACACATTAAGGGCCCCACTTCTCATGACACATATTGAAACCCGATAAATAATACTTAATTTGATCACTTCATAACGGGTCTAATTAGATATTTGACAGTCTATTATTCAATATATATTTATATTACATATAAGCCCATATAATTTTGTAATTAATAGAAATTAATTCCAACAGTAATATCATATCCCAAGTATAAATATTTCATTTTCTTTTGTATCTTGAAATTAAATTATACCAGTCTTAGTACTTCCAGCCTGACACTTAATTGATCTACTTCTAATTAATCAACGGGGAATCACAGGTCGTCAAGTTCGCACTGTTGGAAACAATAAAGGAGGCTGTACCGGAGATTTGGAGCGAAGAAATGAAGAATGCATGGGCAGAAGCTTATGATCAAGTAGCTGCAGCTATAAAAGAAGAGATGAAACTCATTCCTTCTTCATAAATGAAATGAAAACTTTAGGTTTTGTTTAGTTCGTATAAAGAATAAAGTGCAACGTATGCGTATGTTTTGTAATAATACAACCTCCCTGCATCTGATGTGTATACTATAAAGATTTCTGGTATGCTGGGTGCTTTGTACTTTTCTTTGATGGTGTATGATTTTTGAAAAATAAATTTCCTATTTGGTCTTGTACTTTCTCAACTTAAGTCTATGAAGTCGAAACGGGTCCAGCGGTACTAAACTGGTACAAACATAGGTACCAGCTAATTAAGATTTTGCCAGTATTTTATGTTTCTTTTCTATTCTATGTCTTAATTCGGATCTTTTGGTCATTTATCAATGCTGATGAAACTAATTTGTTATTTTTTATCAAATCACTCAAAAGATGACTTATATTTTTTAGATTGCAGCAAATTTGATTCATAAACCGTCTACATTATAGATAAAATGTCTACTTTTTTTCATGGTGATAAGCAAAATTGCCAAAAGAATTTACTGATAATATTACATATCCCATTTCAGAAAGGATACAGCTCAAAAAACATCTCTTATTTTCTCCCCAACTTATATTATACTTTTTTCTGTTACCAGAATATTCAGAAGATTATATTTTACAAAAGAAAAAAGACTATATTTAATTAGATGTAAGGTTTGTCTAGTCAGAATTAATACATAACTCATAATTTATTCAGTTCTATTAGTACTTACTAATACATAAGTACTATTTTATTCTCATTCACACTCTCTCCTTTTTTCTATTTTTGTTTTTCACTGGACCAACTTGATAAGCCAAATTTGATTGCCAGAAACATCATATAATATATTTGGTTACATCAGCACACAGCGTTGCATTTTCGGACAGTTATCATATGGCACGTTCGCTGCGTATTAACTGTATCATGTGAAGAGCCATTTTATATGAACTATATACATTAACTTGCCAAGCTTGATACTTGCATTGTATATCTGATCAATATGCTAGATCTGTTAAATTATTACCCGTAATCTTTTAGTGAATTTTTGATTTAAATTAAAATTATTTTGATCTATGTGTGTCGGTCTTCTGGAGAGACACAATCCCGTTGATCACTGAATTCCTTAAGCATTCGCAGTGATCTTTCTCTTATTCGATGGAGAGATGAAGAGAATCGGCGCGACGGTTCTTGATCCATATATAATGGGTGTCAATAACCGAAAAATTGGCAAACCAATGATTATGCCTTAACGGATCCATACCAGATCCAATTTCTCTCTTAACGGATTTACTTTCAAAATCAGAAAACTGCCTATTATTTGTATTCTTCAGAGAACCAATAACATAATTGTATTATTACCAAACTTTATATAATTTAGACCATCACTAAATCATAAAGTTATTAATATGTATTCTACACATTAAAGACCTCATTTCTTATAACACATATTGAAATCCGATATAATAATACTTAATTTGATCACTTCGTAACGGATTTAATTAGATATTTGACAGTTTATTATTCAATATATATTTATATTACATATAAACTAATTTTATAATTAATAGAAATTAATTCTAACAAGATCACCTCTAATTTTTTATTATTCATAATAGTTTCTTTTGAGATCAGACAACAGAGTGGCAAAATGTCAGCTTATTTTATACAAATTTACTATTTCTTATATATTTTAAGATCATGCCGACATGCTGGACACATGAGGATTTCATTTATTTTTTAATTTCTGGATAACAAATACTTGTCCCGTGGGCTGAGAACGTGACATTCTTTCTCTTCCTTTTCAAATGGGATGGATGATGCTATTTTATGCTTCTACAGGGGCATACATGCAATTTTCGCGAAAGAGAGCATTGGCAAGGGTTTTGCGAAGAACAAAGCAACTAGAGCTAGAGAGTAGAAACGACGAGGACACAAACTCCAATTAATGGCGATCACGAACTTCATCTTGACAGTAGCTGGCGTCACGGCGGCGGTGATACTCCTAAGAGGAGATGTGAAGCAATCAGCCACAATATTCCGGCGTAACATCCGCCAGATTCGCCAGTGGCTTGAGGAGGAATCTACCTCCGCCGCCAAGTAATCTCTCTTACTTCCTTTTATCTGACTTGGATTCCATGTCTCTGGTAGGGATAACTCCATTGGGAATGGAATCGTGATCATAGTTTGGTATTTCAGGGGTGATTGAGGATATGATGGAGGATTAGCTGGTTTTTCATTTTAGATGAGTTTCATGAGATTAGAATCAAAGCTATATAAATAAGAGTATTTTGTAAAATCGGTATATTGATTGTATACATTGTATAACATACAACTAGATTTCCAGAGATATTAAAATAATATTATTGTATTGGTTAGAATATCATACATGATAGCCTTGTATACAATTCCTTAGTTTTTGACTTTTTGAAGTTCTTCTCTTGTAATGATGTTGTACACACCAAAAATATGTTGATCTTATTGTTGGTTTTGGTTTTGGATTTGAATAATTTATGGCACTTTTTCTTATTGTTACTGTGAACCTTTCAATTGTGGAAATGATTCCTAGATTGTACAGACCTAATCATAACTAACCTGTAAGAATCCGTTTAACTGGTTTTCTTTTCTTTTCTAGTTTTAAAAAAGTACTTTATCATAATGCTTACGTAGGTTCTTAAAGTCAATTTAATGTAAATGTGAGGCTTCAATTACTGTCAGGTATGGTTAGGTCTGGTACAGATGTGTAATGTTAGTAGTGAGTTGAACCAGCTGTAGTATACTTATTAAAAAATTCTGTCAGTAATTGTCTTAAATTGTACTATTTGTTTGCAAAGACTAGCTGCATGATCAGCCCCCAATTATGTAAACTTTGACGTGTTTTTAGTGTTAACTATTTATTAAATATTATTGGGATTGTTTGGGGCTTGGTTATTGTGCTATGCAAAGCGTAAGACTCTAGGTTCCATTCATCCATGCTCCACTCTTGGAGGTCAGAATGGATGATTCAAACAGTTCAATCTGATTCTGATTTAAACATCAAACTCTTCTACAACCAACTTTTTTCTGTAGAATTTCTTTACTACTTCATCGGATTGGAATAACATAACATTCTCAAACAGAGAAGAATGACTTTTTTGCTGATTTATGGTTAGATGATGCTGAAATCATTTATTATTCATATAATATTTAGGTCATAACAGTCATGATTTGCTAATTGGAGACTTTTGAGTATATTATCTTGCACTTTTGGATGATTACAGTTACAAATGTTCGTTACCAGTATCTTTTTCCAATCCAATAAGTTAGCAAAGAAAATATAAAAAATTATAAAAACCAGTTTCCCGCAATACATTGATTTCACGGTTAAATTGAATGGCTAAAATCTCCTTCCAGACCTTAAAAGTGATATATGAATGCATAGTGACTGAGGCTAGTTACAGTGCTTATCACGGTAGCCTAGCTCTTTTTCTTTTCTGTTGTTAACCATATTATGTAACAATCGTTTGAATTGTTTCCCAAACTGGCTCCAACTTTGTTTGATCACGTGTAAAGTTCATCAATAGTTTTCATTTAAGTTTATTTATTGTTATCGTGTTTTTATTTATTTTTTGACGATTTATATCTATGTATGCTTTTTTATTTATTTATTTATTTTGCTTTTTTTTTTCTGTTTACAGATCAGTGGAGAAATCAGCACCTAAGGAATTAAATTCCCAGGCTGCCAAAAAAGAAATTCCGAAGGATGAGAAGAAGAACTAAATCTGCTTCATGTAAATGCTCCTGCTTGCCATTCGGAAGCTTTGTAAATAAGTTTTTATCTTTTTACGTCGATGTTTATGTTTTGATAAACATCATGACACGTCAGGTTGATATTTTGTTAGTTCTTATTTAGGCGAGGTTAATTAAGGGAAATTTTCCACTATTTGAATGGATTTTATCAGAGGGAACTAAGACTGGTTAGCATCAACTTGATTTTGTAATTCATATGGACAGTCCTATTCATTTGACAACAGTAATAACCAATGAACAAATAATCAGAATAAAATACAAAATTGGTATTTTTATTTAGAGTTTAATAGGTTGGGTTATTTATTAACTTTAGTGCTGTTCATTGGTTATTGATCAAGTGTTGATATATGGCTAAATGTTAATTTTTCAAATTTCTGGATGAATAGCCAGTCAAATTGTAAATGCCATTATTTTTTCCCTGCTAGGCCTACAGTTTAAATTACACTATATTTGATGTACAACTTTTTAAACTATAAAAAAGATGGATATAATATTTTTTTAATTTTGATAATCGTTTAATTGGGTTTGGTGATTATCACACAAATTTGTTAGTAATATAATCTTCCCATTTAAAATACTTGTTTGTGTAATCTGTATTAGTTGGTCTGTATGGAGATGCACGACTCCATTAAGTGTAGATTACGCAAAGTTGGAATAAGAGAGAAAATGGCTGCATGTGTTTGTATTACCCACGGGCTTTTGGTGATTATCACACAAATTTGTTAGTAATATAATCTTCCCATTTAAAATACTTGCTTGTGTAATCTGTATTAGTTGGTCTGTATGGAGATGCACGACTCCATTAAGTGTAGATTACGCAAAGTTGGAATAAGAGAGAAAATGGCTGCATGTGTTTGTATTACACACGGGCTTTTGAATATGGAGATGTTAACAAAGTAAATTTTAAAAAATGGAAAATTCCATTGCCGGGATTTGAACCCGGGTCGCCTGGGTGAAAGCCAGGTATCCTAACCGGACTAGACGACAATGGATTTGTGTACAAAACCTATTAACATTATTCTTGATAGAATGTATTTATGTGCAAATACATTATCCGAATTATCAAGCGGATATATTTGAATAGTAGTTGTGTTATTAAGATATCATATTAGTATTGAAAAGGTTATGTTATAATAAATTCTAGAGGGGGATTTAATGTCCATAGTATCTATTTTATTATTTATATTTTAATTAATATATATAAATCGTTAGATATATTATAATACATGTCAATAATATGCATATAAAAAATTATTGAATTTTAACTTTATTTTGATAGTCATTAAGAGAGTGAATTAAATTACAAAATTTGATCCGTTGATTTTTGTTAATGCTTGATGCTTAACAAAAAAAGTTGAAATGATGTAATTTTTTGTATATCTATATAGCATGATATATAGAAAATGTCTAATTAATTGGTTTTGTTATTTAAAGGTTTAATAAATAGTTATTTGAAATTTAAATTCATAATCATTGATGCAGCACCAATAATCATGGACATTTGATCCCTCCTCTAAATTTTATTCATTTTTAAAAAAAATTAACAAATTTCTACTTTTATATACATTTGAACTATACTTATATTCATATTTATTTAATATCTAATCTGTATCTACATACCAAAAATTAAAATTGATACATGATATAATTTGTGACCGTTATCCAATTTGTATTTGAAATTCCGAACAGCTTCACCCGCATGTACTTAACCCATTCTTTGCTCGTTCAATCACGAGCGATTTTAAATGCATCGTCCTTTAGCAATTCTAAACCAAATAAATTAATTGTAACCCAAAAGTTTGCAAATTTGTTAACTTGTGAGCGTTGTAACAAAGGTTATGTGCAAATTCGGTAACTTGGCGCAAAAGATCGAACGCATGCAGCAACAAGAAAAAACGAATTGATGATATGATTTTTTATTTATTTTTCGATGATCCAAATTTATGAATGGACAATATCTTTAAGGATTTGAACACAGAACACTTACGTAGCTAAAATCTTAACCGCTGAGACTAAATTAATTATTAATTTTGCACTGCATTAGTTAGGTATTTCAAAAGATGTGAAGTAAAAAAAAAAAAAACCAAGATGAAAAAAACAAAACGAAAAATTAGAGAAAAACAGATGTCTTGTCTTTTTCGTATAAGCACTGTGGTCCCCATCAAACAATGGGATAACAAAATCGTTCTTCTTTTTTTTTTTTGCTAAAAAAGAAAAGTTTTCTTTGGTATAAGAGAAATTCCCCCACTGCCTTTGTTACTTTCCTCGAGGCAATCGTTTTGCTGTATCAGTGTATCATTATCATTATTCTTTTCATGTAAAGTTTACATTTGTTATGGTTTTCTTATAAACAAATGCTAGCTGGACAGCTACCACATTATTAGCAACATTGGAACAGCTATATATATATTGGGGATATTTGGATCGGCTCAATTTATCATTAACACTTTTATGGTTTTGGAACTATTAAGGAAAAGTTTATAAAATATTTTTTTATAAAAGATAATTTTAATTTATATTCAACTTCATGATAAATGTATCTGAGAAATATTATTCAAATTAAAAAAAATAAAAAATGTACATGCATTTCTAATTATTTTGTTAGGATGCGTACTAAAAATGGTCAATTTGAAATTTAATTGGTCATTCATTATAAAATTATTAGAACTTAATCGTTCAAAAATTTTAATTGTTTAATAGAAAACTAAATATTTTTTAAATTGATTCAAATTTGACACATGTCCCATCCAAATATTTTGGAAGCATATCTATGATTTTAATTTTTTTTTCAATATCCATATCATAAGAATTGAATATACCATAAATGTTGAATATATATATCTAAAAGTTTTAACAAACTATCTTTACATCTAAATATTTCTAATGTCTTTGTGTAATCCTATGAGCTTGATTTTTATATTTCCTTCCCTTCATATTTTCCTTCCTCTCATTTGTTTTCATTTTTTTTTATACTTCTAAAATTATTTTTAAAATAATATGTAGATAGAAAATTTGGAGTTCTCAATATTTTCCCCCTCGCTATGTAAATTCGTTTGTCCAGATTTTAAACTGTTGATTGAAAATTTGAATAAAGTTTATAAAATTGCAGAAAAAATTGGAAAGATTTTGAAGTGAAGAAAAAATATTGGATTTCATAAAAAAATTATGGAAATTTATTCTTTGAGCAGAAAAATCAAATTGAACTCTTAAAATTATGTAATAAAATGTACAAAAAATTGTAAACATTTTGGAATGGCATATATCCATGGCATTTGACGTGTCATTATATGTAATGTTACGTATTGTATTGTATCATGATAGATCCAAAATCATTTTTTTTATGCGTCATGCTAATTTCTTTTTTTATTTTCAAAAAAAGAGAATACATCAAGCAAACACAAATTCGATATGCCACACATGACCCAAATGCCATAATGACATGCATATCAATATGCCATGATGTTTGGTCATGAAACCGGTACGATGAAAATTATATTCTTCGTTGCGTTGTACCATACAACACAATATATTATATATTCGATTACGTCAAAATTTATATAAAATAAATTTAAAAAAAATTCATCCAATCTCTCTATTCATACGTCATACGTAATCTTATACAGTAAAAATTTGTACGTCATATAACGTAATCTTACACAGTAAAAATTCAGCACTCGACGGAACGTGATAGTTTTTTCATATTGTATATATTCGACTATAGCCTTACATACCTATAGGCCTACGGCGTATGGCTGGCTGGCTATGAGACTTAAATAAAAATAAAAAGGACTTCACGTTTCATTTCACAATGCTATCTATAGATTGTAACATTTCGCGCCGAAGTTTCACCTCTGCCTTTATCAGCACTCGTCTAAAGTAACCGTACCAACTCTGTAAAAAAACTGGGTATTTTCAAGCGTGAATATCTTAAAGCTGATTTACATCGGGAGAGAGTGTTCTTTTTAACTACAAAATTATCTCTGTTCCATACTTCCATACACGTTTCCTCCTCCCCTTTGCTAAGGTGTGTGTTGGATTTTGAACAAAATCAGTGTGTTGGTTCTTCTCCTTTCCTTGGGAAAGATTCTTTCTTTTTTATTTTCGGGGTAAAGATAGAGAAATTTTCAAACGTAATTATGATTATCAAATATTTCTTTCCAGAAAAAGTATCTGCTATATTGATGGTTTAATGTGCAAGAACTCGTATGTTAGCATGTTACAGTTCGTCTGTTTCAATATTTCCAATAATTGAACAATAAAGTCAATATTAAGCTTTCATGAAACATTGGCTACTAATGATATTGTAGTACTACAGAAAAAGAAAGGAAAAAAGAAAAGACATGATCATTTGGCATTTTGACTATGGCGCTTGATTCATTGTCATCATGCGCTCTTTAAATTGAACTGTTGGTTCAATAAACCAGGTCCGTGTGGGAAAAAAACAAGAGAGAATCAGTTGCGCGGAGTCGAAACAAACGAGAAACAGTGATCTGTGTAATGCTTTCTATACTCCAACCCCATCTCTCTTTCTTTATTAGCACACACACACCCCCACACGCTCTGACACAGACACGGGGAGAGAGAGAGAGTAAATTCACTAAATTGGCAGCTGCTTTCAATTACTCGAAGAGAGAGAGAGAGAGAGAGAGGGAGAGGGAGAGGGGAATGATGACCATAGAACAAAAGCTGATGGGAAAAGAGGCGACATTGTCGTTTGGCGAGAAAGCTTGGCAACTCCTCTCACAGTCCATGTTTTAGTTCATTCTCTTCCCCTGTTGAAGCTATCTTTTTTCGCTTTGGTAAAGGAATCTATCTTAGTAAGCGTGAGAGATCGATCGCGAGTAAACGGTGAGCGTGTTCTTGCAATAACGAGTCTGTGGATTTAGGTAAAGTCCGCATCTTTTAGGGTTAATTGGGTTTATTTCTTCTTGATTTGTGATTTTCTTGAAGTTGCGCTTTAACTATACAGTGTTTACACTATCTTAGCTAGTTACATTGCAGTTCAATCAGAAATCTGGAGTCTTTGAACCAATTTGTGATTCTCTCTTTTCAGGTTTGTTAACACTCAGCTAAGGATTAAAAGCTTTAAGCTCAACAATTCATGCTTTGTAATTCCCCCAAATAATGTCTGATTTTAAGGTTAGAAAATTTGAATCGGGTCAGGCCAGGATCCGAAATGTACCGATTGCGGTGACTCCAGAAGGATTTTGGTGCTGCCCCTCTCCGGCTGTGCTCCAAAAAACCCTTAAAAACTCTAATCACCACCATAACAGGTACAAGAAACCAACTTCCCCCAAACCCCCTTCTATACCTCCTGAAATACCACCACCGATTGAAACCCCAATCGAACCCATTGCCCAAGCTCCAGACCCGGTAACCGCACCTGATCCGAGCCCAGAAATACAACAAAGGAAAATCTCAGTTGGGTTTGGCCGACCTGAAACAAGCGACTTAAAGGTGGTATTGTATGGTAAAGAAGGAATTGCTGTCAGTATCAGTGCACACAGAGATGTTCTTTCTGAGAATAGCAGCTTTTTCCAAGACAAACTGGAGATTGATTCTAGGGTGAATTGTATAGAACTTTCTGATTGCGATGATGTCGAGATCTATGTGGAGACAATCGGCTTGATGTATTGTAAGGAGGTGAAAAATCGGCTGGTAAAACAGAGTGTGCCACGAGTTTTGCGAATTTTAAAGGTTTGTTTCAATATGTTGAAAAGTGAAACTCTAGTTCCAAAAAGAGTGTCCAAACTATTTAGTTATTCATGAAGTGTATACAATTATCAATCATTCTACTTGAATTGCGACTACGACACCAAATACTGGTGTACCTTACCTAACCTTTTCTTTCCGGTTGTATACCACTGTGGTATTCTACCCAGTATTTAATTTGTTAAATTGTTCTTTAAGGACCAGCTTTAGGGTTGAGCCTACTGGCGCTTATATGCTGGTATCTGCTGCTACCAACCTTAATAATTTGGCAGTGGTTGGTATAATCCACAATATACTGCAAAAGGAATATTATCTTTGATTATTTTAATCTTCCATTTTTTTTCTTTATTTTGTGTGTTTGTTTGTTTAGGTGGCTGAATCATTGGCTTTCAAAGCATGCATCATATCATGTCTAGACTATCTGGAAGCCGTACCATGGGTCGGTGAAGAAGAGGAAGAAAGTGTGCTCTCTTCCATAAAAGCCCTCCAAGTTAATGCTAACTATGGCACCTCAACCACTGATAACAGTAACAATAATAACATTGATGATGATATTTACCGAGCAAGTCCTTTATTAAGAAGGGTTGTCTCATCTGACACCACGACCCCGCCCACTGAAACCCTAAGCCACATTATGGACATGGTGCTAAAGAGCACTGATGAGCGGGCACGCCGTGAGATGAAAACCCTAGTTCTCAAACTTCTCAAGGAGAACAACCTCTGGATTGGTGGTTCAGTGGACATCTGCGCTGAGACCCTCTATGCCTCATGCCGGATATGTCTGGAAGTTCTTTTGGATTTATTCAAACAAGCTTCAGAGCCAGATTTTGCTGAAAATTCCTTAGAAAATAGAGATGCTGTGTACAAGAAGATTAATTTAGAGGCTGATAACATCCTCTGGTTGGTTGAAATTTTGTGTGACCGAAATTCTGCAGATGATTTTGTCATGATCTGGGCAGATCAAAATGAACTGGCTCATCTACATGCAGTGCTACCAGTCTCATGTCGCCATGGGGTGAGCCGCATTACAGCCAGATTATTTGTTGGGATAGGGAAGGGAGAGATCCTTCCTTCCAAGGAGATGAAAAGTGCTTTACTGAATGTTTGGTTGAAGCCATTAATGGATGATTACAACTGGCTACAACACGGGTGTAGAAATTTTGATAGAAAAATAGTGGAAGAAGGGATAGGGAGGACTATTTTGACGCTGCCTTTAGAGGAGCAAAAGAATATTTTGTTGGCATGGCTGGGTAGCTTTTTACGGGCGGGAGATAGCTGCCCCAACTTACAAAGAGCATTTGAGGTCTGGTGGAGAAGAACATTTGTAAGGCCTTATGTGCCAGACAGAAATTGATTTACCGAGTTTTCATGGGTGTTAATGCAATATATTGCATCGGGATGGCTTTCATTTGGTATTTTCCTATAGATTAGCTCTTATGCTCTCTCGCCTTTTTTTCTTTCCCAGTTCATTTCATTGTTCTTGTGACCGATTTCTTTGTTCAGCTGGTGATTAAAAGAAATTATTGCAAGGGCAACCTTACAAAATTATCTTTCTCATCAATAGGACAAAAATTGGGTTCAGCTCCTCTCTAGGTTGTACTGAATCCATTGAACAATCCAGGGAACAATTTTGTTGTCTATTTCCGTATCAGACTGAATTTACAATCGTATGAATCATTAGACTGATAATTGTCTGGGTCTGAATGTAATTTCTAGATTCTGGGTAGACAGTACATAGAATCCAGATTTCAAATTTCCAATCAGTGAGTCAATAGAGTTGTCATATGATGCTGCAGTGCTTTAGATTTTTTAAGAGATACAGTTTACACAAAAAATGTACTGAGACTGAGTTTCTGGGAGTGTATCTATCAAGGACATTTGTTTTCGTTATGTACTTAACAAGAACTGGATAACTTGTTGATGTTGAACGGAAGTGTCAAGAGTTAATATCAATAAACATATAAATATCGAAAGGTAAACATTTTCCGAAAATTACATGTTTTTCCTGGCTATATGAGAACATGATAGTTGCATAAATTTTTATGGCCCATTTTACTAATTACTGTAGCCCAATCGCCACATTGAGTTATTGTGACCAACTTTTATCACTAGCTAGGCAAAACTACTGTGGCGAGGCTGTGACTTCAGTTGACTGAAAATGGGAAGAGAATGTCAAAGTTATTTGAAAAAAAATTAAAATGAAATAAATGGTCAAATTCAAGTGAACTTGACAATATAAACGGGGATGTGTCATTTTGTAAGCTTGACAAGGTTGCTAGTATTATGTGAATTGGACAAAATAGAAGGGTAAAATGTTTTTTTTATTAATTTTTGACAAGGCGAAGCTCTCCCCAACATGACATTTTTTGTGGCAGTACCATATTTGCTCCCCCCACATGTTGAATGATTCGTATAAGCGGCGAGATTTGAGGAAGAATTAATTGCATGACTCATATCCTTTCACACAAGTTACAACAATTTTCAAACTTTTTCTATTTGACTTTTATTTTGTATCCATCTTCCTCTTGATCTCTTTAATTATCATTATTATTCTTAATTCTTCAAAAATTCACTATGGAGAGATACTTATAGATATTAAAAATTGAGAAGTATAAAGTAATTTTGCATTTTTTTTAAATTGTAATGAAGATTTTATTCAATTTAAAATTAAATTTTTTATTTCAATAATTGCTATTGATTTCCAATGAAATTGATTCCTGCTTCAAGTTTGATCCTACTTCGTCAATAGATGCACAAGACTGATGAAAATGAATCAGAAAAGTGCACTAGACATAGCAATTAAGAAAGAGAGGAGCTCTTTGTAATTTTATCATAACATAAGAGATGTAAAACCGCTAAAAGGAAACTGTCTGTGAATAATCACTGCAAATGAAACAAGTAGAAGCGAAGTTTTTTTTTCCCCAGTTTTGTTTTGTTATCCAATTTCCCATAATTACAAGGGTATATCTGAAAGATTATTTATAATTATCCATAAACAAATGTGCCAATTCACAATATTGACTCCGTAAGCATTTCCCGCGCAGCACCAAAGCGCATTTTGTTCTCCTATCGAATGCGAGCATGTAACGGGTCGCAGTTTTCGCTATGAGCACCCTATTGAAAATAGCAAAGCCAACGGACATGGCTTTTATGATTTATGACAGAAATTTATCATTATATTACGACAGAAATTCATTCAAATTTTTTTACACTTTTATTTGCTTTGTCCTTGTACTATGCTCAGCTCCGAGCCTTTAATTTCTTACGGACTGAAGTCAATTCATTTTTTATATTTGTTTAATTGAGTAATATGATTTAGACAACTATATTTTAAGAAAAAAAAATGAAATTTGAAATTAGATAAATATTTAATTTTGAATTTTGATCAATTTTATTTATGCTTCTATGTAAAAGAGTACTACATTGACATTTTAGATAATGTAATTAGCACAAAATTAATTGTATTAGTTATTCATTACTGAATATGATAGATTTTTTTAAGATAAAAAAATATCGAGTGTTCATATATATTACTTAATGATATATATTGATAATTAAATTTATTTAACAATTAACATTAAAATTTGTATACATTAAATATAAAATTATGTAATTCTTAGTCATTTAGACATGAAGTATACTAATACTTGATGTGATTTTAAAATTATTTAATCATCAGTTACATGTAAATAAGAAACGCATTATTATTTTTTAATCACTCAATAGATAAATAATTGATCTTCAACATATTTGAAATCCTAATTATTGAACATATGTATAATTTTAATTTTTCAATTTAATAAACATTGTGTTGGTCTATTGGTGCTTGTCATTATTATTTGTGTAGCAATTGACCGATTCGGTGCAGCTCACCGGGTTTCAAACTTTCAATAACAAAATTGAAAATTCATCACAACTAACCTGCTACACAAATAGCAACGAAATTTCAACCACAGTAAGTTGACTTCCTCCCAGAGCACCTTTTAAAATCTCGCATAGATAGAGAGAGAGAGAGAGAGAGATCGCCAGAGGTATTACAACAAACCAAATTGACTTCTGTTCTCGTTCCTCCTTCCTTCCATCTCTTTCTCTCTCCCCCTCGGCTTCTCTTACCAATGGCGAGATCAAGCGCGGAGGACATGGAACTGAGGAAGTCATGCGCGGCGGCGATCGCCGGCTCTGGAGGCAAAGGGGAGGAAATCGTTATCTCCATTCGTGTTGCCAAAGGGCGTGGCATTTTTGAGAAACTCGGCCGCCTCGCCGAACCAAGGGTTCTCGCTGTTACAAGTACATGCCTCCTTCCTCTCATCCCCCCCCCCCTCTCTCTTTCTCTACATCCTGGTACCTATTGGTTTGTACATCAGTACATGCAGTCGTTAGCATTGCGATTCTCTCAGACTTTATGTCAAACACATAGCGTTCGAGATCTTTTCTTGTGGAGGGAAGTGAGCTTTTTTGAAAGAAAAGCGGTAACAACAGAACCACGCTCGAGTAAACCGTACAAATCACCTGTTCGCTATTTCCAACTATTTTTTTTCAGTCCTTTATGTTCAAGACTTCTTGTTAGAAATCAACTGGGTTAAGGATATGGATGCCTATTCGATTAAAAATTTCATGCTTTGCACCAAACACCTTATAAGTATCTGATACCATTCTCATATGGTTCATGCCTGTTTATCCCCAGTTCTCACATTTTGTTCTTGCGGTTTGAAGGTTTGACTGAACATAGTCCCTATTTGCATGACCTTGAAGTTCTTCTTAACTTATTTAGGCTAAATTGGGTAAAGTTGAGGATAATTGAGGCTTTGTTGCACAAATGACGGGTCCGTGAGTAACAATAAAGGATTGACCAAGGCTTTATTGGGCTGGCTTGAACAAATGGTGATAATGACGTGTGATGAGGTTCATCAGTATGTAGTATCTTTATGCAAGTACCATGAGTTTTTTTTTAATTAGCAGGAAATGTGTGTTTACCTGAAATTATATTAATGTATAATTTAGATTTAATTTTTGTATAGCTAAACGGTCAGCACGAAGTGAAAAGACGAAGGCTTTCATTCGAGTGCTAAAGTATTCATCAGGTTCTGGACTTGAGGTCATATTCTACTTTTCTAATTTAAGTTAATTGGTTATAAGTTTCACATTTTGAAAACAATCTGACTGTGCTTACAAAGTTATCAACTGTAGAAATGGGCCCTACCGAGACTTTATTTAGTCAATTGAGATTACTTTTTAACAAATGAGGCATAGTTCTACTTTCTGGTTTAAGCTTGGCAATGGCATTTACAGGTACAAGGTGGTATGCAATAGAGTGTAGACCCTCTTTGAACCAAAACGAAAGACAAAAATTAATAGTTTTTAATATTGGAATAATAATAATACTTATTATAAAAAACCATACTATATTGAACTTTTAACATTTCTCTTTATATTATTGTGTGCAGCCAGCAAAGTTGTACAAGCTGAAACACCTGACGAAGTTGGAGGTTGTCGCTAATGATACCAGTGGATGTACATTTTTTATGGTACCTCTTTCATCTTCGTGAGATACACCTCGTTTGTTGATGATTATTAAATTATTTCTGTTGGCATTAAAAAAAATTCAACAAACCCACCTATGGTTTTAGTTTACTTCAACATAATTTTATTTTTAAACTGTACTTGAAGCAGGGTTTTGATAATATAAGGAGCCACAGTGTTGCTCCTCAATGGACAATGCGCAACATAGATGACAGGTATTGTCATGAAAAATAAAATAAGAGTACCAAACTGCTCCTTACTTGCCATTTTGTGAATATTAGTAAAACAGATTTCCAAGCTTTCAACTAGATCTTCAATCAAGGCATAAAAGTTATGGTAAATCACTAGCAAGCATTTTAATGGAAAACTTCAACACTGCAACAGTCAACTATCTACTAAAGTGATTCTATTTAATACTTTCCAATACTGGCTAGTTGGTTTCTGTACCGGGATTGTTTGTTTCACTTGACAAATTATTATGCTGGTTGTTGTTACACATATTGATTTTGTTTTCTTTTTCTGAGAAAAATGTTAGGAATCGTTTGCTATTTTGTATATTGAACTTGTGCAAGGAGATATTGGCTCGACTACCAAAAGTCGTTGGGATTGACATCGTGGAACTTGCACTGTGGGCAAAGGTGTTTCTCCTGTTCTCTTTGCCTATTGTTCTTAGTTCATGTACATTGGATATAATTTCACTCTGTGTCTCCAATGCAACTATTTGAATTGACAATTTTACAGACTGTGGCTGTATTTATTGCTCCTTTCCAGATTTTTAGGGCTTATGGTGTTCTTAACCTTGACTAGAATTTAAACCTGAACTAAACATAAAGTCATAAACACAATAGAAGTATCTGATACTACCATATCCTGTGTTTATTTATTTATTTATTTTTTGTTTCACTGTCCAATGCCTTCATTTAGGATAACACTCCAGCTGTAACAACACAAGTAAGTACAACTGAAGAGAGCAACCAAGAAGGAGCTACAGTGACAGTAGTCACAGAAAGAGAGATGCAAGTAGTAAGTGTGGAAAAGGATCTCCTTGTTTCTCATGCTGAGGAGGAAGAAGAAGATATGGAATCTATGGAATCCCTTCTTGGCATGTCGGTTTTTCTTTTTTTCTTTTGTAAAGAATATTTTGAGGTCGTAATTGTACTTTAGTAACTAACACATAACTATGAAGATAACAGCATAGATTCGCATTGAAAAAAACAAAACTCTATACTAGTTTGGCAAATGGAAAAGATGAAATCTACTTCCAGAAAATTATACATCCATTACATAACATCTGGCTGCAATTATAATAATCTAATTACTTTGATTTTGTTTAAATATAGGTATCTTATGGGCATTGGTGAAACAGAGGCTTTCTCTGAGAGAATGAAGGAAGAGATCCTCTCCTTGGAAGCAACAAATGTGTATTCTCTTTTAGAAATAGAACCCTTTGTAGATGAGGTGCCTATCTTCATGTTCATCTTTATTTCTGTTCTTCATTTTGGCTTGTTTTGTGTCTAATCCCCTATACCATGGTAAATTCAGATTTCTTCTTATGTTTGAGGGTAATACTGCCGAATTGAGGCTTAGTCGCATAACTGTTGAAACAGTGACATTTTATTGGGATACATTGAAGATTAAATAATTAAGGTTTTTTTTAGAGTTTATTCTTTTAGAGCCGTTAACTGTAATCCTTGTTTATCCAAGAAATGTTTATTCGAAGATCAATTGTAGTCAGAGGATTAGTTGAAATCTCAATTGAGCTACTTTGGAGAAAGTGAAACAAAAAAACACCTTTCCATTCAGAGTAAGATGATTGCAATAATTTGGGCTTTTCAGGTAGTACAGGGATTAGATGCGAATACACTTTGCATAGAGGACATAGATGAATGGCTTCAAATTATCAACGTCAAGCTTCGGCATATGAGAGAGGACATTGCATCTGTATGTTCCTTCTAGTGTCACAAAAAGAACTTTTTATTGGTACTGGCACAATGAATATCTGGAAACATCAAATAAGCATATCAAAGGAAAGTTAGAAATTTTACGTTATATGCAACAGAAGTATGAAAACAGAGTGCAAGTTATGGTTGTTTTAAGAATCTTGATAAACAGAACTGCTAGGGATAATGGCTTTCTGAACTATTTTAGATTGAATCAAGGAATAACACCATGGAATTGCTATCTGATAATTGCAAAGGACTAGTTGATGAGCTGGATAGGCTGCTGAATCACTTGTGTGTTCCTCCTGAGGTACAACCTACAATTTCAACAAATTATCATTTATTGGAGTAATTGACTACTCTCATTGCGACACAAGGACATATTTGACCGGTTTTGGAAAGGGTTGGAATCCATTGGCAATGACTTAACTTGACAATCATAACAATGCTTTCTCAAATAAGGTTTACAGATGTGTTAGCGTGATAGATTGGTTATTTATCGAGTTTTATGTAATTCATATGTCATTTGGTAGTACATCAAATGCCATTAAATATGGACCATTAAAAATTTCAAGTTATCTGACGCGAGGTGCATAAAGTTTAGATTATATTCCAATCACGGGATTTTCAAACTAAATTATCTTTTACTGTTGTCAAGATTGTCAAGTTAATTGCATTGTTAATGGATCTCAACCCTTTGAGAATTCTGAGAAATTGACTTTCATTTCTAATTTCATAATAAAGAGCCAAATTGTGTTAGTTTGCAGTTTATTTTGTTCTTTTGGAAGCCTGTGCGCATGCATCTTAATTTTTTTATCTCAATTCCATCACCGTGGTTCAAATTGTTTTGACTTTTGAGTAAATAGCATAAATGATTGTGCCATTACTTGCATATTTCCCAAATATGTTAACTTTTCTTGCAACTCCCTCTTTGTAATGGTAACTGAATATAGCATATCTTTTTCATATCATGTCATTTGTTTTTTTTCCTTGGATTTCAGTATTCTGCCATATTAACTACTGGATCATTTGAAGAGAAACGAATGCTTAAACATGTGGAAGCTTGTGAATGGTTGTCTGGAACTCTTCATGGTCTTGAGGCCTCCAACATCGACCCATGTTATGCCAACATGCGAGCTGTATGTCCCTTTTATCTTCTGTTGAGGAAAAGTTTAAAACCCAGCAAAAACACAGATATGTTCTACAACCTTCATATTTGTATTTCCTTAGTGCTGCGGCTAATTAGGCTCACTTTTCATATAATCAAAGAGGTGGCTGTCATTATGAGATAGTGTTGCAATTTTCAGGTCATTGTATGTCCAATGAACCGCTACCAGTTTATAAAGTTTTTCTCTTGGCTTCATTTGTCAATAATCTTCATTTGGGGTTTGAAAATTTATTCTTGCCACTCAATTTATGGGCACCAGAGGACTGATAATACTTCAAGTAACTAACATGCTCATTTCCAATATTGTATAATATACCTTTTTTAATAAAATATGCAATTTTGATCAATGCACTCTCTCTGGCTCACAGTATACCTCTTCTAAGGTATCAATAGAGCTTTTTGGATAGAGGTGGTTCTTTCAGAAGTGCTACTTTGGCATCCCTTCTTTAGCCTCTTGGAGGTTAAAACCCCTAAATATCTCTTTAGCATTGGTAATGTACCACGCTGATGCCATATTGGTTGTAATTTTTATAGGTCAGGGAACGGCATGGGGAGCTGGAGAAACTTAAAGCTGTGTTTGTCAAACGGGCAATGGACTTCCTCAGAAACTATTTTTCTACTTTGGCCGATTTCATGTTTACTGACAAGAGCTACTTTGCTCAGGTGTCTTTTATTATTATCTGACAACACACTACTAAATGGAGAACTCTCTGCCGTCTTTCTTTCTTCATTGTAGTTCGTGTAATTCTTGCTATTAGTTTCTTATGAGCTGAAAAAAAGGAATGAAAGAAAAAGCTTCCCAGTCTCTTATTTAAAATTTAGAAACTTGTAAATAAAGATTTCTGAAATTTAAAATTATGAGGTTGTTATCTATTACACAAATTGTTTCTTTGAATGAAGTTTCGGGGGCATCTCAAGAGGCCTGATCATGCTGATTTGAGGTTCAAGTGCAGAACTTATGCACGACTTCTACAACACTTGAAGGTTCTTAACCTCTCTTGCAGTCTGTTGCTCTTATGTAGTTTCATGTTCTTCATTTTAGCTTCTGACCTCTTATCAAACTATAATACTATGTCAGAGCCTCGATAGGAGTAGCTTGATACCGTTGAGGAAAGCATACTGTCAATCCCTCAATTTGCTTCTTCGTAAAGAGGTCAGCTGATCATCATCATTCATTAATTTGATTTTTTTTTCTTTTGTCATAGTGATGCAGTTCTTGTCCCTTTCTCCAAACATGACCATTTAAGCAATAATCTAAAGATTCAGTGGAAATAGTGAACATGTCAGGTAGTGGTTGGTTGCAGACCTCACTTAGCTCTTGTTTCTGCAGTGAAGCATCAAACCATCCAATTTAATCTATATTTATTGCAACTGTGTAACAAATGTTAAATTTATCCGCACTCAGGTTAAATAATCAATTGTTGAGTTAATCCTGACAATTGTTGTTTTACATGAGTCAGGCACGTGAGTTTTCAAGTGAGCTTCGTTCAAGTACCAAAACACCTAGAAATACTTCTGCTTGGCTTGAAGGCTCAACTAATTCGAATGATACATCCATGGTTTCTGAAGCTTACTCCAATATGCTCAAAATATTTATTCCTCTGCTAGTGGATGAGGTTATCTTTAAAACACATTGCAAATTGTTGTTTGTTAAATTTGTATTTCTTCTCTCTGCAAGTGAGAAGCTGTTTTCAAATTAGTAAACAACAGTGAATTAGAATGGAGCAAACTGAATGACTAGATAACTCCCCCCCCCCCCCCCCCCCCCCCCCCCCAACACCAAAACCCCAACCCCAGGACACACACTGTAATAAAAGAAGAAAAAGGAAGAAAGAAAGGAGTTATATTCAGTATGATGGTACATGCTTTAATTTATTTGAGGTGTATCTGAATTGGTTGTTGGTTGTGTTGTTGCAGAGCTCATTTTTTGCCCATTTTATGTGTTTTGATGGGATTGACAACAAGGATGATGACGATGATCTTAAAATTATGGATCCAGATGGAAACGATGACAAACTAGGTTTGTTTTCTAATTTTTGTAATAAACAAATTATGATCTGTTTGTACATTACAAACATTTTTATATAATTCCATGCAAATTGTTTTCTTCATTAGATGTTTCTCTATTCATGCCATTCTCACAGGTACCACTTCCTCGGAATTGGATGCACTAAATGAAGGTCTCAAAGATCTACTAGATGGTATTCAGGTACAGTTGCTGGGGTAATTTGAATAACTGTACATGCTATAAGCATACCATTTTGATCCCAACTTAATGCTAAGATGATATATTTTTCTCTTGCATTTTTTCCATTTTCTGGTGAGTGGTCCATATTGTTCAACCTTTCAAACCTGAGGTTTAGTTGGGCTTCAGTTATCTGGTCAGAAAAGACAGTACAACAATATCAAAATCATACATGTTAATAACAACACACGTAACCTACTATCTTCTTACTGTTCCCTTTTTTTTAATAATTTCTTGTTTGTTCTTCTTACACAGGAGGATTTCTATGCAATAATTGACTGGGCATGGAAAGTAGACCCCTTGCGGTGCATATCCATGTATGGCATCACTGAACGGTACCTCTCAGGCCAAAAAACTGATGCTGCCGGCTTTGTCCATAAGCTGCTTGACGATTTGCGCTCCAAGATAGTCTCCCAGTTCAACAAGGTTTGACTTTTGCACATGGGTTGAGATAGCCATTTATATGTTTTGTAATACAACTCAGATAGAAAGCTTTTTACACCCATTCTCAAGCCTTGTCACACAAAGTGTGAGATGAATTTTGGTATTTACAAAACAGAAAGCCGACAGATGGTTTGCACATAGTCATCAGATTATTTCTTCTCTATTTAGAATTATGACTTTTGGTCTAATCCCACCTTCCATTATGTTTGCATGAAGTTCACTTTTTCTGGTTTTCTGTTTTCCAATATCTGAAGTGATTGTCAAGAGTACCATTGAAAGGAATTGGTTGGAGATGAATTTTATCTACAAAAGAACACACTTTCTATAGGCCCCAATATGAGGTTCAAGTTTGCTAAAGTTCGTTGGGTTATTGGAATATGGGCAAAATTGTAATTTCAATTCTTTTGCCAAAGACAAAATTAACTGATGTTCAATTTTAATGGCCCCTCTTTCATTGCAATGACAAGGGTAGTGCTAGCTGCTTAATATCAAAGTTTGTGGGTCAACAGATAAAACAAGCAAGAACTTTTTTGGTATATTATTTTGGTTTGTCTTACTTAATTTGGACCTTGTTAAGGGTTAGTTGAGGCATTGTTGTTATATGGACAAAGACAACAACAAACACTTTTACTACTCAATGACAAAAAGAACAACAACACTAATTGGTCTTACCTTTTATAGTTTATTGAGGAGGTTTGCCATCAAATTGAGAGGAATGAGCGAAATGTACGCCCCCCCATTGGAGTTTTATCCTACATGACAAGGTACTTCTCATAACATCTTAATTTGAATCCTCTATGCCAAAAATAGTATAGTTGAAACATCATTAAGGGCTAAACTATTATTACATTTTTTTGTTCAGCTTTGAAAATCTTGCATCAAGGATGGAGCAGAACATTCAAGGCCAATCTAGAGATATGGTTGATAAGGCTTACTCCAAGTTGGTCAGTATATGCTTCTTTAGGAAACTTATAAAAGTAAAAATGATCAAAATTATTTATTTACAGAAGTTGTGTTCGAAACTTCATATTAGGTTGGCGCAATGTTTAATACATTGGAGAAAATTGCAGAAACCGACCCCAGATCTGTTGACATTGTACTCATAGAGAACTATGCTGCTTTCCAAAACAGGTATGAAATAGTACAGCAACTGATTGCTGCATGGTGGTATAACAGCATAACAGTGTGATTATGTCTTGAACTGAAAGTTTGGAGGTTCGTGCAATAATCTCACCAAAATATACCTTCCACTGTACACAGATACCAGCAATCTCACACCAAGTTCAGCTTCAACTATCCTTTAGTTATGGAATTGAGCTTTTGATTCAATTGTCTCAATTAACCCTTAGTTGTCCTCAATGTTAAGCCAATTAGGCATTGTAAAAGGCTAGAGCTTTAGTTAAACTTTGTTCTGTCTCTGTAAAATTTAAGATGCAGCAATGAATTTCGCAAAACCTGAATATCTCTAATTCTGCAATTGGCCATCATCATCCACAAGTTAAGCCTCAATAGTGCAGTCAAGTATTGACTTGGAGTCGTCCAAATTTTTAACCCCATTTTAACCATAAAATCAGTGAAATTTTTTTGTCATTTTACAATTTTGGATGCAGTCTTTATGAGTTGGCGAATCTAGTGGCTGGTCTTGCTAAATTCTATCATCTCGCAAGTGACTCTTATGAACAAGCTTGCACTCGTCTTTGCAATTCTATTATTAATCTTGTATGTTTCTATTTTAACTTGGGATTTTTTTTTCTTATTAATTTGATTTCTTGTCTATTAACTCTTTATGGTGCTTTTTTGGTTGCATGTGTGTACCTGCTTACAGTCTCCAAATAATTACACTACCAAACCTTAGCGGCATTCCTTTTCCACTTCCTAATATTACAGCACTAACGGTCCAAAGACCTGCACCAAATCCTTTTCATGTATACATCTTACCACATGAACATGAGGATGCAGTCCAAGTTGTGTTACTGTAACGGTACTGAGTGGTATGATTAATTAGCAATCCTTGCTATATGGTCTGTTGGAGACACCTCTCATGACATACTTTTTCTGTTCTTTTTTGGTTTTCTGGGAAAGCAATTTGAAAAACTATTCAGTTTTCACCAAAAGGTTGATGAACTGAGGTTGAGGTGTGGAAAAAGCAATGATGAGGTAACTTTTGTTTACTCCTTCTGGCCTAAACTTAATTCTTGTCTTCTTCATATGTGCACAAGCAAAACAAGAAACCAAAGTGCGTAAATTACCATACTATGCTTTCTGTCATGTCACTGGTATTGGTAACATGTCTCACCAAAGCAGAGGGCACGGTGGCAAAAGATCTATAAATATAAAAAAAAAAGCTACATGATGCAACGTGCAGATTATGATTATGCATGGATATGAGACAGAGTGGGATCCATTGACGATGATTAACTTGACAATTTTGACAATGATTTTTCATATAAATTTAAAAAAAATTTAAAAATAGAAAAAAGTTAGTAGAAATATTTTTAGACTTATAGATCAAATTTATTTCATGCAATTTAAGTGTTATTTGGTATTTCCATTAAAGACCAATAATTTTGAACCCTTGCAAATTTCATACAGTTTTAATAGTCTTCGGTGAAATATCAAATGATGTTTAAATTGCATGAAATTTGAAATACAATCAATCTATAAGTTTAAGAGTATATCTATGAACTTTTTTCTATTTTTAAGATATTTTCTATTTTTTTGAAAAATTATTGTCAAGATTGTTGAGTTAACCATTGTCAATGCATCACCACCCTAACAGATAATTGTAAAAAGGTGCATGTTTTTTTTATTACTAGTGTTAAATTTGAACAGATCCCATTCCAACAAGGATTATCAAAAGCCGATCTCCGGAAGGTTCTTAAATACAGCTTAAGTGGAGTAAGTTCAGATCTTAATTGTTATATTTCCTAATATTGATAAGATTATCTTTAGATGTACTGGTAGTAAACTGGCGTATTTATTCGGTGACAGATTGAAAAATCCTTCGCTGGAATGTACAGAAAGCTACAAAAGACCCTATCCACTCAAGAGCTTCTCCCTTCTCTATGGGAGAAGTGCAAGGTTTGTATGTTAAATACTTAAAACTCCACTTTTATGCATAAATGTTCCGATTGTTTTTTGTTCACCTTTGAGTATTTTGAACATTTCAGAAAGACTTTGTGGACAAGTACGAGGCATTTGTTGAGATGGTACTGAAGATTTATGGTAACGAGCCAGTAACTCCAGTGGCAGAAATGAAACAGCTGATTGCTCCTTTGTAGATAAGATTTAGTGGTTTTTTCATTGATTCTTGTGCATTCCAGTTCTCTTCTGGCACTTTCATTTTTGTATTTGTTTGCCATTTGTTTCGCTGCAGTTAATGTAATTACTTCCCGGTAGTTGGTGTGTCAATTTACAAAGAACACAGGACAGATATAGTAAGAATGATATATTTTTTTTTAAAAAAAAAATGATCAATGGTCACCAGCTTTCATTGCTTTTGGAAAGCTTCAAAAAATATGATACCTTATCGAGTAATATTTTTACAGTTTTACCTTTTTTTAGATCTATCTGTACCCTCTCTCCTCTTTAGCATCTCTCTAAAGTAAATAGACAAAGTAGTGATATAAATAACTTTAGAAATTCATAACCCGATAACACTTATGTATATGTACTATAATAAAGTTTAACAAAAACTATTTAAAATTTTTAATTATAGCAAGTAGTGTGAACAAAAGGAACCTTTTCTTTTCTTACATCTTATCTGAAAGTTTGTATATGTTTTTTTGTTATAACTTGGAGAGAATGAAGAGAGAAATTGAATCACCTTGATGAATAGTGATTCATCCATTTACGCTACTGATTACTAATGTAGTATACTGAATTCATCCAAATTTTCCATTTAACTTGCCTAGAATGTAATGCAAGAATTTGAATCAACAACTGATAGGGGAGGGAAGCAATTTCCAACGTTATTACTAAAAAAAATCTGCAGTGTTGATTTGATTTGCTAACTGACAGTTCTTGTAATGCGTGAAAAGCAGCAGATGCAGTGTATGTGCATTCAAGCTGAATGAATAAGATATAGCATGTCTCAAGGGCAAAGGCGCATATTTTACATGCTTCTCAGTTAATAGTTCTCTTGCAATGCCATCTCAGTTAATAGTCGGGCTAAACAGATTTTCTTCCTGAATCTCGATAGATAATCCTAAGCTCAGTTGACAGTTGGCTGGTTGCATCAACCATGCCCGATTTGTGGGACCATTTTGCATTGTCAGTTACATCCTTTTTCTACTATAAATACAGAAACATAGATTCTCCGTATCGATTATCCTTCATTCATTAAGGCTTCTTAAATAGAGATTGCTTATGAGCCTTTTCTCAATGAAAAACTGGTGCGCCAAAATAGATAACATAAATCTTAAAATGTTTCAATTAGATAACGGATAAACAGTTCAAACTTGTTGAGATCTAACAATAACAGACATAAATATTTGACATTCTAAAGGGATGGGATCCATCCCTTGGAATGGAATATATTTTCATTTTTATTTTTCTTCTAGAAATGGTAGAAAAATTGCCTATCTGGATAATGGAACTCTGGTAGTTTATGATAATTATGACATTATTTAATTCACATTAGATAAATACTCAATAGGATTATAGACATACCAACTGAGTTTACTTGCACAGCGACCCAGAAAAAAGAAACAAAATAATCTGAAACAGGAGATCAAAGAACAAACTATCAAACACTGCACAAACTCTCGAATCACAACCCCTATTATTTATCTACCCATAGCATATCACCATCACTTCTCAACATCGCTAACAACATAGATAAAAGGTTACAAAATGACATTCTCACAGGAAGTGGAGCACAAGGCGCCAGATGGGGTAGACAAGGAGAAGAACGATGCCAATTGAGTTGGAGACGCCATGTGATTTGGTAAAGGAGTTTCTAAAACCGCCAGATGCACGAATGTGCTCCTGCAGGAGGTAACAGCCGATTATTAGGCAGATGAAGACGCCGATCACACCGTCACGGATTGTGTATGCAATGAAACCCGGGGCCACCACGAGTAGTAGGAGAAGGGAACCTGGCATCTCCATCCAGTCTATATGCCAACAAAAACAATGTCAAACTCAGAGAAGTGTTGGAGTTTTCCAGCCTATGTGTTAGTTCACAGTGATTGGTTATTTTTGCGAGATAGACGGAACACATGCAGCTCTGGCACAGTTTGGACATTTTTTTTTTCTTTACTTCTCTTTGGTTATTTGGTGTTTAGTTGCACAATGGAGAATGAATAAGGTTTTAAGAGAGCCTTCCTTAACTGTGTAAGCTCTGATCCGTAGTACTTGTAGTATTGGTACTGATAGCATAGTGAGAAATAGTATTTCTGGTTTGCTGTATGAGTATAGTTTAGCTAGCAGAACTATGCAATCCTATGCTTCATTGGTTGTTACCAGGAATGTATTTCTTTGAAAGTAGCATCAATTTATGATGTATGTGATAATAGATAAGGAACAAAACATTACTGGGGTAGTAGCGAGGAAAGAAGAGGCGAAGCACAATGCCGATAAAGGTGACCCACTTTCCAAACTCCCCCCTGCCATAGTTTTATCATTCAAATTAGAAAAGAACAATTATGAAGATCTACTGTAATAGTACCCCCCCAAATTTCCATATGAAAGTTTGTTTTTCTGGTATCCTTTCCTTTCTTTTCTGAACATTTGTTCCCTTCTAAATTTGCAGTGGCTTTTCAGCTTTACAGAGGACATTTGATAATTTTCTCAAGGAACTCATTCATTTAGATAATACAGCTCGTAAAAAAAGAAACCAGAATGAAGAAGATAAGGGATCTACCTGAGGAAGGTGAATAAAACATAAGGAAGGCTCAAGAAAATATAAGGAACCAAAAGCGATGTCAGCATGTTGGTCCTCCAGTTTGTACGATCCAATATCAGTAGATATCTGCACGTTTTACATAAAAATAATTTACATAAACATCATATAGCATTATGATAATGTCCTTTGTATGAGAGGTCACAAATTCAAAACTCAGTTAGAGTATTCTTTGTGAATATTTAAAGTTAATTAGCATTGGAATAAATTAAGATTCTGTCCCTAGTCTTTTGATACTTATATATTGCAATGCATTTTTAGTCGATCTAATGAAGCAATGCAATGGTGAGCAAGATCCTTATTCCAAGAATATACTTTTATTCTCATAAGCAATATCAAGTGAATTAGAGCTTTAAAATTACAACATTTTATAGTTGTACGACTACACCAATTGTCACATTCCACTATTCGCCTTTTTTCTTAAAGTGGAGCTTCCATGCAAACACCTTGTACTTACTAGCCAGAAAATCAGGTCCAGTACACTTTCATAACGAATGCCCCAAATTCAATCGATAAAAAGGACGATCTAAACTACAGATACACACACGCACACACAGACTGAGAGACAAAGAGAGATTACATGGCGGAGAAGGAGGCAAGGAACTTGAGGAAGGTGGTGCCGAAGCCAAGTCCAGCAGAGAGGTGAAAGGCGTGGTTAGCGAGCTTCTTCATGGCCGCACCGATCTCGTTGAAATCGGATTGGATTAGAGCTTCATCCGTCGCATCCATGGCCAGGTACGCGAGCTTCCCCATTTCACCAAGCAATTGATCGTACGCCAATCACTACCAATACAAAATTGAAACACAGAGGAGAGCAAAAGAGGAGAGATTTCAGATTTAGAGTGAAGAGCGGAGAAGGATCAGATCAAGGGGTTATATTTTAGTTATATTTTATTATTTTTCCATAACTGGATCAGGGGAACTATGAAGTACAGTGTGGGGCCTACTTATAGTGGGCTTGTTTGCTAATAATGGCCTGATAGAGGAGAGAGAGATTGGGATAATCACTAGCTTTTTTAAGGAAAATAAAGGAGTGTCCATTTTTTTTTTTTTTGAAATTTTTGCTTTTTTTTCTTTCGGCAGAAATGATCCATTATATTTTTTTTTATCAGAGGAAATCATACGTTGTATTTCTAATTACAATAGCCCAAATGTCACCTCAGTTTTGGGGTTTTGAATGCAACCTCGTAAACTTTGCTCTCATTCATTCGAAACTTTGGTTAATATATTTTTCAGAAAACATTAATATTGTTTCTTATTGCGTTAATTTGGCATGTTCCAAAGATCTACACAAGAATTGAAAAGTAGTAGATCTTATATTAGTGCTCAAAACCAATTTCATATGACAAAGTAATTTTTTTGAAGTAAGAATTATCCTAGTCACCAAAAGGAACAAAGTAAGAATTATCCTGGTCACCGAAAGGATAAATAATCAACAATTATTATTTTTTAAGTAAAATTTTTCTCTTATTGTGAAATTTTTTAAAATGTTTCTTAGGAAAATCGATCTTGTGTATATTCGTAGAGAAACAAATAATCCGAATCTCACGAAAATAAATTTTAATTAATATATTTTAATTCTTCTTCACAGTGTCATGTTCTTTGTCGACATTTCGTTTTCAAAATTGAATGCAACTAATCGAGAAATTCTATTTCAATATGTCTCTTGTATTGATTAATGACATTGTCTTACATTTTTCTGTAACTTTTGGATTTTCATTGAATTGTATGTAGCAAAAAAAAATAAGATGAAAATAGCTTAATTTCCAATTCAATAATTTCCTTCAATCTTCTGCTCCTCTTTGGCCCGTTTAATTTAAGAGAAAATATATGAAACTATTAACATTTTTCGAAAAAAGATGTCACTTACAGATTTGATATTAATATCATGTTGAGAGATTGTCTTCTACTTTTTTTTCGTATTGTTTTCTCCTCAAACTTGTTTAGAAAACACAATTCCTTTATTATTCCATTTCTAGACTGAATCCTTCCCTCATCTCTCCTTCTTTCCTCTTTTCTTTTCTTGTCCAAAAATCGCCATTGCTGCTCTCTCCCTCCTTTAGCTATCCAACACAAGTTCGAGATGGGAAAAAACGATGCCGACTCCTCTCTCGTGACCTAAAGTAAACATTCGACTCTCTCTCTTCCTCGTCGCCTCTCTTCTCCACCATCAAAATCATTTTATTGTGCATCTCTTATACTTTCTCGAGACATTTCTACTAAATCCGAGTTAAACCTCGCTAATCCGAGTTAAACTTCAGATTCTCACACATCAAACATCTAGATAGAAAACGCGTTCCAAGAATTGTTAATTTGAGGTTAAGATTTCCGGTATTTTTCGAAATTCCTCCATTTTCTCTTAAATCAAACGGGCCCTTTATAGAAGTCAACCATTGTCAATTATATGAAAACACTACATAAACATTTATGTATAAATATAAAATTATGAATGTAAATAGAAAAGGAAATCATCAAAAGGTTAAATATCAAAATATAGCATCATCTCAAGTTGCTGTTCTTCATTCTGCAGCCTCCCCTCAATTCAATTACTTAATTAATTAGCACAGCCTACACATGCTTCAAGCCCAATAACTTCATAGGCCCATTTTACACTGTCTCCAGCTTTGATCCTTCTTTCACACACCACAATTTCTCGGACTGATATATATGATGAAGCTTCTATTGACGATTCTAGGAGGATAGAAGTTTCATGGTAATAAAACATTATTGTAATGGTACCATCATTAATATTATTATCGATTTTATTATTCAGTTATTATACATATTAACGATTTTATTATGCAATTTATTTGTACAGTGTGGGTTATTATTTAGATTAATAGTATTTGAGTTAAATAATAAAATATTATACAAAATAAGTTGTATAATAAAATTATTAATATGAATAATAAAGTTTGTATCGACGATGATATCAACAATAATATCTCCCAAATATTTTTCTGTTTTAATAGACGCTTCTAAATCAATCAGGGATCTAAGTTATCTTTGAAATATTGGTCTTTCCACCTATCAAATCAAAGCGGTACAATAGCCAATTGCGATGGTGAATATCGTTTAGAGAGATCATGTGCCTAGAAATTAATGTCGCACAAAGTTATTTATATGTACCCTGTAAAATTTCCACAAGTAATGATAGTGGGCTTACATTTACATCTTATCAAGTTCAATTTCTCAAGCAGAAGGTTTCATCATCCATCAAATCTCTTCAGATCTCTCATACCAGATTCAAGATTCAAAGTCTCAATAAATGCAGAATTAGATCTTCAATCATGCTTACTGGTATCTGCATATACACTGTACTGATAACTTGTACCATAAAAATCACTATCGATCCTGGTTATTTTTCGGCTTCGAGATTCTCATATATTTTGTCATTTTTTTGTCATTTCTATTTCTTGTGTGCCTCACTTGTGCAAGGCCACATCTTGCTAGATGCAAATTACCAAAAGCCAACACTGCAACGGAGGCGGCACACTAGGTGCGGTCTCTGACAGGAAACATTTTGTTGTTAATATTATCAAGCTGATGAGTCCTCTTCAAGTGTCGGCAGCATACAAGGCAGAAGAGAATCAGACACACCGATACAGATGCACCTCCAGCAATCCCTGATCATGAAAGTAATATTGTAAGGTGTGGTTTTATTTACAGTTTTTTTTTAGTCCCCCTTTTCCACTAGATATGTAAAAGTAATCTCTTGGTCGGCTTCCGGATTTTCCTTGAATTACATACCAGATACAGGATACTGATACCCGAACGTTCTGTTCTAACGATGCGCATGGTAGTATTTGATTTAATTGAAATATGCCTTATGTCTAGGATGTTTTGCTTATTGGTGACATGGTGTTCAGGTCTTTCACTAGCGTGGTACCAGTTAAAATGTACAGCTACTGGGTATTCTTATCTCTAGTTTCCGTTGCTTCTAACACAATAAGGAAATTATTACCTTCTAGAATAGAGCGAGCATGCCTTGTCGCAAGGTTTTTCTTACAATCAGCTGCACATGTTGAAGCTGTTTCAAAAACAAAGCAAATTTGAGAACACTGAAATTTCTGTAGATAAATTGCCCATGATTTGGGAAAAGTAATGCAATTTATTGTTATATGATGTATACATGTGTAATTGAATTGGTTGACGGCTCCTGTCGGAATTGAGAAGGGAATACCGTGCCATGTTCATGTCATTAGTGGCTACAATTTAAAGACAAACTTTGTCGCATAATTTTTCTATAATTATATTAAAAGTCTGCTCAAATGTTACTGTTTTTTTCAAATAAAATTCTAATGTAAACATATACCAGTGATATTTATTATTATTGTTGCTGCTGCTGCTGAGGTACCAACAATTACTAATAGACATGCAATCTTGCAAGAATACAAGCCTAAACTCTAAAATGATCTAAAACTAAAAAAATCCTAAAAAGACACCAAAATAGATTAGATGACCCAAACAATATGTTTACCCAATCATGCCAGGCTAAAATCCAGTAAAGAGAAATGAACCGTAAAAGGGGAGAAAACAAAAGGGTAGTGAATTATGCTAGAATTGTAGCTGCCGATAAAACAAAGGGTCGTGAATTCTAAATAGAACTCGGAAATTATTTGAAAAAATAGTATAGTACTTACTTTTACTTTTGCGACAGCGTTCTCCTTCCGCAAATCCATCTCCGGCGAACCCATCGTTACACTTACACCAATATCCATTTTTCACTTCACTTGCATTGAGACGTGTACAGCTTGCATTCGCAGCGCAATGACACTTCCCCATCATCCACCATCCAATCTCTACTATTCCTAAAGCAAGCAAATTTTGCCCCGCCACATTCGGCTCGAACAAAATTGATGTAAAAAGATCTCCACATGATCTTTTAGTTAACATCTCATCTTTTGTCAAGTATTTGTTGCCCGAATTATTGAAGAAACATGTTAGATTGTCGTCTTTCGGTTCGCAACTTGATAACTGAAATGACATTTGGGAAACCACCATTGTTGGCAGGAGACACTGCGATGTAACGGACGGAGGGCAATTCCGGAGGAGCAAACAATTTCGATGTGTTAATGCGTAGTTGGTCGAAAAGAATACGGAGGCAGAAGTGACTGGACGGGAACAATTGGTAGAGATGTTTAGCATAAAAGTATTATCTGTTGTGATATTTTGGAGAGGGAAGCCGTGGAAGCTGATGTTGAAAGTGGAGTTGCAGGATAACTGGATATGGCATGATGAAGAGAAGCCGAAGGGGTACGGGACAGTGGTTTTGCCACATGTGCGGTTGCATGATGCGGCTGATGTGGTGATTAGAGAGAGGAAAAGGATGAGTTGTATCATTTCAGATAAATTTGTTAGTGGAAGTTACTTACTTTGTGATAACAAAAAAAAGGAGAGGAAATTGGAATTAGGAACTGGGATGGGAATAGCAAACAAATTGTTGTGAGATGCAGTACAGGAGCAACTCAAACCAAACAGAACAAATAGATTTGAATTAGTGGAGCTGATTTTTAACTATGTTGGTTTGCTCTTGGGATTTTTCAAGTAGAAAGGAATAAGCATTGATCTTCTCCAGTAAGTACCTAAAGCATGCTTGACAAGTCCACCTAAAGACTTTTAAGTCAATTGCTTTGGGGAAGATGAGCCAAAACTGTCGTTCTTGCCTCTCTGCAGTTGGTTGGCATTTGATAGAGTCGTTATTAGGCAAATGAGAGAGAAGACTTGACAATTTGACAAATTATTATGGATCTAGTAGCATATGTTTTGCAATACAGATCTCAAGATTTGAATTCCAGCAGGAGGTTAGGATTGGAGAATTAGAAAGGGTAATGAACTGATGATGGACTTGTGATAAAAAAGTAAATAAATAAAGAGTTCCAAAATCGATCAAGTAGATTGTTTAAAAGTTTTATTATGTTCTGTAGAGTCTATGGGCTTAGTTTTACCTTCAGTTATTTATGGCTCTGGTCCTTGTTGAAATAATCAATAACGATTTATTCTCCCAAATAGCGGGCACACAAATCAGCATACTTTTTTTTTCAGAAAGATACTGGCATTTGACTGATACTATCTTTCTATGTTTAATTAGTAAAATTGTTCTCGTGGATGTGGCACATCCAAATAATAAAACTTGGACAGATCAATGTTCTTGGAATATTCAACATATGACAGTTAAAATTGCACCTTCCATTGAACCCCCTTGGTGAAAGGAAAAAAAAGAAAGATACATACAATCAGCATCTCAAGAATTACTCTAAATTGCTTTATGCTGAGACATGTTTCTCCTACTTTCAGCTCTTTTCTTTTCAATACAAGCCAAGCCACACATCAGAATGTAAATTATTATGTGAAAATTCTTGTTTATATAAGCAAATCAGTGTTCCCAAAGAAAAGTCACATGCTAATTAAAGAGAGGCATTGATCCATTTGTAGAATAAGAACTGTGTTCACTGACCCATATGTACTGTACTGACACCGGCGAATCTACCTTTTGTTCCCTCTTTCTTCTGGTTTTAGAGCTGCTTATTAACACTTTCTCCTCATTGTTCCTGTCCATGTCCTCTTTTCCATCTGACGAGTCCAAATCAGGTACAGCAGCCCGTATCCGCTCCAACTCATCAGCCACTTCACTCATACAAGGCCTAACGTCCTTGCTAAATGCAAGGCACCTAAATGCCAACTCAGCCACCTTTCTAATTGTATCCATTACCCAATCATCCCCCTCTGAAATTGATTTTACCAAAAATGGGTCCACTATTTCTTCAACCCGTCCCCGTCCAATCCGGTCCACTGCTAATGAGGCCAAATTCACCTCAGTGGGCCCACGGCTAAAGTCTACCACTCTCATAGCCGTTATGATCTCGATAAGAACCACTCCAAAGCTGTACACGTCACTCTTGTCAGACAAATGAAAATTTTGATGGTATTCTGGATCAAGATACCCAGGTGTACCTTGAGGTGCGGTCGAAATGTGGGACAGCTCAGTCTGAGCAGCCCTTGAGAGGCCAAAATCAGCCACCTTCGGGTTTAAATCTCGGTCAAGAAGAATGTTGCTAGATTTGACGTCTCGATGGTAGATTGGAGGGTGGATGGAGTTATGGAGGTATGCAATGGCCTTGGCAGTATCCGTGGCAATGGAGAGCCGAAGAGGCCACGAAAGGACACTGTGGCCATGGTTGGAATGAAGGTGCTGTGCGACAGTCCCATTCGGCATGTATTCGTATATAAGAATCTGTTCTCCGTTGTCAATGCAGCACCCGAGGAGCCGGACTAGGTTTGGATGGCTCACTGCGGAAATTAGCTTGATCTCATTTGTCAGCTGTATTGTTGTCAAAGTAATCAGTCAGTTTTGAATTGTGATTTGATGAAATTTATTGTTGACCAATCAGTGGAATGAAAACATTATGCTGACAAAGAAGATGGGTTTATTTTTGGTATATGAAACTAAGAAACACAAACTATGTGATTTTATCAAATAAGATTAGTCTGCGATGTACACTTCTACATGATACCAACTAAATCTTCGAACACCAAAAAAAAAAAAAAAGAAAATTGAAGAAGGTGAAGTATTAGTACTAATAAGTTAAAGCCGAATTTCTGACCTGATTGATTGAATCTGTGTCAGCACGGTACCGAATCCGTTTGATAGCAACAAGGTCTTCTGTGCTATTGTTTTGCAGCAACAACTTTCCAACGTAAACAGTGCCATAACCCCCTGTGCCAAGTTTATGGGTTTCTGCAAATGAGTTGGTGGCACGTTCTATTTCACGGTATGAGTAGATCGGTAATGTGCATGAGATCTCTGACAGAAGCCTCTGAGTTGTTATCTGGTGTTCATTTAATGAACATGTTTTTGCATAGCGCCGCCAGTATATGATGCATAAGAAAAGCGCAGCCGCTAAAGTTCCACCGGCAACTATTCCTAGATATCAGAAGGATTTCTTTAGTGCACGGCTGTTTACTGCACAGGTTTATATACAGATTCACTTTTGTTTAGTTTGCTGACTAAACAGAAAACCAAAATGTCTGATGGCTTGTACTCAGGCACACACTGACACAGAAAACCAAAAAATTTAGTGGCAGGCCAATATTAGAACTAGCCATTAATTGTTCCGATATGGTATGAGATTCAATGATATGTCTCAGATATATGTTTTTTTTCATCTAGTTACACATCGAAGGTCTTTGAGACATCATCTTGCTGTTCTTGTAACCTCCTTTTCCAAGTACTACCATTATTCTGATAATACTTACATAATCATTTAACTTTTTTAATTAATCACTTGTTTTTCTCCAATATTTGTGTTGGATTCTTCTCTCTTGCATTGATTAAAGCTTGTGCCTAGGAAGAATACTGACACCTACACACTACTATTATAGAAAATTAGTACCAATTAGTATATAGGATCTTGATCACTTTAGTAGTTACCAATCATATCAGTCTCACTTTTCATCAATTTTCTAGCAAATTTGAGATTTGTTATTTGTCATTGTTCAATCTATCTTTTGCAACTAAAATATTACCTCCAGCGATAGCTACGATCCGATGGTGTCCACAGGAGCTGCCCCATAACTTGCACTTTGAGATATCTGCTTGAAAATAAAAGCACAAGTTTCAATCTAATTCTTGACTGGACTGGCAAAATGTTTGGTTGAAATTTAGTTCAAACAGTTGAAAAACTCGGAAAAAGAATGGGCAAAGGATTTTTCTCAATGACCAAAATATTGTTTTGTTCAATTTCTACTCATCGTCATCAATAGTTGAAGAGTCAGATTCACAGTTTATACTTTCATGCAAACCAGCAAAATATCTTGAGGAATTTTACAGAAATTGAAAAGATGGAAAGAATTATCAATTTAATAAATATAGCTCAAAAATATTATGACTTAATAAATATATCTGACATATATGAGTAAAATTCTAAACAACAATTCATGCTAATGCTAAGTTCGACATTTAATCATTACTGGTTTTGCCAATCCTATTTTGTGTTTAGAGTGAATTTGAAACTAAGGAAAGGAGAAAACAAAAAGAAATATTTTAGTTCTCTTGCAATGAATGATATATATGTTCATACATAAGAGTTGTGAGATAAAATATGAGAGTCAAAATTATTTAATTTTAAATGTTTATAAAAGACTTTTATGTAGTACTATTTTAAAAGCAATGAAATTTAACTTAATCTGAATAACTCATGGACCTATTAAAGCAATAAAATTTAACTTAATTTGAAAAACTGGCAGATCCGAACTCAAACTAATCTGAATTTTTTGGAATGTCAAATTGACCCAAATCCAATCCGACCAGACTTTACCCATTTGAAATTCAAACATAATCCAAATTAGACGATTTGAAATCCGATTTGACTCAACCCGTGACCTAATAATTTCCAAATTCGGACCCAAACGCGACGCGATTCATCCAATTGCCACCTTTATAAAACATCATATTTTTTTCTTCAATTATCATAATGTTTTTTTTTCCAATAAATAATGCATAATGGAGCCGAATTTCAAAATTGGGAAATATGACTTAACTAAATACACACCCAGCTGCAGAATTGAAGAAACAAAGAACCACAACATCAATATATATACATCAGTTGGTAGTCAGTAGTTGTCTGGCCATAGATCAGATACTCAATCTCTCGCTAAATTCTAAGTCCCAACAAATTATACTGTCAAAGCATTAAGCAAATGCTAACCATAACAAAACAAGAAAAAGCAATTGAGTTTTGTCGTCACTCTGGCGTTGCCTTAGCATCACTCATCATCACTGATTACAATACTTCTTTGTTCTTTTATTTTTGGTATATGATATATATTATCTTATGAAAGTTTAGTTAGACGACATATCAGGGAAAGGTAATAGTAATGATTTTATTTTGTAGTGGGTTCCTTTTCCTTTGAATTCAAACAAAGAAAGATGTTGCAGAAAGCAAAAGCGTAAGCGACGTTATACCACGCGTAAATGTTAACCGTCTCCTGTTTGTATCCCCCAAAAAAGGCCAAAACAAACATTGATTCCTGATATTCTCTATCCTCCAGGTGGAAAAAAAATTAGAGTGATAAATGTATTTTTTATTAATATTTTTTATTTATGTTTCGTATATTTTAAATTATTCAATATAATTTTAAATTTCAATTATATAAAATATATTTTTGAATTGAATGCAGAATTTGAGATAAAAAATAATTTTTCAAAAAGTTATTGAAAGAAATATAAAAAACCAATACAAATATGGAATACAGCAATAAAACTTGTATTTCCTCATAAATCAAATAGTTTTATTTTTTATGCTGCATGCGTGCTTGGAAAAAAATGTACAAAAGTTCTACCAACTGAAATGCCATCATTGCTTCAAGAAAAGTAGATTCTAGAAACCCAAAACATATGAAATTATCATTTAATCTCATTGGTTGCCTTAGCTAATATTTAAAACTACATATATAGGCGGCACATCTATATATATTATCTTATTTATCATGGTACATCTATATATATTCTATAATAATAAATTATAGCTATAAAGTGAAGTTAGTGTGAATTTAAATTTACTAATATTTTTAATGAATTTAATTTAAAAATTCATCAAATCGACTTAAATTTTCAAATCCAAGTTGCTCAATAAATTCTTCATATCAAAATCTTATAGAATACTGAAATTTTCTATTTTTAGAATTTTCTAACTATTTTTTTCAGATTTTTTCTATTCTCATATAAAAACATTTATTATTTTACTATTATTTTAGAATTATTTTCAAAAATCCGAAAAAAATAATTAGAAAACTCTAAAAATAGAAAATTTTGATATCCTACGAGATTTTTATATGAAGAATTTATTGAGCTACTCAGATTTATCGTTTGAAATTGTTTCAATCATTTATTGAGTTAAGTTTACCGAAGATTTTGATTAACTTAAACTCACGTTAGTTTTACTCCACGTATATATATATATATATTCTATAATAATAAATTAATAATACGTACTTAACAAGTGTATGCATGTAAAACATCAATTATTGGCTGAGCATCTCAAGTTAGTCTACTTCTAGAAACAGAAATACAATAAAATGTTTTTAATTTCTAGAAAACGGGAATATAATTTTTAATGAAATCTAAACCGCAAGCTATAAATAATAAAAGTACTCAAAAGTCATAACAACTTAATTCATCCAAGAAATATTTGTATTTTTTTAAAAAAAAATCATATTTGAACCCCATAAAATATGTAATTTATTTCGTTATGACCCTATAATTATAATCCAACAATTTTGTTATAATTATTATATCGATATTAATTATTATTATAATATTTGACCCCATCTAAAAATTTTCTGACTCCTAAAATCGCAATCAATTACTAAGAGTTTTGTAGACTTGCACAAGCACAAACTTAAAACTCTCAAAATGATGTGAAAATAGGTGTCCTAAAAAAATATCAAGGCACCACCATATTAAATGAGATGGCCAAAACTATACGTTTACTCAATCATGATATAGGTTTAAATTATGTAAAGACAGTCAAAGTATCCAAGTATCCAACAAAAAGAGGGGAAAAAAACAGAGAGAGAAAGTGAAAACTAATAAATTACGCTACTCGCCGACAGTCGAAGTTATAAGATGCATTGTTTAATGATTAGAATACAATTTTTTTTTTTTTGAAAAAAAGGATGATTAGAGTACACTGAAAAGAAGGGCTCCATGGCAGCCCCAACAAATTTATAACGAACGCTGTTGACCAGCTGGGAAAGAAAGAAAATCTATCCAAAAATCTATTAAAAAAAAAGAACTCTTACATCAGAAAAAAAAAAAGAACTCGCTGGGATAGAAAAGGAGTATGCTTGAAGTGTGAAAACGTGCCTAAAATGAAATGGGTTTTAAGGAAGAAGAAAAAAATGGACCTTAAACTCAGCAATTGCTAAAACTACTGGGGAAAAAACAGGTTTATTCACAGTTAAAAATATGCCTAATTATTCTCGAAGAGAAAATATTGCTCGAGTGGTAGGAAACATCTTTTAATTTTGTATATGAAGGAAATATCGATAAACAGATTATATGAATTCTAAATAGAACTCGGAAATTATTTGAAAAAATAGTATAGTACTTACTTTTACTTTTGCGACAGCCTTCTCCGTCCGCAAATCCATCTCCGGCGAACCCGTCGTTACATTTACACAAATATCCATTTTTCACTTCACTTGCATTGAGACGTGTACAGCTTGCATTCGCAGCGCAACGACAATTCCCCGTCATCCACCATCCAATCTCTACTATTCCTAAAGCAAGCAAATTTTGCCCCGCCACATTCGGCTCGAACAAAACTGACGTAAAAAGATCTCCACATGATCTTTTAGTTAACACCTCATCTTTTGTCAAGTATTTGCTGCCCGAATTATTGAAGAAACATGTTAGATTGTCGTCTTTCGGTTCGCAACTTGATAACTGAAATGACATTTGGGAAACCACCAATGTTGGCAGGAGACACTGCGATGTAACGGACGGAGGGCAATTCCGGAGGAGCAAACCATTTCGATGTGTTAATGCGTAGTTGGTCGAAAAGAATACGGAGGCAGAAGTGACTGGACGGGAACAATTGGTAGAGATGTTTAGCATAAAAGTATTATCTGTTGTGATATTTTTGAGAGGGAAGCCTTGGAAGCTGATGTCGAAAGTGGAGTTGCAGGATAACTGGATATGACATGATGAAGAGAAGCCGAAGGGGTACGGGACGGTGGTTTTGCCGCATGTGCGGTTGCATGATGCGGCTGATGCGGCAATTAGAGAGAGGAAAAGGATGAGATGAAGCATTTTGGAAAGAATGATCACTGGAATAAGTTTCTCATGTTGTGATTAATTAACAAACTTGAGAGGGACTAATTAAGGGGGATTGGAATTAGGAACTGGGATGGGAAATTGAGGTATTGAATTTGAATTATTGCTTGATCTTCAGAAGAAGTTGTAATCTCTCATATATTCTCTTACTTCCCTCTTCTTATTTCATGGAGTGGTGACTCTAAAGTCTCTGGTAAGAGTGAGATTTATTGAACACAATAAGAGGAAGAATTTGGTTTCCTTTTTATATTGAGCAAATTATTCAAAAGAGTCCTTGGAGTTTTATACAATTGTAATTGAAGTCATGGAAGCCTAAGACTGTACTAGGCACCTATGGGGCCTAGGTTACAGGAAACTTCTATGAAATATCTCTTACAACAATAACTTTGTGTTTATCGTTGCATCATCAATTTTTCTTTTATTAAAGCACCTCTTTCATGTCATATATGAAACAAGTTTGTTTTTATTTAGTGGAAATTCAGGTTTTAATTACCAAATTTTTCTGAAAAAAAAAGGTCTAAGTTGGTACATAAATATTTATTCAAACTAACTAGGTCCTTAATGAAAATTTTAGTTGATAAAGACTAAAAATCTAAATTGAAGCGAGTTGGATAGAGTGTTAATATCATTTAGATTTTTTTATATTATTATGGTGATATGTAAATTCATGTTTCAAATCAAGATCTACATGTTAAATAAATAATTCATATCAATTGAAAGTTTAATGAAGGACTAATTTAATTTTTTTTTTATTTAAGAACTAAGAAAGTATAAATAAAATCAGTTTTTAATCTGATGATAAAAATAACATTTTTAATATTTTTATGTAAAAAATGGTAAATATGAAATTTTTGAGCAAGCACACGTACAATTTTGTCAGTCCTATGAATGAAAATACATATTCTTGAATATATTCATGCGGAGTACAAATGCTTTGTTAGATATTAATTTGCAACCAATGAACCACAGAAAAAAAGAAATAAGAAAACTTCACTGAAAGATGAATAATGACATAGATATTGTTCAACTGGGATTAACTATTTTCTCTGACCATTGCACAGTGTTGAAGCCTTGGCAATAACTCTAAGAACATGTATATGCTTCCTTGGGGTTGAGTAGGATGATAAATTCAATATGGCCTGCTATAGTGCTATAGTCAGATATATAAAATATATCAAATCTGAGAGTACACAAAAAAATTATGAGTGATAACTACCCATTTTTTTATTTAAGAAAAAAATAATGTTTGAAATTAAATAAATAAAAAAATGGGATGGAAAATTTTTAAATATAGGAGGGATGAATTTTCACGTAATTTTAGAATTTTTTAATAAAAAAGAATTTGTTTATTAAAAAATTCTTAAATCGTGTTATATTTTTAAAAATCCAATTTCGAAAAATTAGTTTCTAATTTTAAAGTACAAGCTCATTCATTCTAGTTATATTTTTATTTTTTCGTTGAGAAAAAATTCAAAATCTACACAATATTAAATTTCAAAAAAATCCAACACAGGTTAAAATATATGATCCAATATGAAACTAAAAAAAATTCAATAACTTCTGTATGTACCTTATACGTTATTAATTATTATTTTTTATTAAAAAATTTATTTTTGAAATTTAATGATTTTAATAATTTTTGCATGCCATATAAAGGACAGTCAAAATTGGAAATAAAAAAATAATTGTAAACAATATATGAAAAAATCTCAAAATTTTAAGAGTTTTTTTATATATCGTCTGAAATTAATTTTTTTAATTTTTAATTTTCACTGTTCTTTATAAGGCGTGCAAAAATTATTACAATTATTAAATTTTAAAATTAAATATTTTCAATAAAAAGATAATAATTGTATAAGATACATATAAAAGTTATTGAATTTATTTTTTTAATTTCATGTTAGATCATATATTTTAATTTGTGTTGATTTTTTTGAAACTTTATATAACTAAAATTTAATATTGTATATAATTTTGAATTTTTTTCTCAATAAAAAAATAAAAATATAACTGAGGTGAATGAGTATGTTCTTTAAAATTAAGGGCCAATTTTTCAAAATCGGACTTTTAAAAATATAACATGATTTTAGAATTTTTTTAATAAAAAATAATATTTTATTATAAGACGGTTTTTAAAAATTCATCCCACAATAAAAAATTATATTTTATTAAAAAATTCTAAAAATACGTTTGGAGACGGATTTTCACAATACGTCCCTCTTATATTTGAAAATTTTCATCCCATTGTCTTATTTATTCAATTGTGGATATTGCTTTTCTTAAATAAAAAAAACGGTGATAACTATACATTTAAGTTTTAACTTTAGATATATTTATATTTATTTTAAAAAAATTATATTTAATGATAATAGTACTTATATCTTACATTATTAGAATTAAAAAATTTTATTAATGCAATAAAGTTTTTAACTTGAATTTTTTATATCATTTAAGAATGAAAAAGTGATAAATAATTCGTATACTAACTATAAATATTGACAAATATAAATAAATTATTCATTTAATATAACTTTTTTGTACAAATAAAATATATAAAATATAGGGTTCAGAAATAATTTCTCAAAATTTATTATATACCTAATAATTTAAGGAAGATATTAAATTTATAAAATGTTAAAGAGCCAGATTTCAACAATCGATGGGGTCATTTCATTCTAAGCTTGTTCACTAAATAAAACTTTGCCACATGTATGAATTATAAAACATAATATGAAAAGTATGAATAGAATTTACACTTTGTAAAATACCTAATTTGTAGAATTAATTTGTTCATGTGACAACAGTTTGAAACGAATTGTCATGGTCTCGCTGATTGGAAAAGTCATTACTCAAAGTCAAGATAGCACACTATTAGAAAACTAACACGGTACACAAACATTTCATTACATGATGTACCAACAATTTAATGAAGTAGATACATATATTAAATAACCCACGGTCAAAGTTCGAAAAGTAGAATATTATTTAAGGGTAACGTCACCGAGATCCACAATTTCTTTGTTTGTAATAATTAACTCTCCAACTTTTAATGTATTGGCTAATTCTCAATTTAGAACATGAAATGATTAAAATATCTTTATATATTTATAATATAATATTTATAATATTTATATTTTATGAAATGTAATTTGCAGAAAGTTCATCGATTTTTTTGGAAAGTATAGACATCTAATTAAATATTCATGAAACATAAGATGTTTACTATTTTATTTTTATTTTTATTTTTATTTTTATTTTATATATATTATTTTATATTTATAAGAAATAATAGTCATACGAATAATTAAAATTGATAAAATGTGTAGGCTTTATTTTATAATACTTTACAATTTCCAACATCAATTTTAAATTAGTAATTTTTCTTACTTCGTGTGTTTTATTATTTTTCTTATTTAAATAAAAAGTTATCAATTTTAATTATTTATTTAACTATATCTTTCTTAAAAAAGATAAAATAAATTATATTAAAATCTTGGCTGGAATCAGATTTTATAGTTTTATCATTGTTTTAGAAAGAAAGAAAATCATCATTTGTGGATGATTCATAAATTTTTCTCGTATCTAAAAAATAGTAAAAAGATCTAAAATATGCAAAATATTATTTTCAATAAAATTTTGATATGTACAACACATTGAGCATCGGATCGATCATTCAAACTTCAATAAATCAAGATTTTAGTGCAAAACAGCGATGCTATTTCAACAATTCTGCTTTGGATAAAAATTTGAAGTTAAAGCACAAACATGAATCCATATCTTATAAAGCATCGAAATTCACCTCATAATATAATATACAAACAATAAACTAAATACTGAATCCGGCGTAACGAATAGCGAGCGATTTTTCGACCACATATATTTTCTCTTCTTCTTTTTTCTTTCTGGTATCTGGACCAGTTGATTAGATAAGACAATCTGGTTGACGCGTGCTAGTCACACGTTGACAACACGGGGGAGATGAACTCGACCAAAAAAAGAGAAGGAAGAAGAAAAAGAAGCATCGATCGGCCTGCTTAAAGACAGGCGACGAGGTTCCTGTTCTTCTCGCTAATGATTTTGAAAGGAAGTGAAAGCAAACGAATAAATCGTAGTGGAAATCCATGTCCCGCCTACAATTCCGTATTGGGACATGAGCATCCCTTTCTCATATCGAGTTGCCCCTGACATCATTGTATGGGATTATGGATTGTAGAGTATTTAGAGTATGGAACTCTGTGTAATGTCTGCTCAATTAATTGGGTTAATTTTATTTTATGTTGGAAAAAAATTAATTTGAATTATAAAAGAAGAAAAATTTTGGGTAGATTTATATAACAAGAAAAATCGCACTTTCAGGTCACGGTCTCCAGATGGAGGTCACGATCTCGAAGAGCGGCCTTTCAGCTGAAGGCCGCGCGCTCGGAGTACGATATTTTCTCATATTCAGCAGACAATACACTCAACCCTTTTTTATCTTTTTGCTTTAGTCATTTCAACGGACAAAATTATTGATAAGTCGCAATCTGAGAGTGTAGTATTATTTTATTTTCTATAAATACGCACTCGCAGAGTCGTTTAAAAACACATTCAGTTATTTCTTCCTCTGTCTTTTCTTATAAATTGATAGAGGACCTCTCCCTTAACTCTCTCTCTCACTCTTTCTCTATATTTCTTTAAAAAAAATACAATTTGAATTTTCAATCTAAAGATATTTCGAACTTGAAAGTCAAGATTATAATTTGTTATATTGCTAAAAATGTATTTTATTAGTAGAATAATGTGCAATTATATATAATAATTTATATATAGGGCAAGATGATATCTTTTGTGTTTATATTGGTGACTCTATATACTTTGATTATATGGGTGTCAATTATATCCGATCGCCCAGATTTGTTTTTACATCAAATGCGAATATATCATTATAATTTTTAAACAGATTGATATATAAGCATCTAGGATTGCTAGAAAATTAGTGCCAAATAAAAATTCAAGCAAGATAGACATTGGAGAAAATGATACTGTTTATTTCAGTTCGATTTTAATATCTGATGATCACAGATTATCAGTAGCAATCGAACAAACTATTAGGGACAAGATGTTAATGATTGAATTATTTGTTGATATTATTTCTCATTTTTCTAGTAACGTATATGTCCCAACATGTGATAATTTATCTGAAAGTAGTACCCAAACTAATTGGAATATTTCGCAGTACCAATCACATAACATATCGCAGTATCAACCGCAACCAATGAACCCTTATTGTTTATATCAACCACAATATAATACACCTCAAGAGATCATTTTTGAACCAAGTCTGAACCAATGAATAATCTTTTTATCTCGACATCAGATCCCCTATCATAAACGAGGCTACAAATAATTCAAATAAAAGTGAGATAAGATCCGAAACGATGCATTCGATAGATGATGATTTTTTTTATAACTATAATGGAGAATCACCAGGTAATGATACCAAGGTAAGAGAAGAAGAAATGAGGAAAATAGAAGAAACAAAGAAAGCAGAGGAAAATGAAAGCAACTCAAGTAGTGAAATCGATAATTATGAAACTGCTGGAAGAGCTGGTACATACAAATCAATGCCCATACCTTTTCTTAATCGTTCCAATAGACACCCAGTTGATATATTTCACCAAGACGCGACCGACGAAACATTAGCTGATTCATATACATTTAGTGATAAGAAAATATTCGAACATCACTTAGCTAAAAATCAAATATTTAGTAGTAAATCAGAACTCGAAAAAATTATTATAAAATATTACATTTTAGAGAACAGGCAATACGTATCAGTAAGCAGCAACTAAAAATAGTACATTGTATGATATGAAAATGCATTATGCAACTGATTATTATAAAATATTACAATTAGAAAATGTTCATTTGCCCACTCTTGCCATGCAGACGTGGCCAGATGTGACCATAGACAACTGACTGCTTCTTTTGTTGCTGACGAAATAAGTGAGGCGATGCACGGGATCCATGCATTTCAATACTCGACCTACGCTCTGTGATTGAAGGTAAATTGATGACACAATCATCTTATAATAAAGTTTGGCATACTAAGAAGAAAGCAATTGTCAAAAAATTTGGTAGTTGGATAGATGCTTATATACTTCTGCCTCATTTATTAAATGCATACACAAAAACCAATGCGAGTATGAAAGCATATGTTGAAGGAGATTTGTTTATTGACGGAGACTTGGAGTCACCATCATATTATCTTTTCAAAAGGACAGCTTGGTAATTTGGTGGGTTTCATCAGGGATTGAGATACGTTCAACATGTTTTCAGTATTGGCAATACTTTTCTTACAAGTAAGTTCAGAGCTAAACTGCTAGTTACCACTGGATATGATGTGAATTCACAGTTGTTTATGTTTGCATAAGCTCTGGTGGATGAGGAGAACAATGAATCGTGGGATTAGTTTATGGGGTGATTCTGTAAGTATGTTATTGCACATATTGGAACCTACACTGTTATTTTCAATAGACACATATTTATTCGAAATATTTTCAAACGACCTGATTTAGGTTTCTGTGAGATCAAATGTGAAGGAATACATCGATTTTGTTCATAGCATATTGTAGATAATTTATATAAAAATTTTCACAATGAAGATGTGAATAAAAAATTCAAAGATACCGTGCGGACGAAAAAAAGATAAAATTTGAAAAAGCAATGGACGAATTGAAAAATATCAGTATAAGAGCTCACAAATATATTATAGATATTACAAAAGTAAGTTAGGAACCTCAGAAAAGAAAGGATGAGTTGACACGATTTAACTTGTGGGCTCCTAGTCATGATGGTGCGATGGTGGTGGCCACATTCTCAGAACGCGGATCGAGAAGAGAGATAGAGGTAGAGAAGGAGGAGAGGAAACGGTGGAGAGAGAGAGAGGAGAAAAAAGAAAAAAAAAAGAAGGGGTGAGTTGTGAAATAACGGAGGAGGGCCGCACTCTCAGACTGCAAATAACCAGATCCGAATGAAAGGCTGCACTTTTCGAAAGCAGTCTCTAGAGAGGTCGTGCTCTCAGGATGCGGTCTCTCAAGGAAGGCCGCGCTTTTTTCGTATTATGTAAATTTTCAGAAATATTTTCTTATTTTATAATTCAATTTAATTTTTTTCCAACATAAAATTAGCCTCAATTAATTATCTCAGCAGGAGAAAAATAAATAGAGACGCACGCACACATGAGGCAATATCTTTTTTTTATTTTAAAAATGACCTCAGGAGATCACCGATTATATATTTATATTTACTGAAATCATATAATACAGGCATACATATGGCAGGCAATACCTAACGACTAACAAGTAACGAGTCAATAACTGCCTCCTCGTTGCTGCCACACTAATAAAGTTTTTGAAAAATATCTGTATTGGATTTGAATTATTTTTTAAAAAATTTTGTATTGTTTTTTAATTTGATGACTTTAATGAATAAAATTGATATTTCTTACATATCGTTCATTCGTTTTGAATATTTTAATTTATTTGTAAAAAATATTAATATTTTGGTATATTATTTGTGTTAAGAAAATAACTTTTTCCTATATTATATTTGTTTTATATTTGAATTAAGATTTTTATAACTTGCTGAATTATTTCTGAATCATGGACTTATTAGACGCTATTAAAAACAGTAAAATTTACACATTTTCTCTTTCAAGAAAACAAATTGTCGTGTTTTGTAATTTTTCAAAAATAATTATGTTTTTTCGCTTTCAAACTCTTTGTTCTACCTTAGATTTTATTTAGGGGAGAGATAAATTGAAAATACTAGCAAAATACCCACGCAATGCGGCGGATATTTTTTATTGAGAAATTATTCTTATATCTCATATTTTACATATTTTATCTGTACATCAAAAATATACTACATAGATAATTTATTTATATCTGAATTTATAAATATAATATACTTACTATAAAATGTGTTTATCACTTTTTATCTACATAATTATAAAAAAATCGAAGTAAAAAATTTTGTTGCACACGTATAAATACAACTTGTATAACTTTTAATTTTAATAATACAAGGTATAAATATTTTTATCGTTAGATATCAATACTTTCTGAAAAAAGTATATATGTAGTAAAGAGGCGCAATAAGATGTGTAGTTAAGAGGTGCATATCACTCCTCTCTTTTTTTATTCTCTATTATTTTCTCTTTTTTTAATTGGAACACTATATTTTTGGTTACTAATATTTTTATTTTATCATTATAATTTATATAAATAAAGAACAAAAAAAATACAACTAAGCTATATGTGGATCAAAATATAACTTAATATATAGAATAAAAAATTTTCATACGTGCCTCTTAATCAAAATGCATAAAATTCTTACGTGCTCTTAATATTAATTAAAAATTATTTGAAATTAAATCATACATATATTAAATTATAGAATATAATGTATTCAATTTGTGCTCTTATCAAATTAAAAATTTATCAATTGTGAAAATTTTGTCTCACTCTCATACAAACATATTTTTTTTAAATTACATATCACCGAATTTATATTTGCCTATTCATCTAAGCAAATAAGAAGAAAAAAATTGTCCAAAAGTAAATAAAATATAAACTTCTTTCAAATCATAATCATTCAAATTTATTATTAATAAATAACAATTGAGTATACTATCGGAATATAAGGATATGCAAATAATAATCAGTTTATAAATAATGCTTTAGAGTTATATTTAATTTAGGTTTACCTGAAAAATAAGAAATAAAAGCTAAAAAAACACACAAAATTCATACCGAAACATAAATATTATGCCTTAATTGTGATATTAGCAAAAATTAGGATATTTTATGTGACATTTTTTTCTTATGACACAAAATAAAGGGGATATCACATATTACATGATGATATTTTAAAAAAGATTGTCCTATATGTAATAAAAGAAATAAAAATCTGAAGCATAAATTAAAGATAAACTCAAATATTGACATAAACTTTTGATACAATATCAAAGATATGTATGTCAATTATCAATTATTGGTTGTAAAATAAAAAAAATTAATTATTCTTTTTCTTTTATCTCAATCATATATCTTCTAAGACATAATTTCAAACAAAAATTTATAAGAAAAATCTAATTTGAAAGGAAAAAATCTTGAAGAGAGAGAGAGGCACATGAGCTTTTGGCAAATATTTGGAGAATAAACTTTCTATGTTTTTCAAGAATGTATTTTTTTTTGGCAAGTAATAATAGGTGAAGAGCAAATTTATTTGACAATTTTGGAGAAATGAAATGGAGAAAATTATATAAAGTTCTAAATAATCATAACCATCCAATTGATATTAACTTAATCACAACTATTAGATAAAGGGTATTTTAGATATAAATAAAGTTTGGAAATGATAAAAATAGAGAATTATATTCATTAGATGTTTTATATAATAGTATAGATTCATGTCACAAGTCATCCATGCACTTATCCATTCAATTATTCACATTTTTTAACTTTTTTTTTTACTGAGAAGCAGTAATTACTCAGGGACGACCGTGTCATCATATTGCTGTTAATTAATTAATTTATGTAGACTGTTTGTTTATATATAAAGTCGTCGTTTTCTCTTTGCTCAGCATTAGGAGAGATGAAGGAACAATTATTTAGTTTGTAGAATAAGATATCATACTATTGCAAATGCAATTGCTAGTCTAGCTAGCTTATTTACAACCGATTTTTTTTTAATTATTTGATAAGCTTGATACCACTCAGCTACTTGCATAGAAGCGGACACAATCAATGTGACTAATTTTGACTTTTGGTAAGCTCTACAATTTTCCTTGATATTTGTTAAAACTAAAAATGATAGGGTTTCACTTCCTTCTGTTTGAAACTCTGGAAATATAAAATTATTTTTAACTAAGGGGTTAGTAATGCTATGAGGACAGAGAAAAATGCTATAATCCAAATTTTACATTATATTCCCTTTAATTCTGATAGGGATTTTGCTATATGGCAATGAGAATCTTCTAGATATAATTTTCTAAATTTTTGGTGGGGTACAAATTTCTCTAACTAAATCAGTCTGGATCCTTAAAATACCCTTAAAGAATAAATTATTTCTTCGGTTAGCTATTGATAACAAAATTCTTACAAAGGATAATTTAATTAGAAAAGATTGACAGGGGATATCTAGTTGTGCCTTTTGTGATGATACTGAAGTTGGTAATTATCCATTCTTTCATTGTTTTATTGTGAAGTACTTTTGGGATACAATTATGAGTCATCATCCTCACAAGGAAGGAAATTGGTAGTTTCTTCCTTAATTAATTTTTTGACTTATTTAAATTTCTCAATTATTGATATGAAATTCTGGAGAACATTACTAGGTGTAATTATTTAGATAATATGGATTGAAAGAAATCATAGAATTGTTAATGATGTCAGGGGCTCATCTACAAATTCTATTCATTTTGCTATACTTAATTTGTTTAAATTTTGAACAGATGTCTCAAGTAACTTGGAATATCTATTTAAATCTAATGTAATTCATATTAAAGATGAAGGGGTCTTTTCTAGTGATTCACAGTCTATTGATGAGGTTTCAGCTGAGAATTATGATGTTGATTTGCTTCATGATTAGATCTTTAACTTATCTTACTAGTATTATGCATGTTATATTTGGGATAATAGGTGTTTTTGTACAAATGAGGGTTGGTTGAATTTTATTTTGTTGTTGTTGTTTGTTTGATACTTTGTTAGTTTATAGTATAGATCTCCTATATTTTGACTGATATATTTGTATTTTATTTTCGAAAAATAGTAAAAAGCCGGTTTCTTTTTTGAGATGCTTTATTCAAAAAAAAAATTGACTTTTGGTGGCACAAGTTTGCACAAAAATCGATGTACTAATTGTAGGCCATCCCCCAATAATTGTGTGAATCAATCAATCCATTGTAAGGAATTTGGACATTATTTCTTCTTTTTTGTTCTGTTATGTAAGTAGGACAAAGTTTACTTTAATAATTTTATTAAATCAAGAAAAAAATTACATTTTACAAGCACAAGGAACAATGTACATGAAACAAGACAGAAAATAAGTATGTAAGAGCATCTCCATCCTAAATGTTTTTCTAAAATGACATATTTGTATATCTAATTCGTTTATAAGTGATATGAAAGTATTTTTATCTTTGAAATTATCTAAACATGATATTTTTTTACTTATTATTTTATAATTTTTAGACATAATATATGAATGATATAACTAATGTCATCATATTAGTTTTTAAATTTAAATTTTATTTTTCAAAATTGTCAAAAGTATCAAAATAAATAATCAAAATAAATAATTTTCAAATGATCCCTCTCTCTGTATCTAACAAATACTCTTTAAGGTACAGGAATAAAATATAGTCTGAACATGGAACAAGTGCACTCAAATCACTTTCAAGTTTCACTGAAGAAGCAACAAGACCTCACTGGCCTTTTGACTGGAAATTAATCCAGAAAAAAACACAAGACTGGTTGGCTGCTTCTGCAATGGAAATTTGGAAAATAAGTTTCCTGGAAAGAAAGAAAGACTTTGAACACATCCACATCTCCTGCTACAATTTGGGGACTAAATCCTTTCCGTGTTGAGGAAGCATGCATCTCACATAATGAAGCCAAAATCTGAAATCAAATTATTGAAGCATTGGTTTCCCACTAGGAAAGCTACTCTTACAGAGGGAAATTGCATGTGAGTTATATATATATATAGATATATGTATGTATATATGTGTATATAATGCTATGTATATATGACCATGATATATGAAGCGATTGACGAGTCTTGTAAAATTCTTGACTTGTGATACAAATGCGGATGGCTTTACTCATTTACAATTACTAGATGGAGAAACTTATTAGGTACTGATGAAGAAACTTCAATTGAGGACTTTCAACGGGACCTCTTTTGATTTTTGAAGCTAAACCAAGAACCACACATTTTATATTACTTTTCTGTTTATTTGCTTGAAATTTTCAAGTGGAGGCGACTAATTTGGGTCGTCTTTTTGCGGAGAAACAGTAAACAAAAATTATAATGTCAGTAGTTGAATGCAAAATTTGTAAACTATGAAGGAACAGACTTTGAAAGTTCGGTCTTACTTGAAACAAAAAAAGATCGGATCTTCAAATTTAAATATTACTCGTTAATGAGACAACTAATAGTTTTGACCACTATACAAAATCTCGTGAGATACCGAAATTTTTTATTTTTAGGATTTTCTAACTATTTGTTTCGGATTTTTTAAGATGACTCTAATAATAATAATAAAATAATAAATTTTTATATATAAAATTATGTCATTTTAAAAAATATGAAATAAATAGTTAAAAACCTCCAAAAATAGAAACAAATTAATGTCCTATAAGATTTTAATATGAAAAATTTATCGAGTATCTTGAATTTTTTGTTTGAGATCGATTTGATAGATTTTTGAGTTATCATATATATGAAAAATGATAAAATTTTCTTGAAATTTTATCATTCTTCAAATGACATGAAATTTATAACGGTATATATTTAACAAAATTTGAAGGATTAATCAAATGATTTTTTTAACTCGTAAGAAAATTGTACACATTCAATCTATAAAAAAAATGACGTGTCAATATTTTTTCTATTTTTAATTTTTTTTTTTTGCCACTCGTTTTGAGAAAACATTGTTGCGTTTATAAAAATATTTGAGACTGGCTCCGGTACACTAAAAAAAAATAAACAGTCAGAATAATTTTAATCAGATCGTTGTTTTTCAATTTAAAACACAGCCGAGTATATTTATTTTTTCATGGAATATTCTCGCTTTATCAAATGGTCTAAAATCAATTCAAACAAAAAAAAATGATATACTAGAGACTTACCCAAAACCCAAAACTTAATTATACATCAATTGGATTTGTATGTTCAACGAACGAACAAGCTGAAACGGGTTTTCAAAGGCCTAAACAGGCCTCAATAAAACATTCATAAATTTTAACTATTGATTTCGATTTAGTTTCTGTTGCACAAGTGAGGTGTGTGCACACATCTTATCCACATCCCCTCATATCAATCTCCAATTTAATTTTTGGATTTTAAATCCTAGGATGATTATAGTGAATTTAGAAGCGTTCATGAAAATGGAATTGGGATTATTGTAGGGATGAAAATTACCTCAAAAATCAAATAATTGCAATATTTTATCCTCGGGATGACAGCCAATAAGATTTCAAATAAATTCAAAAAATTTAAAATAGAAAAGGAACTTGATAATTTTTTCCCAAGTGAAATCTTTCGATTAAATCCCTCAATTTGACTGAGAGTATTAATACTTTAACATTCTTAAGAATGTAAAAGTCTTGATACTTAATTCACCTTATATAACATACTACTGCTTTGCTTCTGTCATCACAAAGTATTAATACCTCATATTAGCAAATATGTATATTATCTATTCAAAAACTTTATACTTATCATTATAGATCATAACTTAATATAATAAATAGATAGTCTTAATATTTAAATAACAATGTATAAATAGTAACTTTGTTATGTGTTTTTCAACAATAAAAAATGCAAAATTTTAATTTTTACATATTTTATATTTTCACTTTAATCTATATTAATACTTTATATATAAACGTATTAATACTTGTGTAAACGAGACATAATATTGTTGGTTGAAAACAAAAATATTAATATCTCATATAGAAAAATCTATATATTACCTATTCAAAGATTTAATGCATACTATTAAAGATCATAACTTAATATAATAAATCAATAGTCTTAATACTTAAATAATAAAGTATAAATACTTACTCTGTGTTTTTTAAACAGTGAAAAATGCAAAGTTTCAATTTTTACTATATTTCATATGTTCACTTTAATCAATGTATTAATACTTCATACATGAAAGTATTAATACTTGTGTGAGCAAGTTATAATATTGTTGGTCCAAAAACACAAAGTGTTAATATTTCGTATAGATAAGTTTATATATTATCTATTCCAAAACTTAATACTTCATAACTTAATATAACTTAATACTTCATAACTTAATATAACTTAATACTTCATAACTTAATATAATAAATAAATAGTCTTAATACTTAACTAACAAAGTCTTAATACTTGATACAAATAGTTATATTTCATAATATTTTAACTTTAGACGGACAATGTTAACTCTTAATACTTAGTTAATAAGATCACTATATAAAACGTTAAACTCCTTAATACTTAATACTACAAATCATAAATTTCATAATACTTTCAATATTTATAAACAAAATAAAATATTAATACCTCATATAAACAAATTTATATATTACTTATTTAAAGCCTTAATATTTACTACTAAAAATCATAATTTAATATAATAAACATATAGTCTACTCTTAATATTTAAGTAAAATTCTCTGTATCCGAAACTGCTCCATATCATCTAATACTTTGATTCAAATTCACTATACATGAGTGCAGCTTAAATATATTCAAGAAATGAATAAAAATAAATTTCCTCACATTACTCTCGTCTAGTATCCAATCTCAGGTAACTAATAAATAAAATCAGAAATTGAGAAAAATTACTAAGTTCAAAAGACAGTAATAGAAAAATATTTATAAATATATTTTATTGTGTTTTAAATTTTCCAATATATATCCATATATAGTAGGAAATTTATCATCAGCTGCAACTCTTCCATCTTCTAAGAAAGTGCTTTTTGTCCAATTCTCAATAAATTGCACAAATCTCGTAACACCATTTCGTTGAATCTTTGGCTACAAAATGTATAGCCTGGAAAGGAATCTTAATCCCACGGAGCATGTGGGGACCATTGTCAGTGACAGGAAAAATCAAGAATATGCTGAAAATCGACGTCTATAAAGTACCTTATCTCTGGACTAAGCTGTTACTTTTCTGAAACATGCAATTAATACACAACCAAACAAATTAAACCCTTCTGTGAAATCAACATGATCCCTAAATAACACACACACACACACACACACTCTCTCTCTCTCTCTCTCTCTCTCCTTCTCTGTCTCTCATGGAGAAGAGAAGGCATCATCAACGACGAGCTCCCCATCCTTGATCTCGCGAGGCTCCGGCATCGCCTTGACAAACGAAGAAAGCGCATTCCTGACACAGTCGACACGTCTCTTGTGTCGGATTCGCCTCAGCACCGCCTCCTTCTCGAGCGATTGCGCCGATCCCCATCCTCTGTCGTTTGAGGGTTTGATGTAGAGATAGGTCGTGACATCACTCTCTTGAACGGAGGAGGTGGTGGTGGTGGTAGAAGGGGGTGTAGTGACTGTAGACATGGTTAATTAATGGTTGCTTATGTGTGTGGAGTTTAACGACTGCTTGCTTGTGACTAGAAAAGACTGGAATTTTAGAGTGATGGAATGAAATGAAATTGGGAGAGGGGTGAAGGAGGCGAATGTATGGGTTATATAAGTGGTTTTTGGGGTATTATTTAATTGATTTAATAATGCATAGAAACTGGATGCTGCAGGACATGGTTTTTCTCTAATCAGCGAAACCGACTAGAGGAAATTTTGCAAGAAAGTACCTGGCTTATTATAATATTATTATTATTATTGAAAAATCTTCTAACAGAAAAAAAATAAGATCTGTTGTTTCCTTTAATTTAAGCCCCTCCCAACTCCCAAGTGTTGTTTTATTTTAGTTGGCGTTTTTATTACCATGTGATGCCTATTTGGTTGTGATGAAGAAGAAATATCAACATTTTTTTCCTTTTAAAGTAGAATTTCAAATTTAATAGATGGTTCAATAGATAATTAGAATAAGCATAGCATAGAATAGAGATAAATTTAAGGTATGTTTTTTCAAAGTTTTGGGATATTTCAAAGATGAGCATAGAATTAAATTTTGCAAGGAAGGGCTTATATTCATGTGTCTTTTTCTTTATCTAATATGTCTAACTCTAATCCCCTCTATAGATTTTTGTTAGAAGATATGATGGGACTAAGAATTTTGTTTTTGAAGAATGTATTCAAATTATAATTATTATTGTGATTAGTTTACACTTTTTTAGCTAATCCATCTATAATAGACTCCAAAATGTAGGTGTTTCAAATGTAGTATACTTCACTTGCATATTTGGTTAGCATAATTAATATTTTTTATATAAAAAGACCCATGTTCCACATAAAAAAACTAATTATACCTATGAAAAAAAAAGAAATAAGCCCTTCCATTACTCTACATACACATACATTTCTATAACATTTGCCATAAATTTTCTTTATTTTTCAAAAGTTTTGAAAACTTTTTCAAGTGGCATCCAATTTGATACCACTTAAATTTAATGCTATGCAAAAGTGATAATACCTAAAATTTTCGCCAATCGCATTTTTGGACACAACTTTCATTATAAAAAAAATTCTTATTTTTTTCAATTTGTTGTAATCTTTAAGTGGTATGCTGTTTGGACACCACTCAAATGCTATGCAAAAATAATAATTAATATTTAAAAGTCGTCAACCGCATTTTACAACACAATTTCACTAAATTTCATGTTTTAGATGCAACTTGGATGACATTGGTTCACTAAATTTCATGTTTTGGATCTTAATTGATCATCTTATTTTTATTAGGCTGATTGCTATTCTATAAAAAGAGCCTATTATACCAATTAAGACATGCTGCTTACAAATTAAATTCTTCTCATATATATAGCAAGATGGAAAAGATAAAAAAAAAAATGACCACTTTTTTATTTCAATACTGACTATCCTGTAGTTTAAGAAAAAAGTTTGGTTATTTCTGTAAATCTCTCCTAAAATTAAAGCATCTCTTACAAATTTGTCCATACCATGTGCATTCCCTCACAAAAAGCCACGTGTCCATTTCCTCACAGAAAAGATGCAGGGAAATGGGCACAGAAAAACCTGCCTCTAGAAAAGGTGACATAATATACTAGGGGCTATGAATAGATAATCCAGGGGTATATCATTGGACTAGGTTAGGTTAAGTAAACTATGGGGTTTTTTCTTGGTGCTGAGAATAAATTATTTCATTTTAATGACTCATGAATATTTAATGAATTAGGCAGGTAAAGGAAGACGACATAAGTCCACTTATTTGAATGAATGAATCAATTAATCAACGTACCTATTTATTTTAAATTAAACAGATTAAGAGAGAATTGAGTGCTGATTTTCCCTTTTAAATTTTCTGATATTAATATTATTCCAAAATAGTAGCTCATCAGAATTGATGAGTTGTTGAATAACAAAGAGGATAAGCTTAATTACAAGATGCCAATTGATGCACTTGGCGTTTTTTAATTGATTAGTCAATTTTTATTCGTCTTGTCAGAATTCTTCTACTGACAAAATTACTGACATGTTCATGTTTTGAGATGGTCCTTCACTAACGTGTTATTAATAATTCAAGTGTCCGGATTAGATTGTTCTATCCAATCCAAATTCGAAGCGGATGGATGAATTAATTTGCCAATTAATCAGGTGTGTTCGCTTCCAAACAAAAATTGAGAAAGAAATATGTTTTACATCAATATAACAAGCACGAACATTTCGAAACTTTTCACCGATGAATTCCCTGCGGTTTGAAACAACTGTAATACTAATTATTTATAGGGTTATTGATAAAAATTGAAGAAGTTATTAAGAATATGTAAGAAATGAACTCTTATTTATAAATGCCGACAGACGTTATCTTTTAACCGAAACAATATCCACTTGCGAGTCAGAGTCGCACATGAGTTTCTCTTCACCTTGGAATTCGACTTCGACCGAAACAGCACTCACTTCCGCATCATCCATTATGTTCTGTACATAATCGAACAACAATGGGTTGTGAGTTCTCGCATGAAGCAAGGACTAACGAGTAGCGACTCGTGTCTTCGGAATTTCGTCGAGAAATGGGTACAGTTCGTAGCTGTAGAAACGGATTGGATTGGATAAGGGCTCGATCGGCAACAATCGATATCTTAAATTGTTGCAGAAGATTCTTGTGATCTCAAATTGAAACAAAGCACTAAACGGTCTAGATCGGCACCATCGTTCTAAGACTATCATATATGTAGTCAGCCCATTAGATCGTTATCTGATTGGGCTGTGTTATGATCCCAAGTTAGAACTGTTGAGCACGGAACTCAAGCTGGCAGCTGAGGATGTGAACTCCCCGCCACCAATTGCGAGCCTCTTGCTAAAACAACATTGGTACCACCTAAAAGCCTGAGGTCAAGGGCCTTCCACCGTGGCGAGTTCGCATTCGACGGGTACATCACGACAAAAATCTCTCCTTAAAAAAACATTCCGTATGAATCTTAAAGTTATTTGCTACATTATTCTAGTGTAATTTCTGCTCATTTCACTTGGTAGAGTAATTGTCCACTTCAGAGAGTACGAATTCACACCATGACACCTCCTCATTAGGACCTTTTATTTACTCTATGAAAGAAATCTGCCCAAACTTACTGTTCCTTCCATGCCTTAAAGCCAATGTTTGAACATCTCCGCACTCTTCTTTTTACAAACATTGACTCTTTGGTGATACTTCAGCCTAAGTTCTCCAATAGAACTCGAGGTAACGCCAATCGAGTATCTGAGCCGTTATTAGGATTTCTTCACTAGAACTAGACTTAAAATTAGTTTTAACACTACTCTTCACGTGTTAAGGGGGAGATGCTGCGAGACTATAATGTGTTTCTGATGGTTACTATCACTAAAAGCCACAAAAATTTAAGTTTTCGACTCCAATTTAGTAAAAAGCATGGAAGTTTGATGTACTAGTAATTTTTTTAGAAGTTAAGGTGGAGAAATCTTTAATAAGAGAACTGGGCGTACAACCATCTCGTTTTTTAGCTGTTTAAACTTGTCTTAACCAAGCTAGTCAATAAGCATTCCTCACTAGATGCCAATGAAGCAGATGATACAACACAAAGCTTCAATGAGTCTTTAACAAGCAATAAAGCATTACCTCAATCAATTTCTGTTAATGGTTCACCCAAAAGCATTCTACTTTTTTCCAATTACCACTATCAAAAGCTAACATTATACACACCACAGATATATATGATTATAAAACACAGAAATACAAAAGTTGGCTAAAGTGGAAAAGGACAAGAAAAAACCGCGCAATCTATATACAAATCTGAGGTCTTCTCTCCAACCAAACTAGCAAGAGTATGTACTTGGTTCAGTTATACTGTAAATTGAGTCAGCCTCAAATACCGGCTTCTCATCCTCCCATCTCAACACCTCCTTTGCATACCTAAGTGCCGAGTCAACTGAAGTTGAATCCAAGGCACTAGTGCATGTCACATAGAGCCTCCTTCCAGACCTGCCTACCAGGGATGAAAACAACCTCTTGAACTTTACCGCAATGTAGTGACCCGCAGTTTGACCCAAGGTCGAGTGGACAAGATAACGGCTACTGTTGTTGGCACGGTTAAAGCTTATCAAGGGATGGAAGTCACTAAACCAATCACACTCAGTAAGAGGTGAGCGGTCTATTTTTTTCTCAAGGAGATCAATTTTGTTGAGGACTAGAAGAAAACTGGTGTCTGCAAAGGCATCACTAGTGATGATTTTTTCAAACAGATCCCTGGATTCTAGCATTTTGTTGATTTGAACCCCATCAGGACCCTCGTAGAACTCATTGTAATCGCTCACGGCGACACAGAAAATTACAATTCTGATCTCCTCAAACATGTCCAACCACTTGCCATTTTTACCTAGACCCTTGTTGTGTATTCTGATAAGTTCATACCTATGATAGAATAAAAACTCAATGAGACAAAATTGAAAGCATAGCTGCAAGCCCAAATAGGTATAGCATAGGGATCTTTTAACAAACTAAATCCAAATATGGAAGAATACTCGACTTCTCTCAAAATTTCACCAAAAGCGACTTTAAATTTATTTTGACAAGTGTAATAGAAAATTAAAGTTTGTTAGCATTACATGTTAAAGTTTGTCATCCAAATTAGCTTTCCTTCCTACAAACTCAAACTACCCTAAAATCAGCCCATAAGTGTACTAAATTGTTGATCCCAAAACCAAATGATCAAAAGCCGAGGACAGTTTATCCATTTCTAGAATGATTTAAACAAAGTTTTAGCAGCTGAGAGCAATGCACATATCCATAACCATCAGAAACTTGGGTTGCAAAATCTGTTACAACATAATATGGACTGCCAATTAAGATTGAAAATCGATTGTTCATATGGTAAAGCTCCATTAGACATTAGTAATTATGGATATAGGCCTTGAGCCTTCTCCATTCATCAAAGAGAAAATATAATATAGGCTAGAAGAAGTTACTAACTTGAGAGTGCTCTCTTGGTGGTCAATATCTTCTGTGGCGTGGATGTCATATGCATGGCGTGGGAAAATGAACTCAGTACAGGCTACTCCATTTGAAGAAGTCAGTCCTGCCGCATTGAGTATATCGGTGATATTGGGCTCATAATCCATTCTGCATACATCTCCTATCTGGCAATAAAGGAACAGAGTTGCCAAGGATTATTTGGTGTATTAGTCATCAGCACGGTACTAAAACTAGGATATGCATAGATAGTATTAAAAATTGGGTTTTGCAAGTCAGAACTAATATTTGCAGCATATATGTATATAGCAATAAACCAACTGTTTAAACAAAGCATAATTAGCACAAATTGACGGACAATTAAATATTATCAGCAATTCAGTCACCTCACACATAAAACCAAGTGAGATGATACTTGATATGGAATGCATTGATTATACTTGATTAACAGGTACAGTGTTTTGCTTGAAATCAACAAACAAGAGTTGGGTCCAAGCTGACATACCCTCTCAAGAAAATAGCTGGCACAACTGGGAAGCATCAGCAACTCATCTTTCCTTCTATATGTGGCTTGAATTGCAGGATCTTTCCAAAGTTCCTCTACTCTTGGAGCATACTCCCTAGTTGCTGCTGGGAACACCACCTCTAGACTGCCTGAAGCCATCACCTTCAGTAGCCAGTCTGCAAAGCCTCTTAGACGTGGGCCCAACGCGTACTCTGTCACCTCAGCTTGCTTGTCTGATTTGAAAAATATCCAATCCAGAAATTAGAGGGATTTCTTTTTTTACTTTCTACTGGTGAATTATACCGTGTTATTTTGTAGAGTACACCGCCAACAAACAGTTCTAGGTTATTACCAGAAAAGACCATTTGGAAAGGTTAATATCTGCAAAAGAAAGATTAAACATCCACTTGTTCATTTTACTGTTTGCCAAAAGGAATGCTAAGTTGCTGGTAAATGTTTTTGTTTCCCCTCAGCTACATTGCTTCAGAACCAGCTTATGGAAATAGTTTCAGACATGTATAACTTCTTCACTTAAAGTCTTTAACAAAGTAAGGCAGCTTAGAGCTAGAACCCAAATCGTCCAATATCTGAGGATAACTATTCCATACATAAACCTAGGATAAAGGTGTAAAATATTTTAAAAATCATTGGTTTTGCCTAAAACAATTAGACTTATCACATGCTGGAGGGAGGAAGAAGGCTGAAATTTTAGCAGTCTTGAATGGGGAAGAGTGGGGGGGGGGGGGGGGGGGATCACTAATCTAAATATTATGATACCAGTGTCACTAGAAGGAAGCTGGCTGGTTTGTGCTTTTTCATACATACTTTCTTCAAAAATCTCTCGTCCTTCAAGTAAAATTGCAAGGTATCTGTACACATTGGTCTGTATCATTGTCTTCATTTCCTCACGCTCTTCTTCAGTGAAAGAGGTATTTTTGTACAAAATCTTGGCCTGAAAGATTGTGAGGTTTAATGAGTTTATATATGTCAAGAAAATGCTTGGCAGATAAACGTGAGACCAAAAGGGTACAAACATGTCTATATTGCACAGTACTTGAGCCATACAAAATGGTACATCACGTTTTTAAATGGTCGTCAGTGATTTTCTTAGGAAATCCAGAATTACTAATATATTAAAAGCATGTGAAGTGGGTGCACCTGCTTGAAAATGGTGCTGGTGCCAGATCCATCACACCCGACAAGCAGCATCTTCTGTGTTGGCTTGTTCTCAACATAATCAGACATCCCCCGTCTGACCGACTCAACATATTCTTTGTCACCGATGTGTGGGTGCGGTGCACCTGTAGGTGTCGGTAGGGACAAGACAGGACACAGCAGCTTCACTATTGGCTGTTTGACAGGGCAAAACAAAAGATATAGCATAATTTATATAGGCCTCTCATTAAAATATAGCTTGGCTCTCCATTTTATTTCAACCTTGAAGTAGCATCACTCAGGACATATATGCTTGAAGTCAATCAAAATGTAAACAATAAGCAAAGACTAAATTATGACATAATCGGTTGGCATGTTAAACTAAGATCTACTGTCCACCTAGTCATTTACCCAACACGAGAGCAAGAAATATTTATTTTGCACCACAGTAAAATAAGCAGGTCCACCTAATAAAGCATAATAAACAGAAGGGTCATGCTGGTGCTCTCCATCTCAAAGATTTGTTATTTAGACGATTATATTTTGAAGTGATTCGGTACTCATTGCAAGGATAAATTAGGCATTGCTCTATATATCAAGCCAGAAAAATCAGAATTTGCAGATTTCTAAATGCCCTGCAACACATTACATAGACTAAACACAGCCAAAATCTCTAACCTTGCCCCAGATCCGTCCGATGATTTTCTTTTGTCCCTCCTCTTGGTAGGATCCATCAGAATTGACCCAAAATTGAGGTTTCCCAGCACACTGAACTCCAGCCAACTATAATAACAATGAAAAAGGGTTAGTGTTTAGAATTGCGTACTTGAAAGAGATTAAGGGAAGGGACATGGGCAGAGCGGGAGAGAGAAGATAGAGAGGAGGGAGGGAGGGTGGAAAGAGAGAGGGAACCTTAAGCATTTGAAGCTCTGATTTTGTAATCTCTCGGCCATTTATACAAATGCCTGTATTACCATTGCTAGCATTTTTCTCTAGATTTCCACCAACATTCAAGTTCGGTGTGATAATTTTGGATGGCTTGTGTCCAATCTACAGAGAAAGTCAAATAAACTGAATTCAGATTATGGAAGTAATTCAAAGTTCTCAAGGAGAAGTTGAGAAGCAAATATGGACATTTCACATCCCGGACCAAATAATTAAGTCATGTTCTTATAGCTTAGCAAAAAAATTGGTCTCAGTACTCAAACCCTTGTGCTTCATAAAATTCTTTAAAAAACCACTTCATTGTCACTAAAAAAGTTGTTATTAGACAGAAAAGTACATAAAACTAAATAAACCCTCAATAAACTCAAGAAAGCACAAACAAAAAAGGAAAACAAAAAATAAACATTGTACCCTATAACAAGCTGGCAGGTCAACTCTAGATATCTCATACTGGTAGTAACCCAAACCTTCAAATTCACAAGTTTTAAAACACTAAGAGCACCAACAAATGATCTTACCTTGCCCCAGTAGCCAGACACCTTATCATACCAGTAGTACCCAGGCTTCAGCTTCAGCGGGGGGCAGGGGCAGTTCTGCAGGTGAGCCAACTCATCCAAACTCAGTTTCTTGCCATTAACATATACATCCTCAGGCCTCAGCCGGTTGGCCTCGCAACACTTCTCCGCCCTCATCACCTGCTCCACCTCTCTACTGCTGAGCAGCTTTTTCAGAAACTTCGAGCCCTTCCCAACTTTCTCGCTCTTTGATTCTAAGATGGGGCGACCAATGCAAGAGACACACTTCCGCCCCTCTGGCATTGACCCCATTGCCTTGATCAGGCAGTCAGCACAATACTTGGCACCACATGCTAGGCAGGACTCTTTCTCAGTGAAGCGGGACCCTTTACGGCATTCGTAGCATGCGCCCTTCTTTGTTGGCCTTCTTGGTCCTGAAGTTTCTAAACCTGGCGAATCGCGGAATGTGACAAGATGTCTGCCACTATAATAAAAAAAAACGAGAAAAACACACTACATTCAATATTGATGAATATTCATTACGTTACAAATTAGATCCTGATTTTATACATAAACTCAATTGAAGGCCAAAGGAGCCACGAATAACCATAAAGAAACAGAAACAGTTACCGACCTATAGCAACAGCTCATGCTCAAAAGCTAACCACTACAAGATCCGAAAGATAAGGAATTGAAAGGAAGTACAGAAATCCTCCTTCAATGCATGATAATTTAGGAAGTTTCTGGTTTGTTTAGAGCATAAAACATCTCAAATTTTGATAAACCTGGCTTGGGTTGACTACTCACAAAACAACCTAAAAAGTGTGGTCAGCCAGTACAAGCAATGTCGAATCAGCTCAAGAATTGACAAGCTTAATTGCAAGTATCAACATCCTTCCCATTTTTTTTTTCTATTTTTTTAGTTCCTGTTTGAATTTTTCCTTTCGTCCCTTTTTTATTTTACATTTATTTAAAAAAGAAATTCAACTTCTAGATCCTGGTTACTTCTTCAACTAGTAAAACTCTAAAACTAACCTTTCGTGGGGCAAGGAACCCCCGCCTTCTCCGTCCATAAAATCCTCCTCCTCCTCGTCATCTTCCTCTTCCTCCTGGTCCGAACCAGACGATCTCGATCTGAAATCCAACTCCGAATCGGACTCAATGGAGACACGGTTGGACTGACTGACGGGTCCCGACGTCTCGGCCGCATCCTCAGTCAGCTCGGCGGAGCGGTCCATGACGGCGCCAGTCTCGATGACGGAGGTAGGAGAGAAAGTGGAAGTCGGGGGCTTAGAGGGGAGGAGAGGGGAAGGGAGGGGGTGGACAACAGGGACAGAGGAGGTGGAGGAAGTAGGCGCGGTAGAGGCCATCGGGATGTGAGAGAGGTCGAGAGGAATGGCGCGAGGGATGGAGTAGGAGAGAGGAGGCCCATCGTACTCTAACGCGAAGGAATAGTCCATGGTGGAGTCGTCGGAGGGAGGGAAGAAAGAGGGAGGTTAAAACATGGCGAGGAGAAGGAGAAAGGAGAAGAGAAAGAGAAAGGGGAAGAAGAGTGAGAGGAGGAGGAGGTGGGGTAACTTTTGGTGCACGCGGGAGGGGGGGCGCTGAGGTGGGGGCTTTGAAGAGAACTCGGACTAGCGAGTGGGAACGGGGACGCGGGGGAAGGGGAAGAGAAAGAGGGGAAAAAGCAAGGAAAGTTGGTAACAAAACAAAGCCGAATAAGACTGGTTCGTTTTGGGCCTTTGGAGGATTTATTTGCTTGTTCTGGTTTCCGGACGGATGATATATTTTATCTTCCTTCTCTTTTGCTTTGAGTCTTTGACAGTGTTGGTACTTGGTGCTAGCATGTGGGCCACTTTGTATATCTTCCTTTTTCGCTTACCCTTATTGGGGGATAAGGTGAAAAGGATCAATCCTAATATATTACTTATTTATTATGCTAATTAAGTCATTAAGTGTTTACCAGGTCTTAAAGTGGTGCACCTCATCTGATAGACGAGTGTTCTTTGTTTCTATGATGATTCTTTTCTGAATAAAAATTCAGACAATACTATTTTAATTGCTATAAAAGAACTATGTTAAAATTTTGAACTTTCGGAAAGAGTTCGATTAGTTCTTTCCTTAATTTAATTTACTAATTAACGCCCTTAATTATGTTAATGCAGCCTGCAGCATCAACATGCTGCATGCCACGTTTTATGCGTAGTAGCATTAAAGTGCTGCGTGGGAGAAAAATTTGAGTTTGGATGAAAAGAAAACATGAATATAAAAAAAACATGAAAAAGTATATAGATAATGATTTATGTTATGTACGGTACTCATACTTTTCTATTTTTTTCTTAAATACGAGAGTCCATTTATACTAATTTTCATTTTATTTGCCTGTTCTTTTTGTGAGACTAAATTATTCAATTTTAAATATTCATAAATAATCTCTCATTTTGATTTCGAATATCCGACCTCTTTTACGAAAAATATCGTTTTTGTCACTAAATTAAAGGTTAGTTATATTTATTCTTCGGTTCTTATATAAAGTCAAATGTAAGTGTATGAATGTGTTTACTTTAGGTCACTCAAACATTTTTTTTTTTCCATTGAATGCAATTAAATTGATCATGTCTAAATATCACGAAATAGTAAGGCTAGACAGTGTGGAATGTTTTAGCAATTTCACATTTAAAATTAATAAGCAAACTCCATAATGATTACTCATTTAGTAATTGTGATAATGTATTTCTTGTGGGAGATTACAATTTCAAAATCGAACACATTTTTTAGTTTATAAAATTCCAAAAAAAAATAAGACGAAAATTCCTTACTTTTATTCGGCAGTGTTATTTGTATATGAAAAATAACTATATATTTTTAATTTATAGATTTAGTACGGTAATGATATTCAAAAATATATCAAGATTAACAATAACTCTTATTTTTTTTAAAATATATATACCATGTAGGAGTTCAGCCTAAAATTTTCCTATAAAATTGTTAAATTTATTGGGGGGGTCCTAATAAATTTAGGTTATCCATTTCAAATTGTACACTTCATTTTAACTTTAAGAATTTTTCAAAGTTAACAGTGTGGAAAGTTTTAAATTGCAATGTTTCCGTTTTTTTTTATTTTTTTACTTGACGAGATGTTCTAGATTTCTTTAGCAGAATTAATGACTATGTGACTTTGAGAATTTAAATACCTAAAAGTTTATTCAATTAAAACACGATGATGATGTGCATGGGATCATAAAAGCTTAAATATGATTAAATAAAACTGATAGGTGTCTGACATGTCGCTTAGACATCAACTATAACTATGTCTCAAATGTCTGATTCGTATCTTTTTTTGAAAAATTATTCTTACATTCTATATTTTGTATTTTTTATCTGTGCATCAAAAGTATTTATATTAAATTGATAATTTACTTATGTCTAAATTTATGAGTGTTTATAATTAGTATAGGAAGTATTTATTATTTTTTTTCTAAATGATTATAGAAAAATTTAAGTTAAAAATTTTGTTGCACAAGTAAAAATACAACTTTCACAATTTTTAATTCTTAGTAATGCAACGTACTAATATTTTTATTATTATATATAAATACATGTGAAATGTAAATAAAAAGTGCACTTGAAAAAGTACAATTATCATTTCTTTTTTTTATTTGTTAAATATAGACCGTAATTTCAACATCAATGAGAGAACATAAGACTATAACCACGGTTTCTTTAATGGATGTCACTTTCATGGTTTCTCTTTATTATTATTATTTATTTCCTTCTTTCTTTCTTCAGTGTTTTTTTTACAACTTAGAGATCGCTTTCATGATTTATTAATATGATTTAGCTCATTTTGACTTTTCACTATAAGCTCCAAAAATCAGCTTTTGGTGGAGCCTGAATTTTATGTTATTTTGTCGTGCCATATATATACATATATATGTAAAATAATAAAAAAAATGTTCCAATTGCATGATTATTTTGATAAAAAAAGTTTGAAATTGTGATAAATTAGAGTTGTTCCTCCAGACTTTGTTGTGAATAACAAAATAGCTATTGAATTGACATTAAACATTTTGAAATGAGAAATTATTTGTAGAAAATGTTGTGTTGAGCAAATCTCAGACATAAAAATAAAATAAAATCATATATAATGACAAACAACATGGTCACTTGCACGATAAGTTATACAGATGAATACAAAAATTATTTATATTTGTGCTCATAATTTTTTAATGTTTAGCACTATACAAAATTAATTTGAAATTATTGTTACAATTGTCAAGATACAAATCGTCAACTAATCTCTACAAAATATATGATCAGGCCATTTGGATGTCTCCTTTTCTGAATTATTGGTACTTGACATCATCCAAAAGATAAATTACATAACAATTAACAAATGTATGAAAGTACAAAATTGAAAGAAGTATTTTATATTTAATTTTTTTTTAAAAAAAGGTATTTTATTTAACGAAATAGAGAGAAATCCTCTCTTTTTTTTTTTATATCGTGCGATAGATTTGAATAGATATAGATTTTTATCTGAATCAGGTCTACCTATTTAAGTAGAGATTTGATTTGGGTCAATTAGTATAAAATAGAGATAAATTTTAAATGTGTGCCGACCAAAATACAATATTAATATACTTGATTTTGTGTTTTTATTGGATGCTAGGAGAGAAACTTGTCGACTCAAAAATATAATATATAAATAATAAGCTAATCGACCGCCTTTTTCTATTATTTTCATTTATCTCTTCATATATGTGTACTTATTTGATTAGCTTTGATACGCATTTACACATTTGCATCTAGATAGGAACTCACAATTTGTCGATTAACTGCCTTCTTCATGGTAATTTAATATTTACTAAATTGTACCAAGTTTGAGCGAATTTACAAAAAGAGACAGAAAAAAAAACACACAGGTTAAAACAGAGAAGAAATCAAAAGCTCCGTCGCGATTGGTGGGGTCCAGCGACACTAGCATTCTAAATAAATAAATTGCAGAGAAATGTAAAAGGACGTGTGCACGTAATGGGCAGCATTCTCAATTACCAAAAGAAGAATTTGTTTTTTAATTTAAATATTAAATTACATACACAGCGAGTAAAAGAGGAAAGAGGGAAGAGGACGGGCAGGATTGCAGGAAGGGACGGTGGCAGGGAAGAGCAGAGCAGAGCAGGGAAGGGCAGAGCGGTCAGATCAGTGGTGATGAAACGGAGCAGAGAACAGAGATCCAACAGGCGACGACGATTTGACCGGTGGGGCCCACCAAGGAGAGGAATCTTCTCTGCGTTTTGTGGGCACTTGATCCGCTGTTTCCTTCCTCCGGACTGTCAGACACACTATTATTCCTCAATTCCTGATTCCTCATTTGCTGATACTGATCTCTTCTTCTTCTTCTTTTTTTTTTTTTTCTCTCTCTTTTTTTTCCATGTTTGATGCTTGTCCTTCTCTCACTCTAACAACCTGTTTTAACTGTTTGAATTGACTGTTGTTAGAAACGGATTCAGATTTTCTGCGGCGCAACACACGCGTTTGTTATGTAGTGTGTGAATAAATGGATTTATAGAGATTTTTTTAAAATTTTATATAAATTTTGAAATGATTAGATGGATCAGATTATGCGCTAGATGCTGATGCTTGACGGAGGTTATGAATTTGTTTTACGAGCTCTAGTATTAGTTAGTTGGTTGATTAGTCGTGGAGCTAGTATGCAAATTTTTATTTGTATTTGAGGGGTATTTGAACGAGTAATCGTTGTCAAATTTAATTAGTCGGTTAATTATTTAACAAAGTGAGTAGTTTTGCTTCTTTAAATCATGTCTTCTTTATACAATTTTTTTTATTGATACCAAATTTTATAAAAGCTAGTTTTCACAAGCTATCATTTATTATTTGAAAATTCATCAAATTTCAACAATTTCTTAAATTCAATTAGTTTTTCGGTACCGTGATGGTTTTATAAAAGCATATTGTGAAGAACAATAATTTTGAATTTTTTTTGTTCTTTCTGACCGAACAATAGGTCTTATGAATATTTGGACTTGAGAATTTTTTTTAGCGTAACTTATTCTTAATTGTTTGACTTGTCCACAATTTTTTTTAAAAGAGGTTGATTTTCCTACATTATAAATAACTAAATACTACATAAACTTTAGAGGCGCAAGATTTAAATTTGATCTTTAATGTTAATAACCTTCTTTTTTTCTGATATGCTCATGTATTTATAACAGTGATAATGCATGTATACCTGTCGGTGAGTAGCGAGTCACAATAAATCAATTGCTCATGTGCTACAATTTGGGGAGAAACATAATCCAATTAAGAGTAGCTGACCCCACTGGGACCCAGTGACCAGTACCATCTCATCCTTTTTGCTTCTAATTTTTTGCTTATGAATATATGATTTGAAGGTGATATATTTTGCTATTGATGGTGAATGAATTGTTATTTATATTATTAATTTTGTTATATAATTTATTTTGTATAATATTTTTATTATTTAATTTACATGAGTTATTATTCAAATTAGTGATATTTACATTGAATAACAAAAATATTATACAAAATAAATTGTATAATAAATTCATTAACATAAGTAATAACTTATTTAATTTGAATAATAAATTTGGTATTCATGATGATATTAATTATGATATTTTCTTAACATTTTATATGATTTTTCTTCAGTTTCAAATTTTAAAATTTAATTCACAGCAAAAAAAATATTTTAATTATAACCTGTTTGTGAGCTGTGGCCTAGTACAGTGAAACGATTCTGTTGTTCTGCGTCTTCAATCAGGACATAATTTTTCAAGATTGTTTGGCAAATTAATTAGATATTATTTGATCAAATTTGACAACAAGACGAATTTGTATGTGAGTAGAGACTAGAGAAATATGAATACAATCCTTAATCTAAACTAATCACTTTAATTAAACAATTATATGATAGTATACAATTCATAAGTATATTATATATTAGTCCAATATTAAATTCTATTATCCAACACCATCATCATTCACCAGCCCAATTCATAAGTATATTATGCATCACCTCACATCGAAAACGACATACAATGTGCAAAAACTTGCAACAAATTCTTCGAGGTCTTCTCTTGACTCCTCTGATAGTAACACAATGATCTCTATTCTATTTTCAATGAAACCCTTCCCTCCTCCACCCAAATCTCAATTGGATTTAGTTTCTCCCTTCCCATATCTTTTCAATTGCAAAAACATATTTGGTAAATTGTGTGCAATAGTTTCTCTCTTTCTGGTCTCTTTCCTGTCACAAACCGAGCATTTTGAGTCAACATCAATCCCTCTACCTTGCAAGTTGCAAACTAACGCGAAAAGGTCGAATCTTTTTACAAAATTTTCAAAAAAAAAGAATTTACCATAACTTTATTTGAAGTGCATCATTTTCTTTTTGTGCCTCGTACTAAAATATATGCTGATTTCACGGAGAAAACCCCATACTTGTCATCTACCATGTCACACGTGCTAGATGCCCTCCACGCTGTCAGATTTTTTAAAGAACATATTTAGCACGAATCTCAAATGAAACTTCTTATAGTTATAGATATTTAAGCCTTTTGTTTAAAACAAACCTAACATGGATCTATAAATTATTTTCTTATTGATGTCAATGTGACCCGGTCTGACCCAAATATTGTACATTTGTTTTGGACCCAAACCTTTGTAGGGCCTATTAGGAGTTCTATTTTTTTATAAAAGGCCCAATTGAAACTGTAGTAGAATGAATCATAAAAGAATGCAATCAGAAGTTGTACGTCCAGAATTAATATGCTAATAATATTGTACATTTTTCTTTTCTTCTTAATTTATTCAGAGATTGTATTTAATAGGGGAATAAAATTAAAAGATCAATATGAACTCATGAATCATATTTACTATAGTTAGGAAATTAAGGTACCTGAGTTTTATATCTGAATATCTAAAGACCAAAAAGATAAAAATCTAACACAAAGAGTAACAAGAATTCAAATGTAATTCAAATATCCAACTCATTGATTTTCTAACTAAAGCTAATAAACAACTCACTGATCTCCTAACAAAAAGTTCGTCTTCCCCTTGTTACGCTTTACTACGAAGCAAGCTTCCGGTTCATCCGTCACTGCTCCTGTGCTTGAGGGGGGATCTGATCAAATCACACCCACCTGTACCTGTACCGGTACATGTAACGTACCAGTTGATGTCACTGACAAGTCCAAGCAACATCAGCATGCTGACAATAATACATTAACAGAAAATCATTTGTTGCTTTATAATTAGAGAGAGTTTAGTCAAAGTCTGTTAACTGCTGGTTGTTAGAGGCTATCAATATATACAGAGGTTCATAGCGAAACGAAGATGTAACGGAAAAACATTCAATATATGTAAACAGTTATCTCTATTGTCCTTTGTCTTTCTCTCTCATTCTCAACCTAAATTTCCAGCATTCACATATAGTATCATAACATCGACAAATTCTCTTTGCAACATTTTAGCAGAGAGTTCCCAAATGTGATATTGGCTTGAAAAGAGTTATGGAGTCAACTATAGAAACTTTATTAAGATTTTGGAGGCCAATTTTATATTACTTTTGTATTTTCGGCTATGCTACATATAAATAAGATAGTAAAAAATTGTGTTGGAGACATAATTGACCCCACCCTGCATAAAGTATGTCTATGTGTATTTTCTTACCAGTACAATTAGGTGGCTTGGAGATTTATCTTCACTGCTTTTGTTGATTTATATATTGGTGGGTGGTGGCCTCCTTTCCTGTTTAATTATGATGTTTCGGACTTGTAGTGCATTAAAAATTTTAATTTCATACCAAGCAAACAGGATATATTGTGCAAATCTAGCAGTCCAAAGATGATTTGTGCCAGTACGTTTGGTGTATAATGTGTTAGCGGTCATGTGTTGCTGTAAGATATATTCCAGATGAATATGTTTGGATTCGATAATAGAATATGGTTTAACACTTTAGAGATCATAGCAGGAAATAATTGATATTTATAGGACCGATCGATAGTCTAATATATTGTATATACATAATTACATTCAACTTTTGCACGAAGGCATGTACTTTACCGAATTCCTGTGTACATAGTTGTACCGGTACCTAAACTAATAGAAAGGAGACGAGATCCTAAATCTCTGAATCAATGGTGGTACTTTTTCAGGAAATGAAAGGTGAAAGAGAAGACGCCCGTCTTAGTCCTTGTAATCAATGCTGTGAGAGAAAATTTGTTGCTTACGCAGTGTACGAAACTTGATGCCACAGTGCAATTTTTCTATGATAAGATCAGAGACTATTGCTGATTAAAAGTGATTGGAAAAGAATGCAGGTGAAAGTCAAGAAAAGGATTGAAGATGCCGTGATCCATTTTGTCAAATAATATGGCTCCTAACTTCGCAACAAATACTTGGAATTTCATTAATTACCAGTAAAAAAAGGGCCTTCTGATAAAATGATAATAGGCATTCTGAAATGAAATCTCATGTCAAAGAGTTTGCACAATTACATTATGAAGAGCGACGTGGATGTAATTTTCACGGTTTACACTTGTAGGGGTATAGATTAATAGATAGAATACTTTTAGTTTTGAAATTAATCTAGGAATAGGGAATAGGGATAGATTGATTGGAGGTAGGTGTTACTTTTAGGCAATGCACTAACTCATGAACTATGAATATACTAATAGAGATATATGAATAGGTGTAAGTAGCATTTGTAGTTGATTAGGTAACTTGTCATCAATTACAAAACATTTCTCTCTAAATCTAGAGAAGATGCATGCTAGCTGGTGATAACTTTTTGACTAATAAATGACCTTTTCTGATTTACTGTTAATTGATGACATACAGTAAATCTCCAAAAAATAACACTTTTTAAGGGGCAGATATAAAATCTGGTCACTGTGTGGTAAACAAACCATTCTTGCACGCCATGTAATCTGGAAATTTGTATTAATTTGTCCCATAGTTGGATTAGTGCTAGACAAAACATGATTATTGGTTAGAGAAGGATCATGTCTGATTGACAACATTGGGTGTAATAAATGATGCATATCTCATGTTATCTTTCTAGAGATTATTTCATTAAATAGTGAGGCATGTGTGACTACTGACTAGGCTACCATTTCCGACCGCTAAATAAGACCAGATTAGGTCAAGGTAAACAATTAAACTTGTACGTATCTGTATACTAATAAAGGGAACAATAATTATTAATTGATGCATGGTTAGTAATCGTTTTCTATATATCATAGACCAAAGCTCAAGCGATCCAATTATATATAGCTCCATTTATTTATATAGGCTCATATATATATTAAGTATCAAGTGAATTGAACTTCAAGTCATAAGTACTTTTTCATTATAAATCCATAACAACTACAACGAATATAAAATAGTCATGAACTTGGAACTATAATTTAATTCTAAGCAAATAATGTGTGTATAATAAGTGAATTAAATACTAGGGATTTAAATATTTTTAGGAGTTTTAATACATCAAATGAAGTAAAAGTGCTTTAAGGTACTTTAATATAAAATAAAATTATGATATCTCTATAGGTAAAATAATACTAAAATATCAAATTTCTTAATTTTTAATATTTCTATTATGCAGTCGCTATGATGGTAGTGTATGAGAACGATTTGAATTTTTTATCCGATAATATTTTATTCATTTCTTTGTTAGTCGTTACCACATACTAATATTTTAAAATAATTTAATACCGACTCCATTGTAATTTTACTTGCTTACCACAAGAAATATTATTATAGCTGGTGTGAATCCATTGTAAGATAAACCAGCTAATACCAAGAAAGATCAAACTATCTACTTCCGTGATCTTCCAAAAAACAGACTTTTGGCATTATTTGGTAATTTTTTCAACAGTTCATCACACCTATGCAAGTTATCTAATTTTATATAAAAAAATTTCCAACAAATTGTCGTCAAGATAAGAAATATCCTTTTTGTACCCTGAGAAGGTAGAAATTGGGATTGTGTAGTGCCTTTCCGGAGAAAATTCTCTGCTCCTAGAAAAGTGGATTTTTAGCTTTGACAGTGGTTGTGAAGAGGATATGGATGTGCATGAGTGTATCATTATTTTTAATACACTATATTTTATATTCTTTATAAAAGAGGAAGGATTGCTTGACAATGATTATTATAACAATTTTGATAATTATTTTTTTAAAATCAAATAAAACTTAAAATACAAAAGTGAGTTTAAATATTTTATTGGACATATAGTCTAAAAAAATTAAATTTTGTACAATTTTAGTATTGGTTAATGATGCATCAAGGACCTTCAAAAATTTCAAGTTATTTGAGATATGACGAAATATATATTAAATATCATTATTTTTTTATAAACATGATATGCTTATAATATTGAATTTAATATTTATTTTTTATTTTTTAAGATTGTAAAGATGGTAAAAATAAAAAATTGTCCAGTGATCCTCTTTTCTAAAAATTCTAAGATTTAACTATTTTTTTCGGGGCCATGTATGACATTTCAAGGAATTGCAGGGTGAGGTACATAAAATTCCCGTTTCAACATCAATTTCCTCTGATGGGGAATATGAGATCACAGCGCTTCTAGAATTAAATGTACAAAATATTGGCCCAGAGTACGCAAACTGATGCCTCAGCTTTAAATGTGCAGAATTACAACCACAGCCCACAAGTGCACATATCAGAAAGAGAGGAGCTTGATTTAATTCCCTAAATATGTGGTGCCTTTTTTTTCTTCTTTTTTTGAAGTGGATATTCCATCAGTAAAAAAGTATCAAAGTTTAATACCAGTGATCTAAAGTCCTAGAATTAACTAAAATTAACTTTAAAGACAACCACATAACAACAATAGCAGCACAACCAAAGTTTTCATACAAATAACACAAAGAAAAAACTGCTACAGCCATCAAAGAAAGCCTGACACATCCTTGAAACAGCAGCAAAACAAAAAGTTAGCACACATTGAGCAGAAGCTGATTTTAATTAATCTCTTTTCCAGACCCATTGATGGTATCCTCCTCCTCTTCTACTACCATTGAAACCTGAGAAGGTAGATCACTCATATCCTGTGGCAAAATAAGTGATAATTTGAAAAAAATATCTTTCCCTAAAGACTACACCAAAAGTTCAGAGTACCTAAAGCTTTCAGTGAAGCACCTTTGTAATCTTGAAACATAATTTATTTCTCTCTTTTCAAAGAACCCATAAAATTGCACCTCCAACTAATTTCACTAAGGGTTTATCTTTTAAAGGTATGCTAGCATCAATCAAACAAAAATCCTATAAAGAGGAGCCTACAAATGTGAAATTATTATACTGTGCAATCCATTGCCAAAGAATTTGTGCCATTTGGCATCCCACAAATAAGTGATCAATACTTTTATGCTCATCACAAAAAACACACTGATTAGTTTCCTTGCAATCCTTTTTTAAGCAAAAGATCCTTTGTTAAAACTTTCTTTTTTCTAACTAACCATAGAAATATTTTGATCTTCAAAGGGATTTTTGATTGCCAAATAACATCATACTCATAATTTATCATTCCTCCAAACTCAGTCCATTCATAAAATGAATGGACTAAAAAGATACCAGAAGAATTTCATGTCCATAGAATTTTAGCTAAAACAAGGGGTTGAATTGTAAATGTAGCAAGAAGATTTTGTGAATCAATCCATTCATCTTTATAAACACCTATAATCTGCCTTCTAAAATGCAAATTGACAGACTTACCAGAAAGAACCTCAGCTACTGTGCAATTGATATCTAAAGATATAGAATACAAATTAGGATATAAACAAGCTAAAGTGTGGTCTCTATTCCATCTATCATGTCAAAAACTAATTTGATTGTCATTACCTACAACTTTATTAATACTGAGCTCTACTAAAGAGTTGTCTTTCATAACACCTTGTCAGAAAGGTGAGAATCTGTTTGAAAATTTTTAAACCCATATTTAGCTAAGATAAACTCTTTTCATTTCTTTTTTGAACTTGAGGATCACAAAATCTAACAAATCATTTAGCTAGTAAAGCAGAACTCATTATTTTTAAATCTAAAATTTCTAAACCACCCTGTGATTTATTTCTACATACAATCCTTCAAGCAACTAATGAGATTTTTTTCTCAACATTATTATCCCCATATCATAGAAAACATTTTCTAAGTTTATCTATTGAATTCCTAACCTTAACTAGTAACCTATATAATGACATCCAATATAAAAGGACAGCTGAAAGAACAGCATTTAACAGTATTACTTTGCCACCTAAAATTATGTGGCTTCTAATTTGTTAACATATATAGAGTCACTGATATGTGGGACCCAATAAGAGTTTCTCTGATAATAATTGACTAACCATAATTTTGTTGTGGGGTCGTCAATATGTGATTTGATTTTTGGTGTTTTAATATCAGTACTGATCACAGAATATCAGCAATTGAGGATCATAGAAGATACAATGAAACAAGCAACAGAGAAGCAAAAGGACAAAGATAGCATCTATGGCCTACCCCCCTACCTGATTGACAACACTAATTTGGATTGTAAATTAACAAATAACAACACTCCATTCTCGACACTAATTTTTGAAATATGAGTTTTGCAAAACTCATGTTTTGCCACATAGATCCGTGTGATTTTGACAAATATTATCTCAAATCGCCGCTTTTTAGGCTGGAATATTGATATGACAATTCTATAATTGAAACTATTTCAATATCTACTTTGGCTTCATATGTTGTCAAACATCTTTACAAATCTATTCAATTTTTTTTATATAAAGATGAACTCTAAATCATTCAAATTTAAATGTTCATAAAGACTTTTTTATTTAAATTTTAAATTTATAATCTCTCATATAAAGTATATTATCTTTATGAGTAGACAGTCTAGTAGCTTACGAGGCTCATAACTTCGAAGCCACAGATTCAAATCCCGTCTCCGCATTAATATTTTAATTCTCGACCATCTAAATGTTATCATCATGACTCCTAAATGTATAGTGCGATATTAAAGGATGATTAAAGTCCTTGACAACAACTGATCACATGGCATGGTTTTGAATTGTCAATTAATCAACCGTTGCTAACTCAACCAGACAAAATCAGAGTTGCATCAGTCAATGGACATAATTCTTGACAGCACTGTTACAAGTTTACAACCAAACAAATTAAAGATGAATCCATGGATTGTGCCACGTTTATAATCATGTGAAAAATAAAACAGACCTCATTGGTCTGAGGCCATTCCTGCTTTGAATTTTGTTTCCCATTTTCATATTAAAATGAAGATGAAATCAAAATCTTTAATCTTAAACATTCCTGCGTAATGAATTTTTTTTTAGTCGAATTTTGTACTAATAATTTTCATACAAAAAACACATCCTTAGTCGTCAGATAAAAGATTGATTCTTTTTTTTTTTTGATATATTTTTTATTTACTACTTTAACATTTTTTCTATTCTAATTAGTAGCGATATCTTTTTTTTAGTTTTTATAAAATAAAGTTTCTATTAGTTTTGATATTTATTCTTTTAAAATATTTTTTTTATAAAACTTAAATTTACGTCTATTCATATTAAAATAAAACATATCATCATTTGTATTAGATTTATGATTCAACTAGCAATGATATCTATTAAGCAACTTTTGCTTGTGAGATGCTTCTCCTTTGATGCTATAGCTGATTGATCGTGTTCTAACCAAAATATTCAAAAATAAATCAAATCAAGGTGGTCTCTAGATAATAAAAAGATATTTGGAGATTTTTAATTGCTACTAATTCCTCCTGTTTTTGTTTTTATTTTGACACCTCCTACTTGATCCATAATCAGGTTAATTAATTGAAATGCATGCTTAAATTTATAGTATATGAAATAACACATCTTATCTTATCTCTATAATCATGTGAAAAATAGTGCCATGTCTATAATTAATCATGTGAAAAATAAGACCTGAGGACTAAGTGTCTGAGTTCCTGCTTTGAATTTTATTTCCCATTTCATATTAAAATAATAATAAAGTCAAAAATTTTAATTTCAAACATTCACAATTAACTTTTTTGTCGAATTTTTGCACTATAATTTTTTCATACAAAAATATATTCTTAATCATTAGACGAAAGACCGATTCTTCATTTCATATATTTTTTATTTACTATTTTAACATTTTTGTTATTCTAATTAGCAGCGATATCTATCGAGCAACTTTTGCTTGTCTAATTTTTTCTATTCTAATTAGCAACGATATCTATCGAACTTCTATTTGATACCATAGCTGATTGAATGTTTCGAAACAAAATATTTCGAAAAAAGTACACAAAATTTTAAACTTTGAAAAATACTTTCAATTGATCGTATTCTAGTTGTAATCTGAAAAAAAATGAAATTAAGGTTGTCTTTATATAATAAGATATTTGGACATTTTTAATTGCGAATAATTTCTCTTTTTTTTATCAATAATAATCAAGTTAACTAATTGAAAATTTGAAATGCATGCTTAAAATTATAGTATATAACATAACACATCTTATCTCATCACTATAATTTTGACGTCATGATGAGGCTTCTTCTCCAATTTTCAAAGCCAACAAAAACAAATCTTTGTCTCTAATATATTTTAATCACACCATAACAATAAAAAATTAAGTAACAAGTGCCAGATCATGCTCCCAATCTAGGATTATGTTCCCCACCTCAGAGGTATATATTCATAATTCATGCATGTTACATCTACCCATCTACTTTATATATAAATAATGTAATTAATTAATCAATCAATCAATCAATCAATTGATTGATTAATTAATTAATCAATTAATCAATCAATCAATCAATCAATCAATTAATTAATCCATGTTGCAGTACATCGTGGCAACACATTATATGAAGGGCAATATAGGAATTGCGTAACCGTATCTGTTTTGTTGAATTAATCAACAGCAAAGATCTAGATATGTTTAATTAATCATCCGTAAATATCTAGTTAATTCTCTTTAATTAATTAATTAATTAATCACCGATCAGTATCTGATTACACGGCCCATTAATCCGACATAAATATAGTCTGCTTTTCTTGACTATATTTTGGACGATGTATACGCTTTTGGTAAATATATTGTATTTAGATTTCATAGATTATCCTTGTTAATGTACACAAACACAAGTATACTTGACTTCACATTTTCTGTGTTACTAATATTACTATAGAAAGAGCGAACAAAATCTAAATTATTCAGCACAAATTTTAATATTGTTTAAAAATTATTTCGTGAATAATATCTACCGGTTCGAATATTATTAGATGCAATATATTTAAATATAAATAAATTTTAAACATATAAAATAATCATTTTTTGACGAATTATATAACATGTATATTAGTAAAAATATGATTAACTAGGTGCTTGATAATTTATGCAAAGGAATGCAAATAGTTGCATTTCTTTTAAAAGTTACATTACATCTTAATTGTAAATAAACACATCTTTTTTTAAATTAGGATAGAAAAACATGGCACTTTTATATAAACAAAGATAAATAAAGGAGAAAGAAACAATGAGAGATTCTCCTTCGCTTTTTTTTTCGAACTATTTTTTTGTGTTTTCTTTTGGGACGGGGCGGCACGAATTTGATGCATCCAACAAAAACAAATGTTATTTTGTAACAAAACATACATATTATTTAATATTTTATCTCTTTGGTTTTGACGTGTCAACTAATGGCAACGCCACGCTTTGACAAGTATTTCCAGCGGATATTATCATATCATATCATGCATATCACAAGGTTTCTCTTTATAATTTTTTGAAGTCAATTAAGAAGGCAGTCTTTTTCATAATATATCTTTATTCATATGCTAATCATACAATATAAAGTAATAATATATATAAGTGCCAGATCATGCTACCACTCAGGTGTTATGTTCCCCAGCGGTATATTACATCTATATTAAAAAAAGCAGAAATTTCATGATATGTAGTGTAATATACGTATACGTAACCATATCTTTTTTTTTAATTAATAAACCGCAAAGATCTAGCTAAGTTTAATTAATCAGACATAAATATCTAGTTATGTTTAATTAATTAATCTGGCATAAATATCTAGTTATGTGTTAAACTATCTACTGTTTTTAATCTCGTTATTTTTTTCTAAAAGACGGCTTGTTAATTAATCTTGGAATGTATAATTTTTCTAGATCAATCTGAGAATTGAGTTTGTCTCATCATGTTTTTTTTTTCTTTTTTTTTAAGACCCCTATTATGGTCCAACTATGTTTATATTAATTAATTCATCATAGAGATCTTGTTGTAATAAATTATTAAGCCATTAATTGATCCATTTTCCTTGATTAATAGGGTTTGTTTCTAGGCATTGTCGTTCTACAGAAATATTTATTAGGAAAATATTTTTTTCAACTAACACAATTTTTATAAAAAAAAATTTGCATTCAACATATTTTAGGTACCAGTATATGTATTTTTTTTTAGAAATTCTAAGAAGTTATATAATACTGGAATATATCATAACAAGTTGCGTGAAATTTTTTACAGAGGAACACAAAACGATCTTATTATATTAATAGTTTTCTTTTTTGCAACTTAAATCCATCAAACAGATTATTGGCTTTTAAAAAATATATATATAAAAACATATATATACGATCATGATAAAAACACATTATTAATGATTTTGAATCCAATTTGCATACTATAATTACAATTAGGGGTGTCAATGGGCCAGGTTGAGTTGATATAATTTTATCATTATTTTTTATCCGATTTGATTTAACTCAAAGCAAAATTATTTGACCCATACGGCCATACCCGACCCGAATTGGTCACGGCTCAATCCGATCCGCCCCAAGTAAATTATTTAATTAAATAATTAATAATTATTTTTTTATATTTTTATGTAACTTAATCTCAATAAGTATATAATCAATCTTAGTTATATATAAATAGATTTTAATTAGTGCAAAATTTCAAAAATAAATCTAAAAAACACAATTATTTGGGTCATTTTGGATCGATCTGACATGAACCGAGGCGAGTAAAAAATCCTTGATTCATACCCGACCTATTTTCTTTCAAATCATTTCGAGTCGGATCAAGAATTGACAATATAGTTTGCATCTAAATGTTTTTTGTTTTGGTCTTTGATTTAAACCTTCATATTGTTTTTTTTAAAAAAAGAAAGATATAATATAGGACCAAAATTCATCGAATTAATTTAAATTCGTATCATGGATAATGTTTTGAAAAAAATAATTTAATTTTGAAAATTGTTAGAACACCTTTTTAAAAGTTTTAGTTAAATTTTGAAAAATCCCATCTTCCCCCTTCAACTTAATATCCTTAAAGCAACAATATTTATTCAAGAAAATGTGTTCAACACAATAACTATCTAAACATCAATAATTGAGGTTCCAATATAATTTGAAAAAATAACCCCTCTCCCACTCATAATTCAACACGTAGGTACATATTGGAGCCCAATAATGCCTCTTTGAGGCGGTGTGGGGGCGCCACGAGCGATTGATGACAAAAAAAAAGATGTGTGGTAATTGACCTGTCAAATGGAATTAGTATTTGAGAACTTATATATTATTATTATTATTATTATTATTATTATTATTATTATTATTATTATTATTATTATTATTATTATTATTATTATTATTATTATTATTATTATTATTATTATTATTATTAATATTAATAATAATATTATCGTTAATATTATTATTTAAATTAAATAAATTATTATTTATATTTAGTGATTTTATTATATAATTTATTTATATAATATTTTTATTATTTAGTTTAAGTGAATTATTATTCGTATAAATAATATTTAAGTTGAATAATAAAAAAATATATAAAATAAATTACATAATAAAATTATTAATATTATTAATATGAATAATAATTTTTTATATAAATAATAAAATTCATATCAATTTAAATAATAATATTTTTAAATATTTTTTTTAGTATTTACTATTTAATAACCATGCCATATATTGTAGAAAACAGATCAAACAAAGCAAATAATAGAGCTATGTAGCGTAGAAACAAGCGATCTCTATACGTGGCAACACGAAGGGATACATGAAATTATGAAAACCAAAGTCTTACCTACTACTCACCACATTCTGTTTCCACGTGGTGACAATCACGTGACCATTTATTATCCTTTGACAAATAAAACGTGATTATTTTTAATGAATTCATACTAAGCTTAATTAAATGTGCTTTAGCGTGAAGAATTGATGATGATGATGATGATGATGATATTAAAATTGGTTTAGAATGTTCCTAGCGGCTGGTTGACAAAATTTTTATGTTGTGCCTATTGACCAGACACTGTTTTTCATTGAAATAACCAATTAAATTAAATTAGTCCTGAAATTTCTAAATTTGTCAGGTTTAAATCAATTAAGCTTCAGCTTTCATGTGTGATGTCAATAATCTATGAAGGTGAATCTTTTGAAATAATCTATGGCTTCAAAACTTCTCAGATTCTAAAGGGGCATGGAATAATGGAATAATTCCAAATAAAACAAGTGACCATATACATGTCAACTTACGTACGTAAGAGGTAATTCCAATCTCCAAATAAACTCCACACACAAATCGGAACCAAAGAGTTTCCGAATAAGAAATAAAATAACACCTAGTCTGAGACTGAGAATCAAGGTGTTGATCCAAAATCAGAAAAAATAAGGTGCATATGATCCCCACTTGCATGCTAATGAGAATCATGAGATTGCCCTCTTTCTTTGGATAGACGAAAAAAACGACTCAATCGGCATTACATGCACGTACACAAACCGCCCCCATTTAATGCCATTTTGTCTCGTCTCAACTCCTGCTGCCAAATCCTCCACAGTATCCAATCATACATTTGGGACCTTTTGTTCGCATTTGGCTGTCTCTGTGCAGCGATGCGACGACTTGTGTGGTGTGCGTGTGTGCGTGTGTGTGTGTGTGTGTGTGTGTGATGGCGCACGAAATTATTATTTTATACAGTTTCCATTTTGATGCCACACAAATATAGAATCTTGAATCTTGCCGTAAGGTGACGGTAAAGGAAAGATGGATGGATGGTGACTGTAAGAGGTTTCTAATCATCCATGAACAAAAATCTGGAGTTATTTTGGGGCTAAAATTGGAAACTGATCCTGGGATCTCCGACTTCACTGTCAAATGAGAGACGTGATCGAGATCTATTTAGGAGTATATATATTTCTGCAATTGCAAAATATTGAATTTATTTGTCGCGTCGGTAATTAGCAATTTTTGACAAATTAAATTTAAGATGTTTTCATTTCTATAATTAATAAAAAGATAATTTTTTCGCAATTGGTGGAGATGGAGGAGGGCGTTCATATCGTAACCAAAAAAAAAAAATGCAAGTTTATAAAATAAAAATATGTTTGATAATTTTGTTCATATTTTTAAACATTTTACACTTCATTTCTGATCATAATATCAATAAAACTCATGAAAGTTATTCCAAATTATGTCTTCTACGTGTTTCTAAATTTATTCGAGCGAGATCAAATAGATAAAACACATATTGTGCTTTAAATTCTTCTCAATGCATTTTGAGCGCATTTTAATGATTTTATTCATGTTTTTAATCAAATAAAGACTCATATTTAATCGTAATATCACCAAAATCTTACATAATTGTTTCATTATGTATTTTATATGTTTGAACAAAAAAAATAAAAATCCTATTAAAATGTATTTAAAACACATTTCAATGATTTTGATCAAGTTTTTAATCGATTAAATCATCATTTGAGACTGTATGACCAGAACTCAAAGAAATGATTCAAATTATACCTTCTACATCTTTAATATATTAATTGTGAACCATTTCTATGAGTTTTGGACATATTTCAACTACAAATGATGCTTTAATTTATTAAAAACAAGCCCAGATTCATTCAAATGCATTTTAAATGTATTTTAGTATATTTTTATTCACAAAAAGTATCATATCAATTTAGAATTATTTCTGTGAGTTTTGATGACATTTCAATCATAAATCATGCTTTAATTGAATAAAAATATGTCCCGATTCATTCAAATGCATTTTAAATGAATTTTAATACAATTTTATGCATGATGTGAATCATTTCTGTGAGTTTTGGTCAAATGTCAACCACAAATGATGCTTTAAGTAATTAAAAAACATATGCAGATTTCTTCAAACACGTTTTATATTAGATCTGATAATTTTATAAACTAGTAGTAAATATTATGTGAATCACTTCTGTGAATTTTGATCAGATTTCAACCACAAATGATATTTTAATTGATTAAATACAACACCAGAATCGTTCAAACGCATTTCAAATACATTTCAATCGAATACCACTATATTAATTTAACTCCAAAAAAATACACACACACATATATATAATAAATAAACATGTCGAACAGCATATATGCGAATTTTGATGATAGTTTACTCAGAAATGATGTCAAATTGACTAAAAACATGCATAAACATGTTCAAATGTGTTTTGGATGCATTTTAATCTAATTTGAGGTGAAATATAGGTCATAACTAATCAATTTAGCTCCAAAAACACATATAAACAATAATAACTTATCACATGCTTATGTGTGAATTTTGATGAAATTTCAATCAGAAATGAGGCCTAATTGATGTCTATAAACGTGTTCAAAAGCATTTTGAATGCAATTTGTGGTGAAATATATGTCATAACTAATGATTTAGATAAAAAAAACACAAATAAACATTAAATAAACATAGCCAGCAGTATATGAGTGAATTTTGATGAACTTTCAATCAGAAATGTGGCCAAATTGATAAAAAGCATGTATAAACATGTCCAAAAACGTTTTGAATGTATTTTAATGCAATTTAAGGTGAAATATAGGTCATAACTAATGGATTTAGTGCCAAAAATATATATAAATAATTAATAAACATATTGAGAAGCTTATGTGTGAATATTGGTGTTATTTCAATCAGAAATGAGTCAAAATTGATTTAAAAACTTGTATGAACATGTCCAAAATCGTTTTGAATGAAATTTACTGCAATCTGAGGCGGAATATATATAGATAATAACTAACGAATTTTGCTTCAAAAACACATGTAAACATTAAATAAACATATTCAATAGCATCTGTCCGAATTTCGATGATATTTCAATCACAACTGAGGCCAAATAAATTAAAAACGTGTATAAACATGTTCAAAAGAGTTTTGAATGCAAAGCAATTCATAACTAATGAATGTAACTCCAAAAACACATATAAACATTAAATAAATATATCCAGCAGTATATGTGCGAATTTTGATGATATTTCAATCATCAATGAGGTTAAATTGATTAAAAACGTATATAAACATGTTCAAAAGCGTTTTGAATACATTTTAATGCAATTTGAGAGGAAATACAGGTCATAACTAATCAATTTAGCTCCAAAAACATATATAAACAATAAATAAACAAATTCAGATGCTGATCTGTGTTTTTTTATGATATTTCACTCAGAAATGAGGCCAAATTGATTAAAAACATGTATAAACATTTTCAAAAGTGTTTCGAATGCATTTTAATGCAATTTAAGGTGAAATATAGGTCATAAATAACGAATTTTTCTTCAAAAACACACAAACATTAAATAAACATATCCAGCAGAATATGTGCGAATTTTGATTATATTTCAATCAGAAATGAGACTAAATTGATTAAAAAAATATAAACATAAAAGTATTCTGAACGTCTTTTAATGCAATTTCAGCTGAAATATAGGTCGTAACTAATGAATTTAGTTCGAAAAAGACATATAAACAATAAATAAACTTATTCAGATATCTATGCGTCAATTTTGATGATATTTCAATCAGAAATAGGGATTCATTAAAAATGTATAATCTTCAAAAGAGTTTGGAATGCATTTTAATGAAATTTCAGGTGAAATATGGGTCATAATTAATGAATTTAGCTTAAAAAAGTACAAACATTAAACAAACATATCAAAAAGCATATGAGCGAATTTGATGATATTTCAGACAGAAATGAGGACAAAATGATTAAAAACGTGTATATAGGTGTTCAAAAATGTTTTGAATGAATTTTAGTGCAATTTGATGTGAAATATATAAGTCATAACTAATGAATTCAGCTCCCAAAAGACATATAAACAATAAATAAACTCATTGAGATGCTTATCCGTGAATTTGGATGATATTTCAATCGGGAATGAGACCCAATTGATTAAAAACGTGTGTAATCATTATCAAAAGCATTTTTAATGTATTTAATGTAATTTGAGGTGAAATATATTTTATAACTAATTAATTTAGCTCCAAAGACAAATATTCACATTAAATAAACATATCTAGCAGCATATGTGTGAATTTTCATGATATTTCAATCATAAATGAGGCCAATTTGTTTAAAAACGTGTATAAACTTGTTCAAAAGTGTTTTGAATTCGTTTTAATTAATTTGAGATGAAATATTGGTCATAACTAATGAATTTAGTTCCAAAATATATATAAACATTAAAAATAAAAATATCTAGAAGTATATGTGCGAATTTTAATGAAATTTGAATAAAAAATGTGGCCAAATTGATTAAAAACGTATAGGCTATGTTCAAAACCATTCTGAAAGCATTTTAATGAAATTTGAGATGAAATATAGGTTATAACTAATCTATTTGGCCCAAAAAATATATATAAACAATAAATAAACATATCAAGAAGCATATGTTTGAATTTGAAAGATATTTAAAATTAGAAATATGGCCAAATTGATTAAAAACGTATATAGCCATGGTCCAAAGTGCTTTGAATGCATTTTAGTGCAATTTAAGGTAAAATATAGTCATGACTAATGAATTTAGTACCAAAAGCACATATAAACAATAAATAAACTAATTCAGATGCTTATGTATGAATTTTGATGATAATACTACACTCAGAAATGAGGCCAACTTGATTGACAGTGTGTATGCTGATGTTCAGAAGAATTTTCAATGTATTTTAATGTAATTTGATGTATTGGTCATAACTAATCAATTGATACGTATCAGAAATGAGTCCAAATTGATTAAAAATATGTAATATGTTCAAAAGCGTTTTGAATGCATTTTAATGCAACTTGAGCTGAATATATAGGTTATAACTCATGAATTTATTTTCAAAAACATATATAAACCTTAAATAAACATATCAAGTGGCATATGTGTGAATTCCGATAATATTCCAATGAAAAATGTGGTCAAATTGATTAAAAAACTTGTATAAACATGTTCAAAAGTGTTTTTTTTAATGTAATTTGAGGTGAAATATATAGGTTATAACTCTCATAAATTTAGCTCCAAAAATGCATATAAATAAAAAATAAACTTATTCAGATGCTTATATCTGAATTTTGATGATATTTCAATCAGAAATGGGGCCAAACTGATTAAAAACATGTTCAAAACCGCTGTGAATGATTAAAATTTTATTGTAATTTGAGATTAAGTATAGGTCTAATCAATTTAGCACAAAAAACACATATAAACAATAAATAAACTTAGCCAGATGTTTATCTGTAAATTTTGATGATATTTCAACGAGAAATTAGTTCAAATTGATTAAAATCGAGCATAAATATGTTCAAAAGCATTTTGAATGAACTTTCATGCAATTTGAGGTTAAATATACCATAACTAATCAATTTAGCCCCAAAAGCACTTATAAACATATCCTGGTGTTTATCTGTAAATTTTGATGATATTTTAATGAGAAATGAGGTCAAATTGATTAAAAAATGTATATAAACAGGTCAATAAACGTTCTGAATTTATTCTAATGTAATTTGAGGTGAAATATAAGTCGTGACTAATCAATTTAGATTTGAAAATGTATATAAATAATAAATAAACATATTGAGAGGCATTTGCTTGAATTGTGATTCAGAGACAAAGCCAAATTGATTAAAAATTTACATAAACATTTTCAGAAGCGTTTTGAATTCATTCTAATGCAATTCGAGATGAAATAAACATGTCGTAACTAATGAAGTTTTAAAAACACATATAAATAATAAATAAACATATCCAGAAGCATGTGTTTGAATTTTATTTATATGCCAATCAGAAATAAAGCCGAATTGATTGTTCAAAAGCGTTTTGAGTGCATTTTTCTGCGATTTGATGTGAAGTTATAATCAATTGAGCTCAAAAAACATATAAACAACTAGAAAATTTACGCGCTTTGCTGCATCATATTATCTGGTCCAATTAGTTGTGGATGTAATATTTTTACAGATAAGATTGATTTTGTAAAAATTTTATCACATGATAATAATAAAAAAATTACTATTTAAAAACATTCTAGCATATTAAACCAATTCAACATATATTCTTATTGCCGTAATAAAATTGAAGCTTAAAATGAGTAAATAACTTGTAAGATGATTTTGATTTTTAATATAAATTTTAAAAGTAAACTAAAACAAAATGAAATCAAATTCAATTCCTTAATATAACTAAATTGAATGAAATTTTTTAAGTCGTAAAAGGTAAAAATAATCTAGATAAATGAAATAAAATTTAAAATTTAAAGTTGAGAGGAAAAAAGTCAAAATTAAGCTGAACCCAAATAAAATATTACTTCTAGAAACTTAACGAAACATTGAATAAATTGAAATATGGTGTTGAAACAATAATTTTTGTCATTCTAATATAATGACAAATTGAATTTTTCAAAATAATTCTGAACTCCTTCTCGTGCGCTTTGTCTCATTTCTTGTATTTTTCTCCTCATCATATCTTGCTATCATGTATTAATATCGTCGACCAACAATGATAGAGAAAAAAGAAAATAAGACTTATAATAGAGAAAAACTCAATTAGACTTGATATATAATTTAAAATAATATAGACAACAGTTTTCTTACCGTCTAATTTATATATCAATTTGTCAATCAAAATGAATAGTAGAAAAAAATTAAGCCCGTGTGCTAGCGAAAGAAACACAATTAAGTTGACTTAGATTTAGTAAAAAAAAATGCTTTTTAAGTTTACTATATAACTATTATTATTTAATAGTTCATATATATAATTGACGAAGACAAAATTCTTAATAAAAGATTTTATAATTCAAAATTCAATTGTAAGAATAAAAAAAAAGAGGAGATCATCTAAAAATCAAATCGAGTTATAAATTTAATTTTGTCCAAAAAGAAAAAAAATAAATCTAATTGATACTATAGCACAACGGTAACGCTTAGTAGCATCAACATTCAAAAGCCTATGGCTTTTGTTTTTTTTTTTTTCATTTTGTCAGATGAATGTGGCACAACAGTACCCCTTAAGTATTAATAGTAATATAGATTATAGATGAGTAAACATATACAGATATATAGATGCTTAAGTGCGAATTTTGATAATATTTCAATCAGAAACAAGATCAATCAAAAGCGTTGTGGATGCAATCATAACTAATAAATTTAACTCCAAAATTACTTATAAATATTAAATAAATATATCCAGCAACATTTGTGTGAATTTTGATGATATTCAATTTTAAATGAGGTCAAATTGATTAAAAATGTATATAAATATGTTCAAACGTGTTTTTAATGGTTTTTAATGCAATTTGATATGAACCATAACTCTGATAAGTAATAAGTGAGAAGATATAAAATCCTTTTTTTTGTAATGGGAGAAAATGATAGATTGAGAAATGAAATAGACAAATCAGAGTTTATTGCTACCATGGGCTTTATGCAATCGATTGGATCATATATATATCCATTCAACACAACATAGGTCATCGAAAGGATCTAGGACAATTCACCAAAGTAGGAAAGCCAGGATCAGAAAGTTGGTTTTTATAACTATATATAGGTTATAACTAATTAATTTAACCTCAAAAATACATACAAACAATAAAAATACATATCCAAATGCTTATCTGTGAATTTTGATGATATTTTAATAAAAAATGAAGGCAAATTTATTAAAAATGTGTATAAATATGTTCAAAAGTATTTTGAATAATTTGAGGTGAAATATAAGACATAACTAATCAATTTATTTTTGAATATATATATATATATGTTTATTGTTTAAAAATTGCCAGAAAAATACACAAATTAAATTGCATGAAATTAATGATATAGTTTCATGTAATTTTCATACCAAAGATTTGAAACTATGAAATTATGTCCAATTTCATAATTCACTATATGTGAAAATTATTTCTTGACATGCTTGAAATCAAAGCACGGTTCACGTGCACCCAACCCAAGCAAGGGAAACCCTTTGAATTTCTCTCTCTCTCCCTCCTTTCTTCCTCCTCGAGCTCCAAAGCTCAACTGAGGCTTCGAAAATGGAGTTTGGGTGTACAGTGAGAGTTGGTTCAAACCATTTTGAGGACTTAATCTACACCTTAAGGGGAGTTCAATGCCACAAACAGCATTGAAAATAGTAAAGTAAACAAGGAGAAAATCGAAGGAAAAAATACCTCAACCTTGAAGGTGACTGGGCAATTGGGAGCTCGAGAAGCCAAGCCAACACCCGGGGAAGCCTGAGGACACCTCCACGACGCTGCCTGAAGTTCTAATTTGGGGTGGAAAGTGCTTAATTGGCGGGTGCACCACTTAGCACTTGGATCTGATCTGAGTGTGGTCAATTGGCACAACTCAGCAATCAAGTAACCAAATTGACACATTGGACACACTCAATGACACTTGGGTGACATGTTAAGCGCCAGCAAGGCCAAGGAAGGTTCTGGATATATACCCTCACCTGAAAGGCATGATGCGCCAGCCTAAGAAGAAGACAAAACCAACGGATTCCTTCTCTCTCCCCAGGCTTGTGCACAGGGACACGTGTAGGCACCTCAATGGAGAGGTCTGAGCGCCAATTAGCTGGAGGAATCTTCCAAGGACAAGCCACAGGCTAGCACAGGCCTGGTTGGCTCAATTCTGACCATTTGATCAAACCAAGGACTGGGATGATGCCAGCTCAGCCCTCAAGCTCAAACCATGCCCTTTGGGCTATAAATAGACCCCCAGTACGAGACTCACCAAGCTATTAAGGCGTGTAAACAACAGCGCCGAAACAAACCTCAATCTCCTGCCTCTCAAGTCCAAGGGAGACATGTCCATTTCCCCCGGGAATCGGGGAACCGCCCATATGAACGGGCACAAGGGACCAAACAAATATGGGTCCCAAAATCTTGTCTGACCCAAACAAGTCAGACACCATCCACCTATATACGGGTGGCTAAGCCCAAAACACGGGCTGCATTCAAAACCACCGCTCTCTCGAAAGATATCGAGAGTGAAAGCGCATTTAATAGGATGGGGTCAAAGTTGAATCCCCAAGCCTCAGGCACGACTATGTTTGACAGGTTAGGGCCAAAACTAAACCCTAAGCCATTAAAGTCAAGCAAAGAGTTGGTTATCACTGTCCCTGACCAGGCCCAAAAGAAAAGGCGAGTCTCTCATCCGGCACCCTACGCTGATGACGAAGAAGAACACTTCACAGTCTATACTGTGGGGGCATATGATGAAAGCTCTGTTTGCTGTTTAAAAGTTGCCAGAGAAATATACAAATTAAATTGCATGAAATTAATGATAAAATTTCATGTGATTTTCATACCAAAAAGATTTGAAATTATGAAATTATGTTCAATTTCATAAAATTATTTCTTGAAATTAAAGAAACAATTTCATGAAATAGCCATGTCAAATATTAAATCATGAAATTATGTTCAATCTCATGATTTATTAAATCCCAAAATTATTTCTTGAAATTAAAAAATAATTTCATGAAATAATCATACCAAACCCCCTTCAAAAAAATATATACACATGTGTGCAAAAAAAATCTATGCACAAAACCCTAATTATATGAAATCAAGAAACAATTTCATATAATTAAACATGCCAAATCAAAAAAAAAAAAATCATGAATTTCATTCATGAAGAATGCCCCAAATATTATCCCTTGGAATTAAAAAATGATTCTTTGGAATAATCATGCCAAAATATTAATTGTATAAGATTAATATGCCTAATCATATACAATTAATGATTTAAGTGAAATTAATGTTTAATTTCACACCCAAAAATACCAAAAATATTACCTAAAATAACAGAATCATGGAATATATTTTCTGTGATTTTTCAGTAATTTTTCATGGATTTTTGTATGAAAAATAAAATAAAATGGAAAAAGAAATAAAGAAAATAAAAAAAATCAGAACTGGAGACAACTCTGGGTACAATTTGGGGGAAACACAACACTCTGGGTACAAGTTGGGGGTTTCAGACAATTAAACAAGCCTCTGGACCCACCTGTCATACACACAAAGTATCTGTTGGGGTTTGAATGGGTGCAGCACACATGAACCAACTCACTGACCTTGTGCTTTGGCTCATGTGAACCGCGCTCATGAACTCACCCTCAGTTTTTCGCTGAGGGATGAGTCTCATTAAATCCGACAAGCGGACCCCACTCCTTTCGTTTCGCTGCCAATGGGCCCCAGCGCCCAGGCGACGCTTCAGCCAGCGAAAGAAAAGAAGGAAAAGAGAGATGAGCGCGGTGCAAGCGCTCTCTTCCTCTGACAGGTTTGAAATCAAAGCACGGTTCACGTGCACCCAACCCAAGCAACAGAAACCCTTTGAATTTCTCTCTCTCTCCCTCCTTTCTTCCTCCTCGAGCTCCAGAACTCAACTGGAGCTTCGAAAATGGAGTTCGGGAGTATGGTTCGATTTGGCTTAAACCATTCTAGGGACTTAATCTACATCATAAGGGGAGTTCAATGCCACAAACAACATTGAAAATAGTAAAGTAAACAAAGAGAAAATCGAAGGAGAAAGTACCTCGACCTTGAAGGTGACAGAGCAATTGGGAGCTCGAGAGGCCAAGTCAACACCTGGAGAAGCTTCAAGACACCTCCACGACGCTGCCTGAAGTGCCAATTTGGGGTGAAAAGCACTCAATTGGTAGGTGCACCACTTGGCACCTCGGTCTGATCCGGATGTGGTCAGTTGGCACAACTCAGCACTCAAACAGCTAAATTGACACGTTGGGCACACTCAGTGGCACCTTGGTGACATGTCAAGCGCCAGCAAGGCCAAGGAAGGTTCTGGATATACCCTCACTTGAAAGGCATGATGCTCCAGCCCAAGAAGAAGACAAAATCAGCAGATTCCTTCTCTCTCTCCAGGCCTGTGCACATGGACACGTGTAGGCACCTCAATGGAGAGCTCTGAGCGCCAGTTAGCTGGAGGAATCTTCCAAGGACAGGCCACAGGCCAGCACAGGCCTGGCTGGCTCAATTCTGGCCATTTGATCAAACCAAGGGCTGGGATGATGCCAGCTCAGCCCTGGGGCTTAAACCATGCCCTCTGGGCTATAAATAGACCCCCAGTGAAGAAGAAAAAAGGAGGAGAGAGCAACATAGCCAAAACTCTGCCAAAATCTCAACTCCACCAAATTCCACAAAAAAAAAGCTAGCTGAGAAGAAACCAAGTCTTGAATAGCTAGGTAAGAGCCATAGGAGTCAAGCCTTGAGCTTGGCTCAGTCTCAATTGAGCTCAAGGAGCCAGTCTCACCTTGTTGGGTGAGATGGCTAGCCCCATGGCTGGGGAGGTGCACATGTGCCTCCCTCCTTCCAGAGCTCAATTGGTGGCCGAGCTTGAGTCTCAGGAGCTCACATGGTGAGTTCACCATGGATTTTGGCAGTATACTCCAACCAATTGGCACATGCCAATCTGGTTTCATGGGGATGGGCACATGTTCATCCCCTTTCTCTCTCAAGCTCTGTGCACATGTGCAGTGGCTGTGTAAAGCTCAACAATGGCTTTATACAAGCTGTTATGCTGTCAAAATTCCATGGAGAAACAAAATTCCATGTTTTTCATGTATATTGTATTTCAATTTGTTATAATATATGATATTTTGGTGCAAATTGGTTTTATTTCCCTCTTTAGTACCTTCTTTCATGTTCTCTGATGTGCTTGATAGCTCAAAATCATAATTGAGCAATGGAAAAGCAATATACATCAATACTGGTTTGAATCCAGTGTATTCCAATTTCTGTCCAGCTAAGAGATCAATCCATATCTCTCATCCTGGTTGTTAATTTCTTATGAAATTTCACAGTCATGTAGATTAGGTTTATACTAACTTACCACATAAATTTTATAATTTTTGGAATTTTCTGTGAATTGTTATGAATTTTACAATTTCATCTGTCAAAAACTCAAAAAAAGTCAACTTTGAGTCAAACTGAGAAGTTCATTCTTCTTTTGACTCAAAAATCCAGAATTTCTTGATTAATTCACCTTTATGACACCTCATGTGATGTTTTAAAGGGTTTAGAATAATTAAACCAGGCTTTAATTCATAGGTTAAGCCAAATTTGATTTTTAATAAATCTGAAAGGGCATTTCTGTCCAGTCTGGTAAAAATGCAAAAAACATGCTTTTTGATTATTCAATCAGCTTGAAATTTTATAGGCATATAAAATAAGTCTTAATGCATTCATTCACCAAATTTTACCATTTTTGGTATTTTCTGTGATTTTCTATGAATTTTTGAAGTTGGATCTGTAAAAATCAGAATTGAGTTAATTCTGGAATAAATACCAGAAAAGGAAAAAATGAAATTAACTTACATACAAACGAAATTCACATGCAAATCTAGTATAAAACCTTTTCAAAACATACAATTGACCCAAATAAACATACTTAAACATACAATTTGAGAAGAATGTACAGAAATCAAAAGAAAAACAATTTGGAAATAAAACCAGAAATGAACCAATGTGCATAAAGGACAATGCACATTTAAATTGATGAAATTGATCATCCAAACATGTTCAAACATGCTAAACGACACTGTCTGGAGGGTTAATTGGAAGAAAATTGCAAGGAAAAGCCATGAAATACTATTTGGTACCAATGCCCCGAAACCAGTTTGGTACCGAATGGCCAAAACTGCAAAATTGATGGATTAAACTCAAATTAAATCTCAAAAACTTGTTAAACATGCTCTGGCGATGCCATATGACAAAGAAATCGAGTTAATTTATTAAAAATCAGCTCAAATTCCTCAAAATTTCATCTCAGCCAGCTTCTCAACCGAAACCAAATGGTTTCCCCCATCGCCGGCGATCCAGGTCGCCGCCGCCGCTGAGACCACCACCGATGGACTCCCCACGCTCCGGCGATGCCAGCCATGTCTCTTGATCGGAGATCCGACGCCGGCAGGGCCTCGATCAGTGTCGAGGAGGATGAAGCACGAATATTGATGCATCTCAAAGTGCGAATCTTGATGAAATTCAAACAGCCCAGAGAAGGCTTGATGCGCGCCAGAGATCCAACGACCCAGTTTAAAAGATGCTTTAAAAACTGAACTTAAGTTCAGATCTTGATGCATGGGCCCGAATCTGACGGCCCATATTAATCTGTTTTGAAAATAAACTTTAAACACCAAATAAAAATGATTTCTCAAGCCCAAAAATTATGAAAAATATATCAAAAATCATGATTTCATTTATGAATATTTTTAAGACTATAAAATGTCAATTTTGATTTTATTTTCCTTTTTATTTATTTATTTATTATTATTATAAATAAAAGAAAATTCAAAATATATGATATATGCACAAAATAAATTCAAAATACCAAATAGGGTATTTAAAAATAAGTGAAAATTATGATAAAACAAATCAACAATTTTCAAAATAATCAAATCATGTATATTTTGATAAAACAAATCAAAATATTCAAGGATAATTAAAATATGTCATAAACAAATCAAAAATATTTTTAATAATCAAATCATGCTATATTTTGATGAAACAAATCAAAATATTCAAAATAATCAAATTATGATGAAACAAATAAAAAATGATTAAATATGTTAAACTTTGATGAAACAAATCAAAACATTAAAAATTTAATCAAATTATGTTATATTTTGATAAAACAAATCAAAATATTAAAAAAAAATGATTAAAATATGTCATATGTTGACAAAACAAATCAAAAATATTTAAATATGTCAAATATGTCCAATATTTGACCAAACATGTCAAATATGCAAATATACCCAAATATTTGACCAAATATGTCAAAAACACAATTATGTCCAAGTATTTGACCAAACATGTCAAATATGCAAATGTATCCAAATATTTGACCAAATATGTCAAAAATACAATTATGTCCAAATATTTGACCAAACATGTCCAAATATTTGGCCAAATATGTCAAAAATACAAATATGTCCAATATTTGACCAAACATGTCAAATATGCAAATGTATCCAAATATTTGACCAAATATGTCAAAAATACAAATATGTCTCAATCTTTGACCAAATATGTCAAATATGCAAATATACCCAAATATTTGACCAAATATGTCAAAAATACAAATATGTCCCAATCTTTGACCAAACATGTCAAATATGCAAATATACCCAAATATTTGACCAAATATGTCAAAAATACAAATATGTCCAAATATTTGACCAAATATGTCAAACATGCAAATAAACCCAAACATTTGACCAAACATGTCAAATATGCAAATATGACCAAACTTTTGACCAAACATGTTAAATATGCAAATAAACCCAAACATTTGACCAAACATGTCAAATATGCAAATACACCCAAATTTCTGGCCAAACATGCCAAATATACAAATATGTCCAAACTCTTGATAAAATATTTCAAATATGCAAATATGTCCAAATCTCTGGTCAAATATGCCAAATATACAGATAAGTCCAAAACTTGGTAAAAACATACCAACATATCAAATCATGTTTCGAGAACATTAAACTGGCAGTGCGCTTCAGGTTTAATGTACCTCATTTTGGAAATCGATAAAGAATTATATGTTCCCGATTCTCCAATTTTCCCAGGTTTCGAATTGGCATAGCGCTTCAGATTCGGGATTTGGAAGGTCAATAGACTGTTTAGGACTATACGTCCTTGTCTTTGACATGAACCTTTCTAAAGATCAAACATCTCTGGTTCCTTGAGCATCGAGTTGGCAGTGCGTTTCATATTCGAACTCCGTGAGATCAATAGGATTATACGTCCTCGATTGATGAGAAATTATACGTTTCTCTGACTTTAGATCATACGTCTTTAGTCTTATTACCCAAAGTTATACCTTTGGGTTATTTCAAGCATGTATTATAATAAATTGGAAGGAAGAAATAAAGCCACAAATCTGATCCATATATTTTGATTAGTTTAGCCCATTAATCAGAGGTTCCCGAGGCGAGAGCCGGGGTAATTAACAGCGGGGGCTTGCGCCTGTCGGAAAATAAAAGTTCCCACAATCACCTAAATAATAAGTCCTTGAGCGCACAAACACGCGCAGAGATGTACCTGCACCTTCTTCCCCCGTGAGCGAGGACGCCGATGCCTCGCGCGTGGGCCGCGAAAAAGGGCCGCACAAGCTCATCTGATGAGCAAGAAGAACGTCATGCCACATACATGACTGATGATGAAGAAGTGGGCCCATCCAATGACCCACCGCTTGGTTGAGACGTCGAGAACGCTCATGCGACCAGAACTAGAGCCAGGTCCAAGAGAGGGCAAAAAGAAGGCCCTCCAACTGACGATGAATCAGCCCACAATGAGGCAGAGATGGAAGACACTGATGGCTCCGTGAATGATTTCGTCACTCAATTAAAACGACAATTGTCTATACGAGAACGAGAAATGGAGGAGTATAGGCAGAAGAATGAGCAAGAAATGGGAGAGCTCAGGAAACAAAATCAAGAAGCCTTAAGCCTGATCAAATCCTTAAGTGACTTTTTGACCAAGAAGGGGATCACAAATGAGAGGGTGGAAAATGAAGGACCCTCCAAACATACAGGACCTCAACTATCGTAACATCCAAGCTTTAGAGACCCCGACGGTCATAAAGAAGATCTCCCATGTGGAGGAGAGAGCTCTCGAGTCAATATTGCTAGGGGCTCCAACACTCGTACATATACTAACGAGAATCAAGGATTGACTAAAAAGGAGATCTAGGAGATAATTAGTCAACAACTCCAAATAGCGGGCGCATGATTTACCGTCTCACCCTTGAAACGAACAGGGATACCGTATCTAGCCGATTACGATGCTATACCTTATCCGAAGGGGTATATAGTCTCGAAGTTTAAATCTTTTTCGGGAGAGGGTGTAAAAGACACCAACCCAAATCAACACTTGGCCCATTTCATGGCCTCGTGTGGGAATATAAGAAGCAATGATGCCTTGTTGCTACGTCAATTCCCGCAAAGTCTAATGGGTCCCGCCTTTGAATGGTACTACTCATTAGAAAATGAGAGTATTAAAACGTGGGATGATATGACTGATGCCTTCAGGGCAAAGTTCGCGGTCATGACTGACAAAATCAGCATTGCGGACTTGACCAATACTAGGCCCCAGAAGAATGAAAAAGTTCTGGAATACATTAGTCGCTGGTGAAACCTCAGCATCAGGTGTCATTGCCCGATAACCCAAAGGGAAGCGGTCGAACTAATACTCAGGAACGTTGATAACTGGATGACACCGTTCTTAGGGATAGCCAAAATTACGACATATCGGGATTTGATAAACTGTGTGTCCAGGCTGGAAAATACACCTCCAAATTCATGGCCTAACTACTCAGGTCAGAGATTCCAAAGAGGAGGGAAGGCTAAAGCCAAAGTAGCCAGTACAAGCAAAACCGACAGCAAAAACACGACCGCTAATGTCAACATTGTGAATAATGGTGGCTCGTCAAATAAAAATGACGGCAGCAGCAGTGCAAAACCCGTATATGGAACCGGGCAGCCTCTTAAAAGTCTGGAGGAAATTAAAGGGCAAGCCTTATTCATTCAAAAGGGATAAAGTCGCGTGACTTTTCAAAGATGCCTTGAAGGACGGGCTCCAATTACCTAAATGTAAACGGCCCGCTGACATGGAAATCCAGTGACCCAAACTATTGTCCATATCACAAAGTGCTTGGGCACCCTATAGAAGATTGTTGGGTGTTCAAGGATTGGATAGAAAGGAGGTACAAGAACAGCGAGATAACTTTGGCTGATAGTATCCTCCAAACGCCAGCCCCGCATGAGCAGGTGAATGCGGTCTCTCATATAGAGATCAATATTGAGAATTCTTCGGCAGAACCTTGGAATATCCATCTGTCCCGGAAAGCAAAGAAGCTCATCAAATCCATCCAAAAAGAACCAGGTATTTTGTGGAAAAATGATATAACTCCTATTGTCCCTGAACCACCAAGAAAACCGGTGGTTTTCTACAAAAATGCGAACAAAAATGGCAGCATAAACGGGACAAGAAGTCAGTAAAACCAAAGGAGTTCCCGGAAAAGTCAGAACTCCAGAAGTACATTGATGCGCTCGAAGAATATGAGCAAAGTCAACTGATACCGGTCGTGCTTCGGGACTTCATTCCTAAACGAATTCTTAACAAATTGCTGGGTATATTCGATGAAGATGAAACCATAGATGAATGAGATGAGTTTCGGGATGAAGAATGTTGTGTCATCACCCACGTAGAAACTCATGAGGTGAGCAAGTCAGAAGACCCTGATACTCTCTCTTGTCGGGAGGAGCTTTATCTCAACGAGCTTCTTGGACAAGTTCATCATTTCATGGATGGTCACAAAAGGACAACCAGCATAGACTCAAAGTCGACAATTCGAAAATTCAAACCTGAAGGCATAAAAGGGCTAGTGGAAGACATGCCTTGTCGAATGAGAAAAGAATGCGAGAAGGGATCTGAAATGAGAGGATTCCTTAGAGTTGGATTTGCCCGAGACGAGGAAAACTCATTCTCGGGATGTCCGAAAGAGGATATAGTGATCATTATTTCTCATGGGCATCAAGCCAGAAATGAGGCATTTCGGCCGGGTCAAGCCCGAAGAAAACTTACCAATGTCTTTTTAGTAAATATAGAAAACAAAGAAACACTGGAAAGCGTGACATGGCAAGATTGCGGCCACGAAGAAAGGCTGACGATTGAAACCACGAGTGTAGAAAGGGGTGGCGAATCCCAGGCCATTTCTACTCAAGCCAGGAACTTCTCCGTGTTAAACCCTAAGAGAGGGTCAATAAACCCTGAGTCAAGGAAAGGGGGCAGTCAAATCCTCACAAATACACCCGTTCCGCACCTAACCAAAAAGAATGGTGCCATGCAATCCATCATAATAGCGATTTTGAAGAAGACACACACTTTCCTGGGAGTTTATTCTATCCCGAAGAAGGTAGTGAGGCCACTACCTCCGAAAAGGAAAAGACGGAATGTCAGGTTGTTTTGCGTTCGGGTACTTATATCCCTAAACGTCAACTCCCGAAAGAGTCTGATCGAAATGTGGCAAAGACTAAAAATACAGGCAAAGAGCCGAAAATGGTCTACCCACCCATGAAAAGTCAAAACTCATGGTAGGAGATTACAATGTGTTGGCGCATCTCCGTAAGATCCCAGCCTTGCTTAGTGTTTTTGACGCATTGATGATGTCGAAGGATATGCACAATATACTAATATACGCGCTCCAAAATCCTGAGCAATTTCAGGCCTACTTTGCCGAAAAACAATCACATGAGACGGCATATGTCAACAGCCGTTCAACGGGTATCCACTTCACTGATGAAGACCTGTTAACTGGCACCGCCGACCACAACCGGCCGTTATATGTGACTGGCGACTGTGAAGGGCAAAGATTAAACCGCATTCTGGTTGATTCAGGGTCATCGATAAACATTATGCCCTTGAGGATCCTAAAGACCTTGATGTTGGACACCAAGCCATTATCAAATAAGAAAGTGACCATTCATGGGTTCAATCAACATTCCCAAAAAGCCATGGGGGCGGTGACCATAACACTCCAATTTGGGGGCCTGATAACCTCGACCAAATTTTATGTCATTGACGTCGATACGTCATATAAGGCCTTGCTCGGTCGCCCTTGGCTGCATGAAAACCGGGTAGTGCCATCAACCCTCCACCAATGCATGAAATACATGAAAGATGGAAAGCAAAAAAGGATAAACGGGGACATCAAGCCGTTTGGGGTCCATGAAATTGGCCTTAGCGACGCCTGTTATTTCTTAATGCAGGAGGAGAAGGATCAACACAAAGCACTGATGGAGTCTCTGAGTTCCGTCTTGAAAGAAAATGACTAGGAGATGCAAATAAGTCAAGCCAAACCCACGCCCGGTCTGGTGTCATCGCATGATAAAGAGGCACCAACTTTGAGCAATAAACTCATTTATGGATTGTCCTCTGATGAAGAGGAAGACAAGAAAGAACGAGTATACGGTATCACTCCTTTATTTGACACCTCTTCTGAAGAAGAAGATGATAAGATCTCAACGCGCCGGGTTATCCTGCTATACGGGGCCTCAACAGACGATGAGTTAGAAGAGAAAGCTCCTATAGACGGAAAGACATATGGATCGGAAAGTGGATCGAAAGAAGAAATTATGTTTCATGTCAAGCTGACATACAATTTCGAAATTGACGAGAACCATGAATCGTCTTTAAGGGTTGAATAGGTGTCAGAAAAACATTACAAAGACCTTTCTCCCAAAGAAGCAAACCAAATCCAGAAGTTACAGACGTTCATCGTTCCTTCAAAGGTCGAACGCTTGCCAGGAAAGATGGTCAATCATAAACCAATCAGATTTTACAAAACTGATGCGATCAATCCTGGTGGTAAGGCACTAATCCGTGAGTGGAGTGGCTTACTGTTAGAAGGCTCTGATGACGGGGAAGTCAACATTGAGGCGTCCCAATACTTCGGGAAGAATCGGGGTCAACTTATGAAAAAGGCCTGGTGTCCTCAAACCATATCAAAATCTAAGATGTATTACTTTGAAAAACTATGGAATGGCTCAACTAATACAGTGAGGGGCCTTGACGACAAGATCAAATACACTCGCGATTTGGGGTACAACTCCGAGTTAGAAGAAGACGGGGATCCCGACGAACATTGTCGAAGTTTCTTCAAGAATTGCAGAGTTACCTGTCATATGGTATCTGAGGATCCGGAAGAAGAAGACTTCATCCCGGTGGCTAAAAATGCACCGAAGGAGTTAGAGGACGGCGCGCCAAACACCATTGACGAGTTGGTGAAAGTTAATCTCGAGGCAGATGAAGACGCCAGGCCAACCTTCATAAGCGCATCCCTCCCCCGAGAGAAACAGGAACCCTTGAGGGCCTTGCTCCAAGAATATGTTGATTGTTTTGCATGGAGTAATGAAGAAATGCCGGGTTTGGATCCCAAAGTTGTGGTCCACAAACTCAAAATTGACCCAAGTATAAAGCCGGTCAAACAGGCACCACGACGAATGAGAATAGAACTCGAGGAAAAGGTTGTGGTCAAAACCAAGAAGCTTATAGATGCAGGCTTTGTACGGGAAGAAGAAACTCCCGATTGGATGGCTAGCATCGTCCCTATGAAGAAGAAGAACAGACAAATACGCATATACGTCGACTTCCGGAACCTGAATAAAGCATGTCCCAAAGATGACTTTCCTTTACCTGTGACGGAAATCATTATCGACCGTACCTCGTCCTATGAAGTATTCACCTTTATGGATGGATATGTGGGGTATAACCAAATTAAAATGGACGAAGAAGACCAGAAGCATACGTCCTTCCGCACTCCAATGAGCATTTATTGTTACAAGGTTATGCCTTTTGGCCTTAAAAATGCCGGGGCCACATACCAATGAGCCATGACAAAAATATTTGACGATCTAATTCATAAGATTGTCGAATGCTACGTGGATGATTTGGTCGTAAAGGCGACGTCCTACGACAAACATCTTAGAAATCTCAAAGTCGTGTTCGACCGTCTGAGGCAACACGCGCTGAAGCTAAACCCGTTAAAGTGTGCCTTTATGGTTTCGTCGGGGGAATTTCTTTGGTTTGTCATTGGACATCGGGGAATAGAGATAGACCCGAGTAAAATCAAAGCGATACAAGAATTGCCGCCACCCAGAAACCTTAAAGAGCTTCTCTCGCTTCAAGGCCGCTTGGCGTACATCAGGCGATTCATAGCTAATATATCGGGTAGGATACAACCTTTCACCCGATTGACCAAGAAGGATGTCCCGTTTAAATGGGACGAAACCTACCAACAAGCCCTGAACGATATCAAGGGCTATCTCCTCAAACCACCAGTGCTAGTCGCTCCAATACCAGGAAAAGAACTGATACTGTACACAACGGCCTTGGATGAATCTCTCGGGGCCTTATTAGCGCAAGAAAATGAACAAGGGAAAGAAAATGCCCTTTATTATTTGAGCCGCATGCTGGTAGGGGCGGAATACGCCTATACGCTAATTGAGAAGCATTGCTTGGCATTGGTGTTCGTCGTGAAGAAGCTGTGACATTACATGATAGCCCACAAGGTCATCCTCATCTAAAAGATTGATCCTTTAAAATATCTCATGACGAGACCCATGCTTACAGGCAGGTTGGCAAGATGGGTCATAATCCTGACCGAGTTTGATATAACCTTCGCGCCACAAAAGGCCATAAAGGGGCAAGCGATGGCCGATTTTCTCGCGGCCCATCCAATACTCGACGACTCTCCTTTGGCATGCGAATTCCCAGATGAAGAAGTCTTTCATATCAAAGATGAAACCCCGGGTTGGGAGATGTACTTTGATGGGGCATCATCGATACGGCCCACCGCGAGCCCAAACATCCCGCAAATACGAGCCGGGATAGGCCTAGTCTTTCTAACACCAGAAGGAGGGATCATACGTCATTTGATTGGCATTGATTGAGCCTTGCACGAATAACGAGGCTGAATATGAAGCGCTCATAGCCGGGTTAGAGCTTGCGCTAAACATGGAGATTAGAAAACTCCATGTCTTTGGAGACTTTCAATTAATAATAAATCAAATCACCGGAGCATACAAAGTACTAAAATCAGAATTGGTAAAGTATCATGCTGGGGTTTTGGAATTAATAGATGAAATTCCTGAAATCCTATTCAAGAAAATCTCGAGAGCCACAAACGGCAAAGTTGATGCACTCGCTCAGGTGGCTAAAGAATTAGGCGAGCCTGACGACGAAAATGTGCAGATTACTGTAAAAAATCGACGACCCCTATCCTCGTGCTTTACAAGGACCAAAGATAAAATCCAGGTGGCTATGACCGAAAAAATGGAAAGTGACCTAGAAGATGTCATGGTGACTCAGCCAAATGGCAATTGGCGCCAACCTTTCGTCGAATACTTCAAATATGGGATTCTCCCGAATGAGAAATCAGCGCGAGAGCAACACAAAAAGAGAGCACTTCGCTACTCCTATGTCAATGACGCCTTATATAGGCGATCGTACGACCAAATGTGGCTTCGCTGTGTGTCGGACCTAGAAGTTCACCAAATCATGAAGGAAGTTCATTCGAGTCTATGTGGAGCACATCAGTCGGGACCCAAAATACGACTTAAGATAAAGCGCATGGGTTATTATTGGCCCACCATGGCACGCGATTGTATCGAGCATGCCAAGAAATGTCATATGTGCCAAATACATGGTACGTTCATACATCAACACCCAAATTCGCTACACCCGATTGTGTCATCCTGGCCGTTTGATGCGTGGGGGCACCGATGTAGTTGGGCCCATTGACCCACCTTCTTCCAAGGGTCATAAGTTCATTTTAGCCGTGACTGATTATTTCACCAAATGGGCTGAAGCAGTCCCGCTTAGGGAAGTGAAGGTAATTGATGTCGTAAATTTCTTCAAAACCCATATCCTATACCAATTTGGGACCCCGAGGAGAATCATTTCCGATAACGGGGCCGCATTCAAAAGTGCCAAAGTATACGCACTTGCGGAAAAGTTCAAGATTGATTGGAAATATTCTTCCATATATAATCCCAGAGCAAATGGTTTAGCAGAGGCTTTTAATAAGATCTTGATAAAAATCATGAAAATAACGTTGAAAGGAAATCAGCGCGACTGGCACGAAAGGCTACAAGAAGCACTTTGGGCATATCAAACCACATGTCGAACCCCCACTCAAGTGACACCGTATTCCTTGTTGTTTGGCATTGAAGCTGTTTTGCCGCTTGAGGTGGAACTCCCGTCCTTAAGGGTGGCGCTTCAGAACGAAATGTCGTTAGATGAGCAGAAGCGACTCAGGCTCGACGAACTCGACGCTATGGACGAAAGGAGAATCATAGCCCAACAAAACTTGGAAATATACCAAGCAAAGATGGCACGGGCCTATGACAAAATGGCCCGCCCAAGAACTTTTCGCCAAGGAGAATTAGTGCTTGTTCTCCGAAAGCCCATAATTGGCCGGCATGTCGGCCCAAAGTTTTCACCTAACTGGGAAGACCCATATGTGGTTGAGAAGGTATTTGACGGAGGAGCGTACCAACTCATAGATCATAAAGGCGAAAGACCATTACCTCTTATAAACGGGCGGTATCTTAAGAAATACCATGCATAATACACCAAGAAGAAAGGTGGCTAAACCTAGATGCCCAAAAGAAAGGTGGCTTAAGTCCTGGGGTAAAAGGTATTTATCCATGTCCTGTCGGGTGTAAATCGACTTTGTCGCCTTGAGCTGTTAATCAAGGGACGTGGATGGTGTCCACTGAAGAAATATCACAAAAGAAGTTGTCTCATCGGGCATAAATCGGCCTTGTCACCTTGAGCCGTTAATCAAGGGACATGGATGGTGTCCACTGAAGAAATATCACAAACAAAGATGTCCAATTGGGCATAAATCGGCCTTGTCGCCTTGAGCCGTTAATCAAGGGACGTGGATGGTGTCCACTGAAGAAATGCCATAAACCAAAATATCCCCCCGGACATAAATCGGCTTTGTTGCCTCGAGCCGTTAATCAAGGAACACATGTGGTGACTGATATAAAAGCCACCAAAATCTCTGGCAAGCCAAAAAGAAAGGTTTTGTCCACATCGCCGGATGAAGTCGGCGCCTAAACTTTGGGGCCACTAAAGCGGGGAAAATGGTTTTGGTATTTGTACCTCCAATACAATTACCACCGTGTTTGCCCGTTTGATACAGAATAAATATGAAAATGGGCAGTGTTATGATTTGTCGCTATAAACAAATCATTGCTGGATAAAACGTTGCTTTATTAATTAATAGTAAGGCAAAATGTTGAAAGCATAAATAAAAAGCCCTATGATGAATGGAACCGTCTTATCCTTATGATAAGGTTGGATGATTTATCAGGGCAAAATCCCACCCCAAATATATATATATATATATATATGTGTGTGTGTGTGTGTGTGTGTGTGTGTGTGTGTGGCGAATGAGTGAAATGTGAGGATTGCACACTTAATAATGAGTGGAGAGAATGGAGAGGATCCACATTTAAAATGGCTTTGCCAATTTGTACCATAAATAATTGACACTGGTATGTTCATCTGACCAGTCATAAAGAGATTAGCAGACTTTTTATTTTGTGCCTAACAAAATAACAAAATACAAAAATTCTGATAATAATGTAAACTTTCCCAAAACACATGTCTAATCCATACTTCATACAAAATACAATAACAAACATAAACTCCTCAAAATAAAAAAAACTAACTAAAGCCATGTTCAAAACAAACAAAATGCCAAAAATACAAATAAATCCCACTCTAAAGGCTGGAATAGCGACTGCGTAGCTGGGCCAAGAACCCGTCAATCCGGGTAAACAAATAACATGCGGTGGTAAAATGACGCTCCTCGTCAGCCACTAGGTTGTCCACGCTAGCTCGTGTGGCCTTATAATCATATGAGTAGAAAAGGCGGTGTCTACCAAACCCTCCATGCCCTTGATTTCACTCCTCAGTGACTGGGTCTGATCGGGCAGGTGGCTAGAAGCCCTGTAATCAGCTCCAGAAGCCAGCATGCCTGCACTGAAAGCTAGATGACATGTAAGCTGATCCTGGAGACCCCTAAGGCGGTGACGAAGTGAGAATAACTCCGACTCGGCACGAGACACCGATATCACGAGAGTCGAGAGAGTCTTTCGTCTCTCACCGAAAGCCCAGGCCAAATGCTCGCGGATTATACAAGACAAATGCTCCTGACAGGGGACAATCAAGTCGTCAATCACTCCCTGGAAATCGGGAGAGTTCCCGGAAATGGGGGTCAAATCCAATGCATGAAGATCCAACGAACGGTGGACTCGAGTGGAGTTGCTAAGGGAACATAGCTTCTCCAATAGATGCCGCATCTCCGATACAAAAGGACCTACCAACTAAACCAATGTTATCACATGCGATGTAAATATGAGATATAAAGTGAGGAGATATAAGAGCACGTACCATCGGGAGAAATGTCACCCAGGAGTCTCTCCTCCTTAGGATCCATCTCAAAGTCTTCTTCGGGAATGATGTTGAATCCTGTATCGAGTCCAACCTCCGGCTCCACTTCAATTTCCTCATCGGGCTCCTCCTCAATCCTGTCGTCATACTCGACACTATGCCTTTCATCGAATTCTGCGCCAGTCGCCTCGGCAATAACAAAATCTTCATGGTCTGAATTAAAAATAAGAGTAAGATTCCCAAAGAGAGAAATGAAAGGAGTAAAATATTGTGAGATGGTGAAACAAAAATGGGATCACACCTGAGTCATCAATCATGATAGGCTCCTGAAGGACAGTCAAATCTTCCGCTTCCCTTAACGGATAAACTCTCGCGGGCGAAGCAAACTCTCCGCCGAGAGCCGGTACTAATGGACTCTCAGCGTTCCCTTCTGTTTCAAAGAAAAGTGAAATAAGCAAGGGAAATTATGTGAAGAAGGTGTAATAAAAAGGGTTATAAATCAAAATCATACCTATGACCGCCTCGTCCCTAGGGGCGGTGGGAGAGCTTTCCTTAGCCTCCGTTGTAGGAGGGTCGGTGTTTCCAAAGCCTAAAGAAAAAATTAAGGAAGATATGAAGAAATAATGGCCATATCTCTATAAAAATACAGAGAATCTTGCGAGTATGAGTACCTGGCAAACTCGCTTGAAAGATGAAGAACTCCTCCAAGATGGGGTCAGGTGCCTCTCTGTCGGTCGACCCTCCTGTGATTTCCTCGACATCAGTATATCATAAAGAAATCAAATAAAGAAACTTCTTGGATATGAATACAATAAATGAAAGATGCCATGAGGCACATTACCTGTCTGGGAAGCAATAGGAGAATCTGATGGCACCTTACTGTCGAAGCCATGAAAATCAAGCAAGGTGCGAGAAAAGGAAGAGGAAGGAGATCTACGCCGCTTCTTTTCATTTTTCTTCTTGTCCAACAATGGACAAGTCACACGTGCCATATCGGCAGGGAGTATAGCCTGATATGCAGATATGGTGTGAGTAGACCACCTATGATACATGGCGGTAAAAATCACCTCTGAGCGTGAAGCCCGGGGCATGGTAAACTGGGAACCCGTACCCACACGAAGTACGGAAGACCAACATCTACTCAAACTCTCCAGGACTGCAAAAAGCGACTCAGGACGAGGTAGCAACTCAGGAATGCCCTAGTCATATCCAAACTGATGGGCACAATGGTGAGGAGAGTATGACTCCAAGATAATGTGCTCACTAATGCGTAAAGGCAAGAAACCACACCGAATGTTGATAAGGTACTCGGTGGCTACTGAATCCTCTAGGATCCCCTGAACCAACCTGGACCGTGGAATGTCCACGGCAAGTCTATCTGAATCCCTGGGAATCTTACATGAAAAAGCGCGTGCCTCAAATCTCTGGAGTGCCCCTCGCGAGTGGAAGAAACGATAGCGAGCATCCTTGGGAGAAAGGAATGATGCCGAAGCACAAGCTATATCATACAAATAGGGTAATATAACCCGTATCTCCTGAGAAAGGACTGGGGTATAAAGACCCATCCAGTGTGCATGAAGCCAACCAGTGATGAAATGAAAGGGGATGACCTCCCCACTGAAAGAAGGATCACGAGAGGAAACTAACCCGCGAAGAGATCGATAAATGTTGACCAATGTCGGGATAACCAGGGAAACCCTATGTCCCCGAGCCAGGATGTTAGCTACAACAAATGAAGAAGTCCTAATCCTACCAACTGGAGAACCGGGCAAGACGAAGTAATACAACCACCATGATAGAAAGGCGGTTAATAGTGTTTCCTCGTCAACAATCCTGGTCGTAATGGACCCTAAGCATGGTCTGGATCCCCTATGCACAATGCCAGTCGATAATCCTACTCCCAAAGGATCACAAGGATCGGCGAAAGAGGTACGGGGATGTGTCGGAGCATTGGCAAAATAAGAAATCCACTGGCCCAACGATACACCCTCTCGGTCCCTTAAAATCTCATGATAAATCTTATATACCTGACGAAGAGACATCGGGTACATCGGAGTCCCATCTGGCCTCAGACTGAGAAGATTCGCTCCACTGAGCCAATGCTCATCATACGGAAGGCCATAAATCGGCAACCCTGATAACTGGGAGAGGTCCCATAAACTCAAACTCATCTCACGATCCTTCGTGAATAAGGTGTTCGTGACATAGTTCCAACGTTCAGAAAATGCCCGAAACAAGGATATGTCCTGGGTATATCCAAAGAGCGAGAGGTACACCGCCTCGTAAATCCCCGCTTGTTTAAGCATGCTTTCCTCTGTAAGCAAGGTGAATCGAACCCATTCCACTTGTCGGGGACGCCTTTCCAAAACCCCACGGAGCACACGCTTGTCGTCCCAAGGACACGCCCGATATGATGTCATCTATGTGCCCAGAAGGTGAAAATGAGGCGGAATGGTCATCCCGACACTTGGGCTCAACACCCTCACTGTACACGGAATGTACTCCCTCATGACAAGGTTGTTCCCTATCGTGTTGTATGTGCCAGTGTGGTCAGGGCCTTGGGTGTCCAATTAATTGGGTCTTTCATGAGAGGTGAAAAATGACCCGGCGAATATAAAGGCATAGGGTCCTGAAAGGAAGCCATGATATCTCATGAAAAACACAAAATAAAGAATAGTAAGTACATGGAGTAATAAAAGTCTCTGCAAAGGAAAACAGAAAAATTCGGCAGCATTTCCCCTGTACCGAGGACAGTCCTGATTTTCCAGAGAAGCAACAAGGCATGTACCCAATGCTTTAACAAGAGAAAGAGCATGTGCCCAATCTCAAAAAACAAAATAACAAGCCAATAAAACAAGAGACAGGGAAGCACATGTGCACCAATCCCTAACTTGAAGAACATGAACACATCCTCGTTTCCCCAAGGCTTTTAAAAGAGAAAAGAAAAGAAAATATTGGCACTAGAACAAGCCTCATGACCAGTTCTGGTAGGTGGCTCTTTATTTGCTATTTAAAAGTTGTCAGAAAAATACACAAATTAAATTGCGTGAAATTAATGATATAGTTTCATGTGATTTTCATACCAAAGATTTGAAACTATGAAATTATGTCCAATTTCATAATTCAATATATGTGAAAATTATTTCTTGAAATTAAAGAAATAATTTCATTAAATAGCCATGTCGAATATTAAATCATGAAATTATGTTCAATCTCATGATTTATCAAATCTCAAAATTATTTCTTCAAATTAAAAATAATTTCATGAAATAATTATGCCAAACACCCCCCTTCAAAAAAACATATACATGTGTGCAAAAAAAATTATGCACAAAACCCTAATTATATGAAATCAAGAAATAATTTCATATAATTAAACATGACAAATTCAAAAAATCATGAATTTCATTCATGGAAAATGTGAAGGACTTCATGATGTGAATCGGATAAAATAAAAAAAATTTAATCCGATAACATCTAAGATCGTTCTATTATTTCTAATTTATCCATGTCGTAATCATATACATATTCTTACAAGAGAGATTTTTATATCATACCTATGATCTTTAAGGTAGTTTGATTCCTCTGAGGTTCACCTTGAATCCGAAACAAGAATGGTGTCGAATTCGTGCTAGCGAACTCTCTTCCGCGTCTAGCTTTTTCACCCGTCAATTAATCGATTGTATAATCAATCGATATATATTTTAGCAAAATGTTTTAGAGGAAAAACTCTAGACTTACTCTAGACTTACTTGAGAGAGAGAAAAGCCCGATGTATATATCTTTTCTATTATTTTCAGCCATTAAGGAAAATAATTAGACTCTTTAAATTCGTATTAAACCATGAACAGAATTCGAAACAGCACATCAACTTCTGACCTTTCGTTACTAAAATTATCATAACTTTCTGCAGAGAATTCCAAACGACTTGAAACTTTCACCGTTGAATTCTAGATTCGAAGGGCTATAGAATTCATATATCATATGCTCATATTGGTTGATGTTTGCCCCTTCAAATTCTCATTCAAATTTACCTTAAAATCTGTCCATTTTGTAATCCGAATTTAATGGTCATAATCAATATTTGTTTGTGCTTATTCTCTTCTCAATTTGCTAAAATATGTTTTGGGCTAGGGCTTGGGCTTGAAATAAATTTATATTTCATAATATTCACATATTACGATATGTGCAACGAATATTATTCTCATAATATACGCATTACAATATATATTTATTTTTCTTTGCTAGTCAGTCACATCATGTGACATAGTATTGATTTCTTGTTTCCCGTTCAGTTGGTGTGACCTATATTGAGGATCTATATTATGTTGGCAATGAAATTAAATATTTAATTTCATAAACTGTAAGCGGTATTCTAGCTATACATTACAGCTACCCAAATAACATAGACGTTTAGTAATTCTTTTACGAAACACGATCCTTATAGTAACGTAACATTTGTCATTACTTGTGTCCATTTATTGCCTTATGATATTCTGATTAACATACAATGTAGAATTGTGTCATCTTTGTATTATAATCATTTCTTGATCTCTATTAAGCAAATTATAAAATTATAATTGCACTTCAGTTATATTGGATCCATTTATAATTCTACTTTATCAAGGGGCCCAAAATATCATTTCTCATTATTAATGAGTGGCAATGATGCTATTGACATATATTATTTTCCCGCACAAGTTACATATAAATAACTATTATTTTTATCACCACTTCTTGCAAGTAGCTTTTAATAATAATTACGTTGTACATTCCTCATGTGAAAACAATATATGTCTCAATCTTGAAATCAGAGACACGATGAAAACATTAATGGCACTAACACAATCCATATAATGTTTCATCTATTAGGTCTGTTCAATATATGAAGCATTTCATATATTCATGTTATTAAATAATAATCTTTTTATCAACGTTTGCAGAACTACAACGTACTTTTAATCAACACGACAGTCTTATATGTCATATTAGTGTTCCTGCTAATATGCAAGACCTGTGAACATTTTTAGTGTTGTATATTTATTTACTTAGAGTCATGTAGTTCAAGACCAAGTGCATCTTCTTGAACACTTCTAAATATAAATATAAAACTCATGGAACAAAATGCAAATCACATTCAATTCATAAATATAACATATATAAAAGATAATCAACAAATGATAACTTTTAGAACACAAATCTAACAAAATGCCCCAAATATTATCCCTTGGAATTAAAAAAATGATTCTTTGGAATAATCATGCCAAAATATTAATTATATAAGATTAATATGTCTAATCATATACAATTAATGATTTAAGTGAAATTAATGCCTAATTTCACACCCAAAAATACCAAAAATATTACCTAAAATAACAGAATTATAGAATATATTTTCTTTAATTTTTCAGTAATTTTTCATGGATTTTTGCATGAAAAATAAAATAAAATGGAAAAGGGAATAAAGAAAATACCAAAATCAGAACCGGAGATAGTTCTGGGTGCAATTTGGGGGATGTGCAATACTCTGGGTACAATCTGGGGAGCTCAAACACAACCTCTACCCTTGGGGTCCACCTATCATACATACAAAGTGTTAAGGGTGCTTTGAATAGACCTAGTACACATGCACCATACCGCTGACAATACGTTTGGGTGTACAAAGACCGAGTCCACAGCCTAGCCCCCAGTTTTTCGCCGGGGTTGTGTCTCATTAAACCTGACGACTGGGCCCCTCTCCTTTGGCTCGCTGCCAATGGGTCCCAGTGCCCAGGCGACGCTTCAGCCAACGAAAGAAAAGAAGGAAAAGAGAGATGAGTGTGGTGCAAACGCTCCCTCCCTCTGACAGGTTTGAAATCAAAGCACGGTTCACGTGCACTCAACCCAAGCAAGGGAAACCCTTTGAATTTCTCTCTCTCTCCCTCTTTTCTTCCTTCTCGAGCTCCAAAGCTCAATTGAGGCTTCGAAAATAGAGTTTGGGTGTATAGTGCGAGTTGGTTCAAACCATTTTGGGGACTTAATCTACACCCTAAGAGAAGTTCAATGCCACAAACAGCATTGAAAATAGTAAAGTAAACAAGGAGAAAATCGAAGGAAAAAATATCTCGACCTTGAAGGTGACGGGGCAATTGGGAGCTCGAGAAGCCAAGGCAACACCTGGGGAAGCCTGAGGACACCTCCACGACGCTGCCTGAAGTGCCAATTTGGGGTGGAAAGTGTTTAATTGGCGGGTGCACCACTTGGCACTTGGATCTGATCTAAGTGTGGTCAATTAGCACAACTCAGCAATCAAGTGACCAAATTGACACGTTGGACACACTCAGTGACACTTGGGTGACATGTCAAGCGCTAGCAAGGCCAAGCAAGGTTTTGGATATACCCTCATCTGAAAGGCATGATGCGCCAGCCTAAGAAGAAGACAAAACCAACGGATTCCTTCTCTCTTCCCAGGCATGTGCACAAGGACACGTGTAGGCACCTCAATGGAGAGGTCTGAGCGCCAATTAGCTGGAGCAATCTTCCAAGGACAAGCCACAGGCCAGCACAGGCCTGGCTGGCTCAATTCTGGCCATTTGATCAAACCAAGGGCTGGGATGATGCCAGCTCAGCCCTCAAGCTCAAACCATGCCCTCTGGGCTATAAATAGACTCCCAGTGAAGAAGAAAAGAAAATGAGAGAGCAATATAGCTGAAACTTTGCCAAAATCAAAACTCCACCCAAATTCCACAAAAAGAAAGCTTAGTTGAGAAGAGATAAAGCTTTGAATAGCTAGGTAAGGGACAGAGAAACCAAGCCATGAGCTTGGCTCAATCCCAATTGAGCTTAAGGTGCCAATCTCACCTTGCTGGGTGAGATGGCTAGCCCCATGGCTGGAGAGGTGCACATGTGTCTCTCTCCTTTCAAAACTCAATTGGTGACTGAGCATGAGTCTCAGAAGGTCACATGGTGAGTTCACCATGGAATTTGACAGTATGCTTCAACCAATTGGCACATGCCAATCTGGTTTCATGGGAATGGGCACATGTTCATCCCCTTTCTCCCTCAAGCCTTGTGCACATGTGCAGTGGCTGTACAAAGCTCATTAATGACTTTATACAAGGTGTTATGCTGCCAAAATTCCATGAAAAAACAAAACTCCATGTTTTCTATGTGTATTGTATTTCAATTTTTTGTAATATATGATGTTTTGGTTCAAATTGGCTTTGTTTCCTCCTTTAGTTTCTTCTATTATGTTTTTCTGATGTGCTTGATGGCTCAAAAATCATAATTGAGCAATACAAAAGCAATGAACATCAATACTAGTTTGAGTCCAGTATATGTCAGTTTCTGTCCAGCTGAGATATCAATCTATATCTCTCAGTATGGTTGTTAATTTTTCATGAAATTTCATAGACATGTAGAGTAGGTTTGTATAAACTTACAACCCAAATTTTACAATTTTTGGAATTTTATGTGAATTGTTATGAATTTTCCAATCTCATATGTCAAAAAAAACCCAAAAAGGTCAACTTTTGGTCAAAATGAGAACTGCATTCTCTTTTTGAGTCCAAAATCCAAATTTTCTTGATAAATTAACCCTTATAACACCTCATGTGATGTTTTAAAGGGTTTCAAATAATTAAACCAGGCTTTAACACATAGGTTAAGCCAAATTTGATTTTTAACAGAACTAAAAAGGCATTTCTATCCAGTCTGGTAAATATTCAAAAAATATGCTTTATGTTCATATAGAATAAGTCTTAATGCACTCACTCACCAAATTTTACCATTTTTGGGATTTTCTGTGATTTTCTGTGAATTTCTGAAATTAGGTCTGTCAAAATTGAAATTGAGTTAACTCTGGGTCAATACCAGAAATTGCAAAAATGAAATTAACTTGTGTACAAATGAAATTCATGCGTTGAACTCGTATAAAACCTTTCTAAAACATGTAATTGACCTAAAGGAACACATTCCAGCATGCAATTCGAGAAGAATGTGCTAAAATCAAAAGGAAACCAAATTGAAAATAAAACCAGAAATGACTCAATGTGCATAAAGGACAATGCACATCTCAATTGATGAAATTGATCATCCAAACATTTTCAAACATACTAAATGACACTTCCTAAAAGGTTAATTGGAAGAAAATTGCAAAGAAAAACCATGAAATACCATTTGGTACCAAAGCCCCGAAACCATTTTGGTACCAAATGGCTAAAATTGCAAAATTGATGAATTAAACCTCAAAAACTTGTTAAATATGTTCTGACGATGCCATATGACAAAGGAATCGAGTTAATTTACTAAAAATCAGCTCAAATTCCTTAAAATTTCATCTCAACCAACATTCCAACCGACACCAAGTGGCTACCCCCATCTCCGGCGATCCAGGTCGCCGTCGCCGAGGCCGCCACTGATGGACTCCCCATGCTCCGGCAATGCTAGCCATGCCCTCCGATCGGAGATCCGACGCCAGCAGGGCCCGGATCAGTGTCGAAAGGAAATAGCACGAATATTGATGCATCTCAAAGTGCGAATCTTGATGAAATTCAAACAACCCAGTAGAGGCTTGATGCGCGCCAGTGATCCAACGGCCCAGTTTAAAAGATGCTTTAAAAACTGAACTAAACTTCAGATCTTGATGCATGGGCCCAAATCCAACGGCCCATATTAATTTGTTTTGAAAATAAACTTTAAACACCAAATAAAAATGATTTCTTAAACCCAAAAATTACGAAAAATATATTAAATATCATGATTTCATTTACAAATATTTTTAAAGCCATAAAAATACCAATTTTGATTTTATTTTCTTTTTTTTATTATAAATCAAAAAAATTCAAAACATATGATATATAAAATAAATCCAAAATATTAAATAGAATATTTAAAATAAATGGAAATTATGTCATATAAAAATACTAAAAATAATTGAACTCTATTTTTGATAAAACAAATCAAAATATTTAAAATAATTAAATAAATGTTATATTTTGATAAAATAAATCAAAATATTCAAAATAATCAAATTATGTTGTTTTTTGATAAAACAAATCAAAATATTCAAAATAATCAATTTTTTTTGATAAAAAAAATTAGAATATTCAAAATAATCAAATTATGTTATATTTTGATAAAACAAATCAAAATATTCAAAATAAGTAAATTATGTCATGTTTTGATAAAACAAATCAAAATATTCAAAATGATCAATTTATGTTATATTTTGATAAAACAAATCAAAATATTCAAAATGACCAAATTATGTTATATTTTGATAAAATAAATCAAAATATTCAAAATAATCAAATTATGTTATATTTTGATAAAACAAGTCGAAATGTTCAAAATAATCAAATTATGTTATATTTTGATAAAACAAATCAAACTATTCGAAAATGATTGAATCATGTTATAAAACAAATCAAAATATTCATAATAATCAAATTATATTATGTCTTGATAAAACAAGACAAAATATTCAAAATAACCAAACTTTGTCATATTTTGATAAAACAAATTGAAATATTTAAAATATGCAAATATGTCCAAATCTTTGATCAAACATGTTAAATATGCAAATAAACCCAAGTATTTCTAAATATTTGACCAAACATGTCAAATATGCAAATATATCTAAATATTTAACCAAATATGTCCAAACTTTTGACCAAACATGTCAAATATATAAATAAATCCAAGTATTTGACTAAATATGTCAAATATGCAAATATATCCAAATCTTTGACTAAACATGTCAAATATGCAAATCAACCCAAACATTTGATCAAATATGTCAAAAAATATAAATATGTCCAAACCTTTGACCAAACATGTCAAATATGCAAACATGCCCAAATCTTTGACCAAACATGTCAAATATGCAAATATGCCCAAACTTTTAACCAAACATGTCAAATCTGCAAATATGTCTAAATCTTTGACCAAATATGCCAAATATGCAAATATGTCCAAACTCTTGACAAAATATGTCAAATATGCAAATATATCCAAATTTTTGGCCAAATATACCAAATATGCAGATAAGTCCAAAACTTGGTAAAACATACCAACATATCAAATCATGTTTCGAGAACGTTAAACTGGCAATACACTTCAGATTTAGCGTACCTCATTTTGGAAATCGATAAAGAATTATACGTTCCCGATTCTCCAAATTAATCAGGATTCGAATTGGCATAGTGCTTCAGATTCGAGATTTGGAAGGTCAATATACTGTTTAGGACGATACGCCCTTGTCTTTGACATGAGCCTCTATAGAGATTAAACATCTCTGGTTCCTTGAGTATCGAGTTGGCAGTGCGCTTCATATTCAAACTCTGTGAGATCAATAGGATTATACATCCTCGATCTCTAATTTATGAGAAATTATACGTTTATCTGACTTTAGATCATACGTCTTTAGTCTTACTATCAAAAGTTATATCTTTTAGTTATTTTAAACATGTATTATAAAAAAAAGGAAGAAATAAAGTCACAAATCTGATCCATATATTTTAATTAGTTTAGTCCATTAATCAGAGATTCCCGAGGCGAGAGCTGGGTAATTAACGGTAGGGCTTGCGCCCGTCGGAAAATAAAAGTTCTCATAATCACCTAAATAATAAGTCCTTGAGCGTACAAACACGCGCAGGGATGTACCTGCACCTTCTTCCCCCGTGAGCGAGGACGTCGATGCCTCGCGCGTGGGCCACGAAAAAAGGCCGCACAATATAAACATTAAATAAATGTATCCAACAACATATGTGTGAATTTTGATAATATTGCAATGAGAAATGAGGCCAATTGATTAAAAATATGTATAAATATGTTCATAAGCATTTTTAATGCATTTTAAAACAATTTATTGTGAAATATAAGTCATAACTAATCAACTTAGCTCTAAAAATACATATAAATAATAAATAAATATATCGAGCAACATATATGCGAATTTTGATGATAGTTTAATCAGAAATGATTAAAAATGTGTATAAATATGTTCAAATGTATTTTGAATGTATTTTAATGCAATTTGACGTGAAATATAAGTCATAACTAAATACAAGCCAAATTGATTAAAAATGTATATAAATATGTTCAGAAGTGTTTTTGATTGCATTTTAATGTGATTTAAGGTGAAATATAAAATATAGCTAATCAAGTTGTTTCCAAAAATATATACAAATAATAAATAATAATATCCAAGTGCTTATCTGTGAATTTCAATGATATTCCTATCAGGAATGATGTCAAATTGATTAAAAAAAGTATATAAATATGTTCAGAAGTGTTTTTTATTGCATTTTGATGTAATTTGAGGTGAAATATTGATCATAACTAATCAATTTATTTTCGAAAACACATAAAAACATTAAATAAGCATATCCACTAGCATATGTGTGAATTTCAATGATATTTCAATCAGAAATGAGGCCAAATTGATTAAAAACGTGTATAAACAAGTTCAAAAGTGTTTTGAATGCATTTTAATGTAATTTGAGATGAAATATAGGTCATATATGTGAATTTTGATAATATTTTAATTAGGAATGAAGTCCGATTGATTAGAAAATATGTATAAACATATTCAAAAGCCTTTTAAATGTATTTTTAAAAGCAATTTGAGGTAAAATATAGGGTATAACTAATCAATTTAGCTCAAAAAACACATATAAACAATGAATAAACTTATTCGGATGCTTATGTGTGAATTCTGATGATATTTCAATCAGAAATAAAGTCAAATTGATTAAAAACGTGTATTTTGAATAAACTTGTTCACAAATATTTTGAATGCATTTTACTTCAATTTGTGGTGAAATATAGATCATAATTAATTATATTGGCTCCAAAAACACATATGAATAATAAATAAACATATCTTGATGTTTATGTGTGAGTTTCGATGATATTCTTTTCAGGAATGGGGATTAATTAATTTATTTTCAAAAATACATATAAACATTAAATAAACATATCCAGCGGCATATGTGCGAATTTGGATGATATTTCAATCAGAAATATGACTAAATTGATTAAAAATGTGTATAAACATGTTCAAAAGTATTTTGAAGGCATTTTAATGCAATTTGAGATAAAATATAAGTCATAATTAATGACATTAGCTCCAAAAAGATATATAAATAATAAATAAACTTATTCAGATGTTTATGTTTGAATTTCGATAAATTTATAAACATGTAAAAGATATAATGTGAATCATCTTTGTGAGTTTTGGTTATATTTCAACCACAAATGATGCTTTAATTGGTTAAAAATATATACAAATTTATTCAAATGCATTTTAAAAAATTTTAGTAGAATTTTATATCTAAAATGTGTTGTACTTTTTATTTGAGCTCTAATAATTTCATAAAAAATATAGAAGATATAATATGAATTATTTCTGTGAGTTTTTATCGTATTTTAATAAAAAAAATGATGCTTTAATTGATTAGAATTTAAAAATAAATGCAGATTCATTCAAATGCATTTGAAATATATTTTAGTTGAATACCAGTGACAATTAACAGACCTAATTTCACCGTTGCAGCTTGCAAACTCCAAGTGGCTGCAAGAATGGTAAACTTTTAATAAAGATTCTTAATTCTTGAATTTGATAGTACAAACTTGTCATTCGAACTCAAAATTAATTGTTTAAAAAAATCATAAATATATTACGGAATCCGGTCACCGGAAAAGAATTCACCTGATTGCTCACATGATCCCTGAATGGTAATTTTTTTTACTGAAGAGTTTCTTGAATGATAAACTTTTTATAAGAATGTTTGGCAAGAATCTCCGGAGGTCAAAGTTTGTATTGTGAAGATGATCTTAAAGTTAATGGCGTCATCCGTTGCCACCGTTAGACATTGACGTGGTATTTCTCAGTCAAAATTTATTTCCTTTTTGTCTGTAGAGCCATAGTTTTGGCAGTTGACGAGATGTTGTTAATTAAGACCGTAATTAAATTGTGCATAAAATGACTTGTTTCTCAATTACTTTTCTATTCTTCACTGTACATTCCTCACCCTGCTAAATAAACATTAAACAAGGGGCAAACCAAAAAAGAAAGTTCATTTTGTATTCAATACTTTTTCCAATAAATAACTGGTAGCGTCCTTTATCAAAAAAAACCTGGTAGTGTCAAAATAAATTGGATGATCAATGCAAAAGTGTCATCATTTTCAATATTTTATCCTCAAGAATCTTGTTGCTGCTGTGTTTACGTGGATATTTATATATCGATCATATGCGTAACAAATTAAAGTACTGAATAAACTAATATTGTTTTAATTTCTGATCGTCGAAAAGTTCGCTTGCTATGGGTATCTTTATAAAGCATGTGCCAAATAATTAACAGTGCAAGTTAATGCTTAATTTAATTTTAGTTTAGTTTTTTTATCTTATAAAAATATCTAAAGCTAACGCAGTGATGACCTGTGCACTGATGATTCGCTGGAGCCGTGAATTCCTGCTGATGCTATGTAGGGTATGAACACATAAAAACCAAATCCGACCCGTCATCAACAGGACACGCCATGGAATTCGTTTACCAAATTAAGCTGTTCCCTGTTCGTTCCAAACAGCCGACCTTTGCTTCTTCAAGGGGAAGTCCCGCAGTCCATGCCAAATCAGCCCCCAGTTCGCAACTACCTGTTGGCTGTTGCTCATTTCTTTTCGCTTCTTTAATAGGAATTCGGATCTTGTGTGGCGTTTTCTGCGTGACCATATGTTGTTCTCGCAGTTGGAACTTGCGAGTGTCCACCTTTTCTCCTGGGGAATCAGAAAATTTTTAAATGGTAATTATACATTATATTGTAATTTTAAAGAATATTAACCTACTAATGGTTTTTAAGAGAACTTGTGTAGTATACATTGATCATCTTAATTTATATCTGAACATTTTATTTATAAATAAAATATAATTAAATATTAGCACATGGTAACCCTAATTGAAATTATGAAAAGCATATGTATGGGCCACATTAGTCTTTATCCTTCAACTAACAAGTTTAATAGTTGTTAGAATCACCGTATGGTGCTATCAAGTATCAGCTATCATGAAGGTTCTAGTCTAGGTAGGTCACACGCATCATTCACGAAGAATGAGCTACAGGAGATCCAATCTTCCTTTTAAAGGCTCCATCAATTTCCGTGCATAGTAAGCAATGCACCTATTACAATTAGCACGGGATTGTTTATTTTTTTTAAAAAAAATTTTGCAACCTACACGTGGCTGTACCGCATTAGTGACATTGTTCTATATATGCCGCAGCATTCTCATTACCCGACTTTCAGCAGTCACTACAAATTTTCTTCATTGCAAATCGCAATTGCACCTCATAACCATATATCTCTCTCTCTTTCTAGCTATTCTTTCTTTTGATTTCTTTCATCTGTTAGGTCCGACCTTTCGGCTTTCTTGCAATTAGGACTACCTCCATTGATTCTTTCTACATTTCTCTGCATCCCCACCAGCAAAACATATACTTTTCTAATTTCTCTGTTCTTAGTTTTATACTATATATCAGCCATGAGAGACTACAAAGAAACGAGCAGTCCCAAGAGGTTGAAGAAGTTGATGAACCTCTTTCAGTCCAACCCGATAATCCCGCAATCCAACAGCGAAGAAGACAACTCGAACCATAACGGTTTCTTCACCCCATCTAATTCAGATACAAGTCCTGATTACTTATCGGATATGAATCCGGTAAGCACCTCTACATCGCCTTACAATCTCTCGCCATGGAATCCTACCATGCCTTCTCCTTTCACCAAGTCTCCATGGGTTCGCTTTGGGGGGTTCTTTGATGAGAGCCCCACCACGGGTCTGGTCGGATCCCTTGTTAGAGAAGAGGGGCATGTGTACTCCTTAGCTGCTTCTGGCGAGTTGTTATTTACCGGGTCTGAGAGTAGGAACATACGGGTTTGGAAAAACCAGCATGAGTTTACAGGGTTTAAGTCAAGTAGCGGGTTTGTCAAAGCGATGGTCATTTCTGACAGCAAGATCTTTACAGGCCATCAAGATGGCAAGATAAGGGTATGGAAAGTTTCGAGCAAAGATCCGACAATTTATAGACGAGTTGCATCTCTTCCATTGATGAAGGATTTCATAAAGAGCTCAATTAAACCATCTAACTATGTTGAGGTCAGGCGGCACCGTAACACAGTATGGATCCGCCATTTTGATGCCGTGTCATGCCTAAGCCTAGACGAAGAAGCAGGCTTGCTATACTCGGGTTCATGGGACAAGTCGGTTAAGGTCTGGAGAGTCTCAGATTTTAAATGCTTGGAATCCATTAAAGCACATGACGATGCGGTAAACACAGTTGCAGTCGGGTCTGATGGCCTGATCTTCACCGGCTCAGCAGATGGAACAGTGAAGGTGTGGCGACGAGAGATGACCAAAAGCAAAGGTGGGATAACCACATATCACATGCCGGTGAAGACACTGCTGCAAGGAGAAAGCGCGATCACATCAATTGCTGTATCGATAGAATCCGGTGTTGTCTATGCAGGGTCATCTGATGGGAAGGTGACTTTTTGGGACATGAACAGGCGGTTTGCTTACGGAGACGTTTTGCGCGGCCACAAGATGGCGGTTTTGTGCCTAGCGGTTTCGGGTCGATTACTGGTGAGCGGGTCCGCCGATAAGAGTTTGTGTGTGTGGAGAAGGGGGGAAAAGGGTGGAGCCCACACGAAGGTAACTATGTTGACTGGTCACGAGGGGCCGGTGAAGTGCGTGGCGGTGGAGGTGGATAGGTTTCAGATGGGGGGTTTGGGTTTGAGAGAATGGGGACAAAGATGGGTGGTGTATAGCGGAAGCCTTGACCGCTCCGTCAAGGTTTGGCGCGTTGCGGAATACATGGAGGCACAATTGGAGCTGAATAGTAGAACTCCTACTCACGTGAGAGGAAGTGGTCAGTCGCCCTTGCACGTGCCTTTTGTGGGTGGCAGAGATGGTGCCAATAAGTGGGACCGTTCGTTTGTGCGCGTTTGGAAAGAACACGGAAAGGAAAGAGCGTGAAATTAAGCCGAAAGGGAAGCCTTCTTTCCTCCAAAATTAATAAGAAAAAAAGAAGAGACTAGAGACCGCAAACTAGCTCGTGGGTTTATGGTTTTCGTTTTTTTTTCTTTCTTTTGCTTCGACTTTTGGTTTCTTTTTCTTTTTTTTACCTTTTTTTGTGTAATGTTAACAGTGTGAATATTTGAGTTGGGACAGTGTTGCAGAATGGAAAAAATGGGAAAAAGTTTTGTTGAATGCTTGTTGCTTGTAAATTTGTTGTGTTTAATTTCAGAACCAGGGAAAAAAATGATGTGCTTGGAAGTTAAGACTCCATTAGTTGCTTCTATGTGTGTTTGCTTGGATGCAAAATGTTTGGTATACAGTTTTAAATGAGGATTGCTAATAATTGTCTGGAGATGATCCAACGATCATTCAGGTGCTATCACGAATTAATGCATGTCATGTACAATTTGACTACACTAGTTAGAGCCGTTTGACGATTTGTATTAAAATGACACTTTTCGTTTTCTAAAAAGTCAAAATTGGTGTCTGTGATATATCTTAGACAAATTTATTAGTTTCATACAACAATTATTTCTCTCTTAGTTTTTTTTTAAATTTCTTAATTACAAAGCACACATATGCTGATGATGAAGATTGCCAAGATAAAACGAGTAATCAGAAAAAGGGTAACAACACTTTTTTTCCGAATCATGTAAAAGAGAACCATTATAATATGTTATTTCCATTATATATCAGTTGTGTATTAATTTCATGCAATTTAAGTATATATATGATGTTTTATCAAATATTGTCAAATATGCATATGTTATGAATTTCATGTCAATTGATTAATGGTAGAATTTAAATAAAATTTCATCAACTTTCGTGTATCTCCTCTCTTGTTAAGCGTGCAATTGTTCTAATTTTGTAACAGTTTAGATTAATTGATCAATTTTCGGAATTAATTTTAATAATTTATTACGTTGTCATGATCCTAGAATGGTTGAGATTATTTATCAAATTTCACTCATCAACACAGATTCTTATACAAACATTTGCCATAGATTTATACTTTTCATAATTTGAACCATTGATTGAATCATGTCTTACTTTCTTTTCATTTGTTGTGATATTATTTAAAGAATATTTTTAAATTGATTAATAATTAATATGGTTATAATTATAAAATTATAAATATTTATATGGAAAGACCTTAAACAATATTATTTGACATTTAATGAGCTAATTAAATATAATAAAGAAGAAATTAAGGTAAATATTTCACCAAATAAAAATTAAGCATGTTTTTAGATCTATTTTTAAGTACACAAGTGCATATTAAATAAAACAAAATATTTAAAGAATAATCTTTGCTTGATCAAAATATTTTTTTTTTCAAAACTATTGTTGTAGCAAAACATGAGCATTTAAACAAAACAAAAATAATTAAGTAAAAAAAATAATGCAATAAATAAAACAAAATAAAAAAAATACTAAGAGAGAAATAAATAAAGAAAAAATTAGTATGCAACAAAAGAGAAAAGATATGGTGCAATCTTAATATTATTTCAGGGTGTGTCTAAAAAAATAATTGTTACTTGGATAATGATACGGTTCTTATTTAGTACACTTTGGTTCTTAATTTTTCTATCGTCTTTTTTTGTATAGTCTTTCAATTTTGTGAGTAATTTTGCATGTTAAATGAAATTAGACGGTACTAATTTGTTTTTTTTTTGTCAAAATAACTTTATAGTATCTTAAAAATATTTCTATATTTGAAAAATCACCCGTAGCAAAGCACGAACATGATATATATGGATTTACATATTAAATTTTACTTGCTGCATTTCAAAAATACAACTTATTTTTTATAGTTGTCAAAATTATCGAAATAATAATTGTTATTGGATCCTAGCCTTAAAAGAATAAATTAAAATTAGTATTTATAAAAGAAATTGAAATTTTTTAAACAAGGACATAATTCGACAATGCTTCAAAATTGATGCTTTATTTTAATGTTGAGGATTTATAATTGACAACAAATTAAGTTGAATATTGATAATCGTAAACATAGTAAATTGTAATTACAAAAATTTGACAGCTAGAATGTAATATATACATAGCACCTCCATCCGAATTGTAAATAGACTTACTAATTTTTACATGACAATTACAATTATAATTTCAGAGATGAAAAATACTTACTAATTTAGAAAGATTACTAAATTAGAATGCCTTTCTAAAAGGCCACATTAACATTTGTAATTAATAAGAGAGCATCTCCATGCCTGAAATTATTTAAAATTATTTTCTTTACTACTTAAAAATTATTACGTCAATAAATTAGCAATTGTAAGGATGAAAATATTCTAAAATTAATATGTAAAGAATTGCTAAATCGATAATGTGATCATTAGCAAAATTGCAAGGATGAAGATGCTCATAGATATAAAAAAATAATGAATTTAATACAAATTTCGGGGTTTTTACAATAAGCCATATTATAAATTTATAATCCGTTTGAATGAATATTTAATGACACTCAAATTGAATGAAAGTTAATATGTAACCAATATATACAGTAAACTATATAAGATAAATCTATGATTCTTTTTCCTATTTCTAATTTTTTTTATTTGATTCAAAGTGTTATAAAGAATTTTGAGTTAAGCCGTTGTTAATATATTCCAACCCTTGTTGAAAATTTATCACAAGTTCAGTGCACGTGTTTATTTATGTTAAATTGTATAAATAATTCTGTTATGATAAAGTTACGGAGTTATTGGCTCCTTCTTAATAACATTTTTGGCCTTGTCATCGGGAAAGTCTTTTTCCATATAAATTCAAATTTGTAACTAGTTTACTCTTTCTAAGATATTATAATTTTGATAAAGAACAGGAGGGAAGGAAAATAAAGGAGAAGATAAATTATATATTTGCCATCCACATGTTTAATTTGTCTTATTAATTTTGGTTACATTTCAATTTTTAGATGTAACAAAATATAAACTTTAAAAAATTTCCCCCCTCTTTTTCTATTCTCCATCCCAACAAAGTACTAAATAATGATTGCATATTAATCAAATCTGTTCCTAATTAAAAGAAATTAAAGGAAATAAATTTAAAGAGGAAAACATCATCCATCCATTTTCTACTTTGTTCGATATAGTAGAAAAGAAGACGGTAACAACTATCATCTACCATTCTTCTATGGCTTAATTTTCTATGTATCCTTAAACTTTTTTTTTATTTTCTTATTTCTTTCTCTGGTCTTACATATTTGTAATTTACCGCTCAACTCTTTTAAATAATTTCTTATTTGCCCATCAAATTAATCACGCTATAATTAATCACGATTATCTTATAAGAATCCATAATTAATTCTACATTATAATGAAATTGAAAAAAATGCCCTTCCATACTTCGTGGCGGCCGGGATTGGTGTTATAAACTGGAACCATTAGTACCGTAAGCTGGTATTGATCAGTACAAAAAAGCATATTCTACAGTAACTGGTACGATATTCCACAGTACTAATACAGTAATCTGCAGCAACTGGTACAATATCTACGGTACTGATATGGTAGTCTACAGTATATGGTACAGTATTCAACCACAAAAAAGAAGCGATGCAAGCTTAACTTGTCAGGCGCATTTTTTTGCACATTTATTGGTGGATTAATCCTCCCGCATGCTATATTCTGCACATTTTCCTACACGAATTTACTGTAGAATATATTTACTGTACCAATTAATATCAATTTACTATACCAATCGGTACCAATTTACAGTGCCAATCCGGGACACCACTGGTATAGAAGTGTATTTTTGTTAATTATATTTTAATTTAGAATTAAAATTGAAATTTTAGAAGATAATCATAGTTAATTCTATATAATTAATTTGATGGGCAAATAAGAAACCATTTAGAAGAATTAAGTGGCAAATTAAAAATATATAAAATTAGCTGGAGAAATAAGAAAATAAAAAAGAGTTCATAGACATAGGAAAAATTAAGCCTTCTTCTATATATTAATTAATTCTCTCCATTTGTAATACTAAATAAAAAAAAAATCAAAACTCAAAAAAAAAAATACAGAAGAAACATAGAAAAATAGCCCAATTAATTTCAAGCCCAACTATCGCATAGCTAGTTAACTTGGTCCATGACAATTTGACAAGTTAGTTAAGTTTCAGTAAAATTCCGATTATACGAGGTGGTCTACGTAATAATCCAATATCAACGGTGTTAGCCTCGCCGCTTCTATGATTAGCGTCCTTCCACTGCGATGTCTGGGCTGATGCTAATCCTTTCATTATTAACGTGGTTAGCTGCTTCTATGATTAGCGTCCTTCCTCCGAGGTCTCAAAAAAATACGATGCGTTAAGACACGACACGACACGATACGTGTCGGAGGCGGCACGGCACGGCGTATCAAAATGTGTCGTGTTATACGTGTCGCGTGCCGTGCCGTTATCCGCATCGTGTTGGGTTTTCGTCACTGTAGACACGGCGCGGCACGCACAGGTAAGGGGCGACACGGCATGGAACACGCATAGGCATGGCACGGGAATACGCGTAGGCACGTTTGGCACGGATAGGCGCGGGTAGGCACGTTTAGTACAGTTAGCACGGATTGTAGGCCGTTGGATGTTGATCGGACGGTTGATTTTGTAAATTTATTGGCGGGATTTTGTAATGGGGATTAAAAAATAGGCTAATATGATATTTGTCCCCAGTTTGCGTATTCCGCAGCACCTCCATCTCCTTAGCAATATTAAACATCCCAAAATAATGTACCATGTAAACACATTTGAATTTAAAATTCAAATTTAAAATAAGAAAATGACCAAAATACCCTCATTTAACAACTATAAATGACTATATTCAGGGGTAAAAATTGTAAATTGGTGGAAATGATGAAAATACCTCATGAACAGTTATAAACAGTTATATTTGAAGGTTATTTTTGTAATTTTCACACTACAATTCATCTATAAATACTCTCATATTCAATCAAACTCATTTCATCCAAACAAACTCAATTTCTTTTCTCAATATCATTCTCTTCACTGAGTTCTCATATTTTCATACGCATTTTGCTCTAATCCCCTCCCGGTTCTGTAATTTAATAGCAATTTAGAGGTTAGCCAATTTTTTAATTCGTTTATTTTGTAGAAAATAGGAATATGCATATAAAAATAGATGCACAACTCCAAAATTAGTTAAAATTTTTTTGTGGCTCCCTCTAATCCGAATGAACATAAAAAATAAATGGATTTATAATTTTTTTATTGTTGTACCTTTTTTTGTTAATTTTAATCCAAATCAGAAAATTAAATGGTTAAAAATAGATGCATGATCCCAAAAATGGTGAAACTTTTTCTGTGGCTTCCCCTAACCCAAATGAACATAAAAAAATAGATTTGTAATTTTTTTTATTGTTGTACCTTTTTTTGGTAATTTTAACCCAAATCAGAAAATTAAATGATTAAAAATAGATGCATGATCCAAAAAATGGTGAAACTTTTTTGTGGCTTCCCTTAACTCGAATGAACATAAGAAAAAAGGGATTTGTAAATTTTTTTAATGTTGTACATTTTTTTGGTAATTTTTATACCCAAATCCGAAAATTAGATTTTTTTTTTACATAACTAATATTTTATGATAAATTTTAATGTAGGTTTTTTCAAAAAGCCAAAATCCAAAAAAATATTTTTTTTTCTAGAAATCTTTGATTTAAAACACTTAAAATTTTATTTTTCAAATTAAATTTTAAATGGAAGCAAACTGAACCTGGTTAGATATTGCTAGCGCACAATTAGGTGTTAGTCCTAAACATGATGTTGCGGACCCTAGCAATCTTAATGTAGATTTAAATGTAACATATGGTCTCCCGCCTCGAATTGAACACATCAGCAATGTTTCGATACCACCACCGTCGGGTGAGTCGACCTCAGCCATGCACGTGGAAGGAGACACGAGTAATGAGCGCAGCAACAGCAGCAAGAGGTTGAGGGAACATAAGGCCGCATGTTGGGATATTTTTTGTAAGATTGAAAATGACGAGAATAAGGTAATTGCAGGTAAATGTTTGATTTGTGGAAAAATATATAACTATAATTCGGGGCAGGGTACCGGTGTATTTTTAAGACATAAGACCATGCATGATAAAAAAAAGTGATGTGATACCTGAAGAACATAGAATACAGATGACCCAAACCCAGTTAAGTGTCGGGGGAGGGTACTTTAGGTATGACCCTGACCGAGTTAGGAGAAATTTTATTAAGTATTGTGTCCAATCTGAAAAACCACTATCAATGACTTGCGACCCTTTTTTGAGGATTTTAGTAAATAATCTTTACATCCCCATTTTAAAAAATCTTACCACAAAAAGACCAAAGATGAACTATTTAATTTTTTTTTGGACCAAGCGTTCAGAATTATATGATGAATTTAAGTCGGCCAAATATAAGGTGTCTATAACGTCCGTTATTTGAACTGCCGATAAACATAACCTATCTTATTCTTCTTTTACTGCCCATTAGATCTCCGAAGATACTCGCTATGGTGCATAAATTTTAAATAAAAGATTGCTTGCTTTACACGTTTTGCCTTATCCGCACAATGCGAACCACATATTTGAGTACATGTTAGGGGTCTTAGAGGAATTTCAGAGTCGGGATAAGATTTTTGTTGTGGCATTCGATAATGCCGCTAATTGTAATTCCGTCCTCCGACTTTTAACCAACACTCTCCAACCCATATTGAATGGTGCATTTTTCCACACAAAATATGCTTGTCATATTCTAAACTTAATTGTAAAAGACGGCATGGAGGTTATCCTAATTGAGGCATTGCTCGACAAGTACAAGAATGCCATTCGGTAAGTTGATTCGAGCGTCCGAAAAAAATAATCATTTGAAGAGTTGTGCGCTCGTATGGGCATTCCCACCGTTAAGATCCCTTGGGATGTCGAGATCCGCTGGAACAACACGTACTGAGTTTTAAAAAAAACATTGTATCTGAGACCAGCCTTGAATCATGCACTAAGCACGAGTGTTTAGGGTCAACAGTGTTTGCTGTCAAAATATATATATATATATATATATATATATATATATATATATATATATATATATATATATATATATATAATAAATAAATAAATAATACCAAAAATACACATAAGTTGAAATACATGAAATTAACAAGTATGATTTCATGTGATTTTCATGCAAAAATTTAAAAATTACGAAATTATGCCCAATTTCGTAATTCACCACATACGAAATTTATTTCTCGGAATTAAGAAACAATTCCATGAAATAATGATGCCAAATATTAAATCATGAAATTGTGCTCAATTTCATGATTTATCACATATAAAATTTATCTCTTAAAATTAAGAAATAATTTCATGAAATAATTATTATGTGAGATTAATGCCTAATCTCATATGATACACAATGATGAAATGAAATTAATGCCTAATTTCATTCCAAAAATACCAAAAAAAAATTCTTAAAAATCATAGAAAGGCATTCTATGATTTTACAATAATTTTCATGATTTTATTATAAACAATTTCATGAAAAATAATTTAGAAATGAGAAAAGACAAATAAAATAGTAGCTGGGGAAAATTTTGTGTGCAATTTGGGAGCATAGAACATACTTGGGTACAATTTAAAGAGCCAAAGCATGGCTCCCCACTTCTCTCCAGCGAAAAATAGAGGGTGGTCTCGGTTCATGTACACCCACACTCAATATAATGCTTCGGCTCACGTGAACCGAGCCCACACAAAAGGAAGAAAGAGTATGTGTCTCATTTAATATGACATATGGGACCCCAACCAATCTCCCACTTACATTGGACCCCACATGGATTTTTAAACAAAAAAAATATAAAAAACAGAGGAGGGGGCTGTGTCACTGTGGGTGGGACCCACTTGACAGGATCTCCTCCCTCCTCTCTTTCTCCCCTGCCCCAGGCCGAGCCCGGCCAGATCTGGCCGAAAGGAGAGGGCGGCTCTCCGGGCGTCTCACGGCGATTCCTCTTAGCCCCGGATAGAGCTCGGCGAGGAGAGTTCGGGGAAGCTGTCAATTTCAAAAATAGATGAATTAACGAGGGAGAAATCAGGTACGAAACTTATGTTGGTGAAGAGGCCGAACGAGCAAATTGGCAACCAATAGCCCAAATTGAATGGTTGGGGAGCGTCACAAGGGTGCCACGACGGTGTTCAAAGTTTCAATTTGAAGTTTGGAGTGGTGGAATGGCGGGGTCACAAAGGGAAGCCCGAATGTGGGCAAGCTCGGCCTCAATTGAGCAAATTGGGGTTACAAAGGGTAATTTCAGGCTATGAACATGCTATAGGGAAGCCAAATAAGCTCTCAATTATGTAAAACAAGTATCAAACGCATCCAAAAAGTGCAAGCTGTCCCAAACCCGAAAATTGAAAAAGACAAGAGTGTTTTGGATGCCTCTGACACAATCCAGCCTTTTGGAGACACTTGGCACACTTTGGTAGGCTTCAGGAATGCAGAAGAATCAGAAGAATAGAAAATAAACAAATTTTATGCAATGTTGGGTAATGTTTGTCTTTAGCCAACTTTCAATTTCCACCATTTGATCAAAATTGATGGTGGAGATGATATCAATGTATTGCCTTAGCCTTGAGACTATATAATGACCCACCATCTGCAAGGAAAAAAGAGAAGAAAAAAAAAAGATCTTAGGGTTAGCCAATTTCAAAAATTTTGGTTTTATAAAAAAAAACTGAAATTTTCATTTATAGATTTTGAATTCATTTTCTTTAGTTGTGAAAGGTATGACATGTATGCAATTAATGAAATTTTATATATTTTTTTTATGAATGAAATATATTTCTTTTTTTGCTTTGTTGTCTTTTTTTTTAAAAAAAAGAGATCAAAGATTAGTGTTGTAGTGAATGCTACCTCTGTATCTTTGTTTTCTCAATCTGAAATTAGCTTTGTTAATATAATTTCTTTTTTTTATATAAATTTTTGACAAATATATATTTAAGAGAGTTATGGTGAATGCCATCTCTCAAAAATTTGGAAATAAGGTGTTGTAGTGAATTCTACCCCTTGTTCCAGATTTAATACAGTGCTAAGCATCAAGCAAAGCACAATATCAAACTCGAAATATCAAAAATCGAGTCGATTATTGTCAAAAATCTGTAAAAATAAGAAAAACTTGTGATTTTGACACAAATTCATGTTTTTTAATAAAAAAAATTATTTAAAACTTGACCCTCCATGTTCTCTTACATTTATTTAGTGAAACAATATTATTTGTGAGCTTGTACCAGTGCTTTAAAGCTCATTGAGCCTTATGATGCTCAACTGGTACCAAACAGGGGCATTTTGTCAATTTTCTTTGAAATTTCATATCTTTTTATTTACTGAGCTAATTGGCCTCAAATTTGGATAGGACTTAGAACAAGATTAAACACACATTCTCCTAAAATTTCATAATTTTTGGACTTGTGAACAGGGAGATATCGCCTGTTGAATTTCGCTGGTCCAAAGTTTATGTAAAAGTCAACTGTTGGTCAAACATCAAACTCAATAGCAAAAAAAAAACTGATTTAAAAATGAAAAAATTATATATCGTGATAAATGATGATTGTTTATTTGATTTGAATATTTTTTTGTTGATTAGGATGTGTAAATTACTTGAAAAAAAATATAAAAAAAAACAGAAAACTGACACAGATCTGGCATGTGCCTTATTTGGCCAATTTGAAGATCAGCTAATAACTCTAGATCTACTCACCTATTTGATCTGAAATTTTTCCAGGTTATAGAGCATGTTTTCATGGACATGTTCCGAAAATTTCATATTTTTTTGAATTTTCTGTGATTTCATATGAATTTTTGAATTTGGGTCTGTCAAAAAGGAAAACTCGGTTAACTCTGTTTTTTTTTCCTTTCTGTTTTTTTTTTCTCGTTTTTTTTCGTTTTTTTTCTTTTTTCTAGAAACGAAAAATGCTGAAATTGACCACTCAAACATACTAGAATATGATTAAATATGCTTTTAAAAGAATCAATCGAAGAGAAAAACAAGGATAAATACACGAATTTCCAATCGGTACCAAATCCGTTTGAGTCCATCCGGTACCGATCGGCGAAACTCACATATTCGGAGATTTAAACTAAAATCAAGCTTCACAAACTTGTTTTCTATGTTCTAACGATGCTATAGCTCGAAGGAATTGAACCAATTTGACAAAACGGGCTCAAAAAAGACTAAAAACCGATTCCCCGTGAGTTTCCAGCCCTAGCCGAACTGGTGGTGCTATCTCCGGCAATCGCTGGAGCTAGTGGCCCCGAGACCGGGACAGTAGTGTCCTCCTCCCCGAGGCGACTCCGGTGGTGCCCCCCCATCGATGATCCGACGCCGGCAGGGCTCCGATCAAGAAGGAGTACGAATATTGATGCATATGAAAGTGCAAATATTGATGAAATTTGAACTCAAGCATATGGGAGGGAAATCGCACGGATCTTGATGCCATCCGACAGCCCAGAAAAATTCAAAGTTTGGATCTTGATGATCTAGCTTTAAATCAAAGGCTCACATTAATCTGTTTCAAAAAACAGACTTTAAACATTAAATAAAAATAATTCGTTAAAACCAAAAATCATGAAAAATATATCAAAAATCATGGTTTCATTTGAAGATATTTTTGGACCAATAAAAAGTTAATTTTTATTTTAAAAAAAAATTCAAAACATATGATATGCATATCATATTGTACAAATATTTTTCTTATATTTTGATAAAACAAATCAAAATATTCAAAATAAACAAATTATGTTATATTTTGATAAAACAAATCAAAATATTCAAAATACCCAAATTATGTTATATTTTGATAAAACAAATCAAAATATTCAAAATACCCAAATTATTTATATTTTGATAAAACAAATCAAAATATTCAAGATAATCAAGTTATGTTATATTTTGATAAAACAAATCAAAATATTCAAGATACCCAATTTATGTTATATTTTGATAAAACAAATCAAAATATTCAAAATACCCAAATTATGTTATGTTTTGATAAAACAAATCAAAATATTCAAAATGATCAAATTATGTTATATTTTGGATAAAACAAATCAAAATATTCAAAATGATCAAATTATGTTATATTTCGATAAAACAAATCAAAATATTCAAAATAATCAAATTATGTTATGTTTTGATAAAACAAATCAAAATATTCAAAATAATCAAATCATGCTATATTTTGATAAAACAAATCAAAATATTCAAAATGATCAAATCATGCTATATTTTGATAAAACAAATCAAAATATTCAAAATGATCAAATGATGTTATGTTTTGATAAAACAAATCAAAATATTCAAAATAATCAAATCATGCTATATTTTGATAAAACAAATCAAAATATTCAAAATGATCAAATCATGCTATATTTTGATAAAACAAATCAAAATATTCAAAATGATCAAATTATATTATCTTTTGATAAAACAAATCGAAATATTCAAAATAATCAAATTATGTCATATTTTGATAAAACAAATCAAAATATTCAAAAATGATTGAATCACGTTATAAAACAAATCAAAATATTCAAAATAATCAAATTATATTATGTCTTGATAAAACAAGACAAAATATTTAAAATAACCAAACTTTGTCATATTTTGATAAAACAAATTGAAATATTTAAAATATGCAAATATGTCCAAATATTTGACCAAACATGTCAAATATGCAAATATACCCAAATATTTAACCAAATATGTCAAAAATGCAAATATGCCCAAACTTTTGACCAAACATGTCAAATATGCAAATATGCCCATATCTTTGACCAAACATGTCAAATATGCAAATCAACCCAAACATTTGATCAAATATGTCAAAAATATAAATATGCCCAAGTATTTGACCAAACATGTCAAATACGCAAATATGCCCAAACTTCTGACCAAATATGTCAAATATGCAAATATGTCTAAATCTTTGAACAAATATGTCAAATATGCAAATATGTCAAATATGCAAATATGTCCAAATCTCTGGCCAAATATGCAGATAAGTCCAAAGCTTGGTAAAACATACCAACATATCAAATCATATCAAATCATGTTTCGAGAACGTTAAACTGACAGTGCACTTCAGGTTTAATGTACCTCATTTTGGAAATCGATAAAGAATTATACGTTCCTGATTCTCCAATTTTCTCAGGTTTCGAATTGGCATAGCGCTTCAGATTCGAGATCTGGAAGGTCAATAGACTATTTAGGACTATACGCCCTTGTCTTTGACATGAACCTACGTAGGGATTAAACATCTCTGGTTCTTTGAGTATCGAGTTGGCAGTGCGCTTTATATTAGAACTCTATGAGATTAATAGGATCATACGTACTCGATCTTCGATTTATGAGAAATTATACATTTCTCTGACTCTAAATTATACATCTTTAGTCTTATTATCAAAAATTATATCTTTTGGTTATTTCAAGCATGTATTATAAAAAAAAGGGAAGGATTAAACAACCATGTCAATAAACAAACCGCTTTCATACAAATTTTATCCAAAATAGAATAATAAATTGGAAGGAAGAAATAAAGCCACAAATCTTATCCATATATTTTAATTAGTTTAGCCCATTAATCAGAGGTTTCCGAGGCGAGAGACGGGGTAATTAACGACGGGGGCTTGCGTCCGTCGGAAAATAAAAGTTCCCACAATCACCTAAATAATAAATCCTTGAGCGCATAAACACGCGCAGGGATGTACCTGCACCTTCTTCCCCCGTGAGCGAGGACGCCGATGCCTCGCATGTGGGCCGCGAAAAAGGGCCGCACAAACAGTACCAACTATCAAAGGACAAATAACATACAATGGAGCTACTAGTTTCATTCTCAGAGTGTTTCTATACCGCAACTGTAAGACTTTCTGTATCTTACACACCGACGGCGAACGCACTATTGGAGGAGCTTGTGACCATTTCTGATTTGTACAACACACAAGTGACGTTTTTGCTTGATAACTGTATTTTGAGGTATGCATTGCAACTGATTGCGTCTAAGTTTCTTAAGTATTGAAAGGATATACCCACTGTCACTATCATTACAAGTTGGCTTGACCCTAGGTAAGTGCTATATTTTTAATTAATGATATTTAATTTCATAAAGTTATTTGCATTAATTTAGAAAATAACTAAATTTTTTTTCAAAATAGGTGGAAGTTGAATGTAATAGCTGAAATGCTTATGACAATTAGGGGAAACATTGGATTAGACTACAAAACATGTATGATGAAGTGAATAGTCTATTTGAAAGTGTATACAGAATATATGAGCGGTGTCATAATGAGGTACATATTTTTTTGCCTTTGTATTTAATTAATCTTTAATTACAATTTTTAAATTATAATTATTTCTTTCCATCAATCAGGCTAGAGTGGCTTCAGGTGTGTTAACACCATCTAGATCTAATTTGACAACAAGAGGAAGGAGTACATTTCCCGTATCCAGTCTATCCTCCGCAGAAACTCCGACACCCCTACATCTTTGACGCCACATGCAAGCAACACAGAGATCCAACTTTACGCAGCCTCTGTGTTTGACTATGCTAACATAAGTTCTGGCGATGAAACTTTCGACATTATACAATTTTGGCATCAAGTCAAGGGCGTGTTCCCCATTTTAGCGTCCATGGCTCAAGATATTTTCGTCGTTCCGATCTCCACAGTAGCTTCTGAATCTTATTTCAGCGCAGCTAACAGGGTTTTAACTGATAAGAGAACTAGATTAGGTTCTGAAACATTTGAGGCCCTGGTTGTACTGAAGGACTGGTTAGATGCAGAAAGGAGACTTCAGAACAAGTCTTGGATGCACGCGATTGAACCAGAAGAAGTTGTTGGCATATCGGGTTCTAATCTAAGCAGTCCAAGTCAGGAGATGACAGAGTCAGAGGTTATTCAATCTAGCGAGGACCAATATCAGTATAGGTTGAATCCATATATGTATAACTATGAAAAATATGAATACTCATACAACAAAGACTTGTATCACTAATGAATAAGGTATAAATTTTAATTTTAATGTAAATATTTAGATTTTAATTTTCTTAAATTGTACTAACCTATTTTTAAGTTTTTAATTTCGTCTATATTTCTAACATAGTCGGTCTGAAACCCGAAAAAAGGAGGAGGGAAAACTTGAAAAATAAAATATTTTAAAAGTAATTTTTGAAATTTTTTAAAATAATTTTTGAAATTTTTAAAAATATTTTTCAGATTTTTTTAATTTTTTTTTGCATTTTTTACAATTTATAATTTTTTTAGCCGCAAATAAATTTAAAATTTTTAAATTTTTTTAAATTTTTTTAAGATTTTTCCGAATTTTTTACAATTTTTTCCGATTTTTTCGAATTTTTTTCTTACGAAACACGTTTATCACGGTTAAGGCACGTTTAGCACGGCATGTCCACTCGACATGATACGGTTAATGCACGTTACGTTCAGCACGTATGTGTCGAATCAACACTGCACGTATAGCATGCCGTGTCTTAACCGTATCATGCCTTATCTGCACCGTACCGCCCTCCCCTTATTTTTGACACGGCACAATACGTACGTCAAAAAAAAAAATCTCTCCATACCGTGCCGTATTACGATACGCCGTATTTTGATCCGGCACAGCACAGAAGGCACGTATTTAATTCACTATCTTGGCTGATGCTAATTCACTATCTTGGCTGATGCTAATCCTTTCATCGTCATCACCTCTCTCTCTCGCGCTTTCTAAAAGTCTCTTTGAACTTCCTTCCTTGCCAATCCCGCCATGTCTCAGCTCTTAATTCCTCTTTGCAACTAATAAACTCTTTGATTAAGTAATTCGATGTTCTTTTCCGATGCCTTACGTGCCAAATTGGCCGCTCGTCTGCGGCCATGGCTGCTTGCAGGACAAGAACCCCAGTTCGATCTCCATGTGGGGTTTCTGACATCCAAATTCGAAGCGGCGAATCTATCTCTCGACCCGTCGGTTCTGAATTCGACATTAGACGATTCGTCTCCGTTCATTTTCAAGGAGTTCGTGTTGAGGGAGGTGGAATTGAGGGTTTGTCCTTGGTCCATCCCGTCGGTTGATGCTTCTGTGAAAAATCTGAATGTTGTGTTTGCTTTGAGGTTAGTTAATCGTCTTTTTGTTGTTCGACAGTATGTTACAAATTAGGTTTTGGTTTAAACAATCTGATATATATATATATTTTTGGTTATTTGGATCTGAAATTTGAAGAGAATTAGAACCACTAAGTAGGAGAGCGCGTTCAAAAGATCTAGATGAAAAGGAAAGAAAACGATTGATTGCATCGATTGATCCTGAGGTACTTTTTTTCTCTAATTAGTCAAATCCCTCATCCTTTATCTGTTTTTTTTGTAAAATAATTTGCTTTTAATAAGGTAAATAGTAATGCAAATTATAAATGAATAAATTACTGAGAAGATGCAATGCATCAAATAGTGTTCCATATTATATTATACGAAACCTTGAAAATGAAACCAGTAGTAGTGATGTTACAAAAGCTCCAAGTGATATAATAGTTATGTTGGTAACCAAGCCCTTCAAAATTATTGAACTTGAACATTGACTATAGAATTCTACTATTTTGCCAAAACATTAGACTCATGTTTGATTCAGGTTATTGGATATACAGGCCAGGGTGAAGCAGATCACGTACTTTGGCCTTCTGAAAGGCTGTTCTAACTTAACCATTTTGTTAGGTTACAAACACACCACGACTCTAATGTTATGTAATATAATGCTACATTGCTATCTGCTAGTCCATACCAGCTGAAGTAATTTTTGTGTGACCATCTGTTGCTTTATCCTCTAGTATAAAGCTTAACTTGAGTGTTTTCATTGAAGTATAGTGATAGAAGTGGCGCTACAGTATGGTAATCATTGTTATTCTGAAGTTATTTCTTATAATAATTTGATGTATTGCAGGGTGCAGCATTTCATGATCTGGTAGAAAATCTCTCTGCTAAATCTCCACAAAACTGGCTCATAGCAATACTCAAAAACACTATTTTAAGATGTTCAGCAATCCATTTCGATGAAATTCAGTTTCATTTACACTGTGACGAAGTCCATCTCTTCACATTAAAGGCACAAAAACTCTGCCTTGAACCAAGCCATCCTTCCAACACTTCACTGTTCAAAGGATTCATCAGTTCTTCTATCACTCTGGGAGAGAAGAATAATTTTCTATCTATTACTTGTACCGGTTTAGAATTTGAAATAAAGGACAATAGCCGAATCCATCAAGTGGTATCCTTTACCGGTTTTTCGATTTTACTCAAGTTTCAAAATCTCCAGCTTTCTGCTTTTGGTATTAGAATTACTAGCTTGGATTGTGCATTGTCGATCGCTTCCATTTCTTCTATTTTGCTATTATTGGATAAAGCAACACATCAATATGGCGATGAACATAATGCTGGTGCACTAAATGGCAAGGAATTGTGGTCCATTGCCTCAAGAAGACTACGTCCCAGAGAGTTCTTTTATAGGACTGTTGATATTGTTAGGAATTGGCAACAGTATGTCTCAGCTTATATGGTGTTGTTGTCAATGATTAGTTACCATAATGAAAAGGTATTAAGGAAGAACTGCACCAAACTACAATCCACTGGGGATTGCAGAATAAAGAGAAATGTGAGATATCAATTGGCAATATTAAATCAGTTGGAGGAGAGAATACCTGCTGAAGCTATTGCAAAAGGCCGAAGAATTGCTCGTCTCAGAAAGTCATCAGACTCTAGATCCAATACTAATAAATCTTGGGTTTACTTAGTAAGAGTTCCCTTTTTGAAAATACTATCACTAGTTTGGCTTCTTTTGCGCTTTATGTCATGCTTATATTGGTTCCTTGTGCGTGCTTCTTGTATCAACCCTATAGATAGTTCTTCTTTTGTAGATCCTTTCTCTGGGATATCCAGTGATCTGGATACACCACTTCATTATATTATTTTCCTAGGGAAGCTCAAATTTGCCATGTTAATGAGTGAAAGTATTGACCCTAAAGTGGCCCCAATTCATCTCACAATAAATTCATTGATCCTGATGCAATCTGGTTTTGTCAAAAAGTCATTATTTCTTGGTCTAGGGGATTTGAATTTATCAAGTGACAGAAAAAACTTAATTCTTTGGAGCAACCCTGCCTGTGGGGACTCCTTATCGGATAGAGGATGGGGTTCATCATCAAGCTTTGGGGCGTTATGGTCAAAATGGACTCAAATTAGAGAGAGATATGAGGAGATAGATGCTGGTACTACATATGAGGGGCCTTTCTTTCTTTGTGAAATCAAGTCCACTGTTTATGATTACGGTCTTAAACAATGCAATTTGGCTCTCGGGAAATTGAGTTTACATTTGGAATTGGAATCTATCTTACTTTTTTATCGGGTTTACCTGGTTGTTAACAAGATATTTGAAGGTATTCAAACCTCTTCGGCCTCTTCTATCTCTGTCCAGCCAGAACAGACTAGAGGGAGTTTGCGGGGTAGTTTTAAGTCATTCACTGAAGGAATGAAGAAATTAGGGTCTGTTATTGTTCCACATAAAAACATACAAATTGCTACCCTGATTGAAGGCCCAAAAATCAGGGTGAAGTTAGAAAGAGACTGGTCGGTAGCTGTCATACCGGTATCACATTTCTTGCTTGATCTCGGTCTTGTCGAGTTTCTGGTTACTCCACTTACAGAGAACTCATGGGTCAGTGAAATGAATATGAAATATAGTTATAGAGGGCATGTTTCACATGAATGTTATTTCAGACTGGGCAAATTTGGTATTACAGTTGAGCATTTTGGAGTAAATCACAATGCTGATATTTTTGGTCCTGCTTCGCTGAATTTCACTTTGTCAGCTACAAGGTACTAGTTTATACATTGTGCTTCTGTGTTTTCCTTAACCATTGTCTTTTCTTACATATTTTATTTTCAGCAAATGACATGCATTTTTTGCGTTATAAATGAAATCCTTCTTTTGTCATATGTTAATCCCATTCAGGGTAATTTTCAGTTTATTTGTAAAAACAGCCAGGAAATTTCTTACCTGGATTCATTTTAGAATTGTTGGGGTTTGACGAAATGTAAAAAAAAAATGTTTGACTTAATTTTGACGTATAGGTGATTTATGTCTAGAGTTTATTTTCGGTGTTACGTTAATTGACTATAATTGATTTTTTTTGAAATATAATTTACTGCTTATCATATGGCTAAAGTTACATTCTACAATTTTACAGAGACCTACTGGAATCTTTGTCTTGCTTTGAGGATCATCTTTCCACAGCTTTGAGTGGGAATATTTGTGGTGCAACGGCATTTTTATACTTGGACGAAATTTTGACCTCATTCCAGGTGAATCTAATGCGAGTGTTAACCTACATTGTGTTCTAGGGAGCTTTAGCTTTTCTCTTTTTTTTTAGATGTTTTTTTATATTCTGTCAGGTTTTATGTTTTTTTTCCCTGGTTTTCTTTTAGTATTAACCTAAAAGGCAAAGTCTATGCCTAGTTTTCTGACTTTGAATTTCTCTTAATTGTTTTGTAATAGGCAGTTCAAGGCATTTTGTTGGATATTTCTTCTACTTACATTTCTCTCGATTCCGAGAATCCTATCTATTCAGAGTGTTCTACTAGAAGGTCTAGATTTGTTGGTACAAAAGGCAAAAAGTACGAATGTGCTCAACTCATGATTGATTTTATTGTTGAAAGTGAGCCAATGCACATTGTACTTAAAGATTCCAGAATAGATGAGCAGGCTAATTTGATAAAGTTTGGCCTTGGATTCTCAATTTCAAAACCTGAACTTAGGTTCTCCTTCAGTGAAGAACAAATGAAAATTACTGCAGATTTCTCTCAAGTGGAGGCTTTAATCTTCGACCCTACAACTGATGTGTCAGAATCTGAAAAATTGCACTGTTTTTCTCTCGCCAAATGCATGTTTGGATTAGAGTTTGAAACTGAGATACATGTAAATATTGAGCTAGTTCGGATTTTTGTGGGGGAATACCGCTTGAATGGATTATTGGATGGGGCTGACCATCCATTTAAGATTCTATTTCTTGCATCTGATGATTGTCAGTCAGTTAAATGCAAAGTTGAGGTAATGGAAATTTTTCTTTAAATTATAGGCTTTTATCTTTTTTATATTCCATGTTATAGATTATGATGTCGTCTTTATTATAGAATTTTATTGTTATTGCATGTATGCTATGAATGCAACATGATGCAATGCAATCCATATTCAATTAGTATTTCATTGTTTTTTTTTTCAAAGCATTTCATTGGTTGTTCTAACACATTTCATCATTTTATTTGAGCAGGGAGGTTTTATATTTCTCGAAACATCAACATTTGCAGAGTATGCTAATTGCCTGAATGCATTTCTTCTACCTATTAAAGCTGGTCGGATTGAGGTTTCAAACAGTGGGATCCACATGCCATCCAGTTCTTCTTCTTCTTCTCAAAGATATAATAAACTTGGATCATTTCTTGTCAGAGAAGTTGAAATCGACATATCTCAGTTCTCTCTTACTCTTGCAGTTGCTGATGAAAACGGTTAGTAAGATTCTTGGAGACTGCTTGCATAGTTCCTATTTAGTTTGTAGTGGAAGATGTATTTATCTGAGTCCTATACTATGTTTTATGGGTGGGGATCCATTGACAACGGTAAACTTGACAATCTTGACAATGGTTTTTCAAATAAATAAAAAAAATTTAAAATTAGGACAACTTTATAGACATAATCTTGAACTTATAGATTGTTTATGCTTCAAATTTCATGCAATTTAGGTGTCATTCTATATTTCATCAAATGCCATTAAAATTACATGAAATTTGCAATGGTCCAGATTTAATGGCATTTCATGGAATATCAAATGACACTAAAGGGCTGTTTGGCAAACGTTATTCTGCATGCTATTTGGAATAGTCACGCTCTTCTGCACAAACAAGGGTGCCGAACATGGAAGAGAAAATGGAGAAGGGAGCAAAAGAGCTCTTTTCCATTGTTCCAACCAAAGGGCACAAATAGCAGAAGAGAGGAGAGAGAAATGTCATAGAAGAGCGAATTTTATCACTCTTCCAACTAATACTTTGCCAAACAATATTGTCACTCTTCTGAATAGTACAAGAATAACACTATTCCATACAACTATTCAAATAACACTGTTCTATTTTTGCTATTCCAAGAACATTTTTCTAGCACTATTCCTTGATTTGCCAAATGAGCCCTTAAAAGTTGATGAAATTTGAAACACAATCAATTTATAAGTTCAAGAATATGAATATGTCTATAATCTTTTTTTTTAATTTTCTTTGAATTTATTTGAATATTATTGTCAAGATTGTCAACTTTACCATTGTCAATGGATTCCCACCCAATTTCTTAAGTTGCTCTGTACAATATCAAGATGTGTGGTTTTGAATTATTTTAGTGCATCCATCTTCTTAACAAATTTTGTCTGGGCCTTATACAGAATGAATTTAAGAAATAAAACTTCGGAACATAGATGCTTGGCTTATTAAGTTAATCAAGATCAATGGTTGAAATTCATCATTTGAAACCAATCCAACATCTTTGAGGTTAAGCTCACCATTCTTTGGTGAGCTTAAGCTAATATTAGCTTTATTCATGTTTTTATGCTGCCTTAATTTATTATTTGTGTGTGTTTTCATTACATGCATGCTTGTGGAGGGGGTGGCTATCTCAGTCCTGTTAGAATGGGGAAAACTGTTTCCATTTTATTGTTGTACTATGTGATACCTAACCGCCATCACATAAAATAAAGAAGTCAAGACAGAGAAAAAGCTATCATAATTTCTGTGTTATTGCACCAATGCTTATTGTTCACATATATTTTTGTAGGTCTAGTTCAAGAACTCTATATATCAGCTGATACAAGTCTACAAGTACTAAATTTTGGGAGAAAGATTTCGTACGACCTGTCATGCTTGTCAATTTCAAAAAATAGTTGGACTAGACAAATCACTTCGCAAAACAACTCTCCCCTTGCTCCTCATTTTCGATCTGACAATTCAACATTGGTACCAGTTCACCAAGTGGAAGAACTTGTTCAATCCCCTATTCTGTTTTATGAGGGGTACATTCTCAAAGAAGCGTCGGCTTATGCTGAAATTGAGAAAATTGGTCTGGACAGAGAAGTGAGCCCCGCAAAACTGACAAGTGATTGGGTTGGGACTGCTGGTTTTTCAGGATTAGATTTGGCCGTTTCTCTTTCAACTATCCAGGTAAAAATTGATTTATCTTTTATTGTTCTGGACATTTTATTTTATTTTTCCTGCAACTGTTGGTTGGCTGCTGCCTTTTTCTTATGCAAAAAACCTGCTTTTTGACATTTGCATATATTTTTAAAGGAACAGAATTACTTCAGACATTTTTTTTTCTTTTTTTCCCTTGAACTACTTTCTTTTGGAAAAAAGGTTCTCTCTTCATTATCTTTGAATAATATAGTTTTAATTTTCTCACTAGGTAAAATAAGGTTGGGGTTTTAGAGAAATGAAGCAATCAACATGTGGAAAAGAATGAAATTGAAGCAGAGTAGAAAATTATTTTAGTTGCCTCTTATATGAAGTCTAGATGGATTTCAAAATATTTGTGATCGTTGAATTAAGGTAAACTCAGTCGATTTTTTTTCTCTCCTAACATCTGGCTAGAGCTCATGGCAGTTATGTGCTTTCTTAAAAAAAAATACCAAACATGGGTGATCTGTAAATATGGGAAAGTACTAGATGTTTTCCAAAAATCTTTTTATTTAATATTTTGAAAAACTTGTGCACTTTATGATTTTAAATCTATTGAGGAACAAGGAAATATGAAAACATTTCTAATTATTTCTTCCGTACTTCCAGATGCTTTTGGCTTTGGCTTCCCCTTTAGATCGGGTGAGAAATGAAGGCAGCCACCTGGAATCGGCTTTAATTAGCGAGACTGATAATCAGGCCCAACAGGATTCTGCTGATTGTAAAATTCCTGATGGTAATTTTGCTTTTGTTTCAAACTTTTATTAAGAAGTGCACTTCTTTAAATACATCTTATCAAGCTAGTCCCAAATTGTAAAAATTATTATCTAGACTTAGTATTCTTATTGTGCTGAATGCCAACTGTGCATTCTGGAGTATAACTTTGTTCTTTTCTTGTCTTGTTTGGTGTTGCATTTTTATTTCATTTGGAGTTTGTGGTTCACACACCGGCTTTTGGCCTAATATATATTTGTACCATCTTATGGTACTGCATGGACACTGAACTTGTCAGGTGCTAGTTACTTGCTGAAATTGCAATAGTTGAATATGAGAAAGAAAATTGTTTTTTCTGAAATTCTGAATAGGTGCAATTGTGGCAATAATGGATTTGGATCAGCACATGTACATGGCAATTGAAGATGTAGAAACTAAATTCCTCGTGGTTGGAGTACTACATCATTCTATTGCTGGAGAAAGGGCTCTGTTTAAGGTAAATTGGTACATTTATTCTTTTGGAACTTTTGGGGTAGATTTATATCTTCGGAAAAAGATGAAAAGCTCATGTCTGCCCTAGGAAACTAAAAAATGTCTCGTATGGATATAAAAGCATGCTGTGGACAGAAGTGTTATAAAGAAAGGGTAGTATGGGCATTTTTAAATAAGGCAGGAAGTGAAGGAACTATTGAAGTGTTGAAGTTTTTAAAGGTACATGTTAAAATTTTCATATTTTATTTGAGCATGCATGATATTTCTGTCTTCCTGGGGTTGATTATACATGTTATACATGATGTTTTGGGGATTCTGCAGGGGTTGGGGTGAGGTATATATGACAACACCCATTAACAATGTGGGTCGCAAATCTACAAATTCAAAAACTCGAAGGCATTGTCAATTTTTTTTTTGTCAAATGATGAATCAAATGAAGCTTTCAATTATTTTAAACATATTGGGTAATTCAGATGGAGGTTCTTTAGTTAATTTGTCCACAATTTTACCAAACTTCAATGTGGAAAAATGGGAAAGATCTTTCAATTTCCATATATTCAACGTGGAAATTTTAAACTCATCAGCAGTGTTTAGTGTCAGCCTAATGAACAAAATCTCCCTCCATAGAAGTTTGTACAAGAATATAAAATGGTGTTGGAGACTTGTTATCTTATCCTGGTCTAAATGCTGTGTCTTGGGTTTAAGACTATGAATATCTTAATTTATTTGTGTAGCCCAACGATTAAACCAAAAAAACCAACACAAAAATTATTTAGAGCCCATAGTGTAACACTATTTGATTGGTGCCAATGATTCTGATTTCAGACCTTGCTCTTTTCTCTGTTTATTTCTTCAAATTTAAGGTGAGGCATCACAAAAGATGGAGATCAGGAGAACAAATCGTTTCTTTCACATCCTTGTATAGACCAGATCACAATACAAGTGAAATATGCCTGAGCTACAATCCTGGGTCAGGCTTTGTTGAAACCTCTTCCAGTTCAACAAAACCTGTTTCTTTGTGGAAAATGATACCTGTACAGTCCCAAAAGATTGAAGACTATGATGCAAACACTGATGATGTCAAATCTTTTAATATAGTCCCAGAAGATGCCTTCCATCTCGTAAATTGCAAAAGTAACCGTGGTGTTGGATTTATTGATGGAGTTCCTGAGTTTGTAAAGAAACCAGGGAGTGCATTCAGGGTAAGAGTGTTGCAGAATGTTCTAGGAGAGGTATCAGGAATCAATGGAAATGCACCAAGTGTGGATGTCAGAACTGAGAATATCTCATTGACTATACTTCATGAGGTTTCTGACGTGAGAGATGAGGTCCCGCTTGTCAGATGCTGCATGACTGATTTGCATGTTGTGGCACATGGTACTTTCACTAAAGTCAGGTTTCTGGGTTCATTGAATGCATCAATGCAGTATTTTGATGCAAGGAAAGATGAATGGTCAGTAGTTGGATTTAGTTATTATTTTTTGTATCAGGAAAACCCATCGATCTTTTGGTGATAGGATACTAGAGAAATATGTGAGGGAAATATGCAAACTCACATATAGTTATGTTGCAACAAACTAGTCTGCAGTAGTCTCCCAGACTGCATGGTGCTAAAGTTTGGTTGCTCAAAGCTTGAAGATCATTATACCAGTTACACTTACAGCAAGGGTCAAGTCCATTTCAGGTTATAGGGGGTATCAGTGGAACACTTGTTATAGTTCATTATGTGATGCTTATTTTTTAGAGTGCTTACTCATATGCTCATAAACACTTTTTTGTTTCAGGAAAGATGTTGTATCTCCTGTTCCATTATTCTTTTTGTTTCGGTATAGATTCTCTAGTGCAGGTCTCATGAACAGGATACCTGTTCGCTTCTTCTTTGGGGTGAAGCAGGTGAGAAGCTCAAACATTTTAGCATTTGTCCGAGTAAAATCATTGCTTATTTTTCTACTGCCATACTAGATGTAGTTATTTTAGCACATGTAGATCACACTAGCACATAAACATATTTTTGTTGGGCATTAGATAAATATTCTTATCATGCACAATAAGACTTAATGTCACAAACTTATTTTTCCTCGTAGATAAACAAAGCTTATCGGATTAACATTTCATTGCAGATGAATATTTATGTTAATGAGCTTTCGGTGGATATACTGCTTTACTTGGCTGGAAAGTTAGATCTGCTGGGTCCCTATGCTGTCAGGCAGTCTGCTATCTTTCCTAATTCATGCAAGGTTTTGGGCTTATTTGTTATGTTGTTGTATTTTATTGCTGTGTGAAGGCTGATGTTATTATCTCTACACTGGTTATGTTGTATAGAAAGCTGTTATTTTTGTTCAAAGTAATACATATATACAGAATATGCAGAAGAAAAAGGTATAATTATTGCTAAAAGATAGTATATAGAACTCACATGAAATTCTTCTAATTAGTGGTCCAGATAAGAGCTATTGTCTTTTCAATTATTTTGCAGAAGGAAATTCAAATAGTTATATGCATGTATATATGTTGACAGGTTGAGAACCAATCAGGATTGAGTCTCCTTTGCCATTTCTCAAGCAGTCAAGACGTGATTGTTCCACCAAGACAGTCGTCATCATTTTTCTTGAGGTCTTTTGTGTTATAATCTTGTGAATTTACAATTAGAGTTATGAACTTCAACTTTTTCTTTTTTCTCAGAATATGTCTGATACTGTACCAGACCAAAAGGAGGGTCAGATTTGATGACCAATAAATGGTTGTAATTAGGTCCACTTATTTTTTGCCAGTACTGTATCTAAATGGTATGGCAATGATGTTCTTTGTTCCAATATGATTGGAAGCAGTGCCGATAAAAGTTAATAAAGTGCATATCGGAATCAAATTGGCTAAAACTAAGTTCTTTTCCTTCCACTTGCTTTTGATTGAAGGCATCTCACAGTTCCAGGAAGTGAGAGTTCAGTCTCGCTATCTTTAGTTAAACAAGGCGCATTTTCAACCTCTCCAATACTTGTTTCTTTGGCAGACACATGTATCTTTGCATGGAGAACCCGCATAACCTCTGTTAATGGTAAGATAATATCTTGTTCTATAGTTTCACTCTGTATAGCTATTTGCATCCTTAATCTTGCTTTTGATTTGACTGTGATTGAAGCAGATTCAAGAAGCTTCCCTGGGCCATTTGTTGTTGTTGAGGTTTTTAAACAATCTGAGGTAATATGCATGCATGTATTATCATGATCTTGATTTGAATTGATAGTATTGTAAACAGAAAGGAGTAACTAAGCTGAATGATCTTAACTGGTAAATCTTACAACTTTGACGAGCTTGCTCAGTCTCATCGGCCTATAGTCCATCCATCACCATCAACATTATTTTGACTTGATTTTGTTGTGGATAAAATTTAATTGATAAACCATTGTTTATATTAATTGACCAAAAAAATGTTAGTCATTTGTCATGTCACTTATACACCACCATGAACCATTATTTCTTAAATTAGACTTAACAATGTTGAGTCAGACCTGCCAAGGTTGACTTGACCTGCTTATTTGGGTTTGTTGGTCAGATTATCTTCACAGATTAGAAGATTAGGCTGCTTTTTAGTTAGCAGTTCATGATCTGCCAAAAATACTCTCATTTTAGAATGTTTATAAAACATTCCAAGTGTACCAGTTATTTCAACTGAATAGAATTACAATAACAGAAAAAAGCAGAACATGTTGCAAGAAGTAACACTAATCCAAATACCTTGACAATTTGGGATGCTAACCTGTTACTTTAACCTGACACCATCCTGTCTAGACTGGCTGGTATTCAGTATGAGTCAGATTTTCTCGACTGCTGTTCACCTGAATTCTTTCTTCTTGTTCTTGTACATGTTTTTTTTTTCAAAAATACTTAACTTTTCCTTTGACCAAATAAAATGAGGACTCTGTTTTCCAGGAAGGATTGTCTCTTTCTGTTTCTCCTTTGCTGAGATTACACAACAAGAGTGAATTCCCTATTGAGTTGCGATTATCAAGACCTAGCGAGCCCAAAGAAGAGTCAGCTTTTGTTACCCTGAGAAGTGGTGACACAATTGACGAATCAATGGGGCTCTTTGATGCCATTGATCTATCTGGAGGCTCGAGGAGAGCATTATTATCATTAGCTCTAGGTAGTTTAGCCTGTCCTTGTGCTGTGGATGTTTCCACACACACACACACCAACCCCCCTTTTTACGTTGTGGCAATTATTTAACTTTTTTGTGATTTGTTCCTTGTAAGGGGGAAAAAAAGAATGAGATGTTGGTTATAATAATTAGAGGAGTGATAACTGCACCTCTTATCCGCACCTTAGGTATTTTAAGCTATTCAACATAGTTTCTAACTTAAAGTTTGAAACATGTATTTTTGAGAAGTGTTTAAATCTAATATTGGATACAGATAAGGAGGGCAAAATTTGAGGTGCAAGAATAATTTCTCTAATAATTATTGATGTTTCATTATTTCTTCCTTTTCAATGGGTGTGCGCTGAAATTCAGAGAAAAAAGATGATCATTTTGGTTTAACAAAATCGTTACCTTCTATAGGGAACTTCCTCCTATCGTTCAAACCCATAATTTCCCAGCAGCATTTGAAGAAATACAATTTGCTGTCCGCTTCAGCTGACTGGTCCGAGGACATAACTGGAGGCAAAGCTGTGCTTATCTCTGGAGTTTTAGAAAAGCTAAACTATAAACTAAGGCGTGCCTTTGGTTTTTGTTCTTTCAACTCCTTGTTCAACTGTCTGTCTTGTCCCCTTTCTGTCGAGGGGATGCAGGCGTCAGATCTCCACTTTTTGGTGCATACAGTAGAGAGGAATGTGCCTTTGCAGAGCCCTTTAGACGGGGGCAGCAATTCTGAGAAGAACTCAACCTCAACAATGGCTTTACGAATGCAAAGAGAGATATTTATTTACCCAACTGTTCAGGTTTACAATTTTCTCCAGTCACCGATCCTTGTTGTTCTTGGTGAAAATCAGACAGGTAATGCTACTTTCAGTTTAGGGAAAAGGAACCAATATTTTATTTTTAGCATATGACACCGGATCCTCAGCAAGTTGAATAAGAAGCTTTCTCCAATATGTTCCATTTTACCAACTAAGATGGTTCGAAGTTAAATATAGTAGTAGTTATGCTATTGTCATGAGTTTTGTTTGTTTTTCTATTCACTTATGAGGCAAAAAGGGGAACTCTATATGGGGGAGGGACGAAATTGGCAATATTTCACAGAACATGAAACTTCCATCTCAATAACCCAAAAGTTGGCACTTAAGCAACAAATGCTTCTGAAAAGATGTTAGATCAAACATGAGATTTGTTTTGTATTATTTCAAATGAGCTAAATATCAGGTGTAACCTGTAAGAAAGCCCATTATTTGGTTGGAGAACTAAAAGTAATAATTTTCTATTTCGGTTGTAATTTTTGCAGATCTTAACACAGAAAAAAAGTCGCATAATGTTGGGAGGGAGGCTACTATTTCCTCTGGTTCAAGCTCTTATTTCTATGTTAACCCCTCTATTATATATTTCTCGGTTACACTGATGATGAATGGTTTAAAATGCAAGCCTGTGGATAGTGGTGAGTGGGTTAGGAAACTTGGTAAACGAAAAACCGAGATTCAGTATTTTGATATGGAACTTCAGTTTGATGGGGGGAAATATTCTGCATCTTTAAGATTCCTACGTGGAGAAAAAGGCTTGTTAGAGGTATAGCATGAAAGCAGTACCCAACCTTTATAAAAAGAGATCTTTTACTTTTTTCCTTAGATCAACTTGATTATTTTTTCCTACTATGGTTTATTGTATAGCTCTTTTGATTCTCTTTCAGGTGGCTGTATTTACAAAATACACGCTGAGGAACAGCAGTGATATTCCCTTGTTATGCACACCTTTTTATCCCAAGTTCTCTTCGAGGTTAGTTTACCATTTAAAAGGATACTCTGTAGTTAGTTTTCTAGTTATACTAATTAAGTTTCTCTGTGTAGGTTAGGAACTGAGACCATAAGTTTGGCTCCTGAGCATGGCTGTTTGTTGCATCCAGCTTCTTCTGTCTCATGGTTTGCTAAGTTAGTACCCAAAACTCACAGTTTTCTTTTACAGCTTGGCACAATACAAGCAATTTAGTCGTAACATGTCTCTTGACGTTTGCAGTAGTATCTAAATTAAAGGATCAGTGTTATGAGTATTTGTTTTCGTGCTGATAAGTTGAAATGACTGTTTGGTTTTGAAGTGATTCTAAATTGAATATTAAGGGTATATAGTCTATTTGGAAGAACCTGGTCAATCATTGAGCCGATCTGAAGTTATAACTACCAAAAAGTGCTGGCAATAGAAACAGGATTTCTTTACAGGCAATGCATTCAGTTCGGTTTCTGTGCCTTTTCATTGTGTATTGGATCTACTGTATTTTGTCTAATTTCCTCAAATAATATAAGGTAATGTTTATCTTTGAAAGGTCGACAGAGGTGTACATCAGATCTGCTGATGGAAGAACATCAGTAATGCGTATAGACATGGAGGCTTTGTCTGCTTTTACTGAGCTTCGTCTGGAGATGGAAGATGGTTCTCGAGATAATAGTATTTTAGCAGTTCTAGCTGTTTCAGTTTGCCCGCCTTCAGATAGCATGGTGCTTCTGCCGGCGCAAGTGGTGCACATTGTTCCCAGATATGTCATCACCAATGAATCTTCTGAGGATGTAGTTGTTCGTCAATGTTATGCAGAGGTGGTATTATGTTTACTTTTAAAGTTCTTTTAGGTTCTGTAACTTCGGTCAGGTTTGTTGTCTGGTTCTACCTGTGTTTCTCACTTTGCTTGGATTCCCAAGCAATCAAACATTGCAGAATTGAGCAAATGGCAATGTTCTAGGTTTTGTCTGAGGAGAGTATCATAGCAGACATTAGAAACAGAGGTATTATACTGGTGAATCAGCAGGTGCTACAAATAGCAGATGTTACTGGCTGAACCAGAGGCACCAAGTAAAAAAGAAAAGAAAAGATGGTATGGTCTTATGGCTGACGTTATCGAGAGGCACTGTATATTACTAGATCAGTAAATAATCCAACTGTATGGTAATGTAAACAGTATGATAATACTCAATACTAAAGCTTTTTCTTTTAACTAATTTGATGTAAACTGCATGCATAGCACAGTGATTGTAGCAAGTGTTAGACATACAAAAGTGAATAAGCAACAAAGGAAAATGGAAAAGAAAGTGCAAAAAACAGGAAGTACAAAAAACTAATAAAAATCTGTGGGTATTAGATGACTTGTATGCCTACAGTATTGGTAAGGTTTATGGTAATCCTTGGTGTAGGTGACTTGTATGGTAATTCTTGGTTCTAGTACTGAATTTTCTTATTATGTGGTGATCAGGATGACGAGGATGGTATGGTTGTTGAGGCAAAGAAGAGAGTTATTTTGCTAACAAGAAAGACCAAAATACGAGGAAGAGAGACTCTCTTCGACTCACTGCTCCAAGGCCACAAGAATGGTTCTGATGAGACCCAAATCTTTGTTCAATTTTCTCTTAAAGAGGCTAGGTACAGTTGGTCGGGACCTGTTTGTGTCACATCCATCGGCCGTTTCTTTGTGAAGTTCAGGAGATCTCTGGATGATGCGGTCACAGATAGGTCTGATGGGCTGAGCAGCAAATCCACTAGGTTTGCTTCAGTGCATGTTGTGGAAGAGAACAACAGTTTGGTTTTAAGATATACTATGCATCCGGACTATGCATTACCATATCGCATAGAGAACCGATTACCTGGATCATCTGTCATGTACTTTCAGAAGGTAGGAAAAATTATAGTATGATGTCTAACTAGCTCTTTGATAGCTGCCAGCTGATTTAATGTTATATTCTTTTACTATGTTTAGGACTCCACAGAAGTGGATATGTTGGACCCGGGAGAGTCGGCAGAGTATGTTTGGGATGATATCAATCTACCACATAAGCTCATCGTACGTATTATTGGTATGACTTTCTTTTCTTAGTTCCATATTAATTATTTGCTGTTTGGACTTTGATTAATACCTTCCTCAAAAATAGATAACTATTTGCTGGTTCTATTAAAATACAATATAAAGCAACTTGCATAGCACAACCACCAGTGAAAATCTAAACTAGAGTGAAGAAGTACAAATAAACGCTTGTAAGACCCTGAGACCAATATTAAATATTATCGGTGTTTTAACTATTTTTTATGTAAAGTTCAACAATAGTTGGTACATGATTAGTTGCTCATCAATAAGAAAGTGCAAATTAGATTCAAGAGTGAAGTGGAGGGGAGGCAGGTGGGCCCCACGGGGCAGGGGGTGGGGACCCTTCCAGTTCCCTCCCATTGATAGATGTTCTAGCATGATATGTGCGCAAAGTTTTCGGGCCAACATAGGCCTCCAAGTATTGTTGCTGTTCAGACGTGGAATATTGTACCTCAACAATTACTAAAATATCAAATGCCTTTGTGCCAGCACCCGCACCCCTTATTGGTAGATGTATCTAGTAAAATATTGTTATTCGGCTAATATGGGCTTCCAAGTATTATTGCCTCAAGAATTATTAAACTATCAACTGTTCTGTGTGTTTCTTTTAGGGTATACTAGTATCTCCTGTTAGGACTTTGAATTTCTGATATTAACCATCAAAGCAAAACTTGACAATTTGAATGGGCACCCCTAAAATAACAAGTTCTAGATTTGATCAGATTGGAAACTTTTGTCTTTACTTTATATTTGATTTACTGAATAAGAACAATATGAAACAGTCAAAAGTCAATATCCCCAGAATATGCTGGCTCAATTATCTAAAATTTCATACTTCAAAGAAAGAAATATGAAACCTAATTATTTCCTTTCATGAAGAAGAGAATATATTACATAATTAAATTTTAAAACATACAATATATTTGAAACATAAAAAGTTTAACCATTATAGAAAGACATGGTCATGAAATTTTGTTCACAATTTTCCTCATCACTGCCACCGCGCCTTCTCCCGCCTCTCCTGCTTCCAGAAAAGAAGGGAGGAAAAAAATGCTACTTCCATCTTACAAATGGTGAACATGAGGAATTGCATTATATGTTGATACCTGCAATTACTCAATATAATGTCTTTTTTCAAGATATAAAATTATAAAATGGAAATTCTTTTTGAACATTATAAATTGGGCTCCATGAAATAACAATTGGAAGGTTTTATGAAAAAAAAGGGAACTTGCTTTCAGTAATGAGATTACATTATGCAGTTTGTTTCCTGCAATTGTGTAATACACTATTGCAGATTGACATTGGATTTTTTTTTTTTGATAATAATAGACGTTGATTTTAGTTTCATGTATAATTTGTTTATGTTTATGTTTTATTTCTCTCTCTAGATATGAATCTGCTCCGTGAAATAAGCATAGACAAGGTTTGCCAATGGAGGCCATTCTTCAAAATGCAAAATCATAGAGGCCTTGGATTGGATTTGATGTCTTTACGAAAGGGAATATTTCCTACAGAGAAGGGATGGTCTGATGAATCTCTCAGACGGAGGCCGCTGGAAGTGGGCTACGAGGTGGATTTTGATGGCCTTACTAGGGTCTTACGTGTTTGTGAAAAGGCTAATATTCCTAAAGTCGATAATTCGAGTCGTCCATTTGCAAATATGCAGCTCAGATTGGCTTCTACAGCTTTTCATTTACGTGAGAGTAATAGCCAGGTTTGGCACCAACTTTCTACAAACAGACATTATATCTCAAAATTGTGTCTAGTTCTACTTTCAAAATAAGATTTTCTTGATGCATGCTAAATTTGGGCTATATTATGCTTATTTTCCCTTACTAAAGACCATAGACGAGGCACCTCAGGAGAACACTATTTTGGTGTTAAACCTTGCTTATATATCTGTTGACTCAGTGATGGCTTATCAACAGAAGTACATCTCCACAAGAATTCAGGTTGTTATATTCTAATTATATAAGTATGCCAATGTGATCTGTGTATTTTAAAAGCAAAGCAAAGAGTGTATTAACCTCGTGTATGCTATCATTGCAGTCTATATATGCAGAAGAAAGATGGAATGGTGCTTCTTTTGGGTCAATTCTGAGGAGTCGAGATCACGATGCCAGTTCAAATGAGAACATTCTCTCTATTTCTTTGGTTCTTAGCTCGACCAAATCTAAGATCAAACAAGTTGAATATGTTTCGCTTCTTCTACAGGTACACTGGTTAACATTTTTGCAAAGAAGATCCTAATATAATGGTCACTGCAAAATAGTTATCCTAATATCATGATGACACTTAATTGTTGCATTATTGTGAGTAAAAAAAGGTAATGTCCTTGGATGTTTAGAATTTGTCCTTATCTTTCATGAGTCTTTGGTTCCAAGAGAAAATTTAATCGACATTGATCCATCCTGAATAGAATGATAGGATCCAACATTATGTGAACAAATAACTATTCCATATGTACCTGGTTCTTCAATGAAATATTGTTATATCATACAGACGGAGCCCTGCATATAAAATAAAAGATCATGTATGCTTTAAGGACTCTATACTACCTCTTCTTCCTTAGTTTTGTAGAGAAAATGCCATCGGATGCTCTGCTAGGGAAAATTTTCTTTTCTGGAGTATTGCGAGAAAGAACTGATACACTTGTACCAAGGACATTTTAATGTTGTAGCGTCTGGGTAATTCTCAAAGTATTTTAGCCTTTCTAGGTATAACTTTGATGTTTTGGTATTTGGCAGTGGTGCAAATGAAAATACGGCAATTTGAAACTGCTTTGTTGTTTCGTGTTACATAACAGATACTATACATTTTGGTCGAATGTTTCGTGGTAGATATGTTATGTTTGCAAGCAAATTACTGTATGTCAATTTTACTTGTAGCCGATTGATCTAAAAATCGATGAAGAGACACTAATGAAGCTTGTTCCATTTTGGAGAAGCTCTCTAAGTGACCCTAACTCGCCAAGCCAGAAATACTATTTCAAGCACTTTGAAATTCACCCTATAAAGGTTTTGCCTTTCGTCTTGTATTTTACTTATTTTATAATTCTTAAGTCTTGAGAATCCAAAAATAAATCCATTTGTTTTCTTATCATCAAGAGAAATCACCAACTTCTATATTTCTTGTAATAATTTAATTCTAGTGGCTACTTCTGTTAGTAATCTCTAAAGTCGATTATGTGGCAAAGGTAATAAAGCTAGCAATAAGATTTTTAAATACTTGAAACTTTGGATCTTTATTGTTTTAAGATCATCAGCATGGGTTACTTTGCCTTGTCAGTACTATTTAAGATATATGGGACCCCACAACAGAAATCAGAAGCATGAGGCTCACTTGAATATAAAAGCATGTAATTTAAATGCAAGTATGTTTTATTTGCTTTTGATGATTCTGTTATAACTATGTCTTTTAGATAATTGTGAGCTTTCGTCCTGGGATTTCCCATACCATTTATAGTTCTGCTCAGGAGGCTCTCCGCTCTCTACTTCACTCTGTTGTAAAGGTAAAGTGCTTCAACATCTGCACTTCGAGAAGAGCATATCTTGGGTCTCTATGACTAAGAGTATCTTAGCATTTTGCTCATTCTTTTTTATCAGAACATAGAATTAATTTGTCAACTTTTATTTTGTGTCCCGTTATAAAAAAAAAGGAAAGTTTTGATTTTACTGGAACTTATTTGATTTTATTTCACTGGTTTTATCTTAGGTGCCCCCGGTAAACAATTCAGTTGTAGAGCTGAACGGGGTACTACTTAATCATGCTTTGGTCACATCTCGAGAACTGATTCTAAAATGTGCCCAGCATTATTCATGGTAGGTATACATACCTCTTCATATAACACATTCACCTACAGTTTATGAATTTAGTCATTGAAGTATCGAATTCCTGATCTATACTGAGGTTTCCTATTGCTTGTGCCAACCAGTCAGTTCCTACACTATCAACAGTGCCTGAATTGCCACCAGATATTGGTGCTAATTTGGTTAAGGAACCTCCTAGTGAATATATTCTAATAAGTTGCTCAAGTATAATCAATGGTGGTTGTGTGTTGTACAGGTATATTCTAAGGGCTGTCTATGTGATGAAAGGGAGCAAGCTGCTTCCACCCACCTTTGCATCGATTTTTGACGACTCGGCATTATCTTCTCTTGATATTTTCTTTGATCCTTCTAATGGCTCCATTAGCCTACCTGGAGTCACCATGGGTAAAATAGATTTCTTCTTGTGAACTTACCTTGTTCTTTTTTCTGTTTCTTTTGTTCTTCTTCCGAGCTTCTCTTTATGCATTTTTTGTTGAATATGCCTTTGTTGGTCGGCTTCTGTTACTCGAACAACTTTGTTGAGCACGGCAGATAGCATCAGGTGCCACATCTTATGCTAGCTGGTGCTGGCAGTACCATTTTATAGGTGTAAGAGGTTTTTGGTCATTTATAAGCAAACTTAGTTTGTTAAATTATAGTTGGCTTGGTTATGAACTATGAAATATGAAAAGCAGTATAGTAATTAATTTAAAATGTACGAAGTCCAGTAATGACTGATGAGTTAAGAGTTAATAGTTAATGCTTTTGTTTATTTACAGGGATGTTCAAATTTATCAGCAAAGGCATAAAATCAAAGGGCTTTTCTGGAACAAAGAGATATCTGGGTGATCTTGGCAAAACTGTAAAATTTTGAGAAGCATATTCTCTTTATTTTGATATATTTTTTTTTCCTGCTTATGTCCTTGCGGGGATGTTTTGTTGAAATTCTCAAATTTTAACTGTGGATAGGTGTAGTAGTGTATAGTTACTAGTTCTGGTTATGTTTGAATGAGGACTGCTTCACAAACAGATAGTATGAAGTGAAAATTTGGTCAGTTATACGGGTATCTGACCAGATCAAAACTGATACAATATCTGAAAATGAATTCCTTGGATTTATAGAATACTGTTTTAGTTTATCATTCTTTTCCTTTTTGGTGCTTGTGCAGATTGAAAGAGCCGGTTCGAAGGCTCTTTTTGCTGTTGTCACTGAAATCTCAGACAGTGTCCTCAGGGGAGCTGAAACAAATGGTTTCAATGGCATGGTAATGCATGATTTTATTGTAAATTGTGTTCTTATCTGATAATTTGAAGCTGTGCCCAAACAAAACTAAAATCTTTTGGTTTTAGGTCAATGGATTTCACCAAGGCATATTGAGATTGGCAATGGAGCCCTCTGTATTAGGGTTAGCTATAGCAGAGGGTGGGCCTGATCGAAAAATCAAGCTTGATCGCAGCCCTGGGCTTGATGAGGTTACTGCATGTTTCTATAATTCTGTCTCATTTTCCTCTCTGATCACATGTAAAAGATAAAGCAACTTGATTGTTCAGAGTTAGTAATTAATGGATCTTTTTTAAATTGTGTGTTCAGCTGTACATTGAAGGCTATTTACAAGGACTGCTGGATGTTTCCTACAAACTTGAGTTTCTACGTGTACGAGTAATTGATGACCAGGTATCACATTGCCCTGATCTTATTTTGATGTCCTGCTAAGTTAAAATATTCTGATTGATTTCAGGTTCTGTGGTTTTGTTTATCCATGCAATACCTGCTTATGAAAAAAATGAAAATGAAATTATTTTATATCGAGTAATTATTGTGTCCTATAGGTTATCCTGAAAAATTTACCACCGAGTAGTACAGTGATAAGGGAGATTATGGAAAATGTCAAGAGTTTCCTTATTAGTAAGGGTTTGTTACGAGGAGATGCTTTTGCTGCTTCTCGGCCTATTCGGCAGTTGCATACCGAAAAAGTAAGCTCTCTCTCTCTCGCACTCTGTTTATTGTTTATGTAAATTTTCTGGAAAATCTTGGCAGCTGCTGCCAAGTGGTAAATCTCTCTCTCTCTCTCTTTTGTAAAACTTGGCCGAGGCTGCCAAGGTGCTCTCTCTCCCCTTTTTGAAACCTTGGCTGCTGCTGCTGCATATCTCTCTCTCTCTTCGGTGACACGTGAACACATCTGTATTGACATTATATTGAAGAGCTTTACTGAAATTACCATATGTATTAGAAAATCTGCATCAATTTTAACGTTGTTAGAATCTTGGTTTTGTACAAGCTTTCTGTTTGTTTCGTTTCTGAGCACAACAGTAATTTCAAAACTGTCTCCTTATTTAGAATAATTCATTAACATGGTATATGAAGAAATCACCATGTAAAGAAATCAGTAATCAGTCTCTAGTCTAGTGGCTAACTCTCTCACTGTTTATCCAAGCGTCAGCTTATTAATGTCTGGAAATGACAATTTGGACTGTGCAATGAAAACAATACCCTTTAATTTTTACATTGAAATTTAAGCAGGAATGGAGACTAGGGCCCACGATGGTGACCCTATGTGAGCACTTGTTCGTCAGCTTCGCAATCCGGTTGCTACACAAAGAGGCCACAAAAATAGCAGGCAAAATAACTTGGAAAGGGAGAAAACTCGTAGGTGACGGTGGGGAGAAACCTCAAGGTAGAAAAATCTGGGTTGTCGGTGGCTTTGTGCTATCAGGAGTAGTAGCATATGTAGATGGGCGGTTATGCCGTCACATACCCAACCCGATAGCAAGGCGCATTGTTAGTGGCTTCTTGTTGAGCTTTCTGGATAGGAGGGATAATCCACAAACTTGAGATTTCGTTTTTCTTGTATTCTTGGTTTTAGCACGCGAAAAGGGGTCATGTAATTAATGTATAGTTGTTTTTGCGCATGTGAATAGTAGATGATGAAATTTTGCATGTGAATTACCCTGTGATGATAGTAAAATAATGTGATAGTAAAATGATCGAGATGTTTGGAACCGTTTTCCTTTATGTGGATGTTCTGTTTCTGTTTCTATGATCAGTGTACAGGTGTTTTAACCGCCATATGTATGTTTAGACAAGTGGCTATAAGAGGTGAAATTAATTTTACGATCCTTTTACTGGGAGGACCACTTCGCCGATTTTTATTTCCACCATAATTGATCCTCTACTGTGTTGAAAAGTCTAATCCTCCTGTTCGTTCGGGTAAATACCTCGGTTTGTGGCTTGCTGCAAATGGCAGTTGAGTTGTGTACAAACTACAACTTGTTCGTGCTTCTTTCCTGTGTATCTGTGTATGGACTCTGAAGCTCTGTTAGGCGAGCCCTGGTTGCCCCGCTTGCCCTGGATTGGATTGACTTATGGCAACCTAGTAAATACATGAACTCGTCTCATTCGGCCTCGCTTGCTTACATGTCAACACCGATATTTCACTTTCAAAACTGCGCAATACGCATTCCTATTGACTGACTGGTGTATTATTTTTATTTACTTTGCGTTCGTACTGCATTGCATCATGTAGCAGCAATCCGCTGGGCTGGGGAGATCGCATTTCGGCCGAGGACTTGAAAAAATGAGTTAACTTTTAGCTACTAGTTAAGTATGGACATTTTGGTTCAAATTTCCTTTGAATATATAAAATTGGATGGTTTAATCATCATTTTTATCTCAGAAATTTTTTGACAGATTCGCTTTTATTGGACCATAACGGCACATGAGAAGATTAATTGCATCAAGACCAAACACAAATCAAGTAGTTAGAGCCTCTAACAAACATTGTAACAAACTAGTTAGTTAGAGTAATGATTAGTTAGTTTGTTAGAGCAATGATTAGTTAGAGAGGTGCTTACATATACTGTAATCTTCAAGTGTAAATGATAATGAAAATCAATACACACAATTAATTCATTCTCTCTCTCTCTAAATTCGTTTACCTTTAGTTCTTTCATTTTCTGATTGGATAAGCATTTATTATGAGCGTCCGTATGCGAGATGCATGTTATTTTAGTGAAGAACAAGGACCAACTTTATGATCTTTCCTTTATTCTTGTTTCAACATCTTTTGTGTACCTATACAAGGCTGTAACAATTTTGGTCTACTGATCTCAGAAGGTAAAACAAAAGAAGAGAAAAGAAAAGAGATCATCCTCCAACAAAAAGCACCAAGATTTTCAATTTCTCCTATACATACACTTTTATTGATAAAAAGAAAAAGTATCTACAACTAGAGATTGTGTTAGAAATCTACTAAACTAAAAAACACAAAAAAAAAAAACCAAAACTATAAACAACAGAGGAAACACAGCACACAAGTCATCACCACCATTTTTGATATTATTAGTTTGGTGCAAAGCGATCCATGACTAGACACAAACTGGTTTCTGATATAGTCCGATTGATCGCCGCCTTTCTCTCTCTCCCCTTGTGTTCTAAACAATTTTCCTTTTCTCTCTTCTTCTCACCTTCTCTTTCCCCTTTCTGATCTTTCTTCTCCTTTTCACACACTCTCGATTTGTCATCATGGTTCCATTGCCACTTCCCCAATCCCCCAAATTCGAAGAATCTAACACCAACGAAGTTCGCCATCTCTCTCTCTCTTTCTCCCCTTGCTAGAACACTAACCAATTGATCTGATCAAACAAAGCTGAAATAAGAAAAATCGGATCCACATTTGGTATTTAAAGAAAGAGAAAATTGGATATGTATGACAAGCCCATGGTAAAAATCCGACGTGTCATGTCGTGAAAATCCGTGTGCTCTGAGAAAATTCGAATAAGAAATTGTAGTTCTCAAGTTTTGTTGTAACTGTATATGTCCAGACCAATGATACGTCTCCACGTAAGCAGGTTCTCTGACGTGGCTGTTACAGAGCGCAAATGGAAGTATCCAGTTTTTTTTTGCTTTTAGAAGAAAATTGAGATTCTCGAAAGCGTTTAAAATTCAGAGAAAGGTTTTCGACGAGAAAGTCTTTAATTAGTTTGGAGTTGTCCTTATCGAGTTATCAGCTTATCCAAAATTATCGTGACAAGGCCTTTCGAAGATTCGGGTAAAGGCAAGGGGGGAAGGAGGAGTGTTTCTGTTTCAGTTGTAAAATAATCATTGATGTATTGATTACAATTTTTATTATAGGAGTATGAAATAATTACTAGTTTTATTAAATTATATGATTGTGAAATTAATTTTTTTTTATAATTGTAGGATTCCATAACTCAAAATTATAACTGCTTAAAAAATTAGAATTCATTAGATATAAATAATATGAAATTTAATTAAAGTAATAATTGATAAAGTTACCCATATGATAAAAGAATAGACTATCTTTGTAATTGAATAGATCAAGATGCTCTAAATAGACGGTAAAGAGAAGTTTTTCAACGGATTTGATGTGGACATTCACTTTCTCCAGTTAGAGGCAGAATTCAATTTCTCGAATATTTTTTTTCTCATTAGCAGGTCATGGAAATCTTCAATTGAGCTTGAAAGAGAACGGCTCAACAAATCAGAAAATGAAACTATATAAATTAGAATCTCATGTCTTATAGTGGTGATATATCTCGTCTCTTTAGGAGAGACGTATGTTCAAATACTGTAACAAATATTTAAAATGAATAAATGCTGGGAGAACTCTTATTTCAAAAAAAACTTTATAAATTAAATTACGAACTTTGGTTTGGCAAAATAAAATTAGAGAAAATAATTTTAAAAAATCAATTATCATACGCGACGTATAACTCCAAAAGAAAATACCATTATTGTATAAATGATTTAGTACCTAACAAAGTATTTTAGATTGCACTTTGTACTCTGGTATATACATCAATTTTACGCCACCTTACATGTCAGAAAGGTTGAATTTCAGAAAAAAAAAACATATAGTTATTCCTACCAATATAGTTTGCACAATTACTTTTATTCTAATTAAAGACACTAATATATAGCAGAACTATATATTAACTGATGTATGTAATGTAAATCATAATTCGTTTGTGGAACTACATCAAAAGTAAATTAATTTCATTGCAGCAATCCACAAACCTTACCATGCTTTTGCATGAATAAAGATTAAAGAAACCGACTCCATTTTCAATTAAAATTTTTCTTTTGGATCCATGACAACGTTAATTAAGAAGAAGAAATTAATTATAGAAGTCATTTAGACATGTTAATTAATTAATTAATTAACTAACTAGCTAGCACTTTAGTAGGGTTAGCTCATGATTTGGAGATTCCAAGTACTGTGGCTCCTGTTGCCATCCTTGCCTCCCTAGTGATATCTCTAGGCTTGGCAATTGTACAGTACTTGAGAGATGTCTCATGCCAGAACTAATGCACACCGATGACAGTAAAGCTACTTCCCTGCTGGAATTATTTGATCCCATGGCATTGGTTGGGTTGAGAGCTTCCATGCTATTAATTCCTTCTAGACATGCCTGTGTAGAAAATAGATAACAAAAGAAACATTCAAACTATTAAGAAAGAGAAGCAGGTATATTATACAAGTACAGTTCTCAGAAACTGAATTAATTCTGATAGAGAGAAAAAGAGTTACTGAAGAAAGTAAATTCAGATAGTTTTCCTTTTTTTGGCCAAAAGTTTCGCTAATTTTTCCTATTGTTGAAGGAGAATTCAGATAGTAGTACGAGAGCTCACATGTAATGCACATGCATGTATTTAATCATTTAAAGACTTTACAGATGAAGTACGAGAGCTCACAGATGTACTACTAAAGCTGGGATTTAATCATTTAAAGACTTTACAGAGCAATGAATTAGCATTTATTGAGATAATCAAAGCGTTAGAGATTTTCTTGTTTTTCTTTTCTCTTCAACATTCGAAGTATACGTACATTACATTTATATTTACATTTTACATTTACTGTGTACTAAAAGTTGATCTTGGAACAAAAAACGAGACAATAAAATACAGACAATGTCTTTTATGGATTTTTGAGCAAAGAAGCTTCTCTGTGTCTTTTAACTTTTGAAACTTTATTCTCTCTGTCAATTAACTTTTTTGTTGAAAGAAGGTACTTTTGCAAAACTCTTTGTTTGAGACGTGTCATGTCAGTGTACCAGTTTCTTCTTCGAGCAATTTCTTCAAGGAAACAACACATGTTAGCAATTATTTGAATGAACTTCTTTACCTTTTGTGGGTTATATCTCTATACTAGTAATTATTAGTACTTCAACCTATATACTTGCTTATTATTAAGTAGTGTAAAATTATAACATAGTTACATATATAATTAATTAAGTAGCTACAAATTACTTCAAAGTCTGTACCTGTGTTGTATTTTGCCTCATATGTAGCCAAGAAGATGCCTCCATTGGTACATATTGACTCCTGTAAAAAAATATTTAGATGTAAGGAATTAATATTGTTGACTACAGAATTAATCAATTAGAACAAGAATTGTACCAAATAACTAATTACAAATTTTGAAGAAATGCAGTATATAAATCGATCTTGATATATATAATCCTAAATGAACCTTTTCTGGTACTACAAAACATGGTGTTTGACTTTAGTTTATAGATTTTTGAGAAATTCACTCAGGTCTTAACATTAATTTACATGCAGCCTTTTCAGGCTGTAATAATTTGGCAAGAGGACATTGTCACATTGGCAGGGAAGTGGGAAGTAGCATGCATGTTGTATAAGAAGAGAAATGATGATGATGACGAGTTTGTTTTGTCTTTTTGTTATTTGTATTATGTTAGATACCATTAAATGGTGCAATCTGAGAAACTTTCAGAGATAACGTTTAGGTATGTGTCAGATACATCTCATGCCTCGCTGCACCTCCTCTTGCTCTTGATGCGCACATACTCATCTAACTATTATTATTATTATTACTATTATTTTAGTTGTTATTATTTTTAAGAAAAATAAGAACTATGCTAATCTTGATATTTATTAAATATTTTTTAAATATTTTTTACGAGATTTGAATTTGCGTCTGTTCATAAAAAAAATGAGATTTATCATTTATTATTATTTATGTCAAGTCTGCCGTTCACTCTAACTATTACTTGATATTGATTTTTTTTATACTTATCTTATTCACATATGATATGGATGATTTTGAGGACAGAAATGATAGGCCTTAAAAAAAATTATCTTTAATTTTGATGTAAAATCATCTCAAACTCGATTGCTCATCAATTAATGGACGTATCATGTATGTTAATTCTTATAAAATTGATATTCAGAAAATTGTGAATAATAACTAGAATTTTTAATTTTTACCATGGTTCACAATTTTTTGAATATTTCGTACAAAATTTATACATGTGACGAGCTATTAATTACTGGTGAACATAAAATACTATAAAGTTTGAAAGTTTAAATCAACTTTTCTTTTCGTTATACAAAAACTTAACATACAACGCAAGTGCAGAATAGCGTGAAAACAAAAAAGATTAAACAAGATCTAGCTAGCTAGCAGCTGCTACAATTAAGATATAGTAGTAATATAATTACCTCTATGTCATTTGGGTACATGCATATTTAAAAAAAATTGCGGTGTTCATTCAGAAAAAAAAGAAGAAATAAAAGAAAAGGATTCTAGCTAGTCAAAGCCAGTATATTCACATTCAAAACCCCATTAAATGCACTTCAGACTATCGTAAATTAGCCTTTCAAAACGCATCGATAGCTGTTTATTCCATTTAACTATTGGACTGTAATACTAAAATATTATTATTATATATATATGTTTTGGACATGACTCGAACTCTGAAGGTCAATTTGATACACGTCTCCTCAACTGTCTACACATATTTCTAAATAATTAATGCTTATTTCAGTAGGCGCAGTAGTATCTCGGTCAAAACGACCTTACCATTTTATATATATTTAATAGAGTTTTGTAAGTTGCAAACAAGGCATTTGGAAACTCATCATTATTTTGATATTTTCCGTGATGTGATCTATTTTAAGATGTATAGGTTTTTTTTAAATTGTTACTTATTTTATTTATATAAAAATAAGATTTAAATCATTCAAATTTAAATATTTATATAATGATTTTTAATCAGATTCCGAATTTACCATTTTTCATAACAAAAGATGGATTCTTTAAACACCATTACTTGTTTTGTGCAAAGATTTAGCCATATATTTGAGACTATGCATATATATTTTAGTGCGTCCAGATTCTAGACTAAAAAAATGTTATTTTTTATATGTAGCGGTTATTTAGCAGCTGAATTAATGATAATTTAATGATTAAACAATTAATTAAGCAAGGTAAAGCGACCTATTAATTGTAAGGCAGAAACTTTTACAATTTCCTTTTACTTAAAAATATGTCCAAATTATACATATCACATCCTTTAGTATACTTAAGACATAACATAACATATATAACAACATATCAATTTTAGATTGATATATAGTATTATAAATTAGTGATAAATACTAGTGATAAGTACTAAAAGATCTCAAAGCAAGAAGCGAAGTGATACTTAATAATTAATAGTTAAAAACACAAACATAAAAATCCGTTATCATCTAGATCTAAACTGCTAGATCTGTGTTTATAGTGCTAAAATGATTCGCTTTTACAGCGCTTAGTTAATCCACTTTTATATATCAACAAGATCCATTAAATCTGTTTCTAAGGATCTCTTAAAACAAGGAGGTCCAAGTCGATTTAATTCATTGCGGTTTTTCTTAAAACATTGCTAACAAAGATAATAAATTTCTGATATGCAAGCTAAATTAAATAATGTATTTCTTTAATTAACTTTGCATATTTGACCTCTAACAAGAACAACCAATCACTTAAAATTGTTCTGAAATTGATCTAAGAAAGGGTACTGATTGCATATATAATTACACACCTTGGATTAACACTTGTCGGTGCACTGGATGAAGAGAGAGAATGGTGGACCGAAGGAGGGCTGGTGGACCCAGATTTGTCAGAAGGTGGTGGACCTGGTGGTGGTATTTCTCCTGGCTCCATTTGTAATTGGTTCAATCCCATCTCTCTAATTTGACCTTGCCCTGAAAAGTACCAAATATGAAATATATATATGTAAATACAAAAACAAACCATTATCTCTACACTATATTACAAGTTGTTGTGTCTTTAACGGACACTTAGGTAATACTTTCCAGAGAAGCATGGCACCACACTCCTCTCAGCATACATACCCAGATCATACCCTGTATGTACCAGTTTAATTTTTCAGACATATATGCATGGCTCCTGGATATATAAAAACCTGAGAGGGATGGAAGTTTCAGAGGAGGGAAGGAGGGAGATAGAGAGAAATTAAGATGTACCTCCACATGATCTGTCAGTGCTCTTCACTGTTCTATACATCTGCATGCACCAGATAAATATGAGAAGTTTTCAAATGGAAAAGATAAACAGTTGTAGTCCAAATTAATAGTAAACGTACATTTCAATTTTGTGAGGTTTTTAGTCAATAAGAGAAAAAAATAATGTCAAGTCTAATGTCTCAATATGATCTGAAAAGTGTATAGAATATAGGTGGTTCCTATTTTCAAGTACTATATATGACTGCCTCATATAAAATAAAATAATTGATACTGTATCGGACATCTTAATATATACCTGAAGGTGGCTTTTTACATGCGCCAGTGTCAGATCCTTTACATTCATCAATTCTAACACCGATTTTGGGGTTGCTCCTGCTCACCAAAAAATGAAGAAAGAAATAAAAAGAAAGGAAAATTTAACAAAAAAGAAAGTAGGCAAAAGAGATTAATATTTGGCCATATACTAAACATTCAAAGTTTCAAACCAAAGAAAAACCACGAGGAGATTATATATGAAACGCAGTAGCTTTCTCTTTTCTAGGGATGATCACCAAGTAATTAAAATATGGCATCTACTAAACTAAAAGAAAAAAAAATATGAAGGAAAGAAAATGTTCCAAGTCACCAAGTAAAGAACAGATGCACATGAAGACTTGAAATTAAACTAAGGAACATATACTCACTCTACATAAATGATTCCTTCCTTGAGAAACTAAAAAACACTGCATAAATAATAACAAAATTAAGAATAATTAAAATTAAACATACTTTCATGGCCACCGAGCAGTTCGACTGCATGCACAAAATGCGCATGAAGAGTGGTAGTCCATCTCATCCTTGGAGCTCTAACATTTCTCTTACTGCTTCCCCGACTCATTGCTTTAGAATTATTCCTCTTGAAATTATAGAGCTGAGGCGAGTATTGGTGGCTATGTTGCTGGTCGTTGTGCCGCGCACATAAAGGATCTGACGCATCTGGTGCCGGGTCCAAGCTGAGACTCAGTGTTAGTCCCCCGGCTGGTCTGTTCGGTGCATAGTCTTGGCTCGCCGGTAAAATCCCTAGTTCATGGCTTAAATCACTGCCACTACTACTGGATTCTGAATTTTGACTGAAAGAAAATGGTGGGCTGATGTGTAAGGAGAGATCTGGCATGGTCTCCATGTTAGGGTTTGTACTGTCTTGTTTTGATATGTGAGATAGGATGGAATATGGATGGATGATGATGGAGCAGTTATTGGTAATCAAGAAATGAAGAATCAAAGGGTTTGGTGACTGAGGGGACAGTGTAGTGACCAAGTCTAAGTGAAAAGGAAAGGAGAGCAATGGAGAGCTGTAGGTAGAAGAAAAGGAGGTTGTGATTAGGTCATGAGTGGCTTATGATTTCTCTCCTATTGTGGGTTTGTGTTATAGAGGTAAGAGAGAGGGGGGGCCAGTGAGAGGAGCTAGAGAGAGAGAGAAAATTTCCTTATATTGGTATTGTATAGAGAGAAATTGCAGGAATGACAGGGAATAACAAAGAGAGGGAATTAAAGGAGGATTGAGACAGGGATGAAGGGGACTAGAGAGAGAGAGAGAGGGACAGAGAGACACAGAGGTCATTTGAGTAATCAGAGGTATAATGGCTTGAGAGAATGTGAGTCAATATTTCCTTTTCCATGAAACCGGAGGGAATTATGGTTCAGGTCATAAATGCTCTGAGAGAGAGAGAGAGAGAGAGAGAGAGAGAGAGAAGGAGAGAGAATGGGGGTTGGAATTGGCATTAGAGATTTAGAATACCTAGAGCAACCAGAACTGTCTCATTTGACATCAGCAGATAGCAACTCCAACGATGCAGATTTGTAGACCGGCTTTTTTTTTTTGAATTTTTTTGAGTAATCTTCGTTATTTTATATGCTTTCTTAAAAAATTTACCCAAAAATGCAGTTTCACACAGTGAATTTTTTTCCGTAAGGTTGATGAAAAGGAATAGAGGTTTAATATTAATTACAATGAACAGTTTTGTAAAAAAAAAATATGTGGTGACTTTTAATTTTTTTTAATTTGTATTAAAACAAATAAAAAAGTACCATACATGCTAGCTTAACTGTTGAAAAAATTAAGATTAATGGAATTTGGTATTAATGTAGCGATTTAAAGTGCGAAAGAAAAAAAAATTATATTTTTCGTAATTTTCTTTCGAGAAATTAGAGATGGGAAGATTTTCGTAGACGGCAACAATATTTTGTAAAACTATATGAGATAAATAAAATTGACTGCCACAAATTTGCATTGTCAAAAATTATGTTAGAAATATATTTCAAAAGAATGTACAAATTAGAAAATGTTGGGGAATGATTTAATTTATTCCAGATGCACAAATTTCTTTTGGATTTGTGTCATCAACCTCTTGCATCACGTCCGAATTTTGTATGAATTTGATAAGTGTAAAATTTATATGCATTTGAAATTTATACATGATTTATATTTATGAAAGGGATGGCTTAGCTCAATAGAATTGATGAGCATGCAAAATTTAGGACGAAATTTCATGATTTGAGAGTGATTGTTACCGGACCTCTAAGACTTTTATAAGCATGATTAACTTCAAAATATCCAATTCAAAAAGTTTTTAATTAAATGACTTTATAGTCTTTGCTGATGTATGTTATGATGCTATCCTACATGTTCAATTTGTCTAAAATAATAAAATATTTAGATGATTACTAGTCATTTCTAAATATATTATTCTGTGAATACTAGGGGGTCATGGGGAAATATAGTATGAATATCACATTTTTAATGTTTTGATATATTTCACAAAAATAATATAAATTATTTTTTATCATTCACAAGTATTTATATTGTCAATGAATCTCTATTCTAAATATAATTAACAGAATAAATACAACACTTGCAACAATTCATACGTACAATATTGAGTTTAATCGAAACGGAAACATACAGCAAATGTTGAGCAAAAAAAAGAAGCATACAGCCAATTTCACATATCTTAGGGAAAAAAATGTTTTTCCAAGAGTTTTCTTGATGTGAAGGAATAGTTTTTTTCTTTATTGAGCTCTAGCATTTTTTTAATTATAAAAATTAAATTTATTTGTCATATCAATAAGTTATCAATTGTTTCACATTAATTTCAAAATATTCTTGTCCCTGTAATTTCAATTTTGCTGACTTGATAAAAAATAAAGAATTGTTAGAATCAAGAAAGAGAGCATTTTTTTCAATTGTAGAGATAAAAATGGCCATAACATCTGCATTATAATTAAAAAATATATGTGTCATTTTTTGCCAACTTGCTAATTTAGTAAGATTTTTGAATTAACAAATTCTCCACGCCTCTATAATTGATATTACAAGTCTTATATCAACATTTGCAATTTTAATGTTGTAAGCAACAAGATAAGTTAGTAGATTTTTTTTTTCAGAAAGAATAATTGAGACATAGGTGTAATTTTCCTTGAAGGTAAAGGATATATTTTTTCCTCTGATTAGCATTTTTTCCTAATTTCTAAGATATCAAGAAACACTTTTTCAACTAACAATTTGCTTTAAGAAGATTAGTAGCTTCATTCCTTGCGAAGACATTCCAGTCGAATAAAAAAAGTTCCCCCAATGTGGCCAATAATTTGCTTCCTTGGAAATTCAATTTTTCTTTATCTTTCCATTATTTCTTTCCTCCGAAAGATCAACAGTCCAAAGTCAAAAATTTACACGTGAGGACTGACTGATCAGGAGTAGGAGGTAGAAATTCAAATACCACCTAGACAGATAAATCGCTCCCTTTTCTTCTTGAGTACAATAGCTTAATTAATTACAGTCTGTTACGCTTTGCATGCAAGAAGCTAGCACACGTGCGATCCTCCCCACCTCTCAACGTGCGAGCTATATAGACAAATAGCAGAGAGAGAAGAGAGAAGAGGAGAGAAGAGAGAAGAGAGAAGAGAAAGAACTAAAGAGAGAGGAGAGATGCATGTCACAGGCACAGCTCACCACCCACCCCCACTCTCTGACAAGCGGCCGGTATGTCCGGCGACATCGGAGCTGGGAACCATGTGATAATATATGCCAGTGGGTCCCACCGCCAATATTGTACGTACATGCATGGTACACGTACTGCTCTTTACTCTTCACTCTTTTAGTCTTCAATGCTTGCGGGGAATGTACCTCCATTGCGCGCTAATATATCAGCCCATCACTGCCAGTGGGCCCAAGGACGACCCCGAGCTAGACATCCGCAATATTAATTGTTTATTTGTTGCGGAGAAATGATTCAGCCTTACAAATTTGAGCCTGTGGTTGCGCAACGCAATGGTTAGAAAATTCATGGTCAGTAAGTTTTTCATAAATTAATTAAGAGAGGATTATCAATTTTCTTCTGTTCCAAAATATTGCCAAAATGTGAACTACTCTAACATTGTAGTTTAGATTTATTCTATGAAGAAAAATATCTTTGGTCAAGTAATATATTCATCATCTTGCAATTGTGAAACTAGATTGAAAACAATCTGATATTGTTTTTTCCCCTTTTTTGTCAAAATATTCATTTAATTAAATTAAGTATAATCAATTGGAATTCTCAATTGAAATTGCTATCTCAATATAGTTTCTAATAGGTAATCCTCTAGCTAGCTGAATTATAACCTATACTTAACAAAAACTAAAAAGTATGATTATTACATGCGATACATTATGCTTGCTTATTTTTACTTCAAGAGAAATAATTTCTCCATCAAGTAACGTTTGCGTGTACAGGGACGAAGGATGCTTAGCATTTCTCCATTTCCATTTCAAGAGGTTAAATTCGAGGGCCCACACATCCGGGCCCAGCGTAGATCATCCAACGGCGACAATTTGTCATCTCTCGCTCGGGTGCATTCGCACGGTCGCATCCCTTCCTATATTCGCTCTCGGTGTTTCTACTATAATTCTCGAGCCCTTCGAGACACGTGGCATCCATCCAGCGATCGTCGCTGCTTCCACGTGCGCGCCTCACGTGACAAACCCCTCCTCCATTCTTTATTCTTTATTCCAGATCTGTAGATTTGTAATTGTAGCAGGCGAAAGGGCTCGGCATATTCTTTCCACGTTTTCTTCCTACTTAGAATAATGTTAGACTTTATTCTTGTGTCAAAGAAATGTGATGGTTTTCTGCACCTAGATTGTTCTCCAACTTGTAACCTTATTCCTGCACTGGCAGCTGATCTTAATTTAATTTGTGATAGGCATTATAGAAATGAAACGTCACCAATTTCCTTGTAAGTTTACATTCTTGGGTAGAATATTATCATAGTAAACATCATCTAATTAAATATCTTGCCTAAATGATTTCTTACGGAACCTCCAACCAATTTTATAGTGAAAGTCATAGCTAAAATAAGTTCTTTATGAATGTAGAAGGAAAAAAAAATGCTTGTTGCTGACAAGGAAATCCGTTACCATATATCTTTGCAATTCCTTCTCATGACTAACATAGGTAAAGTAATATACTGTTTAAAATCTAGGGGGAAACGTCTCAAAGATTTGAAATAACAAAATATTATTTACTTGCAACGTTTTGTTTTCCCAAATTTACTTCTTGTGAGTTAAGCACTTCATGATTTTGATTATTCGAGGAAAACCGATTTTATGTAGTATAGAGCTTTTTTTTTTGCTTGAAAAAGAATAAATCATATACATCTGTAAAATAAATCATACATCATTTTTTGAAATAAAAAAAATGAATTTTGTATTGAACGAAAAATATACGAAATTTCTTGAAAGATAGTTAACATTCCTTTTATGCATATAGTAACAAAATCTAAGAGAAGACTCGTTAATTTAAACTTACGTAGGTAAAGAAATAAATTGCACAATTTGTAACATCATTTTTAGTTAATCAAGTTCTTAAGCTTTGTTTAGACAAGAGGAATGGAAGTATAATTAGTAAGTAAATCTAACATATCTATCATTAGCTTTTTCGTTTCTAAGAAACTATTTTTGTTATTTATGATTAAAACATTGTAATAAATTAAAGTACTAAAATGAATAATTAAAAACTAGCATAAATGTTTACTACATAGTTAATTAGTTATATACGGATGATAAGGAAATTAATCCAACTCTTAATTTTGGTGTGCATCTGTGTGTAAACATACAGGTTGGCACTTGATGTGGGAAATTAAAAATAGAATAAGAGAGAGTGTTACTTTGCTAGCTCCAGCTAGTAAGGACAAAAGTTAAGAACATTTAGAGGAGTGTGCCGCGGGTAAGAGGGAGAGAAATAATACACATATAATAATATAATATAATTAGGTTAACAATTGAATAGACTTAATCGATGCAACATCTTCATATATAGTTAATGGAATTCGAAGCTGCGGTCAGCGCCTGATGCGGGGAGTTCTTTGGAAGTGGAATCACCTCTTGTCTTCGCCTCTCTGATTTTATTCTCTTTGCACTATTTTATTTTCTTTTTTTTTTGTTTTGTTTTAGTGGGGTTAGGTGTTTTGTACAATACGTAACTTGTACAATATCCTACAGCTTGCATTGTTTGACATTTACTTATTGGTGAAATATATATACATATGTATACAGAGGCTGCTTGCTTAGGAACTGTTTCTTACTGTTTGAGTGTTTTCTTTTGACAAGGGGGCCAATTTTTTTTTAATATAAGATAAACGTTATTTTTTTAAAGTGATAGATATTAGATTTCTTTGCCTAAAATTATATATAAGAAATGAAATAATAATTAATGTTCATTAATTTTCAATCATATGGGAGCACTAGATTGTAATCTTAACATCCTTATCATCTTTGTCTATGCATCATTTAACTATCCAAATAATGCAAGAGCTTCGTAAAATAGATATTAGAAACTTAGTGTTAATTAATACACAACAACAAGGAGCTAGGAAAAATTGATATCCTTTCTATTGGTGGCATTAATTGCATGTATATTACTAATTTATAATGCAAAACTCTCAAGTCAAACATCAAAAGAGTCAATTTTATTATACATTCTATAATTAATTTAAATTTGACCAAAGAAGGGATTGATCTTTTAGCGAATTTCTCTATAAAGCATTAGAAATTGTATTAAAAACAAAGAGATCATATCAAAATTAATGACTTTGATTCATTTAAATTTAAATATAGTGACCGTTAGAATTTTGATTTGTAGAAGAACACTTCGCTTTTTTTGTTCTTACCACCTTGTAAACCCGAAATACAATTTAATTCTATGAATAGTAAATAACTAAATATCAACATGTGTCAAGTGGTCTATGCATATATGTCGTGTTGTATCTGCACATGTCGGGTACTTGAATGTCTATCAGACATATCATATTGTACATACTACAATTTACAAATATCGTGGTGTATCATGTTAAAGGATGTAGAAATCATATATTACATTTATAAGAACACAACAGTTGACACACTTCCCGTCCAATTTGTAACTATTATATGATCTCCTTGTCTAGTCTATCATTGTACATATGTACACCAATGTCACTTTCCTTATCTTCACATGCCATCCTTGTGTTTGTCATTGTGTCACTATTGTTGTTTTTGTGTGTGCCATCTCTTGTTGCTTCAATTGTCACCTCAGTATCACTCATTCTGCTCCATGTCAATAGATATTTTTCATGTGTTAAGCGTGTGTTTAGCATTTAGACATATCGCATCATATCATATTTAGTGAACTGATTTCTAAATACGCTCAATAGTATGGACATGATATATAACACGACATGTACAACATATGTAGATTGTATCTAAACTATATTGTGTTCATATTATACTTATTTTCCATAGATCACTACATGTGGATCTTATTGTAATGCTTTTAATGGCTCGCCCATTGAAGTATTTTCCTATAATTATGAGTCAGTCCATTTGTGTTAAATTACACTTTCAATCATAAAATTTTTGCATAAATGAAAATGAATTGATAATTTCAGACAAAGCATTTTCTTTTCTGATTAGTTGAATGATTAAAAGATAAATATAATGCAAGTGATCTATAAATCATTTAATAGTCTAATTAAAAGATTTTAGAACCTTCATTCAAAATAAGATTTTAAAACCAATTAATAATTTATTCATCTAAATAAATTTATTAGATTATAATAGAATATAAAATCACAATATTTAGAAAACCAACGTGTCTTTCTCTTGTTTGGGTTATTTTTATATTCTATATATAGTAAAAGAAATGTGTATATAAATCACAATATTAATTTTGATGTTATATTTGTTTCTTCGTTTGTTATTACCACCATTGTTCTTGTTTTGTTATTGTTATTATTATTATTGTTAAATTATTTATTTAAATTATAAAATTTATTTCATAAACATAAATAACAGGATATTCGAACTTTATTCATGATGCTATATATAATGGAGGAGAGATCCAATGTCTATGGTCATTGATGTTCATGGTGCATATTTTAATTAATATATATAAATTATTAGATATATTTTAATCCATCTGAATAACATACAAACAAAAATTACTGAATTTTAATTTTATGTAGATAGCCATCAAGAGAGTAATTTAAATCATAAAATTTGATCCATCGATTTTTGTTAGTGCTTGATACATATCAAAATAAAGTTGAAATAGTGTAATTTGTTTGTGTACCTATCTAATATAATATATACAAAATATCCAATTAATTAGTTTTATTATTTAAAATTTTAATAAATAATCATTTGAAATTTAATTTCATAATTATTAATATAACATCAATAATCATAAACCTTAAATCCCTCCACTACATAATACAATCAAATGAACGGGTTTTCCGATCACATGGTGACGCAACGGTCGGCGCCGCGCGAGTCCGCCGATAAAAAAGAGAATGGATCCGATCGAGTCGTATATACGCGAGCACAACTGCACAAGTAAATCTGTCCACGTGCTTCGCATGTGACCACTCGGATGATTTCCTTTCTTTTTCTCTCTTTCTTTTGGGCAGTGGAAATGAGATTTCAACAACGCTATAATTAACGTGGGGATTTAATCGGTCGCCTCTCTGGGTCCATTATTCCATCCACCATCCAGTCCATCAAGGTGGGACTTAGTGACTTACTCTTTTGTTGTTGTTGTGTTTTTCTTTTTTCTTTTCTTTTTAATTTTCGTTTTCCCTTTGATTTTGTTATTCAAGGAGCAGTTGCATAAATAATTGTTTGGTAAATGTTTCTATCAGGAAAAAGGTAAAAGCATTCCGAAGGGCGAAGGCAAAGTGTCCACTCGTGAACCTATTATTTTCGTCTTCATGCTTTTTATTATTTCTTTTCTTTTTTACCTTAGACTTTTAAATGACACAATAAATAGAAGTTTCAAGTGATAGAGAAGAGAGAAAATAAATAAAGATACGAACTTTCCTTTATAACAAAATAACAAACCTCTTGTATAAAAGAACATCTAGAATATCCAAAAAAGACACAGCATGTATGACAACAATGTGGAATATCTAAAATGAATGAAACATGGGGATCTTTCAAAATAAGATCAAACCGACGAGGTTGCTCGAAATTGAGATCCAAACAGATGCAAGATTGTGGCATGCTAATTGTTAGCATGATGACATTAAATTAGGGCTAAACTTCTTGTAAATAACTCCATAGATAGAACTTCTTTTATTTTATTTTATTTTATTTTATTTCTTTCTTTTTCTTTCTTTTTCAGTTTTGTAAATAATTGTTAATTAATGAAAAATAAAGTAGACAATTTGCATGCTTCCTAAAAAAAAAGAAAATAACAAACCACTTGCATATGAGCATAATTAATAAATAACAAAGACTCTTTAATTCAACATCATAAAAAAAAATCTTTATCAGACGCATTTTTCAAAAAATAAAGGTGGAGAATGTATGATCCTAAATTTTCTTTTTCCTTTTTTCTTGAATGAAGGTTTTCTTGCCATTTCAATTGAGATTTTGTAATTATCGTCGGGAGAGTGATCGTCTAATGTCCGTCTAGACACTTTACGAAAATTGAGAATTCATTTATATGAACTTTAATGCGCCAAAATAATAAATCATGTATGTATCATATAAAATCTGCTTATAGTTCATACTGTTATGTGCATTAAAAATTCGTATAGGGTTCACACTTATTTGAACCAAAAATGTCAACCATGTATAATTTTTAATGCACCAAAAATATATATATTTTTTTTATTTGTACATAATTCAGTATTAAGATGGTATGCTTATCATATCAAAAAGAAAATGAAGCTAAGCCAAAATATCAAATTTTCTCCGTATAAAAAATCATCCGGTTAATAAATGACCAACGAGAATGATTAAAATTGAACGATGATTTGAATCTGATTTATTATGAATCACACTTCCAACAACAAATCAATGATTGAGAGCAAAAAAAAAAAAACTTTTTCAAAAGAGCCATATCTTCGATCTTTATTGTTTTTCTTTAAAGCAAACAAAGTATAACATTACGCGGTTCAACGAAACTAGTAGTATGGTCATGTCACTTCAAGCATGTGCTCATGTATACTGTTTACTGTTTCAAATTTATTCATTCAAAAAGAGAAAATGTGCTAACAGTACCTCAACCCAAATTCTCAAAATTCATTTCACTCATTGGTTTTAATGTCTATAATAACAAATTATTATTATCTTCACTTCAAAAAAAAAAGAAAAGAAAAAGTCCGCATCCCACGCGCATTCAAAATCTACATGTTATGATGTTTATAAATTATACCAATTGTACATTGATGAAATAATGAAATTTTAGGTTTAATTTGTCAGAAAGGAAATTAACTAAGTCAAATTAATAAGTGAGTGAAAGACAAAAGTACAGAAAAATATATTCTCAAAAAAGAGCTCTTATCTTATAATAATAGAGTTTTTAGTGGCGTAAGGGTTCAAGCTCACATTTTATTTATTTTGTAAGTTTTATCTTATTTAAATTTTGGACAAATGTTTCAAATAATTTGGAATATCTGTTTAGATATGATATAAATTATGTTGAAAGTATTGATGGGTCTTGTTCAATCTCAGGAGGCTGCAAGGAATCAAGATAGGGAAGATGAAGATTTATTTAATGTGTAATTTTGTTGTTGTTTTTAATGTTGTGACTGTAATAATATGAGTATAGGGTTTTTTTTTTAGAAAACGGATTTTGGTTAGGTTTTGTTTGACTAATTTGTGCTTATGATTATTATGTTTTGTTGGATTGTATATTGTTAGAGTATGGTATCGAGTTTTTATAACTTCCTTGACTTATTTTATAAATTTATTTTCGAAAAGTAATGAAAGCCGGTATTTTTTTTGGATGCTTTTATCAAAAAAAAAAAAAAGCTCTTATATTGATACATGCATTCCTATCATCATCACTACAATCTTTAGAATTCTTCGTTTATACTATTTACATGATTTTTATGAATTATGAACCGGTTCAATTTAGTAATAACGATCATGATAATAATAAAAATAATGGACGACCATTTATCTTCTGGAAAAATAAAGCAGAAAGGATGACAAAAAAAAAATAAATAAAAAGGTTCTCCTTCATTCAAGTAGACAAAGTTAGAAACACAATAATAACTAGTTTGGAAAAGGATACATATATGTACACCTTTGGTAGCTTATGCATTTATTTCATGATCAGATCGACTTATATATAGTTATATTTCCAAAAGCAGCATGGGCCTTCAACACGCCCGGATAATTATTTTATGTTCAATATTTTATTTTACAAGTGGCAGACATGCAAATGACATAAAGAAAATGAAAAAAGAATTATTTTATGTTCAATATTTATTTCTTTTTTATAGTAATGTTTTGATATTTAAATGACAAAAAAATTACTTATTAGATGTAATTTATATTTTTTTAGTGCTCACAAAAAATGTTTGAATTTTGATTATTTTAATGGAAAGTAAAGCCTAGAAAAATCAATGATTGGAAATATCCATGTCAATAGATTTTTGGAAGCTTTTATTCAAAATAAACTCTAAATATTATTTTTATTTGGTTGTACATATATAAAAGAGTCATACATATCGCTATCTAATTTATTTGAGTTAATATATTCCGTACAATATAGGTATCACGTATCTCGTCATTATATTGAAGATATGTTACAAGGTACAAAATATTGTATTTTTAAGCCATCAAGTTTGATGGGAGACGAATTATGGTCCCCATGAATTTATCTTGTATTTATATGAGTATATCAAGATCGAAATAACGTGTGCTGGTCCTTAAGGTGAGGTGTTATTTAGAATTTAGTGCTTTTGGCAACTATAAAATAATCGATTAATTATAATACCAAATTTTAATTATCCATATCGATTATAGATACGATACTAACTATATTACAAGCATAGTAAAATTAGGATGCTCTTAAGAACATCCGATTTTTCCGGTGTTCTTAACTCAAAATTCATCGAATCGATTTCAAACAATAAATTTTAAGTTACTCAATAAATTCTTCATATTAAAATCTTGTATGATACTAAAATTTTGTATTTTTAGAGTTTGCTAACCATTTTTTTTAATTTTTAAAGATGTCCCTATACTAATAATAAAATAATAAACTTCTGCATATAATAATAAGTAATTTGAAAAAAATGAAAAAAAAAGTTAGAAAGCTTTTAAAAATAAAAAAAATATTAGTATCATATCAGATTTTGATATGACGAATTTATTGAACAACTTAAATTTTTCATTTAAAACTGATTTATGAATTTTGAGTTAAGAGTATCAAAATATCCTACTAGTACTCTTAGGAGCGCCATAATTTTACTCTTAAATAATATATCAATGGTACTATTGTAAAATTTAATTCTAAAACTTTGTTTGAGAAGAAGATTTTTTAAGGATTTATTGTTTTAATTTCTTTTTAAATCGTTCTAAGATGAAATGTAAGAAAAAAAATTTACTAACTGGCGAGGGCAAAAAAATAACCATCATCGTTATCAAGATCTTAAATCCACTAATTACTTAACTTACATTCAATAATAATTTGATATTTATTAAATAATCACTTGATATTTATATATTAATCATTTTTTATTTACAATCATAATTGATATTCCATAAAAATAGTTCAACTTTAAAATCTCTATGGTTGTACTCTCAAGTTGGGAAAAGAGGTGAATGGAGAGAAGAGAAAAAAAAATCTTCACTTTGTCTCTAAATTAAAATTAAATGAAATAAATAAAGAGGACAAAAAGTTAATGGGGGAGAAGCATTTATTTAATTTTTCAAAATTTGCTCATCTAGATCATGGATGATAATCACTTTATTATCTCATCTCAATTTGCGAATGATAATCAATAAAATTATTCTTATAAATATTTAAAATTGAATAACTTTTTAACTCTTATTTTTGCTCAAAAAAAAATAATAGATATGAATTAGTTATCTGAAACTTATACAAGACCTTAAAGACTTGAGCCTTTATTAGGCCGAAGTGCATGATATAAAAGACATGAGATAATAAATGCGCTTCAAAGTTCAAAGAACCTACAAAACACCAATCAATTGCTCAATAATTGAGCATGAAAAGCATTTCCCCTTTTCCAATTTCTATTCTCTAGTTAATAGCTAGCCGCTTTTGAGGAGCGAAGACTGATTGATCAAAGCAGTGAGCGCTACCAGTGGGGGGGGCCACTGTGTCTTCTTTTACTGACAGTAGACCCCACACTTCCTCCGGAATCCTTAACATTATACTTTAGAACCCTCCTTGCAAAAACTTGCTCATCACAAGCGACAAACCCAAATGCAAGCGACTCGTTACACATTCACACACAGCGTATTTGTCTCCTCCGGAGTTTCAGATAGTAAAATTGTGAAATAAAAATCGGATATATATTTACTGACATTTAGCCTTTTAAATTTAAGTTTTGAATATTTATTCATAAAAAAATATTCACATTTAGTATACTTATCCAAACCACTGAAATCCTAAATAAATAATATTTTTAAAATTGATTAAAATTATTATATGATAATTATATCATTCACATCATTTTATCTCAATCATGCATAAAATAATATTTATCGTTTAATAATAAAAAAATGAATTAGATAATTTTACAAACATGTTCACTAAAACTAAGGTCAAAGATGAAACTGATGCTAATAATTAAAATTATTTTTTTTAGTATTGTAAGAAGTTATATTTAAACTCTCATAGACAATTGAAAGATATTTTTGTTACATTATAATTTTAAATAGTTTTTAATTTTAATTTTATGAAGATACAATCTGTTATGGGTGGATATCTAATATTTTGATGTTTTCATGAGTAAATATCTAAATTTTAAATTTAATAGGGTAAATAACTAATTAGATAGTTTTTTTAGGAGTATATATCCAATTTTTCCAAATATAATATATAGTGCATGCTGGCATCTTTAATTTAACCTGCCCCAACTTGAATTATATCAGCCTTGAAATCAGTTAAAATTAATCATGCATGTACATACCACATACAACTAATTGTAGGTCCTTAATTAATTACATGGTGGAAGATTCTTAATTTGACCAATTAATTACATTTAGTGTTTCTAGGAACTGAATGTCACTTAATAACTTTGCTGACTAATAATTAATTAAACACAAAGCATAACATTAACATCACTTTCTCGTACACTTTATTTATTTATTTATTTATTGTGCTCTCAATTTGTGCTCTCTCTTCTAGGTAACTTTTTTAGATTATTAAGCGTGAGAACAAAGGAAATCGCTATCATGTCCATTCCTATCTGTCTCATTCCCTTGATCTTTGAAGCCATTTATTTATTAACACTTTTTGAGCTCAAAACTCGAAGATGTGGAAAATATTTGTAAGTGTACTTGGATAAACACGCCATTGGAATGCATTATTGTCAAATGCATTATTACTTTATTAATTAAAAGAAGGAAGAAAAACTTCAATTGAGTCAGATTGTTGTTGTGTCTACAAGTAATCAGTATGATATATGTTTAATTCACGATCTTGTATGAAATGTAATTAGGAGGTAGAAAATTTATTTGCTCTGCGCGATGTATAAAATTATTTAATTTAATTATTTATGAATATAATATTTTTTAAAAGAAAATTGATTTTATAAAAACTTTATCATATAATAATAACAAAAAACTTTACTATTTACAAGCATTTTAATATATTAAACTAATTTAATAGTAGTAAAATAATTTATTGGATCTAAAATAATATACTACTAAAAAGTTTATTATATTTCACAAAAAAACAATTTAATACATATTCTCATTGCCAAAAAAATATAATAAAACTATGCTTAAAGTGAGTAAAAAGCTTTTAAGATGATTTTGATTTTTAATATAAATTTTAAAAGTAAACTAAAATTAGATGAAATAAAATTTAATTTCTTAAGATAACTTAATTGAATAAAATTTTTGAAGTCATCAAATGTAAAAATACCTTAAATGAATGAAATAAAATTTAAAATTAAAAGTTGATAGGAAAAAGACAAAATTAAACTGAATTCAAATGAAATATCACTTATGAAAATTTAAAGGAATATTAAACAAATTAAAATATGACGTTTAAACAATACGTTCGTTATTCTAATATAATGACAAATTGAATAACAATTCTTAACTACATCTTTCTCATACACTTTATCTCATCTCTTGTTTTTTTCTTTTCTTCATATTATGCTATCATGTATCAATATCGTCGACCAAAAATGATATATCATAGACTTCATACATCTCTCAGTTAGTGCAAAAAAAGAGAAATAAAAATTATAATGGAGAAAAACTAAATTAGACTTGATCTATAATTTAAAATAATATAATTAGGTAATAGTTTTCTAACCATTCAATTTATATATCAATTTATCAATCAAAATGAATAGTATCAAAAAAATTGAGTTCGTGTGCTAGAGAAAAAAAATACAATTAAATTGTCTTACATTTAGTGAAAAAATGTATTCCAAATTTATCATATAACTACTACTATTTCTAGAGTTCAAAAATTGCACGCCATAACTAGTCATATCACGGAACGTCAGGACACGTCACAGGCACGTCACGATACGTGTGTCTATTATATGATGTATTTCACGTGTCGAGTGACGTGACTCCTCTCAACCAAAATTGACACGTCACGTCATCACGTGAAATCATACATTCATTATTTCAAATATTTTTTTAATTTTTAATATAAATATGAAATATATTTTTTATCATAAATTTGTTTTAATATTTTCCAATACTTTACTAAATAAAATTTATGATTTTTTCACAAATTTAAGTAATTTTTAATATTTTTTCAATAAAAAAATTAAATTAAAAAAAAAGTAACATGTTATATATGTGTCATGCATGTATTGACACATTACGGTATAACACGGCGTGTCTAAATGTGATTTGTCTTATGCGTGCCGTGCTATAAGGGTGATGTGTCTTCACTCTATCATTTTTGGCACATCATGTCACATCACATGAAAAAATATTTTGGTCACATCACAACACATTACGTGACTGAGACACGCCATGTTTTTACCCGGAACGTCACATTTTTTATTCACTAACTATTTCATAGTTCACATATATATTTGATAAAGAAAAAATTCTTAATAAATAATTATGTAATTCAAAATTCAACTGCAAGAATAAAAAAAAGAGGAGATGATTTAAAAATCAAATCGAGCCATGAATCTAATTTTTGTCAAAAATATAGAAAGCAAATCTAATTGATAAAAAAAAATAAGTAGGTCTATTAACTATACAATCATAATCAATAGAAAAAGAAAATATGACATATATAAGTCTGTGAAAAATAAAAAAACTATCGGATAACAAAAAATCGAGTCACTATAGCGCACTATTGTTGCTAAGCACAATATCACAACAATAGCGCACTTGAGTGTCGAGAAAAAACAAAAAAAAAAGGTCGTTGGAGGGAAAAAAAACCAAGTATTGTAGTACGCTAATGTTGCTAAGCATTATAGCGCAACAGTAGTGGCTTGAGCATTAATATATTTAAAAAAAATTATCAAATTAATTATACAATTCTGATTAATAAAAAAATAACATAATTATATAAGTCCGTAAAAAATTAAAAAAACTATCAGAAAAAAATCGAGTCACTGTAGTGTGTTACTTTTGCTAAATACTGTATTGCAACAGTAATGCGATTGAACATCTGAAAAAAAAAGGTCATCAGAGGGGGAAAAACCCGAGTACTACAGTACGCTACTGTTGCTAAGCACTGTGGTGCAACAGTAGCGGCTTGACCAATAGAAAAAAAATATGACATAATTATATAAGTCCGTGAAAAATAAAAAAATAATCGGATAAAAAAAATCAAATCAATATAGCACGCTACTATTATTAAGTATTGTAACACAATAGTAACGCGTTTGAGCATCTGGAAAAAAAAGTCGTCGGATGAAAAAAAAATCGAATCAGTGTAGCACACTATTGTTGCTAAATACTATAGTACAACAGTAGCATCCTGAGGATGAATATATTTATTGATTACATGGACTAGATTGCTCATTTTCTTTTTTCATGTTGTACTATGAATATAACACATTAACGCATATATGGTGATAATTCTTACTTTTATTTTTATAAAGAGACATATTTAAAAGAAATAAATAAATCTCATGTTCGATAAGTTCTTAGGCTTGTAAAATTTGGTCCATGATGAAGACGATAATTAAAAGCTTCAAAATGATAAATTTATTCGTTAGAGCTAATTAATTATTGGTCTTGCTTGTAGGGCGAGCATCCGCTATCATTAAATGCAATGGCACATTTGTTGTCATTAAATTTAAATGATCCGATTTGATTTAATGATCCAAATTTAATAATAAAAAAATATTTTTTAATTTATATTTTAGTAGATTTTATATATCATATCCGTAGAAAAAAATATAACAACTAATATGAATTCCCTGCTTGTATGTTCAATTTGTATGCATCTTCTGATACTTTCTGGCCATTTGATTGGTTAGGTTTAAGCTGCATGCCTCAATTTTGCACCTTTTTCCATGATATATCTCTAAGTTAATTCATTTTGCTTTTGGGCCTTAAAACTATACCTCGCAGTCCCTACTTGATTTGAGGGGAAAAAATGAATATAAGCTTCTAAATCTAGAATTTTGTGTTTTTAGATTTATGGATAGGGATTCATGAATAATTTTTATTTTGATAATTTTGATAAATTTTTAAATAAATTTAAAACAAATTTTAAAAATGAAAAATATTTAGTTAAGATTGTTTCAAATTTCATGTAATTTAAATGTCATTTAATATTAAAAAAATCAAAATTATTTAAAATTTATAATGATTTAAATTTAATATTTTTTGATGAAATATTTAAATAAAAAAATTGAAACATAACTACATATATTATGTCATAGGCTTGACATACTATAATGATATGTCTAAATATGACATGCAAAAGAAGTGACGTACTTGCTGTTTATGTTTTTGACGCATCAATTATATCATAATAAAAAAAATATTTTGATCATTTAATATAAAAAATATATATTTTAATCATTACACTAATCCTTGTACGATCCAAAAAATATATATTTTAATCATTACACTAATCCTTGTACGATCCAAAAAATATATATTTTAAAAAAAACGGGGGCAGCAAATTGTTTCAACATTAGGCCTGGGTCGAGATTATCGACATTTTGGGCCGAGATTATTTTCAACATTAGGCGGGGCATAGATATTCTCTTTCGACTGGAGACACTGTACTCGTCTCCTCCAAATCCCCTCGACCCGATCGCGCCGTCAGTTCTCCCCTCTCTCCCATTCTACCACCTTCTCTCCGGCGATGGCTTGGCGCGCCTCGATCTCGCGATCTATCACCGTGGCCGCCAGATCGGTTCGCACTTCTCCTTCCTCTTCATCCACTTTGCGCCACCTGTCGCCGTCGCTCTCTGCTCCTTGCCTCCCTTGCCATGCGCCTTCGTTCTCTTCCACATCCAGGTCGGATCACTTAATACTTCATGTGAATCCTGTAATGTCCATAAAGGAAAGCATCTCGTAGTAGTCTTTTGTTTTATTGTTAATATCTGCTATCAATGTGAGAGAAAGAACCGTAGTCTGGGCATTTTGGAAGCACAAATGTTCGGGGGGGGGGGGGGGGGGAATGCTAGATAGGAGGATTAGATTATTTAGATGTGATAATTCCCATGCTTGAGTGGACATGTGAAAGTACACTCTGGTATTTCTAGAAACTCAGGTGCTGGATCTGTAATCTAATTTACTTTCATAGGATGCACTGCTTTGATAGTTTAGTTCTGTTATTTTGATATTCTTTTAGTTAAAACTAGTCATGGTGCTAAAGGTTTACTGCTACAACGATGCATTGGTCGATTTTAATGGTTACTTATGTGTTTCATTTATAAGTATTGACGGTGCTTAAGTTATTATAACCAGAACCCTCAGTATTTTCTCGAGCAATGCATGATTCTGCTTGCAATTATGGAGAATATTAGGGGACTTTTCCGCATTATTTTTTGTTTTGTACCATTAATTTTGACTAGTTATAGCACTATAATGTGCTTAAGCACATTATGCTTGACCTGTGCTTTTAGGTAGGCCCTTGTATACATGAGGATAAATTGAATTTATAACATTCTTTTCTCTTTTTGGTGGCTAAAGGCGATTGCTGACATTTCTTTGCTTATAGGACGTTCAGTGCATTCGGTCTACAGTCCTTGACCCCTGAACGAGGGGTGGCGATCCCACGTTTGGGATTGCACATGCCATTGGCTGCATGTAGCCAGCTATCTCAAGGTACCTTTCATCACAACATGCTTGATTTTTGACATTATACATCTGCAGTATGGCATCTTTTATTGTAAATTGTATGAATGATTCTCGAAAGTATTGCTTAGAACCCAGTTTGATCCCTGGAGTTTTAGAAGTCCCGTTTTGGCCCTTGAAGATTTTTTGTTTGTATCAAAATAGTTCCATTATTATGACCTTGAAGAACATATGGAATACATAAGAATGTAAGTCCTACTAAGTAATTTGTTACTGAGAGCTTCCAAAATATTAACAAATGCGAAGGCAAATTTTTGTTATTGCATCCCTCTCCGTTGCTCAAGTAATACTTTCTTTCAATTAGCTGATTTTGTATTTATTTCCTTGATTAGCAGCTTCTTGCAAAGCGGTGAGGCGGCAAATAACTACAGTGGCAGACAAGCGGAATATAAGAGACTACAAGCGCAGATTGCTTGCATCCAAATATGAGTTGAGACGAAAGTTGTACAAAGCTCTCTGGCTAGATCCCAATCTTCCATCTGATTTGCGGGACAAACATCGATATAAGCTGTCCAAGCTGCCACGAAACAGTTCCTTCTCACGGATCAGAAACCGGTGTATTTTCTCAGGTCGGCCACGTGCTGTTTACAAATTGTTTCGCACTTCTCGTATCGTTTTTCGTCAATTAGCATCTGAAGGTTCCTTGATGGGTGTTAAAAAAGCATCCTGGTAGAGACTATCAAACTGGTAGAGGTGCGCTTTGCAGCTTTTACAAAAGCAAGGGTGATTTTGTAGATGTGAAATAATATTGAGCTATATTGAAGTTTTGAAACTCCTTTTTTTTTATTTATCAACTAATGAATTTAGTGTTCTAGATTTTTACTAGTTTGGTCAGTGGGTGATTTTTTTTGTTTAATATTTCTGCATCTTTTAAACTTGCTAAGTGATCTAAATATGATGTTAGTTGGTAAATTTTTGCCAACACACACCTGTGGTGGATTTGGTCTTGCTATGAATTACATATATTTCAGCCTGTCCTTTTGAAATTTGAGGTAGCTTTAGGTTAATAGGTTCCTGTTTTTGTATGGGGTATTGATGCCTTTTGGGTGTCTCTCTTTTCTTCGATAGCTCTTTACACCTGTTCTGATTGAGAGTTTGATGAAACATATTGTTAGAGGTATCATTTTCCAATTTAAAAGCAGGTGAAATAATAATGTTATAATTCGTCTGATGATTTCCTCTCTGATTGTGATTTTGAATTGTGTAGTCTTAAGTAAATGTTGTCTTGTGTCTGATTGTGTTTTTTTATTATTTTATTCATGTATTTATTTTGTTTATATTTTTGTAGAATGAGACTTAATGGTTACTCGTGATTTGAATTCTGGTGTTGTGATGTTCTGACTGATGTTGAATTCCTCTGCGGATAAATCAATTTTAGGGTCCTTTTTATTATTTGAGAGTTTGGTAAATGATTAGCTTAGCGTATCTGTAACAGAAATAGGGTTCAATAATGATAAAACGAAAATATTCATAACATAATCTGTGGATTATCTTCCCTCACTCAAATCAGACGGTCCAGATGTAGTAATAAGATCGTACGCTTCTATCACAATCCACAATTCCACGTAGCAGAGCTTATTTACATTTTGGGCCGAGATTATCGACATTTTAGGCCTAAATCTCGATGCTTATTTTCCCCATCAGGCCTCCCATAGATATTCTCTTTACACTGTACTTGTCTCCTCCTAAACCCCTCAACCCTATCGCGCCGTCAGATCTTCCCTCTCCCGTTCTACCACCTCAATCCCAGCAATGGCATGGCGCGGCTCGATCTCGCGATCTATCACCATCACAGCCAGATCGGTCCGCACCTCTCCTTCCTCTTCATCCGCTTTTCGCCATCCGTCGCCGCCGCTATCTGCTCCTCGCCTACCTCGCCGTGTGCCTTCCTTCTCCTCCCCATCTAGGTTAGATCATTTTACTCCATGTGAATCCTCTAATGCTCATGAAAGAAAGCATCTTGTAGTAGTCTTTTGTTTTATTGTTAATGTCTGCTTCGATGTGAGATAAAGCACCGTGATCTGGCAATTTGGATGTACAAATGTTCAGGAAAAGAAATGCTAGTTAGGAGGTGTTGAATCTCTTATCTACATTAATGGAACGTGCACTGCTTTGATAATTTGGATCTGTTATTTTGTTTTTATACGTAGCTGAACTCAAAGTCATTTTTCTGTTTTTAGGCCGTTGGGTGCTTTAGGCTGTGTGCAGTCACTGATGCCGATGCAGGGGGCGGCGATTCCACGGCTCACATCTCACGTGTCGGCAGCTGTGAGAGCTTGCTGCGAGCTATCTCAGGGTACCTTTCGTCGCACTTGTCCCGATCGCTAACATGAACTGTCTCACAGTATGTTAGCATCTTTTTTTACAAAATATGTATAAAAGAGATAAGAAGTATACAGAACCATTCTCTAGGTTTTATGCAATATGCATTTCAGTCCCTCAAATTTGATAAATGTGTCAACTTTGGTCTTTAAGAGTTGAGAGCTTCTGGGTTGTGGGCACAGTTAAGATTTTGCTTGCACTGCAATAGCAGTGTGCATAATGATTTGAACAAAAAAAAGTTCATATAAGCGAATGCTAGCATCATAATACGCTGGTATGGGAGTTCCAGTAATCACCTTTAAAAAACCTTGCAGAACAAAAACAATACAATTTACTTCGAGATATGACTTGCTAACTTTAGGTACCATACACAGATATTTTGTCAAATTTCAAGAACCATGCATGCGGTTTTCTTAGTTTTTGGACATACAACTAGTTGTTTTGATTATAGTAAATAGCATATGCCGAACTCAGCAAAACATACGTCCATAGTAAGGTTTGGCTGTAGTTCGTCAATTATCACATCAGATGAAAACAATTGGTATAAATTTATTTTTCTTAGATTTCTTTTGGTCATATAAATTAAAAAGATGTGGTAATGAGAGTTGATAAGAGAAAATTGGAACTTGTTGAGATTTGATAGGCAGAAATGGGAAAGATGGTTGATGCAACGAGCTGATGGCAATTTGACTGGATTCCCTTTTCTTTGAATAATGTAGGTTTTCTATCAAATATTTTAGCTAATTTTGGTTCTTTGAATAAAGCACGAGGGTCTCTGCTAATAGTTGGTTTATTACATTAGCAATAAAAGATTTTGCATTTCCGATTGAGTTTGAAGTAGTTGTAACCTGTGGGAAATATTTTGTTGGTAATTTGTTGTAACTTATTAATTGATAGAAGTATCCAACCGTGGCATATCTTTTGTAGATGATTTAGTTAATTATTTTATTGATTAAGAGGAATAATCTGAGCAATGTTAGGAAGGAACGGAAAAGATGGGTGATGGATAGTCTCACTTCATTTTGTGCAAAGCTTTTCATTAAGGTGCCAACACATAATATATGTTTTTTCTTTCTTCACCATCAGTGCCTGTTGTTTCAACATATATCTTCTTTGTTGTCATTCAACATTTTGTTTCATTCCCTTGATTTAATATTGGGCCTTTCTGCTGATGCTTATTAAATGTTTGGAAACTGATTATGTTTTAATTAAGCTAAAGATTCCTAGTTATTGACCAGTTCATTCATTTAAATAGTAATTTTAGTTATTAATGAATGAAAGAAGCTTTATTTTAGCATTTTAATTTAATTTTTTTGAGCACCATCTTATACAATCGTCTCATAATCATTTTGTAACATTTCATCTTGAATGAGTCGAGTATGACTATGAGTGTATTCAAGTTGATTGCATTGAAACTTCTGTTCTGTCCCATTTTACCACATTATATAGTATTTGAATAAACAATAATGCTGCTTGTGATATATTGTAGGTACTTGAAGTAGCTCTAGATTATCGGGATCCTTTGTTGAAGAAGGATGGTCTAATGATGCCTTGTTTGAAGTCTCTCTTTTTCTCAGTGGTTTCATGTATCTGCTAAGAAGGACAGTTGGATAAAACATTTTGTTAAACAATACTCTTTCCTGGTATACAAATTGGTGAATAATGTCGCAATTCATTGACCAGAAGTGTTTCTTTTTTTTTTCCTACTTGTATGTTAATGTTCATCTATTTGTTTCTTTGATTAGATAGTTCTATTTAAAAGTGATATTTGAAAGTGCTTTGCTGCTTTATTTCTGTTGCTATTTTAGTGTTTATTTGTAGTTGATGCTTGCTGCAGCCTGGATGTGATAGGTTTCATCTCCACTTTCTCACTCTATTTTGTGATTTTTAGTGATATATTTTTGTTCGAATTATTCACTCTTTTATACTTATATTTGGCTTATGTTAAAATTAGAATTTTCTAATAACTTATTCTCATAGTACCTAAGTTGGAATGTATAATTTTTCTATGATTTTTTTTTCTTGGGGTTTACCTTATGAATATGATAAATAAGAAGCCAATTTGCCAGTATTATTCTGAGCATTGCTTGGCAAATTCAATTTCGACTATTGAAGTTCCCATGTAATCAATTCTCTCTCTGATTCGTTGCATAGTTACATTTTAACTGCCCACTTAACACGTCCCTTTTCTTTGTATTCAGCTCCCAAGTTTTGCACTACAATTATTTCCAACCTTAAAACGGACCCCTCATCTTCATCCACCCAAAAAGTAATAATAAAAATGTATAACAAATACTAAATAAAATACATGCAAAATGTATCGTGCACCATGGAACAAAGAAAAAAAAGGAGAATTCATTCCTGAATTTTCTTAAAAAAATCAAGTTAATCTCTAAACTTTCATTTGTACCAAATCGATCCTTAAATTTTAAATTACATCAAATAAACCTTTCAATTTTTGAAAGAATGTAAGTTCTAATCCCTGAACTTTCATTTAAGTCTAGAAGTGTCAGTTCTCGGTTTTACCTAATAGGTTAATCTTATCCAACCCAATTTGATATGTTATGACTTTTTAATATGAATCAGGTATAAATATAAAAAAATTTATATGTTTTGAGTTGGTCAGAATCCGACCCAATCTAATATGAATCAAACCCAACTCATTTAAAAAAATAATAAAATAATATTAGTCCAACCCAACCTAATGCATTTATATTCTTATTTACATCTTTTTTATTATTATTACAAACATAATTACCTGAAGGTTGGATTAGGTTGAATAAAGTCGACTCGTCAGATCAGACAAAAAACTAACACATCTAGATGCAAATGAAAGTTTAGAGACCAATTTAATTTTTTTGAAAAAATTCAGGACTAAAACTTACAATTTTTCAAAAATTGGAGGACTTATTTGTGTAATTTAAAGTTTAAGGATCAATTTAATTTTTTTAAAGACATTGAAGGATTAACTTGATTTTTTTTTAAAGTTCAAGAATCAATTTGGTACAAATGAAAATTTAGGGACCAATTTGATTTTTTTTTAAGAAAGTTTAAGGATCAAAAGGTGAATTTTCTCAAGAAAAAAAATAATAATGTAAGTAAAATATGTAAATCAATGTTTTTTTGTGAAAAGTTTGAAATTTGGATGGAGCATACTTTAAGTACGGTGGTTTGATTCCATTTTATCTAAACAAAGGTCGAATTTCTATTATATGTGCATAGACTAGCGAGCATAACACAAGTAATCCATTTAAAGTTTCAATTTCTACAACTGCCTGAATAGCAGTAGCATGAACGCAAGTAACATATTTAAAGGTTAAGTCGTGCACCATGTACCACACAATCAGCCATAAGTCACACAAGCAACTTTGACTTTCTCAGAAGTCCTAAATTATCTCCTGCCATCTAACACATCTCCACTATTATCTCATTTATTTTCAACATATTAATGCGCATGTTTAGTTGGGCGACACGAGAAATAAGTTGATGCCAGGCTTTAATTAATGTAAAAGGAGTATAAAACACTTTCGTTACAGAAATATTTAACTTCATTCTCTGTAAGCGTAAACTAAGGTTAAGAGAGAATTATCTAGTTTATTCTTGGATTCGATGTTATCCAAATTCAATTATCCATATGAATTCTATAAAGAATTGTTACTAAAAAAATTACAGGTTTTTTTAGCTAAATATAGCTGAAAAAATTTGACGGAAAAATGAGAAATATAAGAAATAATACCAATATTAACAGACTTAGATATTGCATTTTGTATATATTTCGTGTAGTCTTCTATTGATTAATGGCAGTCCACACGAAAAAAGGCAGTTCAACAAAAAACAAGCTCGACAATCAAAACACGGACTAAACACATACATCAAATTAACCTAAATGTCACAGTTTGTCAGCAATTTATTGTAAGAGAGGCACAAACATAGAATAATCCTGACTTCAAACTCTAGCGATTTTTCTTTCTTTTTCTACAACCGAAGTAAAGGTAAAGCTCAAGTAAGGTCAAACATGGCACTAATTCGCTCTAGGTGCGACATGGACGACAATAGCGAGTTTCGCACCTAGTTTTCTCACCTCAAACAGGCACAGGTCTTTTTCTTTCAAGTTGTTGCTAAGTGCGAATTCTTTCCAACCGCTGCCTATCCACTGCTTATATTTGTTGTAGCAGTAGTTGGCAGAGAAAACCTTCTCTGTGTTTGCAACTTGTAGACTGATGGTGTGGCTTCTTTTCTCAAGTTGGTTTTTGCTGAAATCCTTTGGAATTGTCTGCTTGTATAAAGAAGCAAATTATATATCATGTTTTATTACAAATATTGTAGGATGAAATGAGGATTTCTCTGTTGCATATAGTTGAATTTATATACCCTGACCACCTAATTGATCGGGCTTATGAATTTGTAGGTTGGTTGTGAATTCAGTTCCAAATTAGAGTTAAAATTTTGCTTCAAAAATTGAAGTTAAAGAGAATAATATACCACATGACACACAAAAGCTAGCAAAATATGACTTAACCTGAGAACCACATCAAAACATCTTTCTTAATTTACTTATCCAACATAACCCAAAACACAGTAAAATTTTGACCCTGAGCTAACCAGTGCATAATCTGGACGCCCCTAATCTGAAAATCTGTCAAAAGTGAAATCCAACTGATCGGTAGTCTTTAATTGCCCAACATGCCAAACATGATAACTGACCTGCACGAACTAACTTACAAACCTAGTATAAAAAACCCAAAACATAACAGCTGCCCCAAACTAATTTTGTCAGGATAATAACATCAGACAACACTAACTAGAGAAATTATGACCTGCCACTTGAACAACCAGAGAACCAAGAAGAGCAGAAACACAAACTTTTCGTACCGGAAAATAACCCCAACAAGCCCAAGACATCAAATGAGCCAAATCCAAATTATGTACCAGTCCAATTAAATCTGCAGTTAATTCATTAAAAACTGACGATGCTGCGGTGAATAGAGAGAGACCCTACCAGATAGTACCGCATATCACTTGAACACAAGATCTTCAGAAACAATTTACTGCCCGGTTGAGTGGCACTAGCCATCTCATCTGCAATCTTCTCTTGCTCAACTGACAGTTCTGGATTAACGGCCAAGTGGTAGGGTTTATCAGAAAGTGCTTGTTTTGCTCTCTTAGCATGTCTTGATGTCCCTTCACAATTCCTTTCTGCCAAACAGTGGTATTATGACGAAAATATTGATATCTATGCAACAGTTACCCAAGGATTGCATGCAATATTAGCTAATGTAGAAATGTTGCTCGATTTCTCAATTTGCTTTATGCTTCAAAGGAAAATGGCTTTTCCCTTGCTGTTCTACAAAAAGGGAAGAAATTTGTGGTTTTATAGTGACCAGCTTTGCAACATACCATTTTGTCAGTACCATAATACTGCTCAAAATGTAGCGGCCATGGAAAACATGAGAACTATTTTTTAAAAACATATTAAGTAACTTTGTATTCAAGAGTATTGATATTGGCCTCATATTTACCTCTCTTTTTCTCTGCATGTGTGGCAGGGGAAGAAACTTCACTATCAGAAGATATCTTCTCTGGTGGAATGAAAACTCGAACAGAAGTGTCACTACCAGAAGATCTTTTCTCTGTTTCTGATTCAGATTCAGATTTGGTTTCTGATTCTGATTCTATCTGCTCATTCTTGATAATTGAATGAGCAGCTTTTTCACACCCACTTGGGTCAAAGATTAAGACATCAAAAGAAGAACTGCTGCTATATTTGAAGAGTAGAAGATCATTTTCATCTATTTTATTAGCAGTAACAAAATCTCTCCAGCCCGATCGGAGAGATAGAGTGTTGTCTGACTTGAGCACTTCAATTCGCCAAGATTTTCCACTACTACCTTCTAGTTTGACTAATTTGGATATTTTCCCTTTGAAATTCTTGGCAAGTTTTCTTGGCAGATTCTGCATGAAAATTTTTGTTGATTAGTTTTTCATTTTCTCCAAGTAGGAAAAAAGGTTCCTCTTTAATTAAATATAAAAATTAATTAAACCCCAAAATACACAATAGGTGATCTTTTTGTCAAATTACATGAAAGTTGCATGACGTTCTTGATTAAAAGAAGTTCATTGGCAAAGGAATTTACAGGATATTTTTTTTCCTATTTACAAAAAAGATTAAGCTTATTTGAATGCTTGTCTTTCAATTTTATAAATGTCAAGTGGTCCAGCAGTTAAGGGACTTGTAACCTAAATGGTTAAGAACTTGAATCTTATACAATTTCTTTTTTCAGCTTCTACCTATTCCAAACATCACAGACATTGAACCTTTACAATTCCTTCATCCATCCAAAAATATAAATAAATAGTTAAATACTATATAAGTGTTTTCCCCAAGTGGCAATATAATTACCAAATTTTCCTTTAAAATTTTCACCCAAAAAAAAAAAGGATTGTGCAAGGAAACTGTCAAATATGAAAATTTCAACTGTAAAAAAAAATGAAAATGATGGAATTTAACTATCAACATTAAGACGTGCTAATGTCACTATTCATGACCCAAGCTGAATATAACCAAATGCAAAATTACAAAAAATCAGTTCTTCAAAGAAAAAAAAGAAAAGAAAATTTCCACTGATACGCCAGCAGGTATTATTCACAGAGAAAAACGAATTACATTAACTGAGAGCAGCTATGAAAAGTTACCAAGTATCGCCTGAAGGAGGCTTCCATCTTCACAAAGAACTTCACATTTGTTGGATCTCTGTGGGTCCAGTAAAAATGGTTTTGCCATTTTCTGCACACCTTGCAACTTCGTTCCATTCCTTCGCTTCTCTATCCTCTCTGTCTCCCACAGTTGACAGTCCCAACCTAAGTCATACTTTCTTGCAGATCCATAACTTTTAATGGGAGGTAGCAGTAGCACGATTCTCAACGCAAATTATTCATTGAATTTCTCTATATTCTATCCTCTTGTTTCAACTTCTTCAATAAATGTGACGTCCGTTCATATCCTACCAAACAAAATACCAACTGATGTGACATAATTTTTTATTAATAAAAATACGTGAATATGATATTTGTATATATTTAAATAAGATTAAAATATGACATGCGTATTTAGATGTATCATATTTGACATGTCTTTATAAATATCATATTAAATGATAAGCATACTGAACACGACACTTTCAAATATTTAGCTAATACGTGACACGTCTAAATATATCTAATTACATCTATAAAAATTAAAAAAATAATTATTATAATATATTTTTAATAATTGTTACAAATATATTTTAAAAAAATTATTACTATAAAAGAATTTCCTCCATTTTTCATATTTTCTGATTTTTTTTATTTTTTTGAATTTTTTAATATTTTGACATGAGACGGTATTTCGATAGTTTCTGCCTTCAGAGTTCAGATCCTCTTCGTTCAAATACAGTAACTATCAATCATTTCAATTTGACTTTTACTTCAGAGCGCTTTAATGTGTACCGGATTTGGGAGCAGTACCGATTCAGTTGTATGTATCAAAATAGAAAGGTGGTAAGCTTGCTACTTCAAAAAGAAGCCTCTATTCTGAAAAAGAAAAAGACGAACATCACAATTAGGTGTATAAAAATACAAAAGAGTTATATCACACTTTAGACACAATAAAGAACACATATAATTTTAAATGAAAAGAAAGAATGAAAGATATATGAACCATTCAATAAACACAACAAAATAAATTAAACCTAACAATTAATATTGGGTATGAGGTGACATGCATGACTAAAAAGCTTTAATTTAACTATGAATATTATAAAATTAAATTTGACATGAAAGAAAAAGACGAACATCATGAGATTCAAGGTGAGATTGAAACCTCTACTCTGAAAAAGAAAAAGACTTCTACTGATGAAAAACAAGGAGGAGGACAGAAGCAAGCAACGATTCTATACCACTTAAAGAACTGCGTAAGATTCTTTATCAAAAGGGAAAACTACAGAAAATTAAAGGTGAAAACAAGACGCAGCGACCAAATATTTCTACTAAACTTCCTTCCAAAAAGTTAGAACAAAATGAAGAAACAAGTAGTGACTCAGTTCCAATTGCCGAATTGTTTCGAGTCAACACTGAGAAAAATAAACATTATAGTAAGATTCAGGCTGAAACAGAGACAAGGATTCCATGGACTGCCGTACAAAAGAGTAGAGCTCAGCAGCTGGCAAGCAAAGTACAGGCTGGAAATCCCTATTTCCAGAAAGTCTTGAAGAAGTACAATCTCACATTTCCTTATCGCATGGTATGTACAATTTATCTTATTTTATTTCGTATATATAGTGTGTGACATGTGGGTCCATCATGTTGAGTTTTGGGCCTTCAATTGCTCCGATCATCAGTTAATCCCCTTTAGGTCTGGGGATCGAGCAGTGTGGGTCGATTCTATTTAAATTAGCTTCACCTAGTCTTGACCAAGTGTTGCTTGAAATATAGTCCTATGCCAAATAGTTTATGTGAGGTTTCAAGTATAATTTTCCAGGGTTCGGTAGCATTTTAGTAGGCTTTTAGTTGGTGTTTTCCTATCCTCGCTATCAATAAGCAGAGAACAAATTTAAAAAAAAAAATAATTACAGAAGAACAATCAGTAAACTTGGACTGACAACATATTTATCTGCTCTTGCCATGACCACCATTCATGAGTGATGATCTAGTTATCAAGTCCTTTGTTAGTTCTTCTATAATATTTGTTTCTTTTTTGAACAGTGTATCCTGAGAAAATTCAGTGCCGATCATCTTAACAGAGATAAGTTGGATATCATCATATACTGTCCTGATCAAGGAAAGACCTGGTTTGTTACCAGTTACTTCGGATCGCTGAGAAATGAGCAAATGTTCCGAGGGCCTACTTGGGAAAAATTTGTGAAAGAAAACAAGCTCCAGCAAGAAGATCTCTGTTTGAACTTGTTAAGACGTTACATTTGTCGTACACATCTCTCGAGCCACTAACATATTAGACTCTTAGTTCTTTTTTTTTTGTCATTATTTTGTGTTACAAACCTTTAACCGAGGAATTAACTTCTGTCTTCTTTAATCTTATGGCCAAAAGCAAGTGTTGTTGATCAAAATTGTTTGTTCTTTTCTTTTTCCCTGCCCTGGTGGACAATGCAATCACTCGCATTCCGGTGCTAACTGGATAGGTGAACGCTACAACTTCATTTCGTTTCATGTTGAGAACCTATTTTGAGGCCTCAAACATAGGCGGTATGTTTGGATCGTGCAAGAATAAAGCTATTTCAGAATAGAGTTGTTATTCTTATTTGGATATTGATTCAAACAACAATTCCGTTATTATGTTGTTCCTTGTAAATATTGGAATAACAACTATTTTTTGTATATGAAAAAAGAGAAAAAATTGAAAGTTTCACACTAATCTAAATATACAATCCAAATAACATTTTCACTAATCCGAATAGCATAATTTTATCTTTATTCTCACACTAATTTGAAAAATACTATTTTACCTCTATTCTCATCTACTAATCCCAATTACAGTATTTTTGCACTGATCTTTGTACAATCCAAACATACCCAAAATATTTTTATTGAAGAATTAAAAAAATTTGGATCTTTGTGTAATAGTCATGAGAATTGTTCAAATATTTTTATTTTTTTTGTCTCTATTGTGACTTCCATTTTAAATATTTAATAATTTAAAATATCAAATGCCATCGATTTCTGAGCCTTCATTTTTAAATATTTAATTCATTAACTTAAGATAAAAAAAAACATATGTAATATAACTTTATCTACAGAGTAACAGAGAGTTAAGATTTTTGTTAACTTAAACTACTTATTAACTCAAAAAAATTTTAACATTTCAATTTTATTTTGATATATATATAGAGAGAGAGAAAGAGTTTTGCTAATGTGCTATCGTTAGCATTTCGGCCGAAACGCTAATGATTTAAATATTTAATTTTCATATTCGAAATTTTGATTTAAGTAACTCATAAATTATTCATATAAAAATCTTGTAAATATTAAAATTTACCATTTTTAGATTTTTTTAACTATTTCTTTTAATTTTCAAAGATGACCTTAATTGGCATACAAATATTTTTTTATTTTTATTTATTTTTGAGCCAAATAAAGCCATCTTTGAAAATTCAAAAAAATAGTTAAAATTTCTAAAAATGGTAAATTTTGGTATTCTATAAGATTTTGTTATAAAGAATTTATTAAGCTACTTAAATCGAAATTTCAAACATGAAAACTTAAAATTTGAGTCGTTAATGTTTCGACCGAAACGCTAACGATAACACATTAGCAATACTCTATATATATGAAGTTTGTAAAAGATCATGATGGAAATATTTTATACATAATTTTTCAAGTTATTGATTTTCGTTCAAAAGAAGTTGGTTTTTTAACTTCTGCGATCTTTTAAAGTGATATATTAATCTAATGGCTATATGCTTTTGTTTGAATTGTAAATTTAATTATGCTTAACTTATGAAAAAGGTGGAGGAATGATAAAAATATAAAAGAAAGGTGTTTAAGCCCCACAATTTATTATTATTTATTAACGTTCAAAAAGCTCCAAGTGCAAAGATGAGTTCGGCATTACATCCAGATTTCAACGAATTTTTGCGTAAAGGTTATATATTTGGATAGTAACAAATAATTCATGAAGTACTAAACATCTTCAAGGAAATAAATTTTGTACAATTCATCGTGAGAACATTTATAATTAAGTTCCATAGCATTTTTCACAAAAAAAAACTCCAATCTATAACATTAATCTATTGTTAGATACCACACTAGTTGCACTGGATATGAATTAATTACCAAAAAAAAAAGAACAATAGATATGAATTTATTGAATGAATCCCTGCGGAAAGGATGCTTCATTACTTCACCTTGGAAGTTGGAACAAGCACAACACAATTGTTGGGAGGGAGCTCAAACGATTTCTATTTTCTAGTGTGGTAAATGCGGAGTTAAAAAGCATTTAAAGAGAAAAAAATTGGAAGAGGTATTAAATTTCTCCATACTCTGATAAATACAAAATTTGACTTGAGCGTACGAATCAATCAATGATACCGTGTAGAGAAAGATGGATAGAAATAAAAATAAGAGAGCTTCCAAACGACACAGAGACTTCTCAGTTCTCACTTTTCAGGAAAAAAAAGGGAGGAAAATATTAAATTTTGTCCGAGTTTGACAGTTGGATACTTACAAAAAGATGTATTTCTGTATCAAGATGGATGCTTCCTTCACCATGGTAACCTTTCAAATCTGGAGTCTTTTGTAATTTTAATTATAAGGATATTATTTATTCTGTGCTATGTAGTGACCTTTTTCTTACTTAGTTGTTCCAAAATTGAAATGAAGGTTCCAACTTCTTACTATTGTTGTTCTTTTTATTTTGTGAAGAGTAATGAAATTCCTGGTTCCTATCTATTTTTTTTCTATTTCTCTTAATTGTTTCTAATTCTACATATTGACATGAAAAAGATATGGATATGGCTTTGTTTTGTATGTAATTTTAGGAGAATTTTTTTCTTACGGTTACACCATTGAAAAGCCAAAATGGCCTGATTTGCGCAGTTATCTCGTATTATGTAGGAAATTCCGAAGAAGTTTGTGATAAATTTCAAACGACAATTATGCAAAAATGTTGAACTCAAAGGTCCCAGTGGGAGTATCTGGCACGTTAAAATGATCAAATCTAACAATGACTTCATATTCCAATCTGGTTGGAGAGATTTCGTAATTGCAAACAAAATTGCGAAAAATGACATTCTACTCTTCAAGTACAGCGCTAAGTACTGCTCTTTTGAAGTCATGATCTTTGATCCAAGCGGATGCGAAAAAGCCGCTCCTTTCTTTGCAAAAAAGACAGAGACAGAGATGTACTCACAAGAATCAAGTGATACTTCGGTTCAAGTTTTTGCTGAACACCATTGTGAGGTTAATAAACAAGATTTCATATATATAACTTCTAGTAATGAAATTTCCAACGAGATTTCGTCAGATGATGGCAGATTACGCATATGCAGAAAAAGGGTTGTTCATGAAAGAGGCGCAAGTAATGGTGATCAGGTGGATTCTGAGGCAATTCCTCAAAAGAGAAAAAGAGGTATGTATATATACACTGGTTTAGGGTTTAGGGTTTAGCATGTAATGTTCAAGTGGTTTATTTCAAAAAACAGAAATAAGGCTACTAATTAAGATGTTATTACTATTTTGCAAGTGGTGATTTTTAAGAGATTTATGAAATCCTTGGAGGAGTTACCTTGTAGCCAGACTGTAACTTAGCTATATTATTATTGATTATTGATAATGATAACTGTTCTTTTTCTCTCTCTCTTTTGAATCTTAACAAGTAACACCAGAGTCCTAAGTCCTAACAATGTAAGTGCTTTCCATATTGTCAAAAGATAATTTGCTATGGTTATTATACTAGAGCAATTATCCAAAACTTGTAATAAATTAATTTAAGGGTGGAGGTTTTTGCTAACTATAAACTTGATAACTAATTTTCAAATAATTTTAAAATAATATTTATAAATTTTTAAAAAATAAAAAAATATATAGATATTTTTTTAACTTATAGATTAATTGTCTTTCAATTTTAGTATAAATTAAAAAATCATTTGATATTCTATCGGAGATCACTACATAAAAATCATTGCAAATTTCACATAATTTTGATTATTTTTTTATGAAATAAAAAATAATACTTAAATTACATGATATTTCAAACACAAATTAATCTATAAATTCAAAAATATGTCTATAAATATTTTCTATTTGAAGTTTTTCTTTCAATATATTTTTAAAATTGTTGTCAAAGTTACCAAATTAATAGTTATCAATGATTCCCACCCACTAAACAATATAAGAATAAGATCCAGGTGTTCATGTTAGGCATGTTTGTGTTGAAAATATTAAGAGGCCTTTTGATTATTTAACAGCTGAACCAGAGGAAATGCCAACATAAAATATATATGTTTGTACAAGTATAATTGTAGTTGGATCAAAACACAAAAATAAAATTTCAGAAAGGTAGATTCTTCCAAGAGGTAAGATAGACAATTAGTCTATTGTTTTATTGTCGAAACATCTCCTTTTTGTTTTTTGTACAGCAGCCTTTTTGTTCTCTCAAACAGAAAAAAAGAAAAAGCATCCTTTTTGTTTTACTGTGGAATCATCTCCATTCCGAAATAAAATGGAGACCCTTGATATTCACAACTTCATCATGAAAGCTACCTTGTAGACTGTAGTGTGAAAGCTGGACGCCCCCCCAGTGTGTACTGTGTAGTGTCAGAGATTCTAACAATTTATTAGTTGTAATTAATCAGTTTTCTTCTTTGGACAAAAGATTTTACTTTAAGTATTTGAAAAATATCATAAAAATATCATAATTAATATCATCATTATTATATACATATAATAATAATTTTATTTTATACATAATGTTTATTATTTAACTTAAATATTATTAATATGTATAATAATTTATTTAAATTAAATAATAATAATATTGTATAAAATAAATTTATATTATAAAATCATTAATATGTATAATAATTTATTTAATTTATATAATAAAAATTTTATCCATAATGATATTAATAATATATAACTGCTAAGTATGTAATGTGAGCCTCCTTCAAACTCGGAAGTTGTTGCTTTATTGGTGGTAATGACTAATGAACGCAAGATTAAGAAAAGGTATTACAGTTAAAAAGAAAAAAAAAAAAACATTATAACCGTTACAAGAAGCGTAACTTTTAAAAGGACTCATGATATGGACCAAGTCTATGAATATGAGGGAAAGTATACGACCGGCAGTGGTTCTCCGTTACTAAAGAGTGTTGCGGTCTATGAACCGGTTCTTTGGAGTTAATTATTTTTTACAGACTTGGCGAAAATCATGATCAATGACCGTAGAGTTTTTGCAGTTCACCCACAAAATAGGAGACTTTTTAAAAGAATTCCACTTCAAAAAAGGAGGGAAAGCAAGAGCAACTGCAGTAACTGGTGGTACCTGCAACTCGACTTGCATGCATTTTTCCGAGATGGATTTCCAGAAGGAGATGAGGGGCTTCTTCATGCATAGCGTGGTTAGCAACTCTCCGCCTTCCCTCCCAACGATTGTTTGCTTTTTCTATAATGCTTAGTAGAAAATTACTGTTTCATGGGTTTAAGTATTCTCCCTTGTTGCAATGAGTTCAAGTTTTGGCCTCCTATCACAAGATGTTAATTGGTTTCTAATATATACGGAGGTGTTTGATTAAACATTTTGCACTTCATTTGGGTATTTTATCAAATAGTTGTTGTGCATTTGTATTTAGTAGCATGACTAAACACAATGCTGAAACTTTGCTTTGTCTTAAATGAGCTTAATTTGGGGTTGATTTAGTGAACTGAAAAGATATATACTTGGATTAATGTCACTAATGTCAACAAGATATATATAAACTGTAAAGATATTCTTGGATTTATGTCAATAATGGCAACATGATATAACTTAGAAAATTTAGCATGCGTTTTGTTTGTTGCAACAAGATGTGTGTTGCAATTGTACAACATTGGAGTTTATATCCTCTGCTGCGCTACACCGTATAGCAGTATGTTATCCATCTGATCACATCAAGATTCGTGCAAAGCAAATCTCAAAAAAGCCATCTTATAATCCATCCATTCGTATATCGTGTAGCGTAGTGCTACGCAGCAGAAGATTAGCACTCGCAACATCTACAGAGCTCTTTCTTGAATTAAAAACTTTTTAATTCCATCAGCTTTTGTAATTTCTTACAGACTCCCATTTTATATGTTGTGTAGTGTTTGCCAGAAAAAGTTACAGAACACTTCTCAGGTCTTAGTGGTCGAGTTCTCGAGCTCAAAAGGCAGGGTGGTGACACCTGGCACATTGAGCTTATCGGGTCAGGTGGTAAACTAATACTTCAACCTGGCTGGAGCAGTTTTGCTAGTGCTAACAACATATCACAGAACGACCTTCTTCTGTTCAAATTCATAGGTGAATCCAATTTGAAGTGCAAATATTTGACCCGGCGGGATGTGAGATAATTAATGATCCCGTTGAACTTGTTAGCACAACCAAAAGTAGCAGCTTGGAATCAGACAATAGCCGTGTTGAAGAATTACAAAAAGTTGAGATTCAAGATACCTGCCATAAAGGGGCCAGTTCAAAACTTACGCAAGCTTCTATTGAAAAGGCATCGGACAAGCTGGGGTGGTTGTTCCTACAGCAAAGAAGAAGAGGGAAATATGTGCGACGAATTGAACAAGGAGATATGGCAGAATCTATCATATCTCGGAGGAGAAGAATCAAGAAATTGTTTGATACGAGGTAAAGAGTTGTGTGAAGTTTGCGGTCAAGAAAAAGAAGCACCGCATGAAATTGTGATCAATGCTACCAAGCGACAAAGTCAAAATCCAAGTAGGACTACCAACTAACTTTAAAAAGATTTCGATTAATTATGCACTGTGGTTTGCCAGTTTTATTTTTTTGAAATGTGTATAGGAAAGTGTTTGGTGGCCTCTGATAATGAAGTCATCTACAATGCTCGGAAGGGAGCGCTGAATGCTGAACAAGAAAGAAAAGCTAAACAACTAGCGAGCAAAGTACAGGCCAGGAATCCTGCATTTCTGAAAGTTCTAACAGGACCCAGTCTCGCTAGCAAACATGGAATTGTAAGTTAATGAGAACGATTAACAGTTTCAAATTGATATAGGTGTAAAAGTGACATCCAGCAATGATGCAAACTGGACACAGTCCAATAACCCAGCATTATTCGTCGAAGGGTTGAACTCAGTTGTTATTTTTTTACCTTTAACAGGTTGGCCAGATCCAAACTGATTTTTTTTTTTAACTTTTTGTTAGAAAGTGACTTACATATCCATGTCTTTATTTCAAATAAATATCTTATCAGCCTGACCTATTTCCAAACATGTCTGATGTCAATCTTATAAACCTTTTGTTGATGTTAGTAACAAATGTGGTGAAATTGTTCCAAACCAAGTACCTTACTATTATTATTTCATTTAATCAGAACATACCCGCAAAGTTCTCTGCTGAGCAGCTCCCAAGAGAGATCCAGGAAGTAGTGCTTTGCCGACCCAAGAAGGAAACGACATGGCAAATCAAGTATTACTGCAGGAAAAACCACCAAACTTTTGAAGGCACACTCCGGAGAAAGTTCGTGCTGGAAAACAAGTTGCAGGAAGGCAACGTGTGCTTGTTTGAAATGGTTAAAACTGCAAGGCAAATTACATTTGTTGTCCATATTTCTAGAGCAATTTGAGACCATGTTGGTGTTAATTATCTTTATTATTTCTACACATCAGGTTGAATAGAACTAAGTTTTGTGGGATATGATACTGATCACTTATGTTGTCTTTGCTGCTAGCTTAATTTAGTGAGTTGGAAGATATATATAAAATAGAAGGATAACAGAGATGAAATTTGAGACATACTTCGGAAGGGGCATGTGGGGAATTTGTGAACAAGAAGGGAGCATATTTTAAGTGTTAAGCTTATTTGCTGCGTATGAACAAAAAGGGAGCATTCTTGAAAATTGTCAAAGTAAGAAGTTTCGGAAACAAATTAAGACGTGCATTATGTGATGTTATGCGCGGCATATCTGAAAGGATTTAAAAAAAGAATTGGATCATATGCAACTATGCATGTAAGTAAGATTGTAAATGAGTAGAGTCGAAGAGGAAAAGATAAACAAGAGAATATAGGCATATGAGGCTTTCAGGTCGTTTTATTTGTAAATCAATGGATATGATTGATATAAAAATTAATATGGATGACTTATATTGAAGCTTATTATTGAGCGAGTTAGTGAGAATCAAACTGCTCAAATTTAAATATACATAAAATATCTCCTATAATTCTATTCGAATTTTGAATCTGTAATTTTTCATACAGAAAATATTGTCTTTAAACTTTCTTTCTTTCTTGCTTGTAAAGTGGCGATTTCTCTCTCTTTTTTCTTGATTTTAGGCTTGATAGTGTATTTAATTGAGGGTGTGTTAAATTGGATATTTAAACTTGGAGAATTGATGGTTCATTTTAATATGATGCTTATAGAACATGTTATGATAAAAATAGCAAAAATGCAAAGTAAATATTAACTCATGGAATATTCACCTTCCTCAATAACTAATGGAAGATTCCAATATATTTTTATTGATTACTCTTGAATATTATTTTTTTTTGTCAGATCTAAAATCAGAGGTTGAAGGCTATGCAAAGCTGATTGCAGTGTCTTAAAATTAAAACTTAAAAAAAATAAGTAATTGCGCAAAGGTACATCTCAATTAATTGCAATTCCCTTGTGTCGACTAAAAATAAAAAATGACTCATTTCCTTTTTCGAATTTCGTCTAATTTCATCAACTTTCCATAAATAAAGTTGCTCCGCATGGATATAATCCAATAAAATGCATGCACGTTAGGCTAGATTAATTAAAGTAGGAAAGCATGTCATGGAGAACAGTATAGTTTATTTATGGTATATATGTTTTTAAGTTAATTTGCTCTCCAAATTTCCAAACATAGAACGAGCAAATTTGATTAGTCTTGAATATTTTTTTGTCAAATCTAAAATCAGAGGTTGTCAGATCTAAAAAAAGAAGTAATTGCGCATTATTTTTGCGCTCCAGGTAACTTGCTCATCAAGCGATATCTTTCAAAATTATTTTTGCTCTGTTATTTTAGTTTCCAAATCCAGAGGAGGAAGGCTCTTATTTAAAGAGGTGCAATGGTGCAAACCTACAACTACTTTCTTCCCACATAGAAGAAGAGAGTACAATATCTCTAGAAATTTAGAATTGGTGATATCTCTAGAAATTTAATTAGGTGCTTGTAACTCCAGTTGCACAATTACACGAAAATGGATTCCCAGAAGAAGAAGAAGAAGAAGATCACTGGTTTCTTCATGCTCAGCATGGTGAGTCCTTTGTTCTAGCCTTCTTTCTGGGCTTCTAGCTTCTCGTTTGATAATGTATTTTGTTTTACACAAATCTCGAATTTTTTCATTAATCTTTCAGCGTGGTAGGAATTCTTTGATTCCGTTGCTCCGTTTTCTCTTTTTCTTTGCAAAACTTTTTGTTTATTTTTTTTCATAAGATTATTCAAGCTTAATTCATTTTTTTATGCACATCTATTGTATATCATGTAAAGTAGCGTTTAAATTTAAAAAAAGTTATATTTATATATGTATGTATTCTTAATTATTGAGTCAATTTAGCATTTAATGTGTCATACATCATAAAACCATTAAAACAAAGTGTTATAAACTTGTAGGCTTCATTTTTCGTACAACACTCCAGCCCTTGATTCTATGCTTCCTGAAATCAATTCTTTTGTTTTTATTTTTTTTATCATTTGAACTTTCTATATATGTTTGATAATTCTAGCAGAAATTTAATGTACATGACATTTTTAAGCTATATTAATTAGTGGGTTAATATTGAAATTTGATAAATACAGTAACTTTCCTTTTTTTATTCAATAAAGGTATTTTTGTAATTTCACTTTATTAACAGAAGTTTCCATATATAAAAGATACTGGATATGATATGCCATTGAAATTTACTTATTTTTCCCTTTAAAAGATAATAGCACAATTTTGGATGCATCTTTGAGATGTACATAAAAATTCGAATGCGCTCAAAAATCATCTTTGCGTGTTTGTCAGAAGAAGTCTTTTGTCAGTTCAAATATCTTGTGACACATGATGTGTTAGAATGATCTTTTAGCTTTTCAAATTGTTGATCCCAACTCAAATTTGAATTAGTGCAGTACCTTGAATCAACTGGGCGTGAGAAAAACGGTAGTTTCAAAGGCAAAGAAAAAGGAGGAAACAACATTTCTGTTGGAAAAGCAGATGAAGTCAAAATTCAAGAAGACAGCATATCTCATTCTTCTCCCAAGATCAAGACAGTAACTAGTGATGAAACCATTGGATGCGATTCTCATCCAAGAAAGAGGTCACCTAGACAAAATCCGAGTTCCCTTCCTTCAAAGAAGCGGCCTAAACTGAGTGGTCGGCATTCCATTTCCCGAGAGGAACAAACAGTAGAGTGCAAGGAAGAGGAATTTGATGAAAGCCAGGGTGAAAATGATATCTCTTCGATCAAGGAGTCCGATAAACTGGATGAGGAAGAACTAGATGAACCTGATGAAGAAGAACTAGAAGAAGCTAGAAGAACTTGTTTACTGGTAGCTGAGCATCAAGCTCTTCTTAGAAGAAGAATGGAACTGCTGAAAGATGACACGGTGAAAAATCAAAATCCATGTAAGGCTCTTCCATTTCAGCAATTTATTATTTACAATTTAAAAAATAATTAAATATGAATGTCTATCATGTTTTGAATACTAATGCCGGAAACTACAACACAGTGGATTGTGATGCACCTGTTGATTATGACTATGCCCTACGACATTGGCGAGCCATGAGTTCTGAACAAAAGGCAAGAGCAAACTGCTTGGCACTTCAAATTCAAAAGGGGAATCCAGCATTTGTACATGTTCTGCAACAATCCTGTCTCACCAAAAGCTCTCGTGTAGTAAGTTCATTTTCTATTTTACATGACTTCATTTTGAAATTTGCAAGATGGTTAGAATTAGTTACATAATGAGATGCACCTGCTATTTAAAAGATATGCTGACAAGTTAAATTGATATTAAAAAGGAACCTACTGCCATATAGCAAGCACAAATGCATACTTCAGGAATGACAATTATATGTATTATGAATAGCAATTAGCAGTACAAGTTTAGATAGCAAAGTTGGCTCTGACAGATATTCCTTTACGTGGTACTATTTTAAATTAGGTTGTACCAAAACAGTTCTCTGCTAAGCATCTCCCTGAAGGAAACCAAACATTCGTGCTTCATCGGCCAGAGAAAGAAGACACTTGGTCTGTCAGGTATTACTTCAGGAAGTCCTGGCGATCTATCGAAGGAAGTTCCTGGGTGAAATTCGTGCAAGAAAATAATCTGCAGGAAGGCGATGTCTGCATGTTTGAACTTGTTAATTCTGCACATGAAATTGCATTCAATGTTCACGTCTCCCGCGCAACTTGAGGCGGCTATGTCATCTAACAAATTGGGGCTTGGCGATTGATTCGTTAATGATTGATTTTTATGCTAATAGTTTAAAATTTAATTAAAGTAGCTAATTAGCTGGAAATATATTCTCTCGTGTAGAGATAGAACTCTTGTAATAAGTCATACAATCTAGACATATTTCATTCTGTTTAGCTACTAATTTATTTTTTTCCTTTTGGGGCTGCATCTGGTGTACTGTTGTAGAAACAGTTAAGTGTGAAAATTGATTATGGATGGATTTGCACGTCAACAGATTTTGTTTGCTTAATTTGTTCTTGTCTATAATATTGAAAAGTGAAGAATTATAATATCTTGTTGTTCAGACTACTCATGATTAACAGACGATCTGATCTAATACCAAAGATCATATATAAAAGAGATTTGTTCTACTTAATTTAACGAAGTCAAAACCATGTCAAACACTAAAATACTACAAACATATCACTAAACTTATCACAAGTTGCTCGAGAGAAGTCAAAAATAAAGAAAATTTGATTATTCAAGTACAAAATGAAATAAGCATACCCCTTCATCCTTGCTGTCTCTAATAGCCGCAAGGAAGAACATCTCTTATTCAATTGTAGTCCATGTAATGCATATACACATTTATTCAGCTCACTCATCTTATACCCAGTAGCTGTCTCCAGTTTTTTTATTCTGAAATAAATTCACAGAAAACATAATTTAGTTTACTTACTTAGAACTTCACAACACATTTACATGAAAGTTGCATCAATGAATTTTCTAATCAAAGAGAAATCATATCAAAAATATGAGAAAGAAAAAAAGAGGTACCCGAGGATGAATTGTTGGATCAATGTTGAACCTTGCCGAGTAACAGCTGAGGTAGCAGCAACTGAAGGTACAAACTTGATACAGCCATAATAGATAGAATTCTAGTACGAAATATGTACTCCACAAAATTGAAAAGAAAATCATTAGAATTTTAGATTTAGGGCTTATTAGCTCAATTTATAAGGAACCAAATTAGAAAATCTTAACCACCTTGTCAACTCCTGATCAGCCTCTATGAACCTCTGAAGGAGAGTCTCAATTATAGGATTTCCCATCTCAAAATTCTAAACTTCCAACATATAATTCTCCATTGTTACGACCTGATTTCAAAGGAAACAAAAGAACAGTAAAAAGATATAAAATTTCTTAAACAAAGATGAAATAGTCTAAGCTTTTGTTTATTGAAGGTATTGTCAATGATATAATAAAACTCCTGCGCAGCACAGGATAATCTCTTCATATTTTCTGAATCAAAAGCAGCTGATGAAAACCCTATAGATAAAAAATAAATTGCACAACAACATATCATGATTCTGAATAACACCCATCATATACCATATTTGCACGAGCAAGAAAAATTTGTATTATTAGGATATGCAATTCTTAGACCCAGATACCAAAAAAATAACTAAATCAGAAGAAATGACCAACCATACCTATAATTGCAATTCATTATATAGTTGCAACCATACGTACATTTACATTAGTTAAAGCTTGACGTTTAGTTCAATTTCTTTCCTTTCTCAGAAGCAGCAGTATTTTACACCACTTTAGCCATCCCAGGCAAACTTTTGAGTTTGAATTTTTTTTTTTTTTTGAAAATTTGATTTGTGCTCACTATATAGGTAAAAATGAATGGACAAAATTGTTAAGCTCTCCTTAAACCATATCAGAACAAACAAAAAGAAAGAACCCAACAGTAGACTACTGAATAGCTAAAAAAGACACCAACTTCGAGAAAAAAACTGAACCATTGGTTATACTTAGGATGCAATAAGCGTTGAAGAGACACCAAGGAGTTGAAGCTTGTGCCTGTTAATGGCATTGTAAGAGAGAAACTGGTCAATGTATGATATACTGTCAAGTATATATAATGTATCTGTAAGATGCTCAGCTCTTCAGCTACATCAACTAATCATTCAATCAACATCTCTCTCATACCAGCCATCGCATCTACTTGAATTGTTTCCATATAGTTTGATAAAGGTCTTCTCTTTGGCTCCAACTGTTAATAGAAAAAGAAATATTAAATTTGGGTCACTAGTCAGAGTTCAATAATATAAGAATTTGCAAATGCGAACAAATACTTGTAATGACGAGTGCCACTTTTGTGGCGAATAACAATTTCAGTTGACAGTTCCCATTACAACCTATCCTTCTCTAGGAGAGCTTCATCAGAATTAGTAGGAACAACCTAAGAATCGGTATTGCGTGAGAGCCAGGATACCCTGATTGAACCTCATTATAGTCTATTCAAACCAAAGAGGCACTGTTTTGAGAAGAAAATTATTTATTCCAACATCAAGATAACAAACAGAGATGAAATCTAGAGGGAAAGATATAAAATCTAGAATTGGCAGTTCCCTTTTTTTTAGATACTGATATATATCTGAAGCAAAAGGTACAACCATTTGTGGATCTTAAACCTCGCATATTTCAATGCGAGAAACTCTTGACACTAGAGTCCTTGATCATCTCTTTACAAGAAGACTTGCTGATACGCGAGTCTTGTTCTTTCTTCTCAGATCTGGTCCTTCTGCGCTTCGATTGAATAGCACCAGCTCGAGCATTCACGGCATTGGATAAATGGAGCAAGTCACTTAGAGCAACTAGCTTCTTCTTCGATGGAGGCTGAGAGTTCGAGCTCTCTTCATGGCTGAGGCGCGCTTGGCTGTTGCGCCAGTGAGGCGGTGAGAGACGTTCTCTTCTCCACCATGGCTGCTTCTCTCGGTGGTGGAGGTGGAAACGGAATAAGCGAGAGAATTCGGGGAGGAACGGATGGGTTTCGATAGGCACAGAGAGGAGCAGAGCGTCATTTTGTGAGCGAACTTTTTGAGAGAGAGGGAAACTGTTTTCGAAACTTGAATGGAAATTGAGACTGAAAGAAAGAAAGAAAGAAAGAACGTGAGGTGAGGAAATATTTGGAATGCGAGCCATAGAGGCACGCGGGAAGCATGTTCGCGGGAGCCGCGAGAGTCGGATTGTCTCCACAGGCACTGTTTGTTGGTATGAACCTGTTTAGTTTTAGTATGGAGATAACCAAGATAAAATTATCTTTATTTGTTTTAAACTTTTTTTTAGTCTTTTTTAGTTTTTAGTCGTTTAATCTTTCTAAATACATATTCTTTAATATGAATTAAAATCACTTTCTTTGACTTTCTTTTATTCAGAATTTTAATTCTTCCTCGAGATTTAAGAAACCTTTATTCCTGAATTAACTTTTCTTATTTTTTTTCTAACGAATTAAAATAATCGAATATAAACTTTTTAGAGTTGATTAAAATTTAATTCTAACATTTTAGTCAAACGGCTTCATAAGAAATAACTTTATTTTTTAATTATTTTTTTTATATATAAAGGCTCTCGTTAATCCCAGCATTTATTTATTTTCAAATATCTTTTATAGAATTTGAATTTTTATCTTTACGTAAAAAGCAGTCTATCACTACTGTATTAGACTTACGATTCATTCTTTAATTGTCTTTTTCAAGTTGTTTTCTTCTCAAACGAAATCATGAGAAGGTAAACGAATTTTACTGATCTTGATTTTCTTTCTTCCTTGGTTGATTAACGGTTCGTATATAACGAATGTTAGCTACATTGGAGTAGGTTATCTCCCTTGTTTGTCGTTTATATATGGATAAGTTACCTAACAACAAATTTAATTTTGATTCACAAAAATCAATCAAATAATTTAAAAAATAAAAAAATAACATTATATATACTTTTATAATTTAAATGAATTGCAAACATCAGTACAATTTGAAAATCGATTGGCCGTCTATCGAGTGGTTTGGAAAATTAACAATTTATTTTGATCTACACTTGATTAATAACCAAATTAATTATTTTCTTTAAACCCTATTTCTCCTTTTTTTTATCCTTTTCTAAAACACTCATCCAAAATATAATGAATGGCAGCCTACAATTGAAATTTTCATTCCAAGATAAAATGTAATTCACTTATAAATTTAATTCGTTAAAAGTTGTTGGAGAAAATTTGATCTCTTATCTTTTGGCCGTTTTCTTCAAGAAATTAACTGAATTTGGGAGAGCTCAGGCAGTGCTTGTACTCTCTATCTGTAGTTCTCTTGATGTAGCTCTATGGTTTATTTTTATTTTTGGAAGTTGATATACAAATACTGTTATTGATACTGATTTTGTTATTTAGATTAAATAAGTTATTATTTATATTAGCGATTTTATTATGTAACTTATTTGTACAATATTTTTATTATTCAATTTAAGTGAGTTATTGTTCATATTAGTGGTATTTTCTTTTTTTGAAGAAACAGGCTTTGCCTGTTCAAATTAATGGTATTTGATTTGAATAACAAAGTACTGTATAAAATAAATTACATAATAAAATCGTTAATATGAATAATAAAGTTGATATCGATAACGGTATCAACGATGGTATCTCAAAACATTTTCCTTTGTTTTTTATCTCAGTTGAGGTGGTACCCAAATGGGAATGTTTCCTATTAATTTGAATTAATGCAATTGATTATTTTTCCTAGATACACTATCAATATTTTGCATGTTCTTTCTTACTGCCTTTAGTTCAACAGTTTATAGTTAGTTATTTTAATTTGTTTACTATAATAATAAATTTAATTTAGCTATTTTGGATTTATAAGCATATCAAACTTATCTTAAAATCGGTTTGGGTTTGAAAAAACACAACAAACATACCTTAAATTTGTTTGCACTTGTTCACATCCGGATGAGATATCAGAGATCCTCATATCAAATAAAATAATCTACCACATGAAGGAATCTAATAACATGACTAATTTAGTTTCCTTTGGAAAGTAAATGACTAAATGGACTAATTTGATTTTTTTTTTTGAAAGTTCCAAGGATCAAATTGGTACAAATGAGAATTTAAGGACAAACTTGTTTATTTTAGAAATGAAAATTTAAGGACTACTTCGATTCTTTTTTTTTAAGTTTGAGAACCAAAACTTGAATTTTCCAATTTGTTCGCAGTTATTTAAATTAATTTTCTGAATTATATATATTGCGTCTTTTATCGTATTCTGTATCTTTTCATTTGTGCACTATTTTGTTATGAAATTTAAAATTTTATCCCTTTTTACATATCTTTTATGCTTAATTGATTGATTGATATGTACATATGTTCTTGTTGTTTTCTCAGTATTATTTAACAACTCTTCAAGCTGAGTTGAGTTTATACATATGTTCATTCTTTATCCTTATTTAAAGATTATTGTTTAATCATCACTGACGATTTTTAATCATCGATGATTGAAGCTGTGTATTTATTTTATTTCATTAGTTGAAGAGTTAACACATGGTGTGCATAATATGGTCAAGGATTAACCATTAATTAAGCAAACAACCTTTCTCTTTTACGAATGTCCATCTGGTCCTTAATTTTACTTGGATCCCAAAAACAAAAAGAGAAGTAACAGTAAAAGAACAAAAGAAATTACATCAGATTGTATCATTGACAAAAGTTTGCCCCTATTAGTATTCTGATAACTTCAATAATATGTCAAACAACTAATATTAACTGCTACAATTAATGTCACAATGCGCCAATGTTGCCCGAGCTATAGTCTCAACTTGCCGGAGAGACATGAACAACGAATGCAGTTTGACTCGCGTTTGTGGTGAGTTCGAACATGCAGATGTCACCTTTCTGCAGATTATTTTCTTTAACGAACTTCAACAAGGAGCTGCCTCGAATTCTGCTCCGGTGGTTTGTCGTGTAACACTTGACGGACCAAGTGCCTTCCCTCTCTAGCCGATGAAGCACGAGTGTTTGGTTTCCCTCCTGGAGATGCTTAGAGAAGAATTCTTTCGGTACAGTCTGATTTAAAATAATACGAAACAAGGGAATCTATGTTAGAATAAATGTTTGGTATCTAGCACTGTTATCTTTTTCATGACGAATTTATTTTGTCAGTACTGTTTTTCTCAGTGTTACCAATGAGTAATACAATTTACCATTAATTCCAGCACATCTATACTTTCTGGGGCATCCAATATTTTTTCCTAATGTCAATATTAAAATCAGCTGGCATATACGAAATAAAGATTGAACTTACTATGCTAGTATGTCTGGTGAGGCAAGATTGTTGAAGAAGACATAGAAAAGCTGGATTACCGGCTTGAATTTTAAGTGCAAGACGGTTAGCTCTTGCCTTTTGTTCAACACTCATGGCTTGCCAGAGATGTGCGCCACAGGTATAATTAATAAGCATACCACAATCAACTGCATTGTAGTTCCAAACATTAGTATTCAAACCATAATATACATTCAAAAGAAAATATTTTTAAAAATGGAAAAAACATATTTTCAATTTTTGAAATTGAAAGAGAGGGCATTAGTCAGATTTTGACTTGAATGGTTCTTACCAGGGATCGTTGTTTCGTTCTGGTAATTTTCCAGGAGTTCCTCTTTTTTCTCTGAGGGAAGTCCGTACACCTCCTTGGAAGCTATTTTTTCTTCTTCTTGGCAAAGGGTACAACAATCACTTATTTTAAGCCGCTTCCTCAAAGGAAGTGAATTACAATTTTGGCTCCATGACCTCTTTTTCGAAATATAACAAGACATGTTGTCTTCTTGAACTTCGAATTCATCAACTTCTACTTTAAAATCACCGCCATTTTCCCACCCGTACGAGTCAAAGATCCGCACTTCAAACGTGGATCTGCTCACTAACTTGAAAAACAGAAGATCATTTTGTAATACATTATTACAACTAGCGAAATCACTCCAGCCGGGTTGAAGTACAAGTTTGTTGCCCATCCCGATAAGCCCAACCTGCCATGTATCTCCATCTGGGCGTCTAAATTTGAGAAGTTTTCCAACTAAATCACTGAAGTGCTTTGTGACTTCTTCTGGCAAACACTGTACGGTATATAAAGAAAAAATGAGAAGAAATTTTGAGGAAGCAATGAACAGCACAAAAAAGTGTTGTACGGGACAACAAGATTTTCATGAGTTTCCAATTTGTTGAGACCATAGAAATTTCCAATTTTCAGTGTTTGTCAGGTTTTTGTATGTCCAATTAAAGAATTTTAGTGTTTGTCAAGTAGGTCCAAGTATAGAATTTTGTTTTGTAGGTTACAAGATAAAAAGGTGGCAAGATGTAATACGAGTTAGCAGAAAAAAGAAGGGAAACTACAAAAGTTACAGTGAAAAAGGAGAAATCAGATGTAAAACTTATAAGAAGAAGAAATAAGATCAAAGCTTACTAGCTTAGTAAAAATTGAGAATTGATATTAAAAGAACGAAATAAACAAAGAACTCACCACACTGTGCATGTAAAAGCCCGTCATCCTCTTCTGGAAGTCCATTTGCGAGAAATACGTGCAAGTGGAGTTGCAACGTATACTTCTCTGTTGGAAGTAGTTCTACCTCGCACCGGTTCGTCCGACTGTCGCGTACCTCTATATAAGAGATTCCAACTGGTCTCTGAATTTGGAAAGACCAGAAAATATAGACATATAACTTTTGCAATTACCTGGAGGACAAGTATAATAGCCTATAATACCCTAAACCCTAAATGTGATTCTGGCAAGTAATTTCAATTAAAACTATCCATAATTAGTCTATTTTTTTTTTCTTTCTAGCATCCTTTCTGCAGTTTTGGCCAGGCTAATATGGCCATTTTTAGAGAACAGAAAATGGGGAAAACGAAAAAGGTGTGTGGCACATAGTACATTTTTAGAATGTTAAAATGAGCACCACTAAAAAGCAATTCGGATATTTTACTTTGGGGAAACACAAAAAATTACATAAAAGGAAAGTTGAGGAGTACTTTTTGAAATATGATTTTTCTTTCCTTTCCTGCCATGAATCTATATTTTTTTCTTGAACGCATTGTTGTTTCCTATGCCTCCACCTTTAAAAATTTTCAGTCAAAATTGTATTTTAAAATCAATGTTATAATACAATAAGAAATTAAATTAGAGTAATATTAATTGAATATCAAATTACAAAAGGAAAAAACATTTAACTTGTACAGAATTTCATATATGGTGGTAGTATCTAGCTGAATTGTTTATTTGAGGAATTAATATAACATTCAAAATTGAACTTCTAAAAAAAGTCAAAATCCAAACCGAAATCAAATGCTGAAAAGAACTAAAAGCAACACAGCTTAGTCCACTGATAAAGAAAACAAAGCCCAAAAAATGATAGAAAATTTTGTCAAAAGCATCTCTACAGAATTTAAACCAGATCTCATATTATCTTCTCAAAGAGCCCCTTTATACAGTCAATAAAATACAAAGAAGCTGACATTGCAACTACCATACTCCATATACTTTCTCCAAAACTCTACACAGTAACCCAAAATAGGAAAAATTGTGCCAAGAATGAACAAACTAAAACAAAACCCTAACACTACTTTTTCCCTAGCTCTCTACAATTGGCGAGAGCCTCATCTCACTTTCCATGAAGGAAGGTTGTAGAAAGTTGGCCACAAAAGCCCACATGCGGTACACATCCTCAAAGTTCGTCAGAAACCCTAATGAGGCGGTGACAACTTCAATCTGCATGGTCACACTTTTACTATTTGATGTGCCGTCCACAGTCTTTATATGGTTGAGAATCCCTATCCCCAAAGAAATACCGCTTTTCTCTGCCAACTTCAAAACTGTTTCAGGTTTGACAAATGACCTATTTGAACCACTGCTATAATTTTTAACATTAAATGCCACGGCAGCTCCTCTCTCGTACTTAATTTTCGGGCCATAGATGCACACAAGCGGGTCATCACCATCAATCCGCAATTGCAAGAGTGAGGTCACCAGCCAATTGATCAGGTACCGCAACCGAAGAGTAGTACGATTGAGACCTATCAAGTCGATATGGTCAATGTGTCGACAAACAATCTCAGGCTCTCTACGACCTGATTCATTTGGGCCGTCAAAATCCTCACTCATGACATCATCACGGCAATCCACCATACGTCCTGAGGAGAAAGCCTCCTCTTCTAGGTTAAACGAAACCCTTGGAGCAAGCCCCACCTCTCGCCGACCCAGTAGCCTAAAATCCCCTTCATTTTCTCTCCTTATCGCACTTTCCTTTACCAAGGAACTTTGAGTTTGAATTTGAAACTCTTCCTCTTCTTGGATTTCACTGAGTTGTTCAAAATTACCATTAATGGTAGCATTGACCCTGTTTCCAACAACACGGTCTACATCATGCGAAACTGATAGTACTGCTTCATCAAAAGATACCACATGGCCATCATACAGTGGGCTTTTTGACAACTTACCATTTTTCTTCTTTGTAAGCCATGAAGGAGAGAAGGGAGACCCTAATTTGGGTTTGGACAACTGACCTGAATGGTCTAGCTCAGACCGGTTTGGGCTCGGACCCAAATCAACCCAAAATGAGTTCTCTGAGGACCCGTCTTCACTGAAAACAGGGCTCCGCATCACCTCACCCATGGATATACTCTCAGTCTCCTCAAAAATCGTGCTGGCACCATCCTTGTCAGAGTTGCTGTCACGGGCAGCACTAATTTCAGATTCAAGCACCTCTCTCACCTGAGTTGAGGTGTATGCACCTGAGAAAGCTGGCAACTCGGAGCCGCATTTTTGGCCTGGTATCAACCCAGAGCCATCTCCATTTGCAATTGGGACCTCTTCCTCAAGCTCAACCAACGCATCAAAACCATCCATGGAGTCACTCAGATACTGTGAAAAGACGGGAACAAGTCTCACCATACCTGATCCGGCACAACCATTTAGGCTCTGCAAGCACCCTATGATAGATTTCTTAATCAGCAAGCACCCAAATCCAGTTGGGTCCGACCCAAAAACCCGATAAAATGAGGTGATGATAAAATCTGGCCTAAACAAAGACAAGCCTAAGGAATCCATATCTTTCGGGCCAAGGGCACCTGCATCCAATAGCACATGCCAATTATTCTGTTGCGCCAATGCCATCCACTGGTATGAATATTTTGCACCAGTAACCCTGGACTGTGCAGGAAACACAAACAAACCGGTTTTCTGGTCCTTCTTCCTCCTTTTTTTTCTGACAATTGTTTTTCTTAATTCATTTGAACAAAGTCGCAGAGTCGGCCATTTGAAATTTGCACTACAAACCTTGGCACCTTTATCTTTTGCACATTGCGCCATCCAGTTCACGGATTGGCTCTCATGGTCAAACATGGTCAACAATTTCTTGTTGGTCTGAAAAGGATAGCACTCAGCCAATAGTTTGAAAGCGGAGCCCCGGCTTACGGTAAAAACCAGCCCGTATTCACTTTCGGGCATATTTAAAAAGTCCATTATGCGGGTTTTAATGTCGTGCTCGACTGTTCCCACCTCAGGCCCGCCATATAAAGCATGGTTGTTTAAATTTGCAGTGGTTATTTCTCTGAGTGTGAAGGAGGTGGATTCAAAATTTTGAAAACTCTGTGTATAGGAGAAGAGGCCAAAGCCGCAATAGTCGAGGCATACCTTGGCCCCATCGTCAGAGAGATGGGAGTACTCCTCTGAGCGGAGCTTGTCGATTTGGTCCGATGAGTGGTATTTTGGGTATACAGTGAGGAATTTCTCAAGGGCTTCTTCCACGCCAGGTATGGATCCTGGTGTGTGGTAGATTTGATCCGCAAGGAGTGCAATTGACTGTAGGAAGTCCTTCTGGATCTGGAGACGGGCAAGGGACCGGGAACGGCTGACTGTGGGGCCCATTGCAGGGTCTTGACAGGGATCAGTGTCGATGGCTTGGTATTTGGCGAGAGACCCATCTTCTGATGCCTCTTTTAGAGCTTCACAAAGTTGGTTTTCGTGCACGCCCCGGATTAGCGATGGCCGGCGGCTGTGAGGCTCAAAGTCGGGCTCTTTGTCGAGCAGGAGAGATGCGCAGCGGGACAGGAGTTTCCAGAGAGAGAGATGCATCTGTGTGGAAACAGTGGCTTTTGTTTGAGAAGGAAGAAAATGGGGGAAAAATGTATTCTGGGTTTTGTTTAAAACACTGAGAGAAATTTGGTGGCTTTTTAAGCGCAGGTGGTGAGTCTGAGAGTTTTCGCTTTTAGTTTTAGAGGTGATATAGGGATGGGAAAAAGGAGATTCAAAATGTAGCAGCAGATATTCTAAAAGAGATTTAAGAATCGAAGCTCAAATTAAAGCGGAGCAAAGAGCATTAACAGGTGAGGGAAAAAAAAAAAGGAGAAGAAGAACTGCTTTAAGTACCTTTTCCTCACTGACTAATTAGTAATTTACAAACAACAAACCCCCTCTCAGCTGTTTCAAATCAAAGAACCTAAAACAAATGCCAAAAAAAAGGACTTTAAGCGAAATCAAGCCACTGGTGCGTGAAGAGTAGGAGATCGGAACTGAGGCAAAGCTCTGACCTTTGCTGGGGGGTTGAAGAGAGAACTGGAAACCCAGATCCCCAAATTTCGCCTAGATGACACTCACACTCTCTCTCTCTCTCTCTCTCTCTCTCTCTTTCGAATTAACCCGATTTCTCCTCTCTCACTCTCTCACTCTCTCTCTCTAAACCAACTCACCCGTCTCTGATTTCTCCGATTTCTTCTCTTTTCTCCGATTTCTCCGATTCCCCTTTTGTTAATTCCCCCCTTGTACCCGTCGAAACTCTTTAAAATAGTCCATATCCTCATTAAAACATTAAAATAATTTATTTTCCTATCAAAATAATATATTTTTATCCCCATTTTATAATTTTATTTATTATAATTTTTGTATCAAAAAAATTGACTAAATTACCTTTTTACTTATCTTAACATTATATGATGCAAATATACTAAAAAAATTTTGTTTGTAACATTATATTTAATATTATTGTTTGTTGATTTAAATTTTTTATTTTGATATGGATGAATACGTTTGTAACTAAACTTTATGGTATCATTCGGCATCCCTCTCATTTGACTTCCTTAAGTCTCCTTTAGCTTCCTTAATTGCTTAATTCTTTCGAACACGTGTTCCTTAGCGCGGATTAAAAACCCCTCATTTACCCTCTTTTTGCCCGAATTTTAATCATTTGTCCGCTCCTTAGGGAAGTCCATCCGGATTAAGATTTCATGCGTGAATTAAGGCTACTGAACATAAACTCTTTAGCGTGAATTAAAATTTAATCCTCAATGTGTTGCCGAACGGCCTCCTATATTTTTAATTTAACGTACTTTAATTTTATAAGAAAAAACTTTGATTTTATATAAACATTAAATATTAAATTAGTAGCGATGATACATTGGTTAACTATATTCTTTATAAAAATTTATTTAAATAAAATGAAAAAAGAATATAAAATTGTGTTATTTTGATGTTTAATAGAGATATTGACTATTTTAAAAACTTTGATGGGCATATAAGCAATTAATCCTCCCCCCCCCCCCCCCCCCCCCCCCCCCCCTCTCTCTCTAAACCGACTCAATTGATTATATCTTCGCATTAACTCCAGTGGTCAACCTCTCTCTCTGCCTCTCTCACGAGTGCATTAAATGACCAACTTCTCTCTTTTGTTTTGCTCCATTATAGCCTCCTCATGGAGAGCAGAGTGAATGAGCATTCCAGCTCCTCTGCAATTCAATGCTCAAGAATTTCACTTTACAATTTAAAAATCTTTAATAAATTGATTGGAGGTACTTCAGTCATGTCATAAAAAAAAAACTTATCCTCAATTCACCTTAAGGCATGTTCTTTATTTTTTAACATTATGAATCTCCTTAAGGAGCTTTTTATTTTTAATTTATTTCTTATTAATTTTTCAAATAATTGTTTCCCCTTAAATTTTCATTTTGTAAGTTTCAACAACAAACATAACAAGGAATGAACTAATATATTATAAATCTAACAATTTTATTAATTAAGATTCAATTTTAATATCATAATAAAAATTAGTAAAGCGGAACAAAACTCAATTGGATCGAAATAATTATTATAAAAAATTTGATATATTCTATGCAAAACGCAGTCTCTTAAAAAATAATCAATCAACGATAACTAAAAATTAAAAAATACTATAAAACTTATCAATCAATAACCACATTTTATAAATACCAAGATGTTTGCATTAAATCTATTTGAATTGTAACATTTTTGTTTGGATGTTTCATTGTACAAATCTCACTCGTACGTGTTATTCAAAAGTATCATGAATTATTCAAATTATGTGCAGACCATATCAAATATTAGTTCACCATATGACATTCCATGAGATGCAAAAACAAATTATTATTTTGAATTTGAACAAAATTATTATAACGAATTTGTTTTTTAGTTCTTGACACGTGTGTGAACTACTTTTGCATAGATGAAAATTCTTGGTTAGAAAAATTGTAGAGGACAAGGTATTGGCCAGCGACCACTTACTTTTATCTGTGCTCTTCTTTTCATTTACTGTTGAGAGTAAAATAATATATACGCAGGTAAAAACAAGCCAAGAAAGGTTGGTATGGTCATTGACTTGAATGAATCAATTAAAAATGGTATTATTGGCATGTAGTTGTTGTTTAAAGCTCGCCGCATCAGTCCAATTGAGCAAGAACAATTTATTAACTTTTAGTTTAGTGGGGGATGTTGTGTGTGATGCTTCATGCTTCACAATGATAACAATATATTTGTAGTCATTCATGTGGTAGACTATATATATATATATATATATTGTGAGCCAAGCAATTTATGGCAAATAAATAAAACAAACAATAATTATTACGACATAATGTTTAATATTGGTTTTGCCCAAAATGTATGTAAACTAAAGTTTATAAAAAAATTATACAAGCGATGAAAAAATCGAATAGTTCGTGTAATTTAGTGTAGTTTTTTTCACTCAAAAAAAAAGGAGGGGGGCAGTACAGAGAGTCGATCATACATATCTTATAAATCGAAGGAGTATATTTTTTAAAATTTAAGAATCCGTGCAATGACTTTTTTTTTTACCTTTCACATAAAAATGAACTTCATTACACTATCTTATTTGATCCATTAAATTCTCATATTTTAGCTCTACTGATGCTTGATATTTTGTTATAATAGAACTTTCTAAAATAACTAAATGCTAAAATCAGAAATCTCCCAAACAAAATTAAAGAAAAGTGAAGTAAGTGCATTATATAATCCTTTTATCTCAAAAAAAAATTATTCTACCTCATTAGGACTAAGTATATTACTAATATTATTATTAGAGAAATTATCCTTACATTCCATATTTTTATACTCTTTATCTGCACATAAAAAATATTTATATCAAATCGATAATTTATTTATATATAAAAATATTATAATTAGTATAAAAAATATTTATATTTTTTCCCTAGATGATCATAGAAAAATTGAAATAAAAAATTTTATTACACAAGTATAAATACAACTTGAATGATTTTTAATTTTAATAATGTAAGGTATAAATATTTTTATCATTAGATATAAAAATTTTCTGAAAGAAGTATAAATCTATCTAGAGTGCAACTAAAGGATATAATTAAGGAGTGTAATTGTCATTTCTGTTATCATATTAAGTTAATCTAATTCTAGTAGTAGTTTGAAAATTAGCGTAAAAAATATAACATAAAATAATAATACAAGTACAAAAGAATGCATAAACTTCTATAGCATTAAATAAAAAGTGTTGCATTAGTTTTAAATTTTAATTCACATAGCTGATATTACAATACTTTGCTCCTAAATGTTCTTTATAATTCAATGTAAAATATTTGGGAATATATTTGGTCTTTTATACTAGCCTCTACTTCTTTGAATTTATTTTATTCACCTTACTTCATTCCATCATCAATATCAGTAGATTAAAAATGAAGTGTGTAAATTAATTATTACCTCACTTTAACTCTACTTTTACTTTACTTGACAGACTAATTATTATTTAAGAAGATTTTTAGAAAACAGTACATATTTGGCTACACCAATTCAAGATGCACGAGATCACAAGACAAGTCAATGGATGTTGGGCCCACTGAACTAATATGTTCTCTCTCTCACTCTCAATGTTATAAAACCAAATCTCATTCACAGTTCCGCTCTTCATTTGTGTAATGAATCGTGCTTACTGTGACTCAGTGACCCGCCGCACGGACTTCAATATATCCGTAGCTACATGAAAGAAGGGACCCCAATCCATCAGCGTCAGAACTTAACTGATTGGCTTCATTTGCATTTTGCAATGCTGAAGCATATAATTGTACTGACATTTGCTTTTGATTGGCAAAGTGGAAAAAACCAATAATGTCTTTCTACACTTTTAGAGCTCCTTTCGGCTTTGGACTTTGGTCCTCTACAAAACGACAGCATATCATTTCCATACATATATTCGTTCTGAGCTAATTAATTATGATTACGATCTCTTCATTAGTACTTGAAAACAGAAAAAGGATCATAGGTCTGGCTAGCAGAGCCATGATAGATTTCATTGGAGAGATGCATATTTAAATTTTATAAAAAATATTTGAAAAAAAATTAAATATTTAAGTTAACATGAGTTTTTATTAAAAAAAATATAATTTCATTGATTTTATTTTTAAAACAATACATTCATATGGATGATTAAATTACAAATACATTTTTTGGAGCATGCAAGAAATTCTTAGTCTTATGAGTTACGAATATTTTCATTACAATATTTTTCTTGTACTTGTTTAAAAAATGAAAAGATTTTTTTTGCTCCAACGTCATTCTCTTCTTAGTGTTCTATGAAAGTATCATGTCGTGCCGTGTCTATATATATCACAAATCTATATATCATACTTTATAGATACATTTAAAACTAACTATATTTCATATCATATCATATTTATTTACATGAATATTAAAAATGAGAACTCAAACATCAATCCTTACAATATTTTTTTTATCATACATGAATCATGAATAAATATATATCAGTTTGCTTGGTTCACACATGTAGATTTTGCGAGACAACATGCATAATATACGCTCCATATAAATAATAAGCAAGCAAGATGCAAAAATATCATCCCTAATTAACTACTATATATATCAATCCTCTGTCAGTAGCGACCTCATCGCTATCTATACTATAATCATAAAATTAATTATATATTCTTGCAAGTGGAAAGTCAAGGAGTGTATAAAAAATTAAATATCACGTGTTCTCTCTCTCTCTTACAAGTTACAACTATGTACAGTACGCATAACCCCAATTTGAGCTGGATAAGCTACTCTGGAATCTGGATACTAATTTTAAATTAATGCAATGACGACTATTGCTAGTTTATTAATTAATTAAACATTATGCAAACTAGCTACCTGCTCACAAACAATTATTTCCGTTTATTCTTTGATGAAGGAAACAAGAAATAATACTTTTTCACAAAGGTGGTATTAATTAATTATATCTCAATTTGTAAGAAATGGTATCGATCTTTTAGATAAAAAAAAAACATTGCTGAGCACGTAATTAATTTCCGCATTCTCTAATAAAATATTACTAAACAGTACCAAACAAATTACATTTTGGACACGTCAAATACATCATTTTAATTAGAAAATAAAATATACACAAGACATACGTAATAAAAATACACAATGAGAAAAAAAAATATTGTGAACTCAATACCCGGCCCCTTATTTACACAACCTGAAGAATGAAAAGACATTAATGCCCTTCATGTTAAAGGCATATTATATATATATATATGTTTGTAGAAGCGTCCAATGCAGCAATGCTCTTTATCAGTCAACACAATCAATCATAACCTAAGTTGAAAATCTTTTCTTTTCTTTTCTCAGTAGTTTTGAACGTCTGGTTATTGAAACCATGCAAATGGCAACTAAAAACAAACTCCGAGTTTTCCGACGTAGAGCATGTCTAGCTTCAAAGGATTCTTCTCTCTCTCTCTCTCTCTCTCTCTCTCTCGGCTTGTTGTCTTTTATTAAACCTTGGCTTGGAATCAGCAATTACTTAACATTTCTTTCTCTCTTTGTTTGTTTGTTGGTATGTATATCTTTTGCTTGCATATAGTTTGTGTCCATGTAACGAGAGAGCATTCATTAATTGCATTTGTGGCGTAGCCGTATGGTTTGGTGCGTTGAATGAAATAATGAGACAAGACACCATGCTGTCTTCACGTCGCCCAAGATCTAGGGTTTAGAAGTTTGTTGTTCTCCTCAAGTCAACAAATTAATCCAACACCTTAATTCTTGTATATTGTATTCAATTAAAATTTTGGACATATGTATATATTTCTTTTTGTTTTGTTAAGAATCTGCACTTCTCCCTGATTAATTTTTGTTAAAATAAGGACTTCATGTAGATTTGATATTTATTTTTTATAAATATTTTTGTCAATTTAAATCCGTATTTTTTCGTAAAGAGTTAAAATATATCACTACTATATTAAATTTGCGGTTTATTCTCCCTAATCACTTCATCACCGAAAGTGCGATGATGTATGCAATTAGCTAAAAGTAAGTAGCTATCCCATTATATTTTTTCTAGAATATTTTTTTCCTTTTTTTCATCCTCCAGATCTACCCTGACATACTTTAACTCTGAATAAATTTAAATGTTCTTATTAGTTAGTTTTGAGGACCGATTAATCAATCATAATAACAAAAATGCACTTTGAATAAACTACACGTGATAATTTACCAACCTACGTACTCCTAGTAATTAGTCTTGACGGCCATTTTTACAACACTGATATAAAACATCTAATAACGAATGTATAAAAACCTAGCAATGATGATATTATAAATAACTACTAGTCAAGCTGTAAACTTTCATGTACAACTAAGTATGGATAGGGGGCATTCAGCGTGCATTGACATGTTTGTTTTGTTTTTAAATATAAGAGATCTCATTTTATTACGACGAATACATAACGGTACAAATATAAAAATCTAACGAGATGTAAAATATTTATGTCGTTGTCAAGCATGAACATGAATTGATGACATGAACTCACTCATTCCGAAAATGAAAATTGGAAAACGACATGATGCTCTTTATTTTTTTTTGAGAAATAATAACTACATATTTTATTGGTATTTTTTATTTGTGTTTCAAATATCTAAATCTATTTAATACAATTTTTAATTTAAATTTTAAAATATTTATTTAAAAAAATATTTATACGTAACATTCATGTAGATAAATAATATAAAATTCAAGGTACCAAAATAATTTATTTTTTAACTTTTAAAATTAATAACTGCATTGGGTTGCTTGAGAGAGAAACTTTGTTTACAAACATCCTTTCAAGGACAATTTGGTCATCTCAAGTTTGGCAGTTAGCATCTTGGACCTTGGAATTGGAATTAGGGACTACAATGTAGTACTAAATTCGAGGTACCAATTAAAATATGGGCTATTTGTTGCCTCATAAAATAAACAGATGAGAAAGAAAGGAGCAAAATACAAAGTTGGATTGGTTGACTCTTCTCTTCCCACCATTCCAATGGAATATTCACGTGGCAACAGATTCTTACTGGTTTCCAAAAAAATTGTTTTTTAGTTTAATATATGAAAAGATGGTAGAAAAATTATATTTCAATTTGATGGCTAATTAATTATCTCAGTACATATCAAGTCTTATTACTAAATATTAATTCCATCGTTTCACAAAAAGAAGTATATTTAATTTTCTTTTTACATAAATGTAACAGAAAAATGAATTAATGTAAAAATTAATAAAATTCTTAGTTATAAAAAAGATAATAATAAAAACAATAAAAACAATAAAAGCAAGTCTTTCTTTAATTTTTCACCTTTGTCATCTTTTTTTTGGATCCATTTTTATAGAGAGGCAACAAAAAGGAGAATAATTGGGCCTCTTGACTTTCAATGGGGTTAGTACAAATCCGGGCTAAATGTCTGTTGCACAAATAGGTTTATTTATCAGTCAAGTTGTTTCTACCAAATCAAATATCTGTGAGAAACTGATCCTTTAAAACCACACTCATGCTTTTAATTAATTCAATAAATTTCTTTTCAGTGATTGATTTAAGTATTAATTCCTGTTTTCAACCAAGAAGCACCAGTGGTCTAGTGGTAGAATAGTACCCTGCCACGGTACAGACCCGGGTTCGATTCCCGGCTGGTGCAACTTTTTTCATTTTATTCGCATTTCCTCCTCCTTACTTTCAAGGATTTATTTACAATGGCAGTAAACAGCCAACGAGATCCTAGTTCCAACGCCTTAATTTGCCTCAGAAGAAAAGAATTTGGTTTTCTTTCTTTAAGTTCTCTAAAATTTTGTGTAGGCAGTTCTCTGTGCCTTCAACTCGGCCACTGAACTCTATGCCAGTATGTCGAACGGTTTCTGATTCATGCAGCTCAGACCAACAGATTGAGGAGAGGGACCAACTAGCCAACTGTGCTGCCGGTCGTTTTGTTCGGCTCGGAGACAACAACACATGTTCCTGTCTGAGAAAAGGAACTAAATTTATGTAGCGAGGTTCGTTTGTGTATATTATCTTTACTCCAAATGAATGTACGATGGATGAATCGAAATAAATAACTGAAGTCGCACCAACATTTGTGGAGAAATTCCAAACAAATCATACATACTCATTTGTGGAGATACTTAGTGACCCGAGCATTTATGATGACAGTTGAATTTGCTTTTAGATAAACAGATATAAATCAACTTAAGAGGATTGATTGCATTCAAATTAAATGATCTTCTTCTAGTATCTTTTAAACAATGAGAATTGTCATGTCATTAATATAATTGTACTTTCAAACCAAATATTCTTGTCGTATATTAAAAATAATGAGATGAGTTGCATCTTTTTACTGTTCTTCAACTGATTTGAATTTATTACATTTATACCCATAAATTAAAATTTGAAGTTTATCAAGTTGATTTTGAAAATTATTGTCGACAATTTTGAAAAATTCTCATTATCTTTGTAAATAGTACACATGAGACAGGGCCACTACAATTCTATTTTTTTTTTTTTTGGTGGGGGGTTTAGAGAAGAGGGGGGGGGGGGGGGGGGGGGGGGGATGACAAAAGTTACTGGCATTTGGAACCATATTACAGAGCATTAAATTTTCTTGTCTATGACTTAAGGCAGGTTATCGACATCTAGGACCCACAAATGTTAATTTTGTATTGCTGGTCCACTATCATTGACAGGCTAGATGTATATATATGGTGTGCCAGTAACTTAATTTGCATTGCATATTCATTTATTTTATTGTATTTCACATACCAGAAATAAGTGTACCAATCTTGTTTGTTCGGACTGGTTGGTGGAAATCAAATGTAAAAAAACCATCCACATAACTTTGTATTGTATTTCTTAGATTTTGTATAACATTATTTTATGGTTGTGTGTTTTAATTTACACAAGATGCCAAGCTCTTAATCTCAGCCCAATTTAGTATCCAGCTCTAGATCTCAGTCCAGAAATTGGGTTTAGTTTTTTTTTTTCTAATGGGTCATATTTATAAGGCCTAATTTGTATAGGCCTGGATTGAGCCTAGAAATCAGGAATTGGAACTTGGAAGAAAAAGAGTAATAAAAGTAAACAATCTTCCAACTAAATTTACAGAAGAATTGGTTAATTTAAATAGCACATAGTATATATAGAGAGGGAGAGTACTAACATGAGCTTAAACTCACCAAGTTTTTTAATAAGATTAATTCAAAAACCCATTAAATCGGTTCCAAATGATATATCCGAGTTGCTCAATAAATTCTTTATATCAAAATCTCATAGAATCCCGAAATTTTCTATTTTTAGAGTTTTCTAACTAATTTTCTTTTTGAGTTTTTTTTAAAAAAAATTCATTATTTATTATTATTTTAGAATCATTTTAGAAAATCCCAAAAAAACAGTTAGAAAACTCTAAAAATAGAAAATTTTGATATCCTGTGAGATTTTAATATGAAAAATTTATTGAGCAACTCGGATTTATTTTTTGGAGCCATTTCGATGGGTTTTTGAGTTAAGCTCATCAAAAGGCTTGATGAGCTTAAGCTCACGCTAGCTTATATATATATATATATAGTGCTTCCATAAACATTGCGGCTCGAAACGCTTATATGTCAAATTTCAAAATTTCGTGTCTGAAATGTTGATCCAAGTAGCTTAAAAAAATTTTCATATCAAAATCTTGTAGAATACTAAAATTTACTAATGTTTTTTAAAGATGACCATTTTTTGCCATTCAAATATTAATATTTTTCTATTATTTTTATGGTGATCTTTCAAAATTCATTAAAGATAGTTCAAAAATCCTAAAATGGTACATTTTAGTATGCTACAAGATTTTGATATGAAGAATTTATTAAGCTACTTGCATCGACGTTTCGGATATGGGATTTTAAAATTTAACTCGTAAATGTTTCAAATCATAATATTTATAAAAGCACCATAACTTTACACTGTATATATAAACAAAATAAACAAAAAGAATCTACCGATCCCAATTTCTGACAAGCTTAAATTAAGACAAAGGATCCAAAATACGACACTGCTCATGATGAATGAATGAATTGTCTTTCTTACAAGCAAAACTGTCAAGCAAACAACAAACAAATGAGAGGTCTTTTCTTTTTATAATACTGTATATATCAAGCATGATGCATGCATTGCATATATATTTGCATGCAATTGCAGCATGCATGCACGCAGCAGTACTACAGCAAACATAGTGCATGAGCCGCGACCCGTTAGTCGTACCATGCACTGACATTCGTACATTTATAATATATATAATATAACTATTTTCTTTATGTTGCTCGCTCTCCATTTCTGAACTGATTAGGTAGAGAAGTCATGCATACTTCCATTTTTCAAACACATATAATATAACAGTAGACTAAATGAGTTAGGTTAAGGTGTTTTGTAACGTAAAGAAATATTTTTATTTTGGATTTAAATTTTGAATATTGAATTTTAAATGATCGATTTAAGTTATCTAATATATTCTGTGTATTGAAATTTTATGAAAGACAATATTTTATTTTTTTTATTTTTTTATTTTATAGAAATTTTGAAAGATGATTCAAAAATAATAAAAAAATAATATTATTTGCAATTTAAATATTGTCATTTTTCAAAGATCTAAAAAAATAACAAGAAAATTTCATAAATAATAAAAATTTAGTCTTTCATAAGATTTCAATATATAGATTGTGTTGAATGGCTTAAATCTACGGTTTGAAATTTGGTTTTTGAGATTTTAGTTCAAAATAAGATCTCTATTTACTTTGCAAATTATCTTAATCCGACTCTAGACCAAACTAAGTCATATTTAATACTTGGTTAAGTAACATTAGTTGTACCAGATCAAAGCCATATTGAGATAACTTCTTTTCTAATTACTAATTAGAAAAACAAATAGAAAAATATGAAATACAAAAACAAAATTAATTTGTGGAAGTAGTAAAGGAAAAATAGAAGAATGTAAGGATTAGAGAAAGGATAAATATTCTAATCCCTAATTTTTGTCCCCAACGACAAATTACCTGTTTTGGCAACTGATATCTTTCTTAATTATTTACTTATTTAGCAAATGGTGAAGAAGCGTCTCTTGGTTTTCTACTTTGTAGCAACCGTTTGTCTCCTTTTTATTTCAAATCTTTTATCCGCCTATTTTTTTTTCAAATTCTTCAATGTCTCTTCAGTCTTCGCCACACTTTCTCTCTCTCTTTGCATTGTGCTCTTATCTCTTTATTTGTTAATGTTTTGGAAGGTGTTCTCATCCTCTCAAGTCTCAAGTGTCGTTTCTCTCCTTTGTTTACATTTTGTTTGCTTATGATCTGAATTGAGTTTTTTAGAGTACTTATATATTATAATGTTGGATTTTGTAACTATATTGCAGATCATAAAATGTTGAGAAGGAAAACCATGTTGTGACATATATTGGCAGCAAATTCAAGACCCCTTTTAATACCTGCTCCATTGTTCTAAACCACAAGAAAAAAACGAAATTCATTTTTTAATCCATATTTGTCTTGAAATGAGCATTTTATGTACTCTCTCAAAAGAAAATCAACATTCTTCTAGAATTCAATTGTCTTCTCTCTCTCTATTTAGGCGTACAAATTTTGAGGCAGTTCGTTTTATTGATATTTGGTTTTGTTTCTTTTGGTTTGATCACGAGCTTTTTTTTTGCCTTCAAAAAAACCTTATGTGATGATCCTTGTATTTGCTTAAATCATATTTTGTTTGAATACAAATCTTAATCTCTATCTCTTATGTGATTATCTTTAGTCCAAAAAAATATGACATCCGCAATAAGATTGATATCTCAAATTTGTAGCATTAATTCGTGTTGATTTTTATTGTATGTGATAACAACTATCAGTAACTATTTTAGTTAATATAAATAAGACCAGTCACACCTTAGAATAACACCAAACCTAATATGTGATATAAATAATTGTTGTAACGTCAATTATTGATAGGTAGTTTGATTAATATAAATAAGAATATTTGCTACTATAAATTGCTCAAACTGTGATGTAGTGTGCCAGTTATAATTGGTCAGTACCGTTCATTAATGAGAAGTTTAATTATTATAAATAAAATCACTTGCAATTATAAATGACTTCCAACATCTCGACTTGCACACTATTTAGTACCATATATGAAGAGGAAGAGCAATTGCATTTAGTATATAAAGTGAAAACAATTACTATAAATAGCTCAAAATAAAACTCTACGTCAAATGTGCATATACTGTTATAGGTGTATAAAAAGTTCAAATTTAGAAGATGTATGTCATTTAAAATTGTTGTAGTAGCAATTAATTTTGATAACCGGTTCAATATATATAAATAACTCATTCAACAATTATAAATATCTCAAACTGGATGCTGGATAAGCTTTGCACCTTTTTAGAGTGCCATGATATTTGAAGTCAACAACATTTAAAGTACTTTTATAGTAGTTATTAATAGTAAGTTAGTATAAATAATTCATGTAATAACTATAAATAACTCAAATTGATGCGCTACTTTAGGAACATGTTATGTTTTTCGTGGCATTTTGTTAGAGTGTTTTTGTAATCGAAGTTTGAGGATTTTTTTTTTTTTTGAAGATGATGGGTTGGAGACTGTTATAATCTCTTTTGGAGAAATGCGCAATATAAATGCCTTTTGAAATAAATTTGATCCAACTAAAAGTATGAAATGCATCACCTGTAGATAAATTTAGAAAACTCATTTTATCGACATAAGAGTTTCAATTTTCCATATTTTTTAGGAACACATTTAGAAAATGCTAAAAGATTATCAACATAGAAACAAAATATATCTAATAGTAAACTCATTTTGTTCATAAAAATAAAACAAACATTTGAGAATCATAATTTGAAAATTACAAAAAATCACATATTACATTTAAATAATTGAATTGCTGGGATTAAGTAAATCATAACTTGCATAATGTGCACTTTTTATATGCTCGAAAATAAAGGAAAATGAGGAAATTAATATATCAAAATTTTGTACATCAATGTTGTTTAATTTGTTGGAAAATAGAAGAAATTAGTCCATTTTTGCTTCATATTATTTTCTCCAAATTATTGTCGGAGAACACAAGAAACATTGATACTACAAAAATATTTCTAAAATTTTCTTGGATACTTTTTCCCCACATATCAAACGGGCAAATGTAGAAAATTGAGACTAGATAGTTTTAGATATCTCGTTCCATGATATTTAACCTTTGGATTTTTATTTTATTCAAAGCCCGTATTGGACTTTATTAAGCTAATAAAATTACTACTTAAAATAAAAAAAAGCTTCTCACAAATATTCCTATTTAATCACTGAATAATAATATGGCACAACAAAAAATCAGAAATTAAATCTAACTACTTGTACGAGCAACTCCTCAGACAAGGTGGCGTAAAAAAATATGCTCGATGAAATTTTTCGTGATAAGTGAAGTCGATGAAGTAAACTCTCAATCCTAAATTCTAAACCCAAAAAAAATGTTGATATCAAAATGATCTTTGATTCTCATGTTCAGAAGTAGCACAACTACATTGATTTATTTTGTCGTGAAATAATCAAAGGCACAAAATACATAATTTGGAACTAACTCAAATTATTTTATTATTATTGCTGTTGTGTATGTTACTTGCAAAATTTCTATTGATCATGTCATACCAATCATCACTATAAATTTTAATGTGAAAAATGTAATGATTTTTTAAATTTCATTTTGAACAATATTAATTTTTTAAAGGCCCTGCGATGGCTATTTGAATAACCCCTGGCCTTGTTAAAATAGAACAATTACTAGAGCCATCAAGTAAAGTTAAAAACAAAGCGTCCCCTTTGACTGACAGACACGTGTCCAGTCGCAATCTCTCCTGCTCCCTGTTTGGAGGCCAGGACCCCACATCACCCGACATTGACCGCTTCAGACGGGCACAGACCGGACCCACTACCCGGTCCGGTTCAGGCAAGGTTCTTTATTTTTTTTTTGGATTGGTGGCGGTTCAAACGAGAAGAAGTGTGCCTCTCTACTACTTACTGTACCTGGACTACTACGACACACTGTACACTGGGATTCCTTGCACCATACCGTACTGTACCGGTCTCTATCTACATGTAGCTCTTAGACTGAGAGGTGCTCTTGGTATGAATAGCGACGCCAACAAAAGGATAGGCAGGCATTGTAGGCCCCCCCCCCCCCCCCCCCCCCCCCCAAAACCCCAAAACTCCCCTTCTTCCGATGTATCAATTTGGAAGCATCGATTTGAAGGGGTCGGTATTTATTTTGTGTTTAAGCAATGGAATATTGATATACAGTAAATTTAGTATAGTAATGATAAATTTTAATTTTTTATAAAGAGATATAAATTTAAATTCTGCAAAAATTATTAAAAAAATAATATTAAAATTAATGAGAGATCTTATTTAAAAAAAATAATGGGATTTTGAAACACAGTGACATCATTTCAAAATATATACTAATTTTTCTCATCGGTATTAATTGTATAATTCCAATTACATCTACACACTTTTTAAAACGTAGATGCAACTCACATTTAATGTTCGAAAAAGATGGATGCATAAGTATAGAACCTTGTGTTGGTATCCTTTTTCCCCTTTCTTTTTAACAACAAATTAAAGTGAAATTTTAACTTTTGTTGTTCAGTTTAGAACTTTCTGTGGTCCTGCGTATAAAAAGATAGTTTATAGTTCAAATTGCTTTTTTATTTTTCTACAAGATGCACAAAATGATTTGAGTTTGAGAACTTGTGTGGTTGTGAGTATCAAGGAATTATGTATTCTTCTCCTTTTTTTTCTTTTTTTTTGAAAAAAAAAATGAGAGTTCAAGCCTTCAAATTTTATATTAGAATAGGATCACCAATGATAATTCTCATATGTACAAGAGAAAGAAAAGACAAACGAAAAAAGTACTAAGAACAAAATAGAAGACAAAAACAAAGATAAAAGACAATAAACTAGTTCATCTAATATAATCCTAACTGATGTTCTTCTCCTTTCTTAAATCATTTTAGTTGATTGAGTCCAACTCCAACTGTTCCCCCAATCCGCCATTAGTAAGTATAAAAAGAGAGAATTTCTTCATTTTCCTAATTCATACTATAAGTAATCTCAATTCTAATTAATTAGTTTGGGGGGTTGTAAATTAGTTGACATGGTCAAATTAGGTATTAACAATCATGAACATGTTTTATTTACATAATACCTATACATAAATTGGATAAGTCTAGTCTTCAGTTTCCTAAATTGTACCAACTGGTACAGAAATTTGATATTACTGGAACAGTCAAGGCTTACAGAAGAGATCTTATTAACTCGGTACAAAAATTTCTACTGTCTGAAGCTATTTGATCAGGCTATTTGGGCTTGAGAGGTAAAGGTACATACAATACACAGTTAAAATTCATGTAAAATTTTCTACAATTTGGAAAGAGCAAGCGGTTAAGATAAGAGAAGCACTAACATTTGGAAACTCTTGTCTTTTAAAGTTAGAATATTGGTTTGCTTAGTGCTACATTATAGGACACTAATGAGAACTTAATTATGAGGAGATGGTAAAGGAGTGTTCTGAAATGTTATTCATATTAATCACTAATTTTCGTGAACTTATAAGGACATAAAATTGTTGCTTCAGGATCATGTATGGGAAGTACTCAGATCAAATATACAGTATTATCAACTGTGGGGTTTGGGATAAATACCATTATTTTCAGGGGGTCAAGCAGAAATGTTCAAGACATATTACGTTACAAGACATACATCCTTTTATTATTATATTATTATTTCTTTTTGGATGGGGCAGCTATGAGCAATCCATACGGAAAGAGATGGTGATTCAGTTTGAAGATAGCGACAAAGAGGCATATGCCAATTTAGCCAGTGAGAAAGAAGACATTTTGGTGTACAATGGTACATTTCAATTCATTCAATAACCATCAATTAAATATGCCTTTTTTTTTGTTTAAATTGCTGGTCGTTTTCAATCATTTAACTCTTTATTTCTTTTCTTGCATCTTCGTACTTGTATATTTGGTTCTTCAAATTTATTATTATTTTGACAATATCGAAAAATAAAGTTTAAATTTGAAATTGAGTTAGATATAATTTATATTATTCATATATCTTACCTATAAAATATGGTGAGGATTCGTGTATATTTTACTATGTATCACGTGACTTGAAATTTTAAAGATCTTTTATGCATCATCAAATTATAATTAAATTGTATAACAATTGGCTTTGAGATTATTATATGTCCAATAACATACTTATAATTAAAGTTATTTTTAATTATTTTTTAAAAATCCAATATTAATATTATCAAAATAGCCATTTTCAATTCATCTTCATTTTTTATACGATAATTTAAACCTCAATATAATTCCAAGTTATAGGGTCATAATAAGTAATTTTTTAAGAAGTTTGGAGGCCAATTTTGATTTCTTGTTAGGATTTGCATTACAAAAAAAAAAAGAAAGAAATTATCATAAAACTTTCCCATCTAAAAAACTTTCTATTGCATCCACCTCTGAAAATAGTCTTGTAACACCAGTCAAATTTGTCTCGGCTAAAAGTCCTTCAGACAGTATCAAAAGGAGCATGCAGAAATAAATTCCTAATTGTTAATTTGCAACAATTAATTGCGTGATTAATATGAGGATAAAAAAAAAAAAAAACACAGTCAAAGCAACAAAAGAAAGGTGGCGTGGCCATTTCTTGATTTTTGAGCTCGTGCTTCAAAGAATGAAACAGATCGACACACACTGAGCTCCAAATTTGATACTGAAATTTCATGATCCATCTCTTTCTCCTCCTCTTTGGTTTGGCAAGAGATGCTTTGTCTCATTCTCACCTAAAATTGACGCGACAAGCTCGGAAGACGGAATCGGAAAGCCACTTTTGCCTTGTCTGCTACTGATATGTGATATCATCGTCTTCTCGGAAGAGAAAGAGAGAGGTGCTTGTAGCTTATTACATTGACAGTTTGAAACAGTTTCATTTCATGCATGCATTTGCAAACTATTGGCGACCTGATTATTATAACATGAAATAGTTGATGACGCAAAATTTTTACTGCACATTTCCAACGTGCAGTTCTATTTGTACAGTTTATATATGGAAGGAGAGAGATTATTTGAGAATAGTTATATATCTTTGTAATTTTGATCATGAATTTTCAAATAAAGTTAAAATTAAAAAAAATAAATTAATAGGTAATATATAGATAACATAATGATTAAAATTTAATACAGTTTGAGTATTGTGTGATGAAATATTAATCATCATAAATTTCATATTACTGAAATTTCAAATCACTTAATGTATGATTAAGTCTTACCATTTTATAGAATGATATATGCATCATGTAAATCATTCCAAAAACATTAAATTTGAAATTTGAAAATTTAATTTTATTTCGAAAGATGGTCAAAATAACAATCAAATGATGCCTCCTCTACATTGCATATGGTTTATATACGCGTTGCTTCTTTCCTTGATGACATGACCAGATTTGTGACCCAATTACTATGATTTTGTTAAGGTGACTTGAAAAATTCCTTAATTTACACTTAAATCAATTATGTAGGCGACTATCAAAGCTGCTTTGAGCATACATAAATATAATTAACCACTTACCAGTAACTAGGCCTGTTTAGCGCATTAAACCGGCCCGGTTTGTAAATTGATTTCACTACTTGAGCAAATAGTGTGAGGATATGTGGACCAGCTGGCAGGATATAACATCCCTGAAAAGTGAAAAATATTGGGGGGTTTTGGGGACAAGTGGGACAATGTATTATCCAATTATCAAAGAATTTTCAATATACAATACATATTTTTTTTTGTTTTTTGGTTGATTTCTATGATTCTACTTTTGCCACTTAATTATATACGTGACAAGTGTGAAAAAAAATAGTAATTTGTGAAGAAGTTTGTCCAAGTAAAGTATTTTGCATCAAAAATAAAAGTATTAAAATTGTCTATTAATATTCTAATTAATTAGATTTGTCAATTTTTTTACAATTTGTGATCTGGTATAAAATACCTGTCAATATAAATATTCCTAACTCCTAAGTATAGACTACGACACAATTATGCGCAAGAACTAAAACCATCCTCATTAAGTAATTTAAGAAATTGTACAAAAAAAAAAACGATGGTCAAATTATATAAAATTTTTCAGGGGAAATTTTGTAAGGTAAATTGCTCCTTCACATAACCATCTTCACCTAGTCACTTCTGTTAAAAAAAAATAACAATAAAAACAATTACAATTTCACTCTATTCATGCTCCAATCACCACACAAGTATAGAGAATTGGGTTCTATCAAAACAACCCGGAAATAAAATATTCAAAGTATACATTACATATACACAGTTGGATTCCTATCCAACACCAACGTGGCTTATTACCAGAGGTGGCCAATTGGAAACAGTCACTGAGCAAAGATCAGAAACACACACAGGCACAGGCTCTCTCTATCTCTGGTAACTGGTGGAGAGACAGAGAACCCTATAGCCTCAGTTTTTAACCTATGTAACATACTAACACACACACACACACACACACACACACACACATATATGTATATATATCTGACAATTACATCATGATTTACATAGGCTTTATCTATATATCTATCTACAATACCTCACATGCATGCATCGATCTTTAATTTGTATTCGCTTATTGGGGATGTTTACATAGGCTACTAGCCAACGTGTAAGGGGCCCCTGTCTGTCTGGCGTGCATTCTATATAGTATATATCATATTGAGTAATTTTAGTATATATTCAATTTGTAACTTATATTCAACTTTTTATAGTACATGTTTTTGAGAAATATTGGTCAAATAAAAAAAACTAAAATTATAGATGTGTTTTTAACTATTTAGATAGAATATGTATCGAATTTCAATCAATTGGAAAGAGATTTTGCCGTCCATTAAGTAATTTTAAAATTTTAACGGTGGAGTTTTAATGACTTTGTAATGTATAATCAATTAAATTATAAATTGACTCAAATTTTATATACGTTCTATCTAAATAATTAAGAACACATCTATAATTTTATTTTTTTAATTTGAACAATATTTTTCAAAAAAAATGTACCGTAAGAGTTTGATGCACACTAAAAATCGAATGTACGCTAAAATTACTCTATAATATATCCATATGAAAAAAATTGCCAATTTAAATTCCTCTCTGATTATTATATATATATATATATATATATATATTTATATATTATGTTACAAGTTACAAAAAAAAAGGACTTTGCACGGTATCATAATGATTATATTTTAATTAGAAGGCAAATATATTAAATTTTTTTATAATATTCAAATTCAGGGAAGATAATATAGCAATATTGGATTAAGCAAACTCCATAAATATATAACTCTATCATTGTGGGCGAGTCGGAAAATTTTTGAATGGGGGTCGAATATAATGTCAAAAGTTGATATCAATAAAATAACTCCATCAAAACCATTAAATTGTAACTATAATGAGTTTTCTTAAGACAAACACAAATATACCATTAAAAATACTATAAATACATGTATAATTAAATAAAAAATATGGGACATTGACCCCAATTCTACATTATTAGATTCAAATATGAAATTTTCTAAGACAAACACAAATATTTGCATGCGTCATAACCATACATATTTAATGACATACAGTCTAGACATATGTTATTTTTATGAGACTAGACATGTTTCCAATTTTTTTATTCTAAATTGAGGACAGACATGAAAATTGAATTCCACTTAATTAATTTAATAATCAGAGCAAGTTTGCAAGTTGCAAATGGGGTCCCATGTCATCACAAATAAGAAATCCAGAATTCGTGACTTGTGTTTGTCATTATTATTAATATAGTACATGAAATGCTGCTACCTATATACCTATCTATGCAATTATACTCAAGCTTCATAAAGATTCCCCTATTACGTTGTCTATTTGTAATTGTGATATGAAAACGTATTCTCACTTCACAGAGCACAGAGACAACCTTAGTACATACATTTCTCTTTATCAGTACAAATTAAGCGAACAAGTTCGGAATTTTATTTTTTGAACGGATACACCGAGGAGGATAAGTGTCTATCTAGGTTTAGATGAAAACGACATTTTATTCTTTTTCCTTCATTTATTTATTTTTTTTGAAAAATTATATATATATATATATATATATATATATACATACATCTAAAATGGAGACAAAAAATATGACTGAAATAAAATTATCACATCTCATATTTTTTTTTTTATTAAACTTAACAATTCGTTTTATTCTTCACTCATTTTGTCTCTATTAATCCTGATAAAGCATCTTGTTTTCTATTGATTGGGTGGATGTGCAGTCAACCCGTACCAATAGATTCGGTGTACCGTGTACCTAAGCCAAAACCATACAAAGAGCCAAGTTTTACTGGTACGGCGATGCACAGTCATACAAATGGATGGATGATCTATATATGACCATGTCAGATTAACAAAAAGAAAAAAGATTACCAAATGCAGAGCATTAATTCTGTTCTTGCATGCTGCGCTTGTAATAATCTTGGTATTTATGTGCTAAACTAATTAAATTGGCTTGTTTATGAGATGGGGGGGGGGGGGGGGGGATTTATTGACAATCAAGTAGTTTGAAAATCTTAGTATATTTGTTAAAATTAGGTTTTATTTTTTAATTTGACGAACAAAATATAATCCATATTATATATAAAAGATAATGAAAACTTATACAAATTTCGTCACTCATCAAATGATATGAAATTTGTAACGATTTATATTTAACACATCTGCTGAAGCATCGAATGATGTTTAATTAAATTGATACACATCTAATCTATAAAAAAATTAACATGTATATAATTTATTTTTAGAATTTTATTTTTGTCATGATTTGAGGTGATGTTATTAAGACTGTCAAACTAATTGGACGTCAAATGGAAAAAAAAAAACTGAAAAATGAAAGAAAATAAAAGTGCTGAATTCTTTTGTGGAATCTTCATATCTAGCTGGATTATTGAAAACTACTTTAGAAATTAATTTTCAAAATAATAGAAAAATCATTATAAAAATCTATGACATGACCTCTGTAATAAATAAAATAGAATAGGTTCTGATTCAAATCAAAATGATAGGTCCCACACCTATAAATTAAAACTTACTGGGCCTGCCAAAAACCTTCGCTGTCTTGTTTATATATACATACAAAATAAACTCAAAATCACCATCATCACATCTTCTTCTTCTTGTTTCTTTATAATGCTATCATCACATCTATTTCTATTATTAGTGAAATAGTTCAATTATACTTATTCATCAAGTCTTCCTGACAAATTACACTTGAAATTATTACAGAATTACTTGATGATTTCAAAAAGTAAAAATCAGAAAAACGGTCTTCTGTCATCACTAGCTCATCAAGTCTTCCCTGACAAAAGCTCTCTTCTCTCTTTCTCCTCAGCCTTTGTTCCCATCCGTACATCCAACCTTCAGATTCTCTCTCTCTCATCATATCTCAACAATTATATAAGCCCATTTTCACCTCCCCCTTCAACCTCACTCACACACCAGAAACGTGCCAAATTAATATTCAAACCACCAAATTTTAATCATCATCTCATTTCTGTGAGAAAAAATATTGGCCTCTCTCTGGTTTTCCACAATGCCATCAGTATCAGTTGAAACCCGTCGTAGACCGGCCGAGGACCCGAGTGTTGAAACTGAGCTCCAACAACAGCGAGAACGGTGCCCTCGGTGCGACTCGACCGACACCAAGTTTTGCTACTACAACAACTACAACACGTCCCAGCCACGCCACTTCTGCAAGTCATGCCGCCGGTACTGGACCCTTGGTGGGTCCCTCCGTAATGTACCGATAGGCGGTTCAACCCGTAAGCGCCTCCGTCCATCCCCCATCCCGTCACAAATTTCCAAACCGAACCGTGTTGGTGCTTCCATATTGTCATCGCATGCATTCGGGTCAACCGGGTTGTTGACCTCACCGTTAGCTGCTCTAAGTGTGCCATTCCTTCAGGGCCGAGTTGGGTTCGAGCTCGGTCTCGGACTCGGGTCTCGGTCAGGTTCAGGCCCGGCTTCAGATTGCTTGGATGACATGGGGCTGGGTTTTGGGCTGGGGAATGGGCCTGTTATGTGGCCAGCATCTATGATGAATGAGGCAGGGGGTATGATGGGAAATGGGGACACTTGGAAGATGGAGAGTGGTCGGGTCGAGATGCCGTTGACTGTACCACAGCCGATGGGGATATGGCAAGAGTTGGCTATGTCGACGCCGATCGGAACTCCGAGCGGGCCCGGAGCACAGTCATTGTAGGATGATGATCACTACAAATAGAAACCACAGTTTGTGATGAGATGGAAAATGTGTGCTGAGGTCTAGAGCTAGAACACTAGAAGGGATAATTAAGTGGCCAATCTGTTAGGAGAGTAGTTAAACATTTTTTTTGTTTTTGTTTTGTATGATTGGTCCTAGTTCTCTTGTTTAGGTTAGCCATTAGTTGCGTAATGCTGCTTCATCTTTGGTATGATGTGATTGGAGAGATATTAGGAGAGCTATATAAAGTTACTATTCCAATTCATTTGTTGTTGTTTTTTTCTTATTCTGCGTATATATTTTTTTCACGTTTTCATGTCATAAAAATTAAAATGGAAGTTGATTTCTTTTTCAAAAAAAAAAGAGATAAAATTTGCCCTATTCTGTCACACTACGAGAACTAAAGACTTGTCGGAATTCTCGAAATTAGCATCGTACGTAGCCATTTCAGTAACACGTTTTTAGAGAGAGGAGGGAACACTTGACATTGACAATACTTATTTTGATAAATTTGATAATAATTTTTTAAATAAATTTGAAAAAAAAATGAAAAAAATTACAAATATATTTTTGAACTTATAGAATTATCATATTTTAAATTTTATACAATTTAAGTGATATTTAATAGTCTATCAATAATCACTAAATTAAAACATTTACAAATTGTATAAATTTTAATAACTTCTAATAGATTATTAAATGATATCTAAATTATATAAAATTTTAAAATATAATGAATTTGTAAGTTCAACTTTTTTATTCGTATGAAAATTCATTATCAAAATCCTCAAAATAACCATTATCAAATAATCCCTTCCCTTTTAAATAATCTTTCAAAATAATATGTATATTTATTTACACATAAAAGGCACCACCAAATGCGTCAAAAAAGTTGTCCTTTTCTAGCTATCAGTTGAATAATTAATACAATGACCTGAGAGTAGCCAATCATAATTTTTAGCAAAAAAGAAAATTGACGCATCCAGAACTAAAAACTTGCTTCAAATATCTGTAAATATCTATAAGAATTAATTAAATTTTAAACTTATAATCCCCTACATATAAATCATTATATTACCCTTCATTTAGTAAGTGAAGTAAATTAAATTACTCTAAAATATTAATATTTAATACTGATAAAATGAGTAGAATGAAATTATGAGAGTAAAAAAATATTACAAACTATTAAATTTAATGATTTCACTTTACTTCATATCTATAGATATTTTAACAGATATTTTAACTTATTTCATCTTAAATCACATCTATTTCACTTATCAAACAAAGAGTTGGTGACCAACTTTGATTCTCATCTACATAAAATCCTTAACTTGGTAAAAATACAAATAATAAAAGAAAAACCGAAAACACAAGTATAAATTAGGAACTTATTAAAATAAGAAGACATATATCCATCAAAAGGGAATTCATTCTCCCAAAATGTTCTCCAGCTCCTTGTCGAAATTATCCTCGATGGCCGCCACAAGTTGATCAGGCCGGATGATCATATCCGTCTTTTCGTAAAAATCATTCTTTTGTGCATCCCATTTATGCACTATAGATTCCATCACATCCCCTGCTGTTTTCTTCTCTATAATGTGCTCCACATCCTTTATATCAGTTGTTTTACTAGCCTCTTTTAAATATGCAAAAGAGAAATAATGAATAACCTGAAGGCATCTACTAAACAAAATTTTTTTGTATGATTTGCAAATTTGAAAAGCAATTAGGTTCATCCCAAGATGGATCGACCTATTACTAGCATAGAATTTGAAAACAAAGAAACGGAACGAAAGTTTTAACCCTGAAAAACTTGATTGAAATTCAATCTATACAGCCCTACCAGAACTGCACCCAATATTATATTGCAAAAAAAAACTTGATAAAAACCCAAAATTCATTTAATTACACTAACCCCCAACACCAATGACCCAAAATCAAATCAAACTACCCCAAAATTAAAACCTGATACAGTTGAGTAACTCAAAATGTTTAAGTTTCTGATAATGTTACAGGCTTAGAGTAACTCAAAATGGTAAAAAAAAAAAAAAAAGGATATGGACACACCTTGGAAGGCTAATTCTTTTGCTAGCTCATACTCCGACAATTTTTTCTTAAATTTTTCAACTTCCATCTCTGCACCCTGTAAAATTATGGTGTCTGTTGAATTAAATATGAACTAGCAAACACAACAAAGAAATCTCAAGCAATGAGAAGAAGAAGTTCTATGCATAATAAATTTAGATACAGGAGCTTTTTGAATTTATAAACATTATGTATCAGTGAAGAAAAACTTTTTGTGCATCAATTATTTTGTGATCAGGAAATGTTTTGGCAAGACAGAAAAGCTTACCAGATTCATATGCAGATATTTTTCAATATTACTATCCGAAAATAATCTGTTAGGACAACAACAAAAGCAAAAGATTAAATTGATCAGAAATTTAACTTTTCTTAGTCATGAAAAATAGAAACATCATATGAAGGAAAAGACATGTTGTTCCTATATGCTTCCGGTACTGGCACACACCATAAGTAAGCCAATCAGGATAAGTGTAGCTCTGAGTCTTTAATAATTAAATACAAATACCAAATACCTTCAACACACTTTTTTATATTTATGTTTGATATTTAAATCACACTAGGACACAGAAATACAAACCCGCAATAGAACACACAGAGAGAAAAAAAAGAACTGAACTGTAACTTCGTATATACCAGGATCACGAGTCAAGCAAAATGATAAACAAAAAAAATCAGATACCCATAATTCTTGTCTAAACCGAGGATTATAAAAAGATATGAAAAACAAAAAAAGAACAAAGCTACCTGTCATATACTTCTTCTGTTGGCCAGTTCAGCTGCTTGGTTATGTCATCCCCACTCCGCGAAGCAGTTCCACCTGACATATCCACAGAACCAAATAGAAACATGTTTCTCCCTAGCATCCTCTTTACAAGAGCTGGTACCAGTTCAATTTTGAATACTTTTGCCTCCCCAACCAAATTCCTTAGTTTCCGCAACTCTCCTGTTTCATAACATCAAAATAGTAGGTGTGATTCTGGAAAAAACAAAATGGTAGATGTAGTATTGTTTCTCACAAATGGTCAATTGAACCACAACTTAAGCCCTATAAAGCCCCAAGGTCAATATAACCGATAATCAAGCATAATCTTGAATGTTATTAGCTTCAATGCCTTGATTTATCAAATTAAGAATCAAAGACCAGAAAGAAGAACCAATATGGGTAATGCATTCAGAAAGAGTACCAAACACGCCAGGAAGTAAAAGTTGATGCAATCACAACCTATAACATACCAGGAGAGAGATAAATTTTGAAGCTGGGTTTGTACGGTTGGGTCTCATGGAGACAATAGAGGATGTAGAGAGCACCTAATCTCCTAGGTAAAGGCCCAGCAGAAATCATATGACCTGACAACATAGAATCTCCAATAAGTTTAAATTCGAACATATCAGAATATGGCAATCTTGAAAATTTGGAGGGCCAATTAAAGAATGCCTAAAAGACTAACTGAAAGAAATGAGGGCTCTCTTTTGTTTGGCTAAATTGGGGTTTTATCTAATCTCAAATCAAAGATACTTAGAACTGGACAGGATCCTGTTTGTGCAAGAATTAGGATCATATTAAGCCTATACGAGGGGTCAGAAGAGAATTGTTTGAACTTGATTTAAGAATGTTATTGTGTGCTAGTTGGTCTAAAATGGACAATTGGAATAATTGCAGAGATATGTTGGAATAAACTGGCACTTAGTTGCATAACTGAGGGAATAAGAGCACCATAATGACACTGGAGAGGTTAAATTTGCACAGTTGAGAACAGCGTTGATATTCTTTTTTATGCTAACAATGAAATTAGGTCAATGTCATACTGATGCAATGTGCATAGAGTGATTGCATGAAAAATGCAGAGTTCCTAGTAGGTTTGGCTTCAAAAATGTAAGAGAATTTTCGCTCCTTCCATTTTCTCTTTATATCAGCCAAGGTCATGCAGTTTCCCTGAAACACCAAAAGCATAACCAAAAACAAATTTAAAACTAAAGTGAACAAAAACGAGAACATAAAAAATAGAAAGGAAATTTTATTGAAAGTTGAAGGACTAGCAGTACCTCGACAAACTCGCCTAACAATTCATCTATATCCAACTTGAATGGTGTGAGATCCATACACTATCAAACAAGCAGTACTAGGGCAGTCCTCGTGAAAAATACTGCATAAGCATATAATGTGATTGAAGAAAATTCCTTGAACACATCCAAACCGGCCAAAATTCAGAACTTGACCCAACCTGACTTCACTTGAAATGTTGACGACCCAAAAACTGACCCAACCCTAACCTGATCAAATTATAACTGAAACCAGCTTGACCAGACCTTAGTTGACCTGCGCCCAACTTACATACCCGAACTTGAATAACTGCATTATTACTCTCAAATCATATGTGAATGATAATCTGAGTACCAGATGTCCAGCTGAATGGCTCAATATCTGATCCTGCTTGACCCAAAACCCAATTGACATGAGACTCAGAGCAGCCTGGCCCAAAAAACTGAGACAACCCAAACCCAAATGATCTGTGACCTGAAATGGCCAATAAGCCCACTATTGTGACCTGAACCTGAGACACATAAATGAAATGCACCCCCCCCCCCCCCCCACCCCCCCCCCCCAAAACAAAAAAAAAAACCCCAAACTAACCTGAATACAAGACAACCCAACATGAACCCCACTTTAACCAGCTGGATTGTCGCCTTTGAGCAAACCAATTAATTATAGATGCCAGAAACAATTTGATCCATGCACATCACAGTGAAAGAGGTTCTGAGTCGTGCTGTTTCCAATTTCATTAAGTCCCTGTCGCGAGTCTCAGAAGGCCAACTCTTTACTAAATTATCATGGTACAGTTCCTCATTTACTTAAAAGAAAAGAACTTTTTCAAAATTTAACTAGTTTCACACCCACATGGAGACAAAGACTAATCAAGGTAGCGAAATGATCCTACTAACAGTAATTGAAGTAACCTTCTCTCTTGTACCATTACTCACATTCCCAAGCTAACCCTTCATATTTTCTCCGAAACAAAACCGAACCAGCCACCAAGAGTGAAAGATTACCACTTGAGGTATGCGCCTCGACCTGGATCTCCCTTCTGAAACCTCGTCTTCTCCAAGGGGTAGAAACTGGAAGCTGGGAAGAGAGAGAGAGAGAGAAGGATTTGGTGTTTCCAAGCAAAGGTACCTCGCTACGGCGATGTTCGCTCGAACAGCATCACAACCGTTCGTTTCCAACTTTTAAAAATTAAAACTGAGCGGCGCTCTAGAAAATAATTAATAAAGTTTTGATTTGCTTATTTGATAAGGGTTCGTACTAATTTATCCTAGAAAGTAACTAATAAATATAAAAGGTTATAATATTTTTGAATTATGCATACAATGTTGGCAATAAAAGGGACATTAAGTTATTAAAAGCATTTCTTGCGGCGATGTTTAATTAGCTATTGATATTTCTTTTTTGCATAATATACAACATTTTTGTGACGTGTTATTAATTTATACAACATAATATGCAACATTTTAATAAAAGAGACATTAACTTTATAATTATCTATTTCTTCAAAACTAAATTTAAAATTCATACTTCTCAAAATCCAAAATTATTTTTAAATTTGCACATCTCAAGTTTTTTTTTAATATTTTGCAAGTGCTTGAAGCTATTTGAGATGTCAAATTGTGCTGCTTTATGGAAATAATACTACCTTTTAAATTTAATTTTATGAAGATAGATAAGTTAAAAAAAAGTCAAATTTAGTATTAAAAAAATTTGAACTTCAGAACTGCATATATAGTGAACTTTAAAATTTATAAATATCATATAATTAATTATATTTTAAACATAATAATTTTGAAGAAAATAGAAAATAATCAAAATTTGGGACATCCATATTTTAATATTTTATACTTGAAGTTTTTGAAGTGTTGTTCAATTGATAAAAAAATTTGTTTAAATATTTTATAAGTAATATTCTAAAATATAAAGCTGAAGTTTCTGAATTATGAAATGTTGAAGATTATAAAGTTTGTCCTAAAGATTAAAAATGTAAAAATATGAAGGTAAGAGATGAGAAAAAAAAATGAAGGGGAAGGAATGGTAGAAGGAATTTTATTTTAATATACTCATAAAGAAGAATACTCATAAGGGTATTTTATTGAAAATTTTGGAGAAGGAATATTTTGTTTTAATTTTTATGAAGAAGAATGTTTTGCAAAAAATTTCCAAAAAAATAAGTGAGAGAAGAAATCAGACAATATTAAATTAATATTTGCGTGGCATCATTGAAAGATGAAAAATTCAGCTCTCTTTCTATTGACATAATAGTATAGAGTATAGACAATTTTTTCATTATCTATTAATAGAGATGACCACATAAGTTTGTGACAAAGATGTTTGGATTGAGACCTATTATGTAAATTTCATGACAATTTCAAAAGAAAAAAATTACAATTCTCTTAAAAAAATAGCAAAACTAGCAAGGTATATGATGCCAAAAGAGTTTGACGTAGTTTTCATCTATTATGATATTGTTGATATTATACCACACTGCAAGTGAAATTAATAATTTGGAACTTTTTAAAATACAACAATACTCTATGGATTAATAGTTGAAGTTAATGTTGCAACATCTTTCAAAATACTTTTATGTCAATTTACAAAGCAAAAAAAAAAACATAATATATGCACACCCTACAATAACATCAAAAGAGTTCATGACGTTGTAATTGTCATGTGAACATTAAAATTAATCAATGGTCATGTCATATAAAACAAAATTAGATTTTGGAAAATCCAGAATAAAAAGATCAAAGCATGCCTCCAGGTAATCATACAAGATGACGCCACAGAAAATCATTCCTCCGAGATAAGACAGAGTCCAGTCTCAAGAGGCCAACAAAATCAAAACCGTCCAGGTGCATTGCATCTGCATCTTGCATCTGATCCCTTTTAGAACTAATCAACTACAAACATCCAACGGTACCTTGGTAACAACTAACAACTACAAAGGAAGATAAACTAAAACAAAATTGATCCACGCAAAAGAAGGAACTAACAAAAGCAAGAAGACACACTCGGGAGCACTCTCCTCTCTCCATGGGGCACACAGCACAAGTGGATGATGCCTTCGTTCAGCCCCAGGAGCACCGGCCGAAGACAGTTGTATCGGAGTCTGACGGTATCCCTCTCATCGACCTTTTGCCGCTCTCCTCAGACAGTGCAGGCACGGCTGTGCCGGAGACACTCGTTGCACAGGTGGAGGCTGCCTGTAGAGATTGGGGCTTCTTTCAGGTGAGAATTGAAATACTGATGCAACATGAAAGAATATATATATTTTCAATGATTCATCATTCATTGGGAATCAAGCAATCTCATCTAATTGCTCCCATTTGTTTGATGAGGAATCCAATTCGTGACGAAATTGAAGCTAGATGACCAAATTGACTCTCAGAACTAACTGTCATGCATCAGGTGATCAATCACGGGGTATCTTCAGAGTTATTGAGGAAGGCAGAGGCAGCACAGAGGGAATTTTTCGACCTCCCCGATGAAGAGAAGAGAAAGGTGAGAAGGGATGAACAAAATGCGCTGGGGTATTACGAGTCGGAGCTTACGAAGAATGTGAGGGATTGGAAGGAGGTGTTTGATATCATCGCGCATGAACAGGATGAAATCGATGTAGTCGGACTTGTGCTCAGAAACAAGTGGCCTCAGGTGCCTCTAGGTTTCAGGTAAGGAACTTATAGTCTCAATTTTTCTGGCAATTGAGCTGGCCCCAGACTAAAAGATTGATTTAAGGTAAGGAACTTAAAAAGCTTTTCCTGATTTACTGATTTCTCTTATACTTAGTTATGCGAAACAACTATAATAATTTAATTTCATTCTGATCATCCAGAGAAACATTCGAGGAGTATGCGAAAAACGTAGAGAAACTAGCATTTAGGCTACTAGAGCTCATAGCACTGAGCCTCAACCTACCTCCAAAGAAATTCAATATCTTCTTTGAAAACGCAAATAGCCTTCTCCGCCTAAATCACTACCCGCCATGCCCCAATCCTGATCTTGTGCTTGGCGTGGGCCGTCACAAGGATCCAGGTGCACTTACTGTCCTTTATCAAGATAGTACCGGCGGTCTTGATGTGAAAAGATGGTCGGATGGTGAGTGGATCCGGGTCAAGCCGATACCTGATGCTTTCATCATCAATGTGGGCGATGTGTTTCAGGTATTTTTTCCTTTTTGTGTTTCTTTTTGTTTTTCTCCTAGGACTTATGATTGGCTGATCAAGTTGGATTGGATTGGGATTAGATATGTCTTAAAATTGTTAATTATCAACATCATTTATATTGACACACTAAAGAGTAAAGACCCCTTCTTCTTGTACCTGACTTACTGAACTGATAAGCCTGTTAAAACGAGGTCAATTCCGGTCAACATGACATACAGTTTGGTATGCCAAAAAAAAAAATTTGTGGTATGTTGTAAAAGATAAGGGCATGTTGAATCGTTGATCTCAAGTTTTCTCTGTTTAATAACAATTAAAGAAGATTGTGCCAATTGGGTGTTATGTTACTGTACTGTTAACAAAAGTGAATATGTCAAGTATATGTTGGTTGCATGTTACTTATCAGGCCATTAAGCTAATCCCTATTTCCCTAATTATATTAAATCGTGGATGTCTTGATTCACAACATTTTGAGATTCAGTCAGTAACAACTAACAACTGATTTATTTTATCAGGTTTGGAGCAACGACAAGTATGTGAGCGCCGAGCATCGGGTATCGGTGAACTCAGAGAAAGACAGGTTCTCCATCCCGTTCTTCCTCAGCCCAGCAAGCCGCGCCGATGTGCGGCCAGTGGAAGAGCTGATCGACGAAAGAGCCCCTGCAAGATACAACGAGTACAACTACGGCGAGTTTATCAGGGCCAGAAAAGATGGTAATTATAAGAAGTTAGAGGTGGAGAACATCCAAATTGATCACTTTAGAAGGACTTAATTTGTGTTAATTAGTGGATTGAGGCCTGAAATGAGCATATCGTGAACTAAATAAATGCTTGGTTATGAATAATAATATTGTAATATGTTTGGGCAACGCATATAAATAAATGCTCGTTATAGAACTTGTTGATTCCGTGTTGAATATAAAATTTTATTTTGTTTGGATATGTGAGACTAGGCTAGAATAAATCACTTGTAAATTATAATACACTATTTGTCTCAAGAGGGACATCTTTTTTTATTTATGAAACTTAGAAGTGAACATCTTTAATTTTGATTCGCATGGTCTAATTTCTTGGAATTCTTGTTTCAAATATCTTGACCACGATTTTGATATTCTCTATTTAAATCATATTTGTTTCTCGTGCAATATTACGGCCTTAAAAGTAGAAGAGGAGGATTTTAATGTTATATATTTTTTTATGTCACAAAATATCATAAATTTATTTTTTTATTTATATTTTAAAATTTGACACCCAAAATGAAATATCAAATTTGAATGGTTGATCTCGTTTACATCTTGAGAGATATATAAATGTAAAATTTTATAATTTTTAGAGTTTATTTTATATTAAATCAAGTGGTCAAAAATTAATTAATAATAGTTAATTAAATTAGTTCATTATTTTATCGTTTGATGCAATATAAAATAAACTTAAAAAATCATAAAATTTACATACATATCTTATGAATATGAACAAAAATCAATAGTTTTGATTCGACATTAGAGTGATAAATTTTGAAATATAAATAAAGTAGTGAATTTATGACATTTAGTGGTATAAAAAATTTATAACATTAGAACCCGAGAATAAGAATAATTAATATATATTTCCTGTCTTTAATAGATGCTTGAAGTTTATTTGATCAAAGTGTTGTAACTAATTATTTAATATACTTTCTAGTAGATATTTTAACATGATTTTTTTATTATTATCTACAAAATTAAGTGGTATTAAATTTATAGTTTATACTAATTACTTAAACAAAAATACGTAGGCATAATTATTGCCATACTAATTAAAATTTCCAATTTCCTCATCAAAATTTCTTATTTTTTCATTAACATTTAACAATCCTTCTTATTTTTTTTTCCATTTTTGCACGTGAAATTTAACTTTTTATTTGTTTTACTTTTCTCATTTTACTAATGGATGAAAAGACAAACTTTTCCTTCCCTTCAGATCTCAAGTAATATAGTATTCATATAGTATTGGGATTAACTCATGCTCATCTCTTTTTAATGATTTAACGGATAGCAATAATTAATCCATGTTTTTAGCATATTTTCGAAATTATTGAGGTACTTTATAGTACAACTAACTCTTAAGTAATAAAATTATCTAACAATAAATGAGGGTAAATTTTTTTAAAGTATTTTAAATATCCATAAATGATATTTATTCTGATTTCGAATCCATAACTTTCCATACGGAGAGCACACATGTTGAATTTCAGACATGTAATTTTTTTTTATAAAGTGAGTAATATGATAATCAATTATGTTAGATTTGATCTTTTACTTTTATAATGAATTTCTAGAATTGTATATAAACACATGATATTTGTATGAACATAGAACTCCATCCGATCAATAGGATTAAAATTTACAACAAAAAAAGAAAACATGCTTTTTTTAATAACAAGTCCGTCGACATATATACACTTTCTTCAGTCTTCACACATGTTCAATCCAATCTTCATTAAAAAAATATATCGTAAAATTTATATTGTGAAACAATTAAAAATTCCCATGAAAAACTGATATTATTATTATAACCTTCAGTAGCTTTTTTTTTTATTTTAAAAAGGAACATTCTTGCTATGGAAATCCAGGCACATGCTGGGCCACACCAAAATCATACAAGATTGTGACACAGAAAACCTTCCTAAGAGGTGGGTAGACAGTGACGAAACATTATCAAAACAAACCCGTCCAGATACACTGAATCTGGTCACTTCCTATAAAGCGTGGATACCTTAATTAATCAGAACCAAAATTCAGAGAAGAGAATAACTAATCATTTACAATTAAACAAATATCACTCTCCATGGGTCACCAAGTAGATCATGAGGTAATTGATCAAGCCTTTGTTCAGGCTCCGGAGCACCGACCAAAGCCGGTTATCTCCGAAGCCGGCGGCATCCCTCTCATCGACCTTTCCCCGCTCTTCACTGACAGTGGAGGCGCGGTAGTGCCGGCGACACTCGTTGAGCAGGTGGAGGCAGCCAGTAGAGATTGGGGATTCTTTCAGGTGACAATTTGGAATATATTTTATTAATTTCCTTCTTCAAGAAAAAAAGAAAAGAAATTTTACATGGGGCCTTTTATGACACTTAATTTGTTGACTTGAGACTTTACTATTTCATCAGAAATAGAAGGGGCAAAAACTGGTGTTGTTTATGTTGTATTTACTCCGAATTTGAAAAAGAGAAATTATCATCGCATCATACATTTTGTATTATTTATTTGCACACAAAAAATATTTATATTAAATAGATAATTCATTTATATTTGAATCTATAAGTATTTATAGTTAGTATATAAAATGTTTATCATTTTTTCTTTCCTAAATGATTATAGAAAAATTGAAGTTAAAAATTTTATTGCACAAGTATAAATACGATATATATAACTTTTAATCCTAATAATATAAAGTATAAATATTTTTATCATTAGATATAAATATTTTTTTGAAAAAAATATAAATCCATCTGGAGTGTAAATAAGGGGTGCAGTTAAAAGATTAATTATCACTTCTCTTTGAGAAATATGTCACATTAAATTAATAGATAATATCTGGGGTTAATTGAGTATATTTTAGGAAATCAGCTAGATGGTTTCGGCTGGGTATTAACTCAAAAAAATTATGCATATTTTACAGAATTATTCTCAAGTACATCACATTTTATGGAAAAGAATTCGGCAATTAATTTTGATCACCCGATCAAATAATAAGATGAATTTTTATATCACTGTAAATTAATTTTAAGTAACCTTAATTAATAGCATATCACAATTAATTACCGATCAAATGAATAAAATCATCCTATGAAAATAAAATCTAGGTGTACTGATTCTACTTTATATTATTCAAATTAAGTAACCATAAATGATTATCAAATAGTTCAAAATAATATATATATTTTTATTTTTCATAAAGTCATATTAAATGTAGGACGCCCAAAAATATCATATTCATATTAAATATCAAATATGCTCTTCAGTTCATGATGTTTTCAATTCCTGACCTCCAACTAAAAATCATGTTTGTACCAAACAATTTGACATATTAATGTTCCTATATCAGGTGACAAATCACGGAGTACCGCCGGAGCTATTGAAGGCGGCAGAGACGGCGGAGAGAGAATTCTTCGCGTTGCCGGAGGAAGAGAAGAAAAGGGTGAGAAGGGATGAGGTGAATCCATTGGGATACTATGAATCGGAGCACACAAAAAATGTGAGGGATTGGAAAGAGGTGTTTGATCTTGTTGTGCATGAGCACAGCGGAGTGGATGTGAGAGGACTTGAACTCAAAAGCAAGTGGCCTCAGGTGCCTCTAGGTTTCAGGTAATTAATTAACTTCTTAATTATATTTTTTTTTCTATCCGTTTGATAAGTGAAGTAAATTAACGTAAAGTAATAGTTCTTGGTGTTTGGTGATGGAGTAAAGTAAGATAAAAAAATAATAATATTAAAAAAGTAAGAGTTAGTTTAAAAGAACAAAATGCCCCCAAAAGTTATGTCAATAATAACAACAACAATGATGATGATAACAATAAAAAAGATAATAATAATGATAACAATAACAATAATATAATAATAATAACAACTACAATAATAATAATAATAAATAATAATAATAATAATAATAATAATAAATAATAATAATAATAATAATAACAACAACTATAATAATAATAATAACTATAATAATAATAATAACGATAATACTAATAATAATAATAATAATCACAACAATAATGATAACAATAATAACAATAATAACAATAACAATAATAATATATTAACAATAATGACGACGACGATGATGATTGTAAGATTAAATGAGGCATTTTAGTCTTAATGAAATAGAATAACTTAATTTCACCTATTGAGGTGAAGTAAATTTGGTGAAATTACTTGGCCATTTAATCCACTTATTTCATCTTAATCTATTCTAATTTGAAAGGATTAGAGTGAAGTAAGAGCTTATTCCACCCTTACTTCACTTAACAAACAAGGGTTTAGTTTTTTTAGTTTCTACTCTTGATCAAGTGCTGGTAACATGATCTATCATTAATTAATTTCTATGACCAAGTTCACTATTTAATTAATGAAATCAAGTTGGACTTTGTTAGACCTTAATTCACAAATGCAGTTATATGAATATTGAGTATATATGCCGAATCTTGTTATGATATTTCTCGTGTTTTTTTTTATGGTGGTTTACATTATCATAGCTGTTGATTTTTTATATTTAAAATTTGAAATATTAATTTGATCAAGGATAAAATAGATCCATGATAATTAATAGAGTAAATTACACAAATGATCCCTAAAATATTATTCCTTTATCATATTGATCCTTAAAGTTTCAAAATTATCAATTTGATCCTTGAAGTATCACTTGGTTATCATTTTGATCCTTAAAATTTTAAAAGTATCAATTTAGTCCTTCAAAATTTTAATTTGTACCAAATTGGTACTACATTTAATATCTATTAAAAATGATAATAATATCTATCATAGTGTCTTTTTTGTATTAAGACTAGTTTGAACATAACTATCAAACAATACAAGTAATATGAAAAGAAATATAATTATTCATGACATCGAACATCAATTAAATTAATACTAACAATCATATTTGTACCATCATAAATTAATTAAAATAAAATTTATATATTTTTTTCATAAATATAAAAAAAATATATTATGATGATATATGCATGCGAAGATGAATCTTCATTTAATTTTTTTGACCGATAATGATGGTATAACTAAAATATTATAAATAAAAAAATTTGAGGATCAAAAACGATAAATTAGTAATAGTTTAACGATTAAATTGATATTTTTAAAACTTTAAGGATCAAAATGGTAACTAAATGATACTTTAAGGATCAAATTGATATTTTTGAAATTTTAAAGATCAAAATGATAAATGTATCATACTTTAGGAATCATTTGTGTAATTTACTCCAATTAATATTACATTTGATGTTTGTTGGTTGTTGCAGATAAAAAATCAATGACTATGATACTGAGAAATATACAAAGAAAATTACACAAGAAATACCACATCAATTTTCTGTGATAATTAAAAATATATAATAAATAAAAACACTGGTAATTAATAGAAACAAAAAAAAAATCTATGTCTTTGCACTGCTTGCTAATCAGTCAGTGACTTGTCATAGTATTTAAAATGTAAGATAAAATTACTTTCTTAATTCCTGTATAGGGAAACTTTTGAGGAGTATGCTAACAGCGTGGAGAAGTTAGCATTCAGGCTACTGGAGCTGATAGCACTGAGCCTGAACCTACCAGCAAAGAGACTAAATGTCTTCTTTGAGGAACAAACAACCTTCATTCCGCTCAATCACTACCCGCCTTGTCCCTATCCCGACCTCACGCTCGGTGTTGGCCGTCACAAAGATGCCGGCGCCCTTACTGTCCTTTATCAAGACAGCACTGGTGGCCTTGATGTGAAAAGGAAGTCCGATGGCGAGTGGGTTCGGGTCAAGCCGATACCAAATGCTTTCATCATCAATGTCGGCGACATTATCCAGGTAAACTGTTGCATCATTTTTTTTTGTCATTAATGGGGGAAATGTAGTGGCCTAATTGAATTATCCAGTGTTGTATTTTTAAAGAGCATACTGTGTTGTTACATGTTAGTCACATTGTGTGATTGATTAAGTGACTATTAATTTGAACAGGTTTGGAGCAATGACAAGTACGAAAGCGCCGAGCACCGGGTTTCAGTAAACTCAGCAAGGGACAGGTTCTCCATCCCTTTCTTTTTCAACCCGGCAAGTCACACCAATGTGAAGCCGCTCAAAGAGTTGGTCGACGAAAGAAACCCCGCGAGGTACGACGAGTACAATTGGGGCGAGTTCTTCAAGACGAGGAAAGACAGTAACTATAAGAAGTTGGAGGTGGAGAACATCCAGATTACTCATTTCAAGAGGGTTTGAATGGTTTGATTTGTGGTTTGGATATCTTGGTTAGTGACAGCTTGTGTTGTTGTTGGTACAAAGAGATTTGGGCTTGAGAGGGAGAAGATTGTGAAATAAATAAATAAAATGCTGGGTTAATTAGTATTTGCTTGTGTTAAAACCATGATGTATATTTGGACAGGTGTGGTTTAGATAGATAAATGACTGTTAATGTAAATAAAAATTGGAGGGTACTGAAGGCCAGAAGTTTTAGGTTGATTATCGAATTATCTCAAGGTTAAAACTTTTGATGAGGTAATTGTTTTGCTCCTCTTATTAAATAGTGTTTTAGAAGATAATCGTATGGACCATATATGCGGGTATATATGCTTATGTAGTATAAGATTAGGGACAAAATTAGAAAATCTAAGCCGAATTATAAGTATAGTATAATTTCAATTTTATAATTTTTTTTTCTATTTTTTTATTTTTTTTGAATTTATTGGAAAATTCATTATTAAAATTATCAAAACAACTATTATCAAGTGATCCTCCCTATGATTAGTTTCACTTTAAGGTTTCCATCACAAGACTAATTTTCATATCATGAAATGCTAAAACTGATGCTTTAAATTTCAATATTTCAATTTCTAACAATTTATTCAAATTTTAGAACTTGATAAAAACTCATTTAAAGCTTTGCAAACATAACTACGTATTATGTACATATATCAAATACTAAATACTTCAAGAAATATTTGATTAAGTATGGCTCGGAAATGACTCTATCAATCTAATAAGTTCCTCCAATTACATATCACCGTATCATATTCAATAAACTTTTCATAGTCGTATCCACATAATATATATCTGATAAAACAAGGATATGGATTCTTTAATAATTATTAGTTTGTTAACCGTAACAATAAATTTTTAAATAATTTTAAAAAATCTTAAAAATAGAAAAAAAATTATAAATATATTTATGAAAATTTTAAATCGATCGTATTTGAAATTTCTTATAATTTAAGTATCATTTGATATTCTATCAAAGACCATAAAAATACATGATATCTACAACAATTCTTATTTAACGGTTTTTGATGAAATATAAATTGACAATTAAATTGTATGAAACTTGAAAGACGATCAATTAATAAGTTTAAAAAAATATCTATAATTTTTTTTCTATTTTTAAAAACTTTTAAAATTTATTTAAAATTTATTTAAAAATTTGTTATCAAAATTATCAAATTGATAATTGTCACAATCCCCCATAAAATAAACCATCCCTCCTAAGTTAGACGATACAATCCAAACCGTCCAGTGTTTTGGATTTCTCCTCCTCAAAACCTGGACACCTGTCACACCTCCATAACCACAAAATAAAACCAAAATCTCCACAAAAGATTAGAAACAATGACAAAATCGAACAAACGTATCAGTATCACTCTCCATGACCCACTCGGCGCAAGTGGATCCAGCCTTCGTTCAGGCGCCGGAGCACCGGCCAAAAGCGGCGATCTCCGATGCCGACGGCGTCCCTCTCATCGACCTCTCGCCGCTTTTCTTAGACAGAGCGAGCGATACTTTTCCAGTTACTCTTCTTGCGGAGGTGGAGTCCGCATGTAGAGATTGGGGTTTCTTTCAGGTGAAATTAATTTGGAATCTCGTTGTCTCTAGAATAGATTTAGAGTCCTAGTTAGTTGTTTCTCTTGGTGAATTAATCAAGTTTGTACTGGTATACAAGTGAAGAATTGTTGGGGGCTGACATCAATTCTCTCTTACGGACTAATTGGTGTCTAACTTTTTCTTGGCTTTAGTAATAGCCTAGTTTACCAAATGATCTGCAAATTATTTGTTTATATAGACCAATAACTTTATCAAGACAATTGTATATGCTCATGGACAATGGTTACACGGCAAAATACAAACCGGATTACAAATGACCACCTTTTATAAAAGTGAACTATCACAAAATTTTTCTTGAGGGAATTATCTGGTAACTCAGATATTGGATGGCGGAAACTACATCTTATCCCCAGTGAAAGAAGGTCATAATTACATGCCCAATACACTGAGCTAAAAATTAAATCTTCATCAGAACAGTGGTTGTAAGATTACTTTCTTACCTGGTAACGTGAGGATAGAACTAGATGAAGAAAACATGCTTAGTTTGAGACATTTAAAGAAACCTTCTGTGACTCAATTTCTATATGCCAGGGGATAGGATAGTGTCATGGTAAAATCAAACATATTAAGTTTTACCAAAAGCAGAGATGAATTAATCTATGAAAAATTTACTTGGAGATCATTTTTGTTATATAAAAAATGTATAATTCCAGTCCTAATCTTGTTGAGCTCTTCAAAACTTTCTATTTTATACAGGTTCTTCATCGTGTTATCGAGTCTTAAACAGTGAATGGAGAATTTGTCTGAAACCTTCTAAAGGAAAATCTTAAAACTAGTTCTGATATATATTATCAAGTTTAGTAAAATGAAGTAAGTTAGATAATGCCTCAATTAATTCTTCCTAATCAGGTGATAAATCATGGAATACCACTTGAACTGTTGAATAAGGCAGAGGCAGCAGGGAAAGAATTCTTTGCACTGCCTGAGGAAGAGAAGTTGAAAGTAAGAAGGGATGAGGCGAACCGGTTTGGATACTATGAATCTGAACATACCAAAAATGTGAGGGATTGGAAGCAAGTATTTGACTTTGTCTTGCAAGAGCAGTTTGATGCAACTGGACTGGTGCTCAAGAATAGATGGCCTGAAGTGCCTCCAGGTTTCAGGTAGCACAAGTTATGCGAGTCTGAGATTATTGAGGTTTAACATGTTTGTATATGATTTCACAACAAAAGCCGCCAAGTTTAGTGAAAAGCTTTTAAAACTATGTTTCAAATGAGATGCATTTAGGTTGGTCTAAAACTTATAATTTAACGTTACAGGGAAACTATTGAAGAATATGCAACAAGTGTTGAGAAGTTAGCCTTCATGTTACTAGAGCTTATCTCACTAACATTGAACCTACCTCTGAAGAGACTAAATGCTTTCTTTGAGGAACAAACAACATTTGTTCGGCTCAATTACTATCCTCCGTGTCCTTATCCGGATCTAGCACTTGGAGTGGGCCGTCACAGAGACTCTGGGGCCCTTACAGTGCTATATCAAGACAGTGTTGGAGGTCTTGATGTGAAGAGACGGTCTGATGGTGAGTGGATTCGGGTCAAGCCTATACCTGACTCTTTCGTCATTAATGTTGGTGACATCATTCAGGTACACAATATGTAGCATACAAGTTGTGAGGCATGTTCAAATTAGGGTGTCAATCCGGAATTGACTTGTTAGGTCAGACTGGGTCAAGATCAAACATGTGAATCAAATGGATCCATCTGGCTTTGTATTAGTCTGTTCAAGCCTATGGTTCTGGGTGATATAATTTGTATTTAGTTACTTCAATATACATGTGGTTCACCTTGTTTCAAATTCAAAAACTAATTAGCAATATTTTGAGCAGGTTTGGAGCAATGACAAGTACATGAGTGCTGAGCATCGAGTATCAGTGAACTCAGAGAGGGATCGGTTTTCTATTCCTTTTTTCTTCAACCCAGCAAGTCACCTAGACGTGAGACCATTGCCGGAGCTGGTAAATGATAGAAACCCTGGGAAGTACCAAGAGTACAATTGGGGCGAATTCTTTAAGAGAAGAATGGATAGCGATTTTAAGAAGTTGGAAGTTGAGAACATCCAAATCGATCATTTCAAGAGGGCTTAGTGACTCATAACTCTATTGTTGATTCATTGTTGCTGCAGTTAAAAAGGTTTTAGATTTGAGAGGCGCATCTTGCACAATAAATAAAAAGCCTTTTTTTTTTTGAAGTGGTAGGCAAATAAAAAACCTGGTTTGTTGAAAGCATCTTTTGTGATATAACAAAGGCTGGGTTCTTGTAGGCTTGTAGCTGCTTGTTAAATTAAGGGGAAAATAAAAACAAAAACCTAAATCTGTTAATTGGGTTCAAATATTCTCCTTCCCTACATTAAATGAACAAGTACTTGCTTACATTTTCAGTAGAATGTTGATTGTCCCTCACGACCAATTTTGCTAGTGGTAAAGATATAATGAGGAATTGTGCTAAGGTGATTCCCCTGAAGTAAAGGTATTATTCAAAATTTAAACGATCGATTTGATTTTAAATTTTGATATTTAAAATTTAAACGGTCAATTTGAGTGCTCAATGTCATTCATATTCACTGCATAAAACTGATGGCAATTATGCACCATGATTTACACGTAGACTGTTCGATCAAAAGTACATGGTTCCTTGACAGTATGAACATAGAGTGCTCAAAGTCATTCATATTCACTACATTGTAACATTCGATTCAACTTTTTATTGAAACACGAGCAGGAGTCGTGTGAGGCGCGGACATTGCATATTTGCATGACTCTAGAAATGCCCTTGCTGTATGTTTATAACAAAGGATACTAATCCTCTACAAGCACAGCAGCACGCTGTCCGTTGATCGAACGAATATTTTATAAAAAGATCGGATGCAATCGGATACTTTATATTATAAGAATCTTAATTTGATTGGACGGACCACACGCTTTGCTGTACGATGCGGCACAGTATAAGATAAAAATTCCGTAACAAATAAATCTTGGTTTATTTTGTTCTGTTCCCAATCAAATTTTTTTTATTCATTTTTATTTTTGTACAAACCTAAAATGGGGTTTTATTTTAATTAGTTTTTTTTTTCTTTTTTGATATGAACTCAGTTATCTATGTTCGCCCGTGTCGTGCATGATTTTAGAGCTTTTATGGGAGGTACATCATATGGACTAAGCAGAAACAGCAAGGCCTTTTTGTCCTTTTCCTCGTTGGTATCTTTTTAGGTTTTGGGCGTGGATTGTTTTGAAAATTATTAATTTAACAATATTGATAATGAATTTTTAAATTATTTTGAAATAATTTTGAAATAATTTTCAAAAAATTTTATAGAAACAAGTTCACATATATATTCTTGAACTTACAGATTAATTGTGTTTTAATTTTTATATAACTTGAAAGTCATTTGATATTCCATCAAATATTATCAAATTTAAATCGTTACAAATTTCATATAATTTTAATTGTTTTTGATGAAATATCAAATGACACTTAAATTATCTAAAATTTGAAACAAAATTAATTTATAAGTTAGAAGAATATGTCTATGATTTTTTTCTATTTTTTTTAAATTATATGAAAATTTATTATCAAAATTGTCAATTATCCCTATCCTTATTTTTTTGTACAAATTGTAAAAAGTATCCGTTATGTGAGGACCACAGTGCTATAAGGCCAGAATGATTAGTTAATAATTATTTTTGAAAGGAAAGAATCACATTTCCCCATTCCCTTTTCCCAAATCACCCTCAAAATTTCAAAACCCGACAGCGCCATCAATCAATTTTTATCTATCGCCAGATCAAGACCGTCCAATTTTTCTATGATTCTAATTCCTCAGACCGCAGTTCTCAAATTCAAATTTCCAGTCTCAGGCTCTTGAGCATCCCTTTTCTCTCTCCTTTCTTCTTTCCTTTTTTCAAATCAAGAGAGAACTGAGAGAAACAGTGTATCGTCCTCGTCCTGCAATTTTGGGAGCCATGATGAACTCGATTTCTCATTGATCTTGTAAATCTGTCTTTTCAAGAAACGAGCTCACAATTCGTGGCCTCGGGATTTTGTTTCTCGTATCTTCTACCAGGTACCGATTTTTCACTCTAAAATCCTTAGGGTTTTGTTTCTTTATTCAATTTGTATCGTTTTTTATGAAATTGGGAGCTGGAACTTAAAATTCGCAGCTACTGGAGCTTGATTGCTTGATTCAGGCTCTCATAAACAGCTTCTAAAGCTGAAGCTGTAACTTCCTATTTTTTGAACAAATCCATAATGTATATGAAACCTGGTTGCATTTTGATGGCCACGAAATTATGATAGCTAAAGTGCTCCTAACTAGGAAGATTTCTTCTTCCTGATGCATGACCTTGTTCTTTATTGAGCGGGAATACTTTCTAACTTCAAATTTAGTTCATAATTTCACACTTCATACCAAATTTCATTGCAGTTCACCCTTCCCCAATTATTGATTCTTATGGATCTAGTTTTGTCCAATTCTGATCTCTTTATATTCACACTTTCACTGCAGGATGATGAAGGATTTCAGATTCTTGCGGCGCAACAGCTCCTCCAACGGAAATAATGAAAACATGCCTTTAAATCCACCAGAAACCCTGAACCCTATTACAGATCCGGACCCGCTAAGGCCTCCTTTCAACCCGATCCAAGATCCAATACCCATCTCAAGACGTAAACCTGAAACCGCAACCACCCCATCAAAGAATGCGCCCTTCCGTACACCAGAAAAATCTACACCATCAATTTCTAGGAACAGGTTTGGGTGGGCTGCAGCTGACAACTCAGAAGAGACAAGCCACCATATACCGACTCATTTGCCCCCACTAAGTCGCTACGGTACTGGAACAGGTACAATTACACCTCGTACTCTTAAAGTTACATCTGGGAAGACATCATCTGTGCACTCAGAGAGCAATTCAACACATAGTACACCATCCAAAAGTGTGACTAAGCCAGGTTATGGATTAAGTGGGTCACGCGCTCCTGTCAGTGCGGGTATTCGAGTTGGATTGGTGAAGGGTTTCCCGATTTGTGCTAGCCCAGTTACTCTGGTGGATACACAAGATGTGCCCCATTTCGAGCTTAAAGAGGATCCGTCATTCTGGCTTGACCACAATGTCCAGGTACCCCATTTGTGATTAAAAGAGGTATTTTAGATACTTATTATTATGGTTTTTGCATAATTTGCCACTAAGTTATGTATTTGCAAATAAAATCTAACTGTTTGAAGTCCAGTCCAAAGATAAGTTAACGGGCATGTGATGATATTGCCCGAGTTTGTCATGGTAACTAATCCAAGTAACATGGAACCAGTATTGTAAACTGGGAAATAAACAATTAAAAATTATGGAAAAATATTGCCACTTGAGGTAGAGAAAATTAACATTTTGATTTTAATATAAGTGTCCATATTCATTGCATTAACCTAATAGTCAGCTGCTATTACACAAAATCATAAGAAGGTTTGTTATTACTTGCAAGCATGAATTACTTGCCTGCTGGGTTTCATTTCAGTGCAATACATCGTTGAGAGTAATGTTCAAAAGCACACTTATTTTATGTCTGTGTGATTCAAGTAATTTCCAAATTATTTGGTGCATATACAGGTGGTGATCCGAGTTCGACCACTAAACAGTAATGAGAAAAGCCTTTGTGGGTTTAACCGATGCTTGAAGCAAGAGAGCAGTCAAACAATTACATGGATTGGTCAACCTGAAACCCGCTTCATGTTTGACTATGTGGCGTGTGAAATGATAAACCAGGTTTGACGACTGCATCTGAAAGAACATATTGTTATATTTTTTGCCCAGTTGCTTATCTGCGCAATTGAAATGCAGGAAATGCTGTTCAGAGTGACTGGTTTACCCATGGTAGAGAACTGTATGTCAGGGTATAATAGTTGCATGTTTGCCTATGGTCAGGTATGTCTGAACAATTAATTTTGATTTATTTTGTTACGTCTGAACAATTAATTTTGATTTATTTTGAGTACAGACAATTTTAATTAAATGTTGACTAGACTAGCCTAAACTACTCTGTTTAGAGTGACTGAGTTGTCTGGTGTATGTGGGTATTATGCTACCTGTATTATACCTAAGCACTATGATAAAGAATGCACATAACTGTTTTTTATGTTTTTGATAATTGCAAAGACCTGCTTCATGTACTTTGTATTTCTGATTTTTTGTGGTACCTTTTTTCGTACATCTCTGTCAATATAGACTGGAAGTGGGAAAACTTATACAATGCTTGGTGAGATAAGTAACTTGGAAGTTCGGCCGAGTCCAGATCGGGGTATGACCCCTCGCATTTTTGAGTTTCTATTCGCAAGAATTCGAGCGGTAAGTAGAATATCTTCTTATCCAGGAATTTTAGAAAGTTCTCGTTGTTAACCGCTTAATTTTAAAATGTATATTACTCTTCTGCTTTGTTTTAAGCAAATAAAAACTAAGCTATTGAGACTCTTTTTGCATAGGATCTCAATTCTAAAAACTTGAATAAAACCTAGGAAACCTACTTTAAAGAAAAAAAAGAATATAGTGAAAAGGAGGCAAATGGCACAAATTTGTACTGTTACCAACGATTCTCTACTAGTGCATTATTAATTTATTATGTTTTCACTCTCGAATAATAGGAAGAGGAAAGCAGGAGAGATGAGAAGCTGAGGTACAATTGCAAGTGTTCGTTTTTAGAGATCTACAATGAGCAGATCACTGACCTTCTGGATCCTTCCTCCACCAATCTACTTGTTAGTGTCTTAATTTTATTCTGTTAATTTTCCAAACTTGTCTTTTTCATGCGCTTTGAAAGTTTTGACTCTGATATGCAATTTTAATGAACAGTTGAGAGAGGATGTTCAAAAGGGTGTATATGTCGAGAATCTTACAGAATTTAAAGTCGAGAGTGTGCATGATATTCTTACACTAATTATTCAGGTACTTATTCTGAATTCACTGATTTAAGGCATAAGAATTAGACTTTTTGCTGTTACCCAAAATTTTGAGTTATCCAGAAAATAAGTTTTTTTTTTATATAACCCAGTTTATACCCCAATATGCAGATTAAACAATAGTAAAGTCACCTGAATTGAACCTCAAATTCTGAATCAGCTACTTGTACTACATTGGTTGCAACCCACAGTTCGTGCCAGTGTCTGACTGGCTACAACAGAACTGAAACCCATGAAATTAGTTTATTTAAGAAGCATTTTATTGTCAAAAAGGTATAAAGATGTTAATGTTCCCATAAATTGTTTTCTTTTACTTCAGGGATCGGCAAATAGGAGAGTGGCAGCAACAAACATGAACCGGGAGAGTAGCCGTTCTCACAGTGTATTCACATGTGTTATTGAGAGCTGTTGGGAGAAGGACAACACCACCAATTTTCGGTTTTCCAGACTTAATCTAGTTGACCTTGCTGGCTCAGAGAGGTACCAGAAATTACAGAGTAATATTATTTGATCTAAGGATACTTAACTGACCTGGCATCTATTAGGATAGCTGTAGAGGGTATAGATAAGAGTTTTCGAACTTGAATTATGGACTGATGTATGTTTTCCTGTCAATAATTGGGATATAGGTGGCAGCAGGCCTACCACTTTATTTCATTAAAATGTGATATAGCTGAAAGAACCGGAAAATTATCCTCTTGGTTCTAGCCTTGTACATTACTTATTACTGATTCATATTTTGCTTATAAATTCCATCGTACAACATTGGTTTAAATATTTCCATCAGGCAAAAAACTTCTGGCGCTGAAGGAGAACGGCTCAAGGAAGCAGCAAGTATAAACAAATCTCTGTCTACACTTGGGTATGCCACAATTTTGCATTTTCTTCATAACAAGGGTTAGGATCCACTGAGAATGCATTTATCTGACAATCTTGACAGCATTTTTTACGTCGAGGGAAAAAAAATGTGAAACTAATGTATGTTGTTGGGCATAGAATTGTCTTACTTATGAAAATGCAAGTCAAGTACCCTTTGATAATCCATCGAAGATTTTAAAAAACAGCTGCAAATTTCAAATCGTATGATGAACATTAAAATACGGTAAATTACTTCACTTTGTTTGCTTGACATGTGTACCCTGTATTTCACATCTATAATGTCAAGTTTTAAATTGATATCTATTTATATGTTCATTGTCAAAATAATTAGATAAAAGTCTATTGATAGATCCTTGCCCTTAGTATAATATAATTTTTTATGCTTGTTGAGTTTTAAAACTTGTGATGCTGATCTCTTGGAGTACAGGCATGTAATAATGGTGCTATCTGATTTGGCCAATGGGAAACAAAAGCACGTCCCCTATAGAGACTCCAGGCTCACATTTCTACTTCAAGTAAATACATAACTCCTATGAATGGTTTTCGTTTTATTCATCTGCACTTTCTGTTTTTTAATGTAATGCATTCTTGTTTTTCATAGGATTCACTTGGTGGAAACTCAAAGACGATGATTATAGCTAACATTAGTCCCTCAATGTGGTATGGAAATTATCAACGAGGTTCAAAAAACTCTTATTGGACTAGGACTGGGCGTTGCTAAATATTTTAATTGCTTATTACTTGTTTTGTAGCTCGGCGAGTGAGACATTGAGTACCCTCAAGTTTGCTCAGCGTGCAAGATTAATTCAAAATAATGTAATAATGTTTGCATAAAACAAATAAGATCCCCTTATTATTGTATATGCATGTATTCAATTCATGGAGTTTGATTCACTTTTGCTACTTTCTTTGAAAACTGAAGGCTATAGTAAATGAGGATACTTCAGGAGATGTGCTGGCTTTACAACGTCAGATTCGTCTATTGAAGGTAAAGTCATTTTTTACTGATTTAGATCTAATTATTTGAGGTTTAACTTATTTACTGTTAGACAAGCATCCAGTGAGGTTGTACCAAGTCTCTTCAGACCAACCATGTATATGATACTGGACCAGTCATAACTGATATGGTCCCAAGTACAGTTACTGACAATTTAGAAATGTAACAGGAGGAAGTTGCTCAGCTGAAGGGTCAGAATGCTCAAAGGTGCACACCATTGCATATGGATGATTCCGGTGACTCAGATGAGAAAACCTCTGAAACATTGTCTGTTGAGAAATTGGTAGATATGGTGGGCCCTGTAAATGCTGATAAGACATTGAGCAATGGATCTTCAAAGAGCATAAGACTGTCAAATAAGCAGGTAACATGAATGTGTATTAAGGAAATAATTTCCACTGACTGAAGAAAATAGGTATTATGAATGTGGGGCTTGCTTCTACTCGGTATAATTAGGAGAACTTTCTAATCCAAAGATCTCAAGCTCTAGGAATTAAAGGAAATGATTTCCATTTCTTCCACACGTTCCAAAAAGTTGCAAGCAACGCCAAAAAGGATGTCATATTTTAAATAAGCGAGCCAGCTATTAGTTTTTTTTTTCTCTTGAATTTGAATGTATAATCATGACTCCCTTTGTATCATATATATTATCTTGTGATTCAGTGGAAATCGCTAGAGGCAACATTAGCTGGTGCATTGAGAAGGGAGAGAGCTGCTGAGACAACCATCAGGCAACTAGAAGCTGAAATCGAACAGCTCAATCGACTGGTATATTCTCTAACAATTCTATTGGAGCAAACATTGAAAATATATATGAAAATAATTATATGAATTGCTGGCAGGTCCGCCAAAGAGAAGATGATACAAGGTGCACCAAAATGATGCTCAAGTTCAGGGAAGATAAGATTAATCGGATGGAAGCCGTCGTGAAAGGTGAAATGGCACCTGATTTGTACCTTGTTGAAGATAACAAGGCGTTGACAAAGGAGATTGAGTTGCTTTGCGCCAGAGTTGATCGGAACCCAGAAGTGACCCGTTTTGCATTGGAAAATATTAGACTCTTGGACCAGATTAGGAGGTACCATATTTTTCTGAACTAGAACTATGGATTCATGTTTCATCTGACCCAGTATGTATTAGGCTGACTCATCGATCTTATAATAGAATTGTTTTCTGTTTCCAGATTGCTAGATTTTCACTTTGAATTGGAAGATGAAAATTTGTCAAGTTTCAGCCTTTAATTTATCAAATTGCCCCCTTATGAATAATTCTTGAACTATTTTTTTTTAAAAAAAAAGGTCCTGCCATAAAGAACAAGCAACAGAAATTGCCCCTGAATTTCATTCAAATATTTTTGGACACAGGTATCAGGACTTCTACGAAGAAGGAGAAAGGGACCTTCTAACCAATGAGGTATCTCAGCTGAGAAATCAGGTAGGATTGCATGACTATGCAAAAATTTGTCCTTGCATTTTTGTACTACATTTTCTTTCTCAAATTTAAATGTTTTAACTTTGTTTGTCCCTGCTTTTGATTTTAATTTTTGTCAGCTCATGCATTTGCTTGATGGCAAGCCTGAACTGGAACAACAACTTAAGTTGGCAACAGAAAATCAGGTTCCTGTTTTTTTCTTAAAAAGTATGCAAAAAATAATTCAAGAATAACCCAAGAAAAAAACCAAAAAGATATGGAGATCCATCAACCAATATATGGATCCCGTAAAATGTGTACAGTTACACTAATTGAGAGCTTTACAACTATCACAGGAATTAGAAGACCAGCGAGCTGCTCATTTAAATGCCAATGCAGGATCATTTTCAACTGAGGTACAATTTTTTTCATTCTTACAAATGGTTTGTGTATATTTTTCCTTTAAACATTGGGATAAGAAAGCTGAAAACTATTCTAATTTAAATTAGTATAATAAAAATAACACATCACCTAACAATTTGTAATGGTACTACCTTCTTATATATTCCATTAATTAAATTATTTTGATTTGTTTGTAGTTGAGAAACACATCTGAAGAGCTAGAGAGATGCAGGAGTGATCTACAAACTTGCCTTGATATAAATGAAAAGCTCAGAAGGTCATTGCAGTCTTTCAGTGTTTAAATTTTATAGATTAAGATAGTGCCCAGTATGTATATGATTTCTGGGTCTCCTTTAACGGGCTAATTGACACAGTGTCATCTTCCAACTGATGCTATTTAAGATCCAATTTTTTTGTTTTGCATTGTTGACTGAAACCCCAGACAATACCAATTGGTATGAACAGAGTAAAGGAGATTGAATTATCAAAGTAAATGTGAGATAATTTTCTTCATTATCCTTTACATTGTATATCTTGACTCAGTTAATTGCCATATCTCCAGGGAAATTGCCGATCTTAAAAGTAAGCTGAGTTCCACCAAGTATAGTAATGGCGATGAATCAAATGAGGTAAGAATAGGACCTGGCATGATCATTTCAATACTGCATAATTTTTTTAGCAATCCAACTAAAATGTCTATTTTGGATTTTTAAATGCTATTGTGTTTTAATTTTTTTTATCTCTTTGATAATTTCAATATTGCTTGGTCTGGTGGCAATTTAACCAAATTTATTTTACTTGGACATAAAAATGTAATTATGTTTAGTAATTTGTCATCATCTCCATCTTTAGGTTACTTGCATAATTGTCCTTAAAGCCCCTGTCAAATGCGAGTGTCACGACATGTTCAATATTATTGCAAAGGCAAATTACAACTACTCTTTTTTTTTTTATACCAGGAGAATCTTACTAGACCAGAGAACTTTGAAGAACAAGTGCTTAATTTACAACTTGAGCTGGATATACACAGAGCAATACTAGTAGAAGAGAAAACAGCTCATTTACAAACTGGCGAGAAAACCATAGAACTTGAAACTGAACTAAGCAATGCCAAGTCGATCATAGAATCTCTAGAATCACAGATTATTCTTCTCATAAAGGAGCTTGAGGAAGTAAGGGAGAGAAATCTCTCAAGGAAAATTGAACCTAGACGGCTTTCCCTGAAGCATTTGGAGAAAGAAGATTCTCCTTTGAACATAAAGCTGAAAAAGATGCAAGCATCTATAGAGATGGCACAGAGTATAAAGCATGTGCCAGAGAGTCCTCTAGAGAGAGAGAGAGATGAGGTGAGAAAACAAGCTGAGGTTGCAACAGCTGAAGTGATTGTTTGTTTACAAGAGGAGTTAGAAGCTAGTCAAGAAAGAGTCGAGGAGCTAGAAGTTGAGCAAGTTGAGTTGTGTGCACAGCTAGATGCACTGCAGAGAGAAAAGAAGGAAAGCCAAAGAGAATGGGAGGTTCTTGCACATGAGATTGCTAGTGTTTTGTCAGATGGAAACACAGCACTAGAAGCTGCCACTGATGATTTTCAAACAATTTCAGGGGGCTTTTGGCAAAAAGATTGGGTTGGTTCCCAACTTGGGAATTTGGCTAGGGGTATCTGTGAAAGGGATGGGTTGATTGAGGAGCTTAATAATTGCTTAGAGGATGCACAAAGGGTGAGCAGTGACTTGGAATGGAAATTAAGGTCTCTCAGAGGGGCCACACTGGCCATTACTGAGGCACACCAACAAGAAAATAGAGAGAAAGAAAGAGAGATTAGCATGCTAGAGGAGGAGATGTGTCGGGTTTATTTAGGGGAAGAGGTTCTTCTAGGATGTTTTGCCTCAATGCAATTGGAAACGCAGGAAGTGAAATTGCTGAAGGAGGAGTTGCAGGAGAAGGAGAACAAAATTGAGATTGCAATGTTGGACATTGTCGGCGATGTTTCCAAAGCAAAGATTCTCATAGAAGAGATTAAGGGGGGACTTGGTGAAAATCATGAGTCAGAACCATTGTTTACCTCAGACAAAATGGTAAAGTTTTCTTTTACTTATTTATCTTGTAAGAATTTGTAATATGGTGCTGATATTTGGTCGATTGAAATAAGTATTGCACTTGTACATGTTGTACCATGCCTAGTGTGTTTAGGAATGTTTAGGTGTGCCAAGTGCTGCATCCTACCGTGTTTTTGGCAGGAAATTTGCTGTAATTAAGTGTACTGAAGTTCCTAACACCTTTGCAAGAGTGACTCTTTCCATGTTGTGCTAACACTTTTGCATCCTGTGTTTTTTCTTATTCCCTGGTCTATTATGTATGTAAAAACGTGATAGAATATGATACTCACTGCATTACTTTATTATTAGGTTGATGGTGTAATGGTAAACTCTAAAGAATCCTTGCAAAGGACGCCTTTGATTATTCATCTTAGGAGAGAAATCAAGGACCTAATTGGCAGTCTGGTTGAAGTACGTGCTCTCGTCTTTAGTCAAATGGAGGTGAAGGGAAAAGCACTGCTTGACCAGATGCAGAGCCTGGCTACGATGCGAGATCTTAGAAATGAAGTGCTTCTTCTTGAGACTGATTTTGGAGATAAGGAGAGAGAACTTCAAGTAAGAATGTTAGAAATGGAGAGGAGAATGCTTGAATTGGAGAAAGATGTTGTTGCTGCTAATTCTTCGTGGCATGATTCAAGAGAGGTACTTTTCAATTACCATTTAAAACCAAAATGGTACTAACAATAGCAATAAAAAATGAATACTTTTCTCTAGAAGAGAAGCAAGTTTGAACAACCACAATCAGGAACAAAATCCTATTTTTCATTTTTTCAACAAATTTTATGATACTGATAAGACAATTTTTTGTTCTGCAATAAAACATATCTGAAGCAAAAGTAAGAACTGCATAGAAGCAGACTATAATATAATGATGGTATAATTTGCTTCAATCCTTAATTTTTGGTTTTCTTAATATGATTTTCCAACATAATCAAGATAGCTATGCAACTTGAAATTTTGGAACTTTATGTATACTATTTCAACAGTTATAGCTCCGTCTGAATTTCATCTTAGTTTGACTCATCAAACACACAAAGTATTTGACATTATATTTTCTGGTTCAGGCCCTTGAGCTTGAGTTAACGGAAGCAAGGGCTGTGGCAACCCAAAAGACCTTAGAGGCATCAAACCTTCTTGCAAAAATTGAGGAAACACAAGAAACCATACAGGAGGCAGATGATACTGTAAATGCCCTTATGCATGCAAATGATGGTTTAAAACTTCAAATTGAGAATTACCAACAAGCTGAAAGGTTACTAACAAGTCAGGTACAGAGCCTAACATCTTCTCTTGCTGTGAAAGACAGAGAATTTAAGCTAGTATCTGATTTAGTGACTGAATTAGAAAAGGGGTTTCAAGATGTGCAAAGCTCGGCCTCTCAGAAATTGGAAACAGTATCATCTGAGATGAACCATGTCAAATTGGGTTTTAACTGTAATGTCAGCAAGGCACGGGAATTGTTAGAAGGCACTTGGTTGGAGATAATTAGGAAAGATTGTGCCTTGTCTGTGTTGAATTTATGCCAAATGGGGATCCTGTTGGAGAGAGTCACTGGCCTCACAACTGAAAATAGCTTCCTTCAGAAAGGAATTAATGCCTCTAATTCTCTTATTTCTTGCCTCAGAGAGAATAATCTCAAGGCCAAAACCGAACTGGAGTTATTTAGTGTGATAAAAGGAAAGCTTTTGTCTGACATAACAAAAAGCTTTAACCGCATTTCTAAAAAGGAAGAAGAGACTGAGGAAATGAAATTGCGGGTCCACTGTTTTGAAGCGAAAATACAAGAACTCCAGTTGCAAGAGGAGAAAATGCTTGAGAGGTCAACTGCTATGCATGAAGAGCTCAGAAGCTTAGTAAAAGAGATTGAAGGTAATAAACAACAAATGTTGGAAGCTGTTTTGGGGGAAAAGGAACTAATTTTACAGCAAATGGGTAAGTTGACAAGTGATAGGGAAATGCTTTCTGGGGTTACTGAAAAAGTGGGGATGGAAGCAGCTCTAAAGTCAGTAGATTGGCAGTTGAGTTTGCTTGATAATGAAATGCTGAGGGATGAGTTGCAGGAATTGAAGGAAGACAAAAAGATGGTTTTCCAGCAAATGAGAGAGTTGGAAAATGAAAATGGTACTCTTTGTAGGGTTTTCGAGGAAATGACAACGCAAGCAACTCTCAAGATGGTTGATTTGCAGTTGAGTTGGCTTGAAAATACAATGCTCGGAGATGAATTGCAAGAATTAAGGGGAAACCATGGAACACTTTTGCATGAGAATAGAAACTTACGAGATGCTGAACATTCATCTGATTTGTTTGTCAAAACTCTACAACAGGATCTGAACTCAAAAATCAGAGCAATTCATTCGCTGAAAGGTGAGTTGCTTGCAATTCAAGCATGCAAAGAAGTTGCAACAGTTGGTGAGCATTTGCAAAGAACATTTCATTCTATAGATCATAATATAGATTTAGTATCTTATAAAGTTAACAGAGATATGGTTGAACAAATGAATATGGTTTCTGAGTTTGCTTGTGAGGTAGAGAACTTGGAGAAAATGTTAGAGAAATTAAAGGATCAGAACAGTTATCTCCTGTCTGAACTAAGCAGGAGAGAGCAGCTCTCAGAGGGGCTCTTGTTTGATCTCAGATTGCTTCAGGAATCTGCCTCAGCAGCAAAGGATGAAAAGGAAGAAGAGATTGAAGTGCTGACTAATGCACTTGAAACCCTAAAGACTGAGCTGCAAGGTCGAAATGTTGAGATCGGGGACCTCTTGTTGGAAATTGGAGAGAAGGATCATGTGGTCGAATCCCTTGAGCATGAAATTTCCGAGTTGAAATCCAGATTGGAGGGAATGAATGGTGGGATAAAAGAACTGGAGGATAAGTTACGTGAACAAAACTGGGTTGTTGTGAAATTGGAGGAAGAGTTGCTCACAACTAGAGATCTGATACATGGGAAAAGTTGTTGCACTGAAGAGTTGAGAAGTAAATTAACTCAGCTTACTGGGGAGTTGGAAATGGCAAATGCACTTGCAGAGGAAAATGAGGCTGTTGCAACAGAAGCTCGTCAGGTTCTTATGAACTTCTCCTTATGAAATATAAGCACCAAAAACGCTGCTTTTTGTTTCTTTGGTGTTAATAATTTTTGTTTGTTTGTGAACATAATCTAGATAGCAGAAGAAAGGAAAGTACATGCAGAGGAGAAAGAGGAAGAGGTGAAACTACTTGAGAACTCCATTCAGGAACTGGAGGCCACTATATGTGGACTTGAAAGCAAGGTAAATTTGGAAGAAAAAAAATACATTGTTAGTTAGGACTATCAAGCGGGACTATTTGAAACCTTTATGATTTTCTTAAAATTGATTTTGGGTGTGAAGGTTGACATGGTCAAAGAAGAGGCAGGTAAACAACAAATGCAGAGGGAATTACTGGAAGCAGAGTTGCACCAAGTGAGAAAACAGCTTGAGGATACATGTGGAGGTGATGTGAAGAATCAAATAGTAGAATTGAAAAAAAATATTGAAATGCTCGAGAAAGAATTGTCTAACAAAGAGGCTGAGGTGAAACATACGTCTCTGTTTAATTATATTAATTTATTTTTTTGACAGTAAAGAAAAGATCGTGAGAAATGTATTTTAGTGAGAATTATTGTACTGGGTGGGATCTGTGTTGCACACAACACTATGAGCCACCTTGTTGTAAATGCTCTCTGTTGAAAATGACGTGAAAAGCTGCACAAGAAAATGATTCGTATACAAATAAGAGAACTCATTTGAAGATCCCCATGCAAGAGCAAATTAAATACCAGAAAGAAAAGTCACTTAATGATGCCCTTTCCTTGTTTTACTTGAACAGATAGACCAATGTAAGGGACACATATCAGAGCTGAATATGCATGCTGAGGCACAAGCAAGGGAATACAAACAGAAGGTTCATTTTTTTTTTCATTTTTTTATGAACGTCTTAAACCTTTTTCATGCATTTTCTTTGTGGTCATATAGTTACTCTTTTATACCTAGGCTTGGTCCGGTACTGGTAGGTGTCTCATGTCAGATCTTGCTGGTTATTGGTTTGACGATCATCCATTCAGCTATTCTTTTTACTTTTAGTTTCATAGAGTTTTGTAATGAGACTAAAATATATATTTCTTCCAAAAGATTCTGAAAATAATGTAAACTAATATTTGAGTGTGCAGTTCAGAGAGCTAGAGGCAATGGCTCAGCAAGTGAAGTCGACTGAGTCAACAGCACCAGCTGGTCCTGTAGGCTCCATGAACCAGACAAAACTTAAGGGTACAGGGTCTCCTTTCAAAGGCCGGGGATCAGGTTCACCCTTTAAGTGCATTGGTTTGGGTATGATACAACAGATGAATTCAGAAAAAGACGAGGACATAACTGCACTGAAGCGCCAGATTGAGGAGCTTGAAAGCCTAGCATCTAGCCGCCAAAAGGAGGTAAACGTGTTGCCTCCACTGAAACTGTTTTATGTCTTTATGATTTGTAGAAATTGTGTGTTTTGATATGTTTACTGAAATAGCTTCAGGAATGTGCCGGTTGTTGGGAATGATTGTTCTGCAAGAAACTGGTTAGCTGAAAAAGAGAATTGAGAAAAATGATAAGCTTGATACATTTTCCCCCGGAATAGAAACCAACAAAGAACCACTAAACAATTGCAAAAACGAAAAATCTCACATCTAATAGAAGTTAATTATTTGGTGCTTTAAGGCTTTCAGTTGTTACGTATGGATTATGCAAACTAAGAGATTTTTCTGACCAAACCTTTAATATCTGTTTTCTAAAACTTTAATAGAAGTTAATTATTTGGTGCAGATATTTATGTTGAACACACGGCTTGCGGCTGCTGAGAGCATGACACATGACGTGATTCGTGATTTATTGGGGGTCAAGATGGACATGGCTTCATATGCTGTATGTCTCCTTTCATATTTATTTATTTTTCTCAATATATGTAATTATCTTTTTGCTGGGTCTGTTTCACAATTTTAAGTAACTTCTATATTATTTATTAACTAGTCGATGCTGGATAACTGCCAGAAGATATCACCCAAAGAGATGGATTTTGTCAATGGCCAGGAACCCGAAGAAAAGGTAATCAGTCTTGCTTCTCATGGTATATTTTCCTTTTTTTTTTGTTAATTCCTTTTTTTGGTGATTTTGTGCCTCTATAAAGCTTAACTTATTACCAGGAGCAAGAAATTAAGAAGCTAAAGAAACGGCTCAATGAATTCATAGAAGAGAGACAAGGGTATGAGTTTGTAACTTTTCATAGTCTCCCAAATTACCTTCTGCTTTAATTAATATCCCTGTAAATTCCATGCATTTTTAGTGCCTCGTGAATTATTTTCTTGAAACTATTTTTGAAATGTTTGCAGATGGATTGATGAGATAAACCAGAGGCAGACAGAAATTCTGGCAGCTCGAGTTGCTGCAGAAAAGCTTCGGCGGAGAGAACAACTCCTTTTGACTGAAAATGAGATGCTCAAGGTCCACTTGTCATATCTCATATCTATATTAAATATGTTAAATGAGTTAAGAGTTTCAGTTTTGACAGGTCATGGTAGGTTTTTGGTTGTTCTTTGTCTGTTAGCTATTACTATGCGATAGACTCAAAAGTTCTTTGATTTTGGTTATACATGCCATAAATATATGTTTGATTACAGTATACTTTGTATTAAACTGGTACCAGTTAATATTTTGTTTGGTCTGTAGTTGTTTTTAATTTTGTTATGTTCACTTTATTTCTTCTGGCATATTGCCTCTTATTGTAGGTAGTACTTTATTTTTTTTTTGTTCTGATGCAAGGCACCGTTCTTTCTACCTTGTTGCTAATAAAAGGGCATCCTATATGGTAATTACTTTTTTATTTAGTTTTGTTCTTACTTTTCGAACTTGTTTGTTCCATTTGCAGTGCGAAAATGAAAACTATAAGAATAAGGTAGTGCAGCTTGAAGATGAAATGCACAGGTTCCCTGTCCAACATAATCTCCACTTGCGGATTCATCATCATGCCAAAACAAAGGTAACTTTTCACTTAACAACTTTCTAAATTATTATTTGAACTTTTGATGCCAAGACTGAGGGTAATTAATTCATGACTATCATTGTTTCCTCCAAACAGGAAGAAAACAATATTCTTCGAAAACAAAATGAAGACCTGCGTGCAAAATTGGAAAGAACAGAGAGCATTCTTGAACGTGTAAAAGAAGAGCTAGCTCGATACAGAACTTCCAATGGGAGAGATCCATATTTTGACATAGAAGAGGAAAAACGACTTAGACAGGCTTTACAGGTGACCAATAATAATAAAATTTTGAACCATATTTCGATGATTGTCAGCACTTTTGTCCTACAAAATCATCTAATTTGTTGTTGTCTTTTGACTTCAGAGTCAACTGCATAATGTTTATTGATGTTTCTGTTGTATAATTTTGGATTTTTTTGACTTAGAATATTTTTTTACTGTTGCATTAGTGTTTTGAAGGCATCAATGCATATGTACATCTGTTTTTTTTTTTAGTTTCAACAACTGGAACATTTAATTCTGCTACATCCAAAATTGTGGCTTATAAGTATTATAGGTTATGTTGCTCATTTTTTTCATTTGCATATTTCAATCAGGAAAGCGAAGAGAACAGGCTTCGACTGGCTCAAAAGCTAGTGGATATGTGCACGAGTGTCTTAAAAGTATAGTACCATCCTTTTCATTATGCTCTCTGGAATTACTTTCCAATGTCTGAATCTACTGGTCTCTTACTTCTTTTGTCCAAGTTTCATTTGTTTTGAATTCTATCGACCTTTGGGGCTTTATTGCTGTTCAATTGGCCAGGCCTATTACTGTTATTTACCAGCTTGGTTGTATTGGATATCCTGGCATCAGGATGAAATTTCCCTCAAATTATTCTGACAAGCATAGTTATATGAAATGGTGTTTCAGGTTGCAGGTTTTACACATACGGAACCTGATTCAAGTCCAGATGCAGCAAAAGCTGCATTGGATTGTATAAGAGATCGAATTGCTTCATTAGAGGGCGAAGTGCAAGATCTTAAACTTAAGGTAATTTTCTCCTTTTATATCCTGTTTGTAAAGTTTCCTCCTAGAAAGTAGCACTAGAAGCATCAGCTGGAACAAGTTGCTTTGTTTTTAGTTTCAGTGGACACAAATGGTTCTGAAGATATACAGGATCCAGAACTAACAATTCTGAACTGCCGTTTGATATATACAAACTCGAGCACCAGTTGACATTTATATCATATATTTGTTTAGGCTGTCTTTTTTTATCTGTATTGATGTTTAATTTCGCCTAGAAGATCTAAGTTTCTGACCTGATGCTTGGTATTTCTGTTCGACAGGGTAAATTACAGAGTGAAAGGCAGAGATTGGCTGAGTTACGGTGGGAATCTTCATCGCCTCTTGGGACAAAGTTAAAAGAGCAGTGCAATTCTCCTAGCACAACTTGTGGTTCTACTAGTATATCTTTTTCATAACACTACTCCAGAAAACAATTTTTTTTCTGGGGGATTTTGTGTGTGTGTGTTTATTGGTGGGTGGGTTTTGTGTGTGTGTGTTTTGGGGGGGTTGTTGGGGTGGTTGAATGGTTAGAAGCTGCAGAGGGGATGATTCAGGGAATCCCTCTGCATTTGGTCCTAGTTTATGTTCTTCAAATTGGTTTCTTGTACATAAAACCAGAGAGGGATGCTGTATATGATCCCCATACAATTCAAAATATTTTATTCGTTCAATATATTTAAAGCAGTAAATTGCTTTTCATTATTACAAGTTATTGATTCTACTGATGTAGAGAATATCTTCATTGTGCAAAAGTTAATATATTGGTTACAGTGAATAACTTGCAATCAATTGGGATCGTATAGATCAAACCAGAATAAGAAAAAGGATATTATACGCTAATATTAGTTTTTTACGTTCAAAATACATGAATCAGCTATGTGACGATAAAGTTGAGTTGATAAAATTGATCTAATTCACGAACCTTGTGATTAACCGGTTATATTACAAACTTGTAATTAATTAAGTGTCATGTGGATCAAAATTTCAAAATATTACATTATTTCGATGTGTTTATTCTTTGACAATTTTCAACATAAATTGTGCAAGCAGTAAAGAAGCCGAAAAGATCATGAAGGGCGCAAAAAAAGTTTTTAATATTTTGATATTTATTAACTTGAATTTATCAACATAAATTAAATGAAAATTTAATACAAATTTCTTAACATTAATCTTTAAAAATATTAATTCTTTAGAATAATAAGAATAATTGACCATAAAGCATTATGAGAGATAAGACATACAAAAATGCTGCTAGGGGTGTGATGAGCATATATTTTTTTTCTTTTCTTACTTCAAATATTATTATTACTAAACTTTAATTGGATATAACCCTTTTTGTAGAAAATAATACAAGAAATGGAAAAAACTTGTGCTAAATATAATTGGAGTATTAAAGTAAATTATTTCAAGATATTCCAATTATATATTCAAGATAAACTTATCATTTTTATTATTACACATCATTTGTGTTATTTTGTTTTAAAAGTAAATTATTCTTTTATTAAAAATGATTTAATAATTTAAGGGAGTAAAATATCAAAACATTTAACAACTTAGAAATTGTGTGAACCATGGGGGCCAATGCCCCCCCCCCCCCCCCCCCCTAATTTATTTAAATGATTAAAATAAAAATCTTTTCTGCGCATTTTATTTATAAGCATATGTGAGCAGCGCTAAAAGGACAGTTCAATATGGCAAATTAATATTCTTTACCAAGCAACAAGCAACGAGTATAAGTTTGCTCTAAGACACGGGAAATCATAATTGAGGAAACAATGGAATAGAAAATTGACGATCCAACAACGAAAAATTGAATTAGAACTATGTATTGTAACTAATGGTGAGAAAAACATTAATTGCCAAAAGGAATTGACCATAATTTTTCTCCAAATGGATTGGAGTTTGGACCAGAGAACAAAATAAAATTTGAATTAAATTTTAACCCGTACGAAGAAATTTATGTTTGGTTTAATTCATTGATAAAGACTAAGGTGATTTAATTAGAAATAGAGGTGCTTCTAGGATTTAAATAGCTAGATCGTTTTAATTCACATTAAAAAGTTATTGTTCGGAAAGATTAAATAATTAAGTAAGTAAAAATGAAATTCAAAACAATCAAACAAGACGTTATAAAAACAGCATCATAATGATTAAAATGAGAATTTTGTTTGTTAACATGTGATGAATTAGAGAATCGTAGGTTTAATAAAATGGTGATATGTCTCGTATTTTTACAGAGAGACGCAAATTTAAGTTTCATAAAAAATATTTAAAAAAATAAATATCAAAATTAATGAAATCTATATATAAAAAAAACATGCGATGAACTATATATAAATACTAAACAAATATTTTATAACGGTCCTTCGATATAGGATGGATATGCAAATAGAACAAAAATTACAAAACATATAAAAAAATTAACTACATATATATTTAGAACAGCAAAAAGGATGTGGTTTGAAACTTTGAAAAGGATCCGAATGTTAACGCAGCAGAGATCCGACCCGGTTAGACTGAGGCAGTAGCAATACCAATACCATTACCAATGGTGGCGCAGTCAACAGTCAAGAATGTCTGTACATTGGCAGTTCGAGATGGGACTTGCGAGTGGGACCCAGCGAAAGAGAGCACTTTATTCCCTCTGTTTTCGTGTTTTCCAAATCTGAACCTCTCTCTCTCTCTCTCTCTGTGTGCATGGGACGCAGAGCCCAAAACCAAACCAAATCGACGACGCTTTGTTTTGTTTTATTTTCTATATTATTACTATTATTCCATTCGCTGCACTACACGACTACGACTACGACTACGAATGAATAGAATATATATCACACACACACTCTCTCTGCCACGTGTCATTCCACCGTCCCATCAACTTTCCATCCTTGAATTGAATTGAATGGATTTGATTATTGTTATTATTATTTTATATCATTTTGTGCTACATAACGACGCCGTATTAAATAGTTAATTTAACATAGTCTTCGTACTATTATTGGTTTTAGCCCCACCAGTGATAATTATGTGTTGGACTGTTTGGGCATGAAAATATATATTGGGCAGTCTTCAAAGTACATATTCATTCATTCATCATGTCATAATTCAAATCTTCAAGTAGTCACTCGACTTCAATTTTTTCACCTAGATTTTATTTACTATGAGAATAACTTTTTTTCTTCTAGACCTTATTTACTGTCATAATAGATGAATGATAAAATTATCACCGTTTTTTATAAAAAATAACTGTATTTTCTAATTATTTTTAGCTTATTTCATTCTCAAACGGAACTCTAAGAAAAAATTATAGATAATATTAAAGGCCCCATTCAATTAATTGTTTGTGAACTTGACACAATTAATTAAGCAAAGATACTAACTAGCACAGTCAACGGCAAAATTGAGTGGAGAGCGAAAATGACCGTAGCTCGTTTAAAATTTTTAAAAACTAATTATATATATAATAAAATTTATGATATTTTACTATAATGTAATTTATAGTACAGTTGATTCCTTCAAAATATTTTATAACATATAATTGTAATATTTTAATCTTACGTTAAATTTTGACGCAAGTTCCGTCACTAAATTACAGTCCAATAAGCAGCTTCTAAAGCAATTGGAACAGCAGCAGATCAGCGCTTATTTCAGTCTCTGATCGTTTCTTTCACAGATCACAGAGAGAGAGAGTGAAGGAGAGCAGAGAAGCAGAGAAAGAGAGAGAGAGGCGTGCCTGATTGCTTCCTGGTTTCGAGAAAAAACACCGAGACAGAATCTCTCTCCTCGTTTTTCGTGCCTTCAGATTTGAAGAGAGAGAGAGGGAGGGAGAGATGGAGCAGCAGCAGCAGGCCGGATTGCTTCCATCGATTGTTTTGCTTGTTTTTATCGTACTATTTTAAAGCTTTTATTTATGTTTTAAAGAGTGATACATAGCATCAGTTTTTTATTGGAAGTAAAAATATAAATATTAAGTTTTAATCCTATTGTCCTGTTGATCTTTTGCCTAATTAAAACTTCACACTGGAATATAATATCTAAAGTCTTTCTATACAAAATAAGCAAAATACATCTGACATCACAGCTCGGTGCTATAAGTTTCATTACTTTAACGTTATTTAACTTTTAACTAAACAAAAAATATACTATCTCCTGTATAAAACAATTTACAAGACTATACCTTTTGTTCTATTCGTATTGTTGTAAATTTTTATAAACAAGTTACAGTTGAGATATATTTTTCGCCTCCTGATTCAATGAAAAAGGAAAAATGTCTCCTAATGGTTCCATTTATTTTTCATTTTTCTATTAGAAAATACGTTCAATTTTGTCCATACTCCATACCGTTGTTATTATTATTATTATTATAAGAATAAAATATGTTTATCTACAGGTGAAACAATCTTGAAAGAACCAGCAGCAGGTTGTAATCCATGCGTACATAACTATATAATATCATTTGCGATTCCAAGAAGCTTCTCTTAATTAATGTTATTGTATTTCCCTAGGATAAGATCTGAAATTTTGTCCATACTGTTGTAGTGTTGTTGTTCAAAGATTGTAAAGACCCAAAAAAAAACATTCTTCTTGAAGTGGCAGAGATCATGAGAGAGAGAGAGCAGGTGGTGGTTTTGTGGGTCATGTCACGCTTCATCTTCTTCTTCTTCTTTTAATTAATTAATTAGCTATAAAGGATGAATTAACTTGCCATGTGACAAGGAATGTCAGGCCTGGCCTGGCCTGGCCTTCCCTTCACATGAAATTTTTATTTCACCGTTTCATCAGTGGTACGTGATCAATTATTTTAAAAAAAACATTATAGTAATTTTATTATTGAGATCGTTATTATATAAATTTTATTTTATATAATATTTTTAATTTAAATATTATTAATATGTATAATAACTAATTTAAATTAAATAATAATAATATTGTATAAAATAAATTTATATAATAAAATTATTATTATATATAATAATTTGCTTAATATATATAATAATTTTTTTATCCATGACGGTATTGTATATATATATATATATATATATAAAAGCTCCCTTACATATGTTGTAACCATTTTAAAGATATAATTTCTTCTACTGAGTACTGACGACATATGTCCTGAAAAAAAAAAAAGAATCCACACAACATAACTCGTGACTTCAACAAAACCCTAAAAAAGAAAAGTAAGTTAAACAACACATAAATTCTATAACCAATTTAACCAATTCATGCACCTGTATGTTCTGCAAACCCTAGCCCAAGGTGGAGTCAGGACTGTCTACCAATGAGGGAACACGGCGGCGTGGGGCCCACTAGTGCGATCGAGGAATACAATAAACAGAGAGATGGATGGACGGAGATATCAGCTGATACGAGAGATAGAGAGAGAGAGAGAGATCAGTATACAGTATACTGGCACAACTGGGGCCCATGTCTAGTCGTTTCCATATCATGTCATGTCATGTTGTGGCACGCACTGACGTGAATTCCATTAATTCCATCCACATCTATGATCTATGTGTATTCTATCTGTATCAGAGAAACCGATAAACCAGAAAGAAAAAAAGCACAGAGAGAGAGAGAGAGAGAGAAGGGAAGGAAAGGAATCTCATGTCCTGAATCGAATCACAGTCTAGTTTAGATGCATAAAGCAAAGAGAGAGAGCCCGGGCTTCGAGGAGTTTTTAGTGCTTCTCCTTTCTTGCGTCTCTCTCTCTCCTAGACGCTATACAGAGAGAGAGAGAGAGAGAGAGAGAGAGAGAGAGAGAGAGAGAGAGAGAGGAGAGGGGGGTTGGTTGTCTGTCGTTACTTCAGGGAATGGTCTTGTAATTTTAATTGAGCTAAGTATGGTTTTGGATTTTAGATGTTTTGAAAAGACAAGAATTCAGTGTCTGAGTGGGATTTCATTTTACAATGGTTCAACACTCATTATTGACAATAATTAAGAGAGATGGAAATAGATGGTCTGAATCTTGGGGAAAAAGGAGGATTTTTTAAACACTGAATCAGCAAAAGATTTAAAATTTTGGTACATGATTTATCGATTAATGTTTTCATATACCGCCTTTTATGATGACAAATTCAGCAATTAAATTTGGTCGTCACGGGTAAAATGGAAAATGTTTGCTTTGATTCCAAAACTAATTCTTAATTTTATAAAAAAAAATCACTCATAGAGATTAATTTAAAAAGTTACTCTCATATTTCTATCAATTGATTTTTTTTAGAAAATTCCAATAAAATAGCATAATTATCTAATACTATATCAATTTTCTAATTAGTGTTCATTAGATCTTACAATTTATACTTGGGATAATTTCACATTCACTCCATACACAATTTATAAGATCATATTCATTTTTGTTATTCTCATATTACAGTTTGGTCATTTAATTTAGAAAAAAAGTATTACATTCCAAAAAATTCTCTCTTACGAAATAGTTTTTGACAGTGCCGTTGGGACAGAGGGAAGAATTTCTTCTATTAGGCGATTTAAACAGTAATTGAGAGACCTAAAATGCAACATTTCAATAGAAACTTTTGAAGGTGTATGGCATAGTAATTATATTGCTAACAATAAAAACACTATAAAGAAATAATGTTAGAGAAAATTGGAATTAAAATAATATCATACTAAAATTTAACGATTATTATTTATTTATTATTAAAAACTAAAAATTTTGATGGCAGCAAAACTGCTCAAATTCCAGAGTATCAGTCCGGACCACTAAAATTTAACCAGACGGTTCAAATTATATAATAGCAGGCTCTACCATCACATTAATTACAAATAATAAGCAGCATAAAGAAATCAACTCAACGTCGGATAATGAAGTTTTACTAGAAACGCGTGGCATGATTATACTACAAACAGTTTGCATTTCAATAATCCGAATATATAATATATATATATATATATGTATATATATATATAATAAATAAATATATAGGTACATGCTAAGCCACATTTTGAAATGGATAGGGACATGATGATTTGCAAAAGCAAGCGAACAAAAATATATGGGTGTGACGAGAGAATAATCTCGGGCTCTTATAGCGATACATAACATAACATAACATAACATAGGGGAGGGGAGGGGGGACATTCGCTTTACACCAATTCCGATGCGTTTTTTTATTATTCTGTGTTCAGAAATCCTTTTAACGATGGATCGTAATCATGGCGCTTTGAACGACCCCATCTCCGGTTTCTGTTTTGGAATAGAAGCTTAACAAGCAAGGAACATTTGCGAATCACCTGATTCGTCTCGGCTAGATTTGTTATTTGGCTAGAATTTGTTTAGGTTTAGAGGTAATTGTTTTATGAGTAGTGGGAGTGATTGAAAGAGATTAATATGATGGTGTTAACAATAATTTTTGAATAAATTTCAAAAGGTTGTAGAAATAGAAAAGTTCATTATTTACATGCATATATTTTTATACTTATAATTTTGATTGTGTTTTAGATTTTATATAATTTAAGTATTATGTGAAATATAATTCATCCGTAAACTAATGTAAGAATATATTTATAAGATTTTTTTTCAGAGATTTTTTCAAATTTATTTAAAAAATATTAGTAAAATCTTTTAATTAAATTATCAATGAATCTATGTCCTAATTTTGTTACCCAATATGAGGCTGATGAATATATTTCTTGGAATTAATATCGAATATTTGATGTCTTAAAGTGAAAAAAAAATTGAAAGTTCAAACAGTTAGTTCTATACACTAAAAAATTGATCGTCCTCCCATGAAGGTGAATTTTTTTCCATCTACTCAATCACATTCACTCGTTAGTGGGTTAGGTAATACAGTTTTTTTCTTTTTCCTAATTTTGAGCAGAAGGTGAGATTTATTAATGCAAATATTAGTCTCAAAAAAAGTTGCAATTTTGAAAGGTGGGACATGATCCTAGTCATCAAGGGGGAATATATTGGGATTCGTATTTGGTAGATCATAAGATAGAGATTTTGTCACCAATATACTAGACTATAATCATTGCCCTTTAATATACTAATAAAGAACTTCCTGGGGAAAACAATAATTACTAGAACTACAGACTAACTAAAGCATCTTGATTCGTTGATATGTACAGATTGAAATCTTCTGAGATTTCAACAAGTAGAAGGTTAGGTTATATTATATACACTCCTGTAGATTTGCCAAGTATTCTTCTTAATTTATTGACAAGTTTGATATTCTATACTATGATGTAAGCTACTATGATGATATATGTTCTTTTATCAACATAGGCAGGAATGCAAATAAGGGAAAAGAAACACATATAGACGTCAATTGTTCCGATCAGCCAGCAAAGCACAGGTGAATTAATCACGAGTCATGACCAAAAAGGGTATGAAACAGATCATGGCAGGAATAGAGTTATTATACTTATACTGTATATTTTGCAGGGTAAAATATTATGAAAAGTTATTTTTACCCCTCATATTTTACGTCTAATTTTTGAAGTATTTATATTTGAGAAGGAATTCAATGTTTATGATCATTAATATTATATCAATAATTATGAAATTAAATTTCAAAAACCTATTTGTTAAGCTCTATAGATATATTTTGTATACATCATACTATATAGATATACAAAAAATTACATTATTTTAATTTTATTTTGATATGCATCAAGCATTAACAAAACTCAACGGACCAAATTTTGTAATTTAATTGACTATCTTGGATCCATTCTTTTTATATTAGCATATAAACTATTTATATTTGAATATATAAGTGTTTCTATCTAATATATAAAGTATTTATATTTGAATATGTAAGTGTTTATATTTAACATATAAATCATTTATATTGGAATATGTAAGTGTTTATATTTAACACAAATTATTTATATTTGAAGTAGTAAGTGTTTCTATCTAATATACAAAGTATTTATTTATTTATTTTGGTTGATCATAAGGAAGTTTGAGTTTTATTAAGTAAAAATATCTTTCATGACTTTTATAAGAATTTTACATTTTTTATAATTTTTTTTGCTATTTTTTCGGACGGGAAGAAAATCTTTGATTTGAATATTTTAGAGCATCCAATAAGAATGATTTTCTTCCCATCCCAAAAAATATCAAAAGAAATTATAAAAAATATAAAATTTGAATTTCACAAGATTTTGATATGAGATTATATTAAACGGTTCAGATCAATCATTTTTAACTTGAAATTTGAAATTTAAACACGTTATATCGGTCCATCCCACGCTACACATTATATTTCAGCCTTCCTTTCTAAATATACTTGCCTCTATCATCCCTCAATAACTATATTATATACCATAATTTGGTAATTAAAATCTTTTTTTTTGTCCACAGAGACACCCTAACTATTTAAATGTTTAAAGCATCGATGGTACAATATTGCCAATAAATTTTTTTTTAAGAATATTTCTCAATTTAATCCAACTAAATTAAGTTGACAATTAAAAACAAATTTATGGACGTGTCATATATATATTATTAGACACATACTATAATGTTTCTATCAAAGATGATACATCAAAGATTGTTAATTCAAAAATGTTTATTCAAATAATTTTATGGTTGATAAAAAGAACTTGCAAAAAAAATATCACATCAGCATGATATGTATATTACATAAATAATTTCCATAGCATATTGAAATTGTATTTTTTTTACTTTACTTGTTAAATTATCCACATTGTTAACTGATCATATTTTTCATTTATTAAATACATAATTCGTTAACAGTTTAATTTGGTTATCTGTACTGTTTTTCCCCATAAAAGACAGTATTGTCGCTAAAACATACAAAAAATAAAAATAAAATAATGTGCCTATTCAGCTATTATTATATTTTTTAATCAGTCCCGGAAAATCCAAAAACAGGACAAATTTAAACAGGCTGGTTCCATTGGTCCACTTCTTTTGCTTTTTATTTTGTCTCCTTTTAAATAATCCCAACATAATTGACTCAAACCAATACCATCCTGGTTTTTTCTAATATTATTCTCCTAAAATCAATGGCAATTAAATTGTTGATTTATAAATCAAATGTCATGAAATACGTTGCATTTTGAGTCTCTTCCTTTTTCTTGCCTTCGCCAATAGTATGTTTGAGTTAAAATTAGGGGCACTAAAGCTTAACATTTGAAAGATATAATTGAGTAAGGCTATGCACACAAATTGTGATCAGAACTAAAAAATATACGGAAATATTTAGCATTCACCATTTTATATCCATTTATCTATTTATTTTTTATTTATTAACGTTAATTATATATTTATTAACTAAAAATATATTATTATTAATTAATAAAAATTAATCATTTATATATAAAAATGTATATAAAATTATTAAAAATTATTAATTAATAGTAATATATTTTACATTAATAAATATATAATTAATATCAACAAATAAAAATGAGCATATAAATAAACACTAAGGAGATATACTCAGAACGCAAAAAAATAACACGTCGTTGGCCACGTCAGAGGAGAGGGGGGAGAGAGAGAGAGAAACAAAAAGCTTCTATGGCCTCGAGTGAAGGGAAGTGATGCATTGCCCTTTTCCCCTTCCAGCCTTCCCCTTGTATGATATCTGAATCTGCGTACTCATTGCATTTTTCTATTTTTTATTATTTAATGCAACTCAGTGTACTACTAGCTACATTAACCATGGCTCCACTCTGTAAAACTAAAAGCAGCTAGGAAGTACCAATTAGCGACTTCTATTATTCAATTGCTGCTTTTTGTTAAACAATAATTAAAAGCATAGACCATCATCATATCAGCAAAAGGACAATTTTGATCAGTCATTTTGGCAGATCAAAAGCAAATCCCTTCATTAATTTCTCTCTCTCTCTCCTCAACATTCTAATATATATATACCACCCCCAACATTACCCTGAGACACAGCCACAAAGTACCACCAGTCGAGTATTACCTTCTTCACAAAGAACCAACTCTTACCTCTTTTAACTTGTAGCTCGTCTCAAAAACCATGATCCAAGAAGTATTGTCTCCTTTCATGGAAGACCCCAAAACCCCCTCAACTCAAGCAATGAACCCCTCATCTCCTCTCTCTTCCCCTTCCCTCTCAACCTCCTCCTCCCCTTCTCTCTCCAACCACCCTGTCCCGCAAGAGCCGCTGCGTTGTCCGCGCTGCGACTCGACTAACACCAAGTTTTGTTACTACAACAATTACAACCTTACCCAGCCACGCCACTTCTGCAAGACTTGTCGCCGCTACTGGACCAAAGGTGGCGCTCTTCGTAACGTGCCAATTGGAGGAGGTTGTCGCAAGGCCAAAGTTGTACCTACCATATGTACAAAATCGGCCGGTACGAAGACCAAATCTGGTTTCGGGGCCCATGAACTCGCACCAGGTCCGATTGCATGGGCTGCTCCCCATACTGCACAACTTGTGGCTCTGTTAAGGGCAACGAATTGCATGCAAAACCCTAATCCTAGTTTGGGTCTAAACATGGCATCACCTAATGTACCAAACTTGTTAAATGGGTTAGACAATTTGTATGGCCATGGACATCAGTTCTCTTACCCAATGCAACAAAGATATCAAAACAGCATGTTACAAAATGAGCAGATATCTGTTCCTGGTACGCAAGAGATGTTCCAAAGATTCAAAACAAATATTTTCAATGATCAGTTGCAATCTGTTGTTGGCAATGTCGGTGGTTTCGGTTCTTCAACGAGCATGGCGATGGCAACAGGAATGGCAACGAACGGTATGAGTGCGGCGAGTTCTCTCATGGATCCTACACCATTAAGTGCAAGTGAACTAGCTTATGATTTGCAGGCTATTAATGGTGTCTTTCCTTGAAGAAGGCTACCTCTTTTTCTTTCTTTTTTCTTTGTTTCTTTTTTGTTTTTGTTTTTGAGTATTATGTTTGGGACAGTTGGCATTAGTTCTTACTGAGCCAGCGGCATGGCTTTGCATTTTATGATGTGTCTAAGTTAGAAATGTTATTAAGGCGGTGTTTGTTAGTTGATATATTAATATTTAATAGTTATAAACTTCTATTTTGTTAATTTGGTTCTCTACTTTCCTTTAATGGGGTTTTTTTCATTGGCCAATTGACTGAAATTGCTAGGACAACTATATGATGAATTGTGTATGAATGACTTCACTGACTGTAATTTTTCAAGCCATGAACCCATAAAGAACTTTAAATAAACTTTGAAACGCAAATTATCACATTATTTCTCACTACTATTTTTGTTTTTCTGCAACAAGGTATGGTGAAGCCTTTCTTTAAAAGAAAAAAGATAATGACTTACATGAATAATATGGTGTAGATATATAGGAACTATGAGGTAGAATGAATGAAAAAGGTTTCGCTTGGAAAAATAAACTGAGAAGGCCATGATCAGAAAATTATTTGTGATGAACGTTTTCATGGTTTTTTTCTTTAACAAATATGAAGGAAAAAATAGAATCCAATGCAATATGGACTGATTTTATTTTGTTGTTAATTAATGCCTTAACTTTTTTGGATGAAAGTTCAAACGTTTCGATGATGGAAAACATCATAAAACAAATTTATATGAAGAAGATCATAACAAATTGCTATCAATTTTTTTGTACTACTACTAATTCAAAAACTTGAGTCTTAATTCCAACTAATTTAACGGGGAAAAAAGAAAGATAAATTAGTAAAACCAATAAAAGAAGAGAGAAGAAATTTCATTCATTCTCATTGTCTACTCTTTTAAATTTTGTTTCTAAATATGGACACATCATGAGTTTTATTAAAGTTTTGATTAGGCGCTATTATTACTATATCTAATACATATGATGATTTAGTCTAGAAGTTCACTAAGTTCTTAAACTATGCCGTACATTTCGATACTATTTTCTACAACAATCACCAAATTGAGTATACTAAAATTGCTGATACTACTACAGAGATGACACTACAATCCGATATCACGAGTTTCAAAATAATTCTCAAAACAATAAATTGCATCAAGTTTCCTGATACACCTATTTTTCAAATCGGAACCCCCCTCGCCTGAGGCCAACAACATCATTCCTCTTATTGCACTTCCTATTGGAAACCTCTGAATTGACATGATCTGCACCAATAATTTAAAACACGGAAGTACCATGTGGAAGTACTGTATGTAATTTAAATATGTTAGTAAAATCGTTTGCGCAACATACGTCAAAATTCAACTAGAAAAATAATGGAACTGTGCATAATTCTGACAGTTTTGCATTTATTTTTCTTGAAAAATTAATCGATTTCTTTCGGTCCAAATTTTCATCATCTTCTAAGAAGGCAATGACTACAATTCTAGTTGTATTGTTAATTTTAGTTCTAACATTGATATTGTATACAAACTACATGAATGAGAAGTTGAAATAATGTAAAAAAAAAATAAAATTTCATCCGTTCTCTCATCTTCATTGTCCGTCTTCTCTCGTACAAGGAGAGTTAATATATTGATCCTTGGAGATGACAATATAAAATTATAAATTAAAAAGGCAGCCTTAACGGTAGTAAGCCCAAATGGTAAGCCCATCTTGATAGTTCTCTCTTTTGCTTTTTCCAATTCTATCCCTGAAATGTAATCAACTCTCAACTCCCCGCATTGCAGGCTTTTGAAAGGCAAACAAAAGCAGAAAAAAGGAAAGAGAAGAGCAGTTCGTTTTATTGGGCTGGTATTGAGAGACAATCCACCGGGCCGAACTCACTCTCTCTTGTACGATCTTTTCTCTCCCAATAATTTAATTCTAAAATATGAAAAATATTATGAAATAATATTATTAATACGAATCATCGATTTTATTATATATATTAAATACATTATTATATATATTACTAAATTTATTATATATAATATTTTTATTATATAAATTAAAATTATTAGTATACATAATAATTCATTTAAATTATATAATGATTAGTATTATAAAAAAATAAATTAACATAATAAAATTTTTGATGTATATAATAATTTTTTAATATATATAATTAAGTTTGTATTAATTTTATTAAAATATATAATAATTTATTAATATATACACCGACCACATTGGCATCTTCCCAGAACTCTCTTCAGAGAAAAGACTTCAAGTCTTGACTACGCTTCCATCTCGTTCATACTCATACTTGAGTCTTAAAAACCCTAGCAAAAAAACAATGGATTTGAGGGACTCGATCGAGAACCAGACGGCCTTCTCGCTGCGCCTAGCTCACCACGTCAGCTCCAGCGTCGCCAGTGGGTCCAACCTTGTCTTCTCCCCTCTCTCGCTCCATGTGGCACTCAGCCTCGTCGCCGCGGGTGCAAAGGGCCCCACGCTCGACCAGCTCCTCTCCTTTCTCGGGTCGGGTTCATCCTCGTCGGATCTAATCAAGATGTCGTCTCAGATCGTGGAGCTTGTGTTGATGGATGGGTCGGGTTCGGGTGGACCCCGTCTGGCGTTCGCTAATGGAGTCTGGTTCGATCAGTCTCTGACTCTGAAGGAAGAGTTTAAGAAGACTGTCACTGGTGCGTATAGGGCTGAGGCCAAAACTCTTGATTTCCAGAACAAGGTAATTTCAATTGTTATTACTTTCTATGATTTGGAAAATGTCATGGAGATATCATTATTATTGATATTGTTGTTGATACGGATTTTATTATAATATATTATATGAATTATTATGCATGTTAATGATTTTATTATATACAATATTTTTATTATTTAATGACAATACTGTATAAAAGAGTTTACATAATATAGTCATTAACATACATAATAACTCATTTAATGTGTATAATTAAGTCCGTATCAACATCAACAACCGTATCTGTGTATCAGCTCCTTTTTTAGTATACCTTACAGTATAGCCTAATCTTTTAGTTTTCTATAAATGTTTAGTTATAGGTTCTTAATAAAAGGAACATTTACCTTCCAATTTGAGTTGGGTTGGTAATTGATCTGAGAAATTTGTGTTATCTGTTCACAAGGCATCAGAAGCTGCTACTGAAGTAAACACATGGGTTGAGAATGCAACAGCCGGGCTCATAAAAAACCTCCTTGAACCTCATTCGATCAACCGAAACACCCAGCTCATCCTGACCAATGCTCTCTACTTCAAGGGTGCATGGTCTGAGAAATTTGACCCGACGGAAACCAAAGAAGGCGAGTTCCACCTACTCGACGGGACCACAGTTCAAGCACCCTTCCTATCAAGTACCAAAAAGCAATACGTCTCTTCGTACAATGATTTCTCAGTACTCAAATTACCATACCACCAAGGAGATGATAGGAGACAGTTTTCAATGTATGTTTTCTTACCTACTTCAAAAGATGGTATTTGGAGCTTAACTGAGAAAATCAGTTCTGAAACCCATTTTTTGGATCGACACATACCCCATAACAAGGTCAAGCTTGACAAGTTCAAATTGCCAAAATTCAAGATTTCTTACGGGTTTGAAAGTTCTAAGGTCTTTAAAGAGTTGGGGTTAGAGTTGCCATTTACTGAATCTGGGGATCTGACGGAGATGGTTGATTCACCAGTGGGTAAGAATCTGTATGTCGCTTCAGTTTTTCACAAAGCATTTGTGGAGGTCAATGAAGAAGGGACTGAGGCAGCCGCAGCTAGTGCAGCTGTTGTGCAACTGAGGTCACTGTTTTTTGGGGGGCCCACAGAGTTTGTTGCTGATCACCCGTTTGTGTTCGTCATAAGAGAAGATCTAACTGGAGTTGTCCTCTTTGTGGGCCACGTGCTCAATCCATTGTTAGAGGCGTGAAGAGATCGAGGGATTTGTATTTTTCTATACTTTGATGGTTTGTAAGATAAATAAACAAATTATTATTGTTTTGTATCTTCAAGTTCATGTTTTGATATTTTTGAACATGGTAAACTGTTTAGAGGTGCTTATGCTTAAATCCGGAATGTAGAAATTTTGGATATTTGTATGTGAGGTTTCTTTATTTATCTTTTCTTTTACCCTTTTCTCTATTCCAGAATATATGAAAGTTTAGTACCTTACGTATGATTTATTAAAGGAAATTACAATTGTAGAGAAAAAGATGGGTTCTGTGTTTGTTAGTTGCTTAATAACTGTCGGACAAAATAATCAACATGAGTATACTGTATACTAGCTAAGCGACATATAAAAGAAAATTGTATTAGTAGGGAGCATGATTGCATGAATATAGATGGGTTCTGGGTTTGTTGACGATTATCTAATTTCCCAACATGACCTGAAGATGGTCTTACTCAAATTGCTGTTCTTTTGCTTCTTGTGGTGTCATTTTTATTCGCTTAAATGGCTTGGGCAAACTGATTGGTTCGTCTAAATGCTTTTTATAACTACATTTGAAAAATCTCTAGTTGTAATGGATTTACATTAATTCAGATTTAGCTAATTTGGAATTTCCTCTATTGTATACGTCTGAGACTGAGGTTTGTTCGGTCGTGTAGTTTCCACCCATTTCTCTTTCGCCAACTTGTGCATTTTTTTGAACTTCTTATACACATGTTTTGCCCAAAGATCAGATGTAGTGATGTACCAGCTTTTTATGGTTCTTTTGCTATGCAATACATGATGTAAAAGGAATTCAAAATTCTGCAATTTTTTTCTCGCATGTAAGTAAAAAAAAAGTACGAAATATTTTTCCGATTTTTATTCATTATATGTAGCAGATTTTTCTTAAACTCTTTGATAAAACTACTGATTAAGGAAAACAAAGAGAAAACTCGAAAGTGGTATTTCAAAATCATTCAACCATACTATTTATATAAAATATATTTTCGACTTTTACTGATAACCTTTTAAGACTATTGTTAATTTAACAAAATTATTTATTGTAAACACAGTAGTATGCCATAAACCAATCAACCATGACTAATAAAAAGTGATGGGCTAAGTGACATTGCAAAACACTTGGAGAGCAAAAAAAAAAAAAAAAGGAACTATAAGTTAAGCACAGTTCAAAACAAACCAACTAAAAACATAACTCATAAGAGAAAGTAACAAAAAGTATGTAAATTGATATTTCATTACAATATACAAAGAGAAAGAAACAATGGATCATAAATATAGAAGGGATTAATTGGGGATTTTATACTTTGTGACATGACCTGAAGATGGTTTGACATGAATAATTTTGCTTTTGCTTCTTGTGGTGTTTTTTTATTCCAGAGGGGGTGCACTAGGGAGAACCAGAAGGAAGGGAATGGGGAGACCCCTCTATAACCTTGCTCCTGAGTTTGTTAGGGGGTTAATTGGTGAGAATGGAGGGTTCATAAAGTCTCCCCACAGCTCTCATTTTGTCAAAATTTGTTACCCCTGATTTGAGGTGTAAAGGGAGGGAATGGAGAATCAAAAAAATTATACCAAAAATGTCCTCAACATTTTCTTTCTATGACAGTAGTCCCCACCATTATTTTATTTCCCTCCAAAATTTTTCTGACTCCCGCCAAATAAACTTTGTTTAATTGTTGTCCTTATATTTCTCTCTCTTCCTCTCCTCTTCACTCACTTATTGGTCCTTTTGTTCTTGCTACTCTACATATTACTTCTCATCTCTTTCAAAAGGTAATATGTTTTTTTTAAACTGAAAGGCATCTGCATGTTATTTTTGTTAGGGAGTAGCTGCTTCTTTTTACTATTATAGCATGGTTCCTTTTTTTTTAAAAAAAAAAAGGTGGTCAATTAGGTTTTTTACTAATTAAAGGCTGGGGAGACTTCTATTAGCTATCCATGTGTGAAATAGCAGCTAGAATTTATAAATCTGAAATTTGAATTGATATTGAGTGTTGGAAGTATAAAAATAGTATTATTAGTTACTATACACGAAATGTGCAAAGATAATATATATATTAAAATTTATTGTTGATAGTCTTACAATTATATTAAAATTTCTGTGTAGATGAATGATCAACGCAATCATAGATTGGCAGTTCTTAGTTTTGTTGAATCATTTGAATCATTTGGCTTTTGTGCACCTTATTTCTGCCGTATTCTATTGTATAATGTTGGATAAATTAGAGATGAAAGGTACTCGAATGACAAAGGAAGAAAAAGAAGAAGAAGAAAAAAACTAGAAAAAGTATTCGAACAGCAAGAGATAAACTAATATCTGATCTAATTAATAGTACACAATGTAGAGATATAATTAGAATGGACCATAGAGCCTTCTTTGTTTTGCGTCGAAAATTGCAAACCGCAGGGGCACTTAAGCCGACTCGACGGCTTAGCATCAAAGAACAAGTTGCTAGATTTCTTTATATGTCGGGACATAATACAAAACATCACATGATAAGCTTCTTTTTCCATTGGGAGAAATGGACAATCAGTCATGATTTCCATAGGTTTCTGAGAGCCACAATAGAGTTAGAAGCAACATTTCTTAAGCAACCTGATGGATCAAGCATTCCATTGAAAATAAGCAGTAACCATAAGTTTAACCCTTATTTCAAGGTAATTTATAAATTATTACTAATTATTACCCTTTAAAAATAATGAACCTTATACAAAGATATGAATTCAAAACATGATTTCTATTGACAGGACTGTGTTGGTTCAATTGATGGTACACATTTTAGAGTAAAAGTTTCTTTTTGTGAGGCCCCCAAGCACCGTGGTAGAAAAGATATCCCAACAATGAATGTGTTGGCTGCGTGCACCTCAAATTTAAAATCTATATATGTCTTAGCAGGATGGGAAGGGACAGGATCAGATTCAACAATTCAAAAAAATACACTAAAAAGAAAATATTCCCTTAAAATCTCACAAGGTAATGTAGTAATTAAATTGACATAATTACTTTCATTATATATACGTGTATATATTCTCAAATAAGTTATTTGAAAATTTAGGAAAATTTTATCTAGTCGATACGGGTTTCATGATAAAGAGTGGTCTACTTACATCTTATAGAGGCGAGCAATATCGTGTGAAAGAATATTCTAGAAATCCACCTCAAAATCATCGTGACTATGCAATCTTTGTCATGCTTCTTTATGTAACTCAATTGAACGAGCTTTTGGTGTTTTGAAAAAATGCTTTCCTATAATTGCAACCAGAATGAAACCGCATTATAAGGAGGAAACACAAAAGCTCATAATTCTGACATTCGTATTTTGCACAATTTTTTATTGGATGTGGATCCTAACAACGACATTCTTGCTTAAGTTGATCAAGAATTGGCCAATGCAAGACCGTCTCTCCGAGCACCTACTGATCCTGATGACGATGTAAATGATACAAGATTGAGAGAAACGTTTAGAGAAATAATTGCAATTGAGATGTCGAATAATTACACTAGAAATTATTAGAGATAAAACTCCAATTGCAATTATCAATGGATAAAATATAGTTTTGTAGTTGTGTATCAGTCATCTTTTGAATTATTAGTATATTTTTGATAGTTAATTATACTCTTAACAACTTTTGTTTACTACTTGTGTGCTACTGGTGTATTACTTTTCTTTTTTTAATTTAATATTTGTTGCTTATTTTTTAATTTTGTTTCTATAGTTCTGATATGAGAAAGAAAGAATCCACTGAATTCTAATGCTGGTAAAGATGATTCAATCATATGGACCCCTCGTATGGATGATGCTTTGATTGATGCATTTTCATGTCAAACAACTGTTGGTAACCGAGTTGGTGGGACCTTTACTTTCAAAGCTTATGATCTTATATTAGAGAAATTATCTAAAAAATTGTCAGACACACATTTTGACAAGGAGGAAATAAAGAACCGTATGAAGTATATCTAAAGGGGTTTTGAACCTTGCTTTGATATCTTCAAGAATGGTTTAAGTTGCTTTGCTTGGAACTCGGCAACAAGTACATGGTGTGCTGAGCTTGAAGTTTGGCAAAAGTTACTTGAGGTTGACAGTAATTTGTACAATTAATTATACATGTGGTGTAATGTCCTGATAGTTATACACATGTCAGTACTTATCTTAATGGTCCATCGATAAATTACTTTAAAATTATTAGGTATATTGTTACAAGCATATCTGTCCTTTTCTTCATCAAATAGTACTTATTTTAGTTTCATTTTTTTCCATTTACTGGTACACAAGTGAAGATTGGGGTATAATGGGAAATTTTGTGCAAAAATATAAAATTATATTATTAGCTTTGCTTGCGATCCTGTCATATGATTAATACAATTATTATGAATTTAAAATATTTTGAAAGAGTAGAGTAAAGCTGTATGTAATATCAATTCTGATATTTTGACCTTTAATTCTCTCTCCAGCGAAGAGAAAGATGGGAAAGGAGTGGGTGCACTTGGTGCACTTGTGTCTCTCTTCATCCCAATTCAAATTAATACACGGACCATGTGAACCAAGTTCAAAGGAAGAATGCAATATATATGTCTCTCATTAAACCTTACAAGTGGGGGCTATGTTCTTTTCTCTCATTGACAGGGGGGCTAGCACATGCCTTTCTCTCTCCCCTCCCCTGCGCTCTCTCTCTCTGCCCACTGGACCCCACAAGCCAGAAGCTCCCTCCTCTCCTCTTCTTCTCCCCTGGGCACGAGTTTTAACAGAGAAGAAAACCTTCAAATTTCGGAAATGGAAGGATGATAAATAGGTCAAATTAGTTCGAACCCTCTTAGCCCCGGATAGAGCTCGGCGAGGAGAGTTCGGGGAAGCCATCAATTTCAAAAATAGATGAATTAACGAGGGAGAAATCGGGTACGAAACTTATGTTGGTGAAGAGGCGGAACGAGCAAATTGGCGACCAATATCCCAAATTGAATGGTTGGGGAGCGTCACAAGGGTGCCACGACGGTGTTCAAAGTTTCAATTTGAAGTTTGGAGTGGTGAAATGGCGGGGCCACAAAGGGAAGCCCGAATGTGGGCAAGCTCGGCCTCAATTGAGCAAATTGGGGTTACAAAGGGTAATTACATGCTATGAACATGATATGGGGATGCCAAATAAGCTCTCAATGATTTAAAACAAATATCAAACGCATCCAAAAAGTGCAAGCTGTCCCAAGCCCGAAAATTGAAAAAGACAAGGGTGTTTTGGATGCCTCTGACACAATCCAGCCTTTTGGAGACACTTGACACACTTTGGTAGGCTTCAGGAATGCAGAAAAATCAGAAGAATAGAAAAGAAACAAATTTTATGCTATGTTGGGCAATGTTTGTCTTTGACCAATTTTCAATTTCCACCATTTGATCAAAATTGATGGTGGAGATGATATCAATGTGTTGCCCTAACTTTGAGGCTATATATTAGGGTTAGCCAATTTAAAAAAATTTTGGTTTTTTTTTAAAAAAAAACTGAAATTTTCATTTATAAATTTTGAATTCATTTTCTTTAGTGGTGAAAGGTATGATATGTATGCAATTAATGAAATTTTATATTTTTCTTGATGAATGAAATATATTTCCTTTTTTCCTTTTGTTGTCTTTTAAAAAAAATAAAAAAAAAGAGATCAAAGATTAGTGTTGTAGTGAATGCTACCTCTATATCTTTGTTTTCTCAATCTAAAATTAGCTTTGTTAATCTAATTTCTTTTTTTTTTATAAATTTTTGACAAATATATATTTAAGAGGGTTATGGTGAATGCCATCTCTCAAAAAAAAATTTGGAAATAAGGTGTTGTAGTAAATTCTACCCCTTGTTCCAGATTTAATACAGTGCTAAGCATCAAGCAAAGCACAATATCAAACTCGAAATCTCAAAAATCGAGTTGAAATATTGTCAAAAATCTGTAAAAATAAGAAAAACTTGTGATTTTGACACAAATTCATGCTTTTTAATAAAAAAATTATTTAAAACTTGACCCTCCATGTTCTCTTACATTTATTTAGTGAAACGACATTGTTTGTGAGCTTGTACCAGTGCTTTAAAGCTCATTGAACCTTATGATGCTCAACTGGTACCAAACAGGGGCATTTTTGCCAATTTTCTTTGCAATTTCATATCTTTTTATTTACTGAGCCAACTGGCCTCAAATTTGGACAGGAATTAGAAAAAGACTAAACAAAAATTCCCCTAAAGTTTCATAATTTTTGGATTTATGAACAGGGAGATGTTGCCTGTTGAATTTCGCTGGTCCAAAGTTTCTGTAAAAGTCAACTGTTGGTCAAACACCAAACTCAACACAAAAAAAAACTGATTTAAATATAAAAAAAAATATATCCTGATAAAGGATGATTATTTATTTGATTTGGATTTTTTTTTAGTTGATAAGGATGTGTGAATTCCTTGGAGAAAAAAAAAAACACAGAACACTGGCACAGATTTGACATGTGCCTTATCTGGCCAGTTCAAAGATCAGCCAATATATCTCGATTTACTCACCCATTTGACCTGAAATTTTGCAATAATATAGAGTATGTTTTCATGTACATGTCCCCAAAATTTCATAATTTTTTGAATTTTCTGTGATTTTATATGAATTTTTGAAGTTGGGTCTGTCAAAAGAAAAAAACTGGGTTGGTTCTGTTTTTTTTTTCCTTTCGGTTTTTTTCTCGTTTTTTCTCCAGAAATAAAAATGGTGAAATTGACCACTCAAATATACTGGAACATGATTAAATATGTTTTTCAAAGAATCAATTGAAGAGAAAACAATGATAAATGAACGAATTTTCAATCGGTACTAAATCCGTTTGAGTCCATTCGGTACCGATCGGCAAAATTCATATATTCAGAGATTTAAATTAAAATTAAGCTTCACAAACTTGTTTGTTATGTTCTAAAGATGCTACAGCTCGAAGGAATTGAGCCAATTTGACAAAACGAGCTCAAAATCGACAAAAAACCGATTTCCCACGAGATTCCAGCCCTAGCCGAACTGGTGGCACTATTTCCGGCGATCGCCGGAGCTAGTGGCCCCGAGACCGGGACAGTAGTGTCCTCCTCGCCGGGAAGACTCCGGTGGTTCCCCCCGATCGACGATCCGACGCCGGTAGAGCTCCGATCAAGAAAAAGCACGAATATTGATGCACATGAAAGTGTGAATGTTGATGAAATTTGAACACAAGCATATGGGAGGGAAATTGCACGGATCCTGATGCTATCCGACAGCCCAGAAAAATTCAAAGTTTGGATCTTGATGATCTAGCTTTAAATCTACGGCTCACATTAATCTGTTTCAAAAAACAGACTTTAAATATTAAATAAAAATAATTTCTTAAAACCAAAAATCATGAAAAATATATCAAAAATCATGGCTTCATTTGAAGATATTTTTGGATCAATAAAAAATTAGTTTTGATTTTATTTTTATCTTAAACAAAATCAAAACATATCATCTTGTACAAATATTTTCTTATATTTTGATAAAACAAATCAAAATATTCAAGATACTCAAATTATTTATATTTTGATAAAACAAATCAAAATATTCAAAATACCCAAGTTATTTATATTTTGATAAAACAAATCAAAATATTCAAGATGCTCAAATTATTTATATTTTGATAAAACAAATCAAAATATTCAAAATGGACAAATTATGTTGTATTTTGATAAAACAAATCAAAATACTCAAGATGCTCAAATTAAGTTATATTTTGATAAAACAAATCAAAATATTCAAAATGATCAAATTATGTTATATTTTGATAAAACAAACCAAAATATTCAAAATGATCAAATTATGTTGTATTTTGATAAAACAAATCAAAATACTCAAGACGCTCAAATTAAGTTATATTTTGATAAAACAAATCAAAATATTCAAAATGATCAAATTATGTTATATTTTGATAAAACAAATCAAAATATTCAAAATGATCAAATTATGTTGTATTTTGATGAAACAAATCAAAATAATCAAAATAATCAAATTATATTATATTTTGATAAAACAAGTCAAAATATTCAAAATGATCAAATTATGTTATATTTTGATAAAACAAATCAAAATATTCAAAATCATCAAATTATGCTATATTTTGATAAAACAAATCAAAATATTCAAATCACCAATTTATGTTCTATTTTTGATAAAACAAATCAAAATATTCAAAATAATCAAATTGTGTTCTATTTTGATAAAACAAATCAAAATATTCAAGATACCCAAATTATGTTATATTTTGATAAAACAAATCAAAATATTCAAAATCACCAAATTTTCTTATATTTTGATAAAACAAATTAAGATATTCAAAATGACCCAACTATGTTATATTTTGATAAAACAAATCAAAATGTCCAAAATGACCAAATTATGTTATATTTTGATAAAACAAATCAAAAATATTCAAAATAATCAAATTATATTATGTTTTGATAAAACAAGACAAAATATTCAAAATAACCAAACTTTGTCATATTTTGATAAAACAAATTGAAATATTTAAAATATGCAAATATGTCCAAATCTTTGACCAAACATGTCAAATATGCAAATAAACCCAAATATTTCCAAATATTTGACCAAACATGTCAAATATGCGAATATACCCAAGTATTTGACCAAATATGTCAAAAATGCAAATATGCCCAAACTTCTGACCAAACATGTCAAATATGCAAATATGCCCAAACTTTTGACCAAACATGTCAAATATGCAAATATGTCTAAATCTTTGACCAAATATCCCAAATATGCAAATATGTCCAAACTCTTGACAAAATATGTCAAATATGCAAATATGTCCAAATCTTTAGCCAAATATGCCAAATATGCAGATAAGTCCAAAACTTTGTAAAACATACCAACATATCAAATCATATCAAATCATGTTTCGAGAACGTTAAACGGGCAGTACGCTTTAAGTTTAACGTACCTCATTTTGGAAATCGATAAAGAATTATACGTTCCCGATTCTCCAAATTTCTCAGGTTTCGAATTGGCATAGCGCTTCAGATTCGGGATTTGGAAGGTTAATAAACTATTTAGGACGATACGCCCTTGTCTTTGACATGAGCCTCTATAGAGATTAAACATCTCTGGTTCCTCGAGTATCGAGTTGGCAGTGCGCTTCGTATTCGAACTCCGTGAGATCAATAGGATTATACGTCCTCGATCTCTGATTTATGAGAAATTATACGTTTCTCTGACTTTAGATCATACGTTTTTAGTCTTATTATCAAAAGTTATATCTTTTGATTATTTTAAACATGTATTATAAAAAAAAAGGAAGAAATAAAGCCACAAATCTGATCCATATATTTTAATTAGTTTAGCCCATTAATCAGAGGTTTCTGAGGCGAGAGCCGGGGTAATTAACGGCGGAGGCTTGCGCCCGTCGGAAAATAAAAGTTCCCACAATCACCTAAAGAATAAGTCCTTGAGCGCGCAAACACGCGCAGGGATGTACCTGCACCTTCTTCCCCCGTGAGCGAGGACACCGATGCCTCGCGCGTGGGCCGCGAAAAAGGGCCGCACAATAAATAAATTGGCCATTTGGGAATTTGCAAGCTCCATAGAGTTCATGAACCTAGGTGACTCTAAGTTGGTTCTTTCTTGAAGTACTCTGGAGGACCAAGAATGTGAAGAAGCCGCATACTGATGGATTTACTGTTGTCCAATGTGAGCCTATGGTAAATGTATGGTTTCTGACAGCTCAGGTCTGTAATTGGTAGTAAATTGACTATAATTTTATAGTTTTCTGAGTCCCTTCTGTTTTCCTTTGCTTCCTTTTACTTGGATCGAAATTGAGGTTAAGGTTAGTCAAGGGGTTTATGTGAGCTTAATTGCACTACTCAGGGTTGTCAATTGTGCGGAGTATGTAGCCCCACTTGCAATTAATTTGTAAATAAAATTGATTTCATGATAAACTGATGTCGTTTGCACAAGAGGTGACTGCAAGTATTATGTGAATTTACTCTCTCGTCATTCATGGGAGGTAATAAGAATTTTTGCTGCAGATAGTGTGTTTGGTTGGGTCTGAGAGGGCCACCCATGGCAGTTCTTTTATAGTCTGGGATTCACTTCTTGAAAACAAAGGTATTTCCTTATTTGTTTATTTATTTGAAACAAAGTACAAGTTTTTATATTCTATCATTTTATATTATTCGGTTTCTACCAGGAAGACAAGTACCCGAATCTCTGATTCTGGCACCAAATTGCAGAATTCATGCAGGTGATGACCCGTTGTGCCCCATGCAATGCCACCTCTTTTAAGGTACAGTTACCAATTTTATTTTTATCTTTTCGCAAACATTAATTTGCATGATTTTATGATTCTGGTAGCAGCACACAAGTATTTCACATTGTTCTTTGCTTGTCTATTTGTGGAGGTTGGTTTTATAGGAAGTTCACGAACCTCTACAACCTGATCTTTTGGATTTGGGCCTAGTTGAGGACTGTGCTCTTAATAATTAAGATGGATGCTTTGGTGGGGAACCTCATAATTGTGATTTAATCAAAGGTCTTTCAATATTCCTTTAAGGGCATTTCACTAAACAACTATAAACCAACTTTATGTCCTTGATTGGTAAAATTATACAATAATATTATTATATCATCTAGATAACTAAATCAAATGTGAGAAACAGAGGGAATTCAGTCATTGTCACCCAATTTAGCTCTTTTATCAACACATTTGATTTAATGTACAACATATTTGTGAATAACTTTAAAATAACATAAATAATAAACTAGAATAATAAAGATATTTTTTGTTTTCTTTTCTTTGAAAATACATATAAAATACTGCTCAGATTTGCAAAGGTCTTATTGTACTTAATTGAAGCCAAACCAAATCATTACCGACTCATATCAATGCTGAATTATGAATGACATTCTGAATCCTAATATTCTAACGAAACTTTACTAGGATCTAATGCATCTGCCAACTAAAACCATATGCAGGTCTTGTGTCATGGAGTTGGGATAACCCTCACCTGTTGGCCAGAAACAACACCATGCTAACAGTAGTCTTGATCTGTGGTATCTGCTGGTGTGAGCTAAATCCAACACAGCACCATGCAAATACAAACACATGGACCAACATGTGCGAATTCTCCAAACATGCTGGGCGGAAATAGATGAGCTCTTTGATTAAATTAAGCATTGTTTAGTATTCTTGGACTTAGTTGCTGGTTTCTAGTTTTGGTATATTCTAGGTTCTAGTTTTTAGGTTGTTCCAGATATACTGATATATGAATTTTCATGTACCATAGTCATAGTTTTCTTTTTCTTTTTGATATCTTAATTCTAGCATTTCACTTCTACAGAGAGGTTGGCTCCCACTGGATGAGCAAGCAACAAATTGGTGCTGTTGAGACTCTGTGTACAGTAATTTCCAATAGATTTTCTTCCTTACAAATTGGTGCTGTTGAGACTCTGTCAAAATTGAATTGATCTAATCCTATTAGCCCTTTGTAAGTTCTTTTATTGTTTGCTTTCTCTTCTTTTGTGTCTCTTTATAATTCTAGGCAGCCAATTTAATAGAATCAGAGTAAGAGCTGCACATGTTCGAATTGAAATAGCGTTAATCTAGCTTGACTAAAGTTTATGGGACTTATTGCACTTGTTCTGACCTGCATCTCAGAATAAAAATTTGCAAGAATTTCAGGATGGGTTTCATTTGTCTGACTACATGGTTTTGTTATTAGTTAGGTTTCAAATGAAGCTATGGTAAATCATTTAGGAGTGCAAATAGCCATGCATGAACCTTTATTGCCTTCTTGTATTAGCTAATGGTTTCAAATTAAGTCAGAGTATTGCTTTCTTTATGTAATTAAGCATTAATTGAAGCTGATTTAGTATTAAATTCAGGTGAAGTTTTTTCAACTAGCCTTTATTTAGCTTGAATTACTCCTTTATTTACAGATACAACCTCGATTTTTTTTTTTACATTGTACGTCAATTTACCTCAATTGAACCACCTTACATTATGCTATCCTAGGTTTAAATAAAATTTGGTCTCACTTTGCTCTGTAATGGTTGAGATGCTTTATGCTTGTGTTCATCCAATGACTAGGTTGCTGAAGTATAATTTGGCTGGTGACATTAAGACCAACTTCCTTATTTTCATTTTTTTATTTTTGTTGCTTTGAGGTCTGTGCCAAACATATATAAAGGTTGATCTACAGAGCTTGGACTAGAGCACTTCTGATCATGTGGGCTGCAATTGTCAGAAGGTAAAGCACTTTGTTAAATGTTAGGTAAAGCTAGTTTTCGAACTAGCATTCACTCGGATACAATACAGCTAGTTTTCAAACTACAATTTTTTGAATCAAATGTTAGGTAAAGCACTTTGTTAACTCTGGAGCAAAGGAAAACATCATGTTTGGGCTCTCCTGTGACTGTGATGATTGCTATGAGGTATCTGAGCACTATGTTATAGTTCCTGCATTTATTGTTGTGATTGCATATATTTCATTTTTACTTTAATCATAAACAGAAACTAGGGTTGAAGTGCGCACATTGCTTATCCTGTTTTGTGTCCTACTTATTACAATCTTTAGCCATCAAATACTTATAACACTTGCAACCACTGATACTGGTATGATTTGCTTTAAACCATTGATTATTTTCATCTGTATAAGCTAACTATGGAAATAGGTATATTCTTGCTTACGTACATTGGGATTTTTTGTGGGTTTGGGCCTTGAAATAAGCCTAAATGCCTTGTCTTTATACGATATGGGTTTTTGTCGTAATTTTAGCGTAGTTTAGGGTTCGGGTAATCCTTGCTTAAAGAGTTCTTTACTTTCTTAGGAATAGTTGTGTAACAACTATAATAGCCCTTTCTTTTTGGTGGATATACATGACAACATGTTGGTGTTGTGCCTGGATGGCCTTAAGGGAAGGGAGGATGTTAGTAGAAAAAGTATTTTATGGAAAATCTATGTCACACTACAGCACTGCTTTTGCATGTCTCTATATTCTTTTTTGAATTGTTTTACCCATTATCCAGTTGTTCTTGTTTTTTTATTTTTTTTGTTAGATAAATTGCTGCCTTGCAAGCTTGAACTAAGGAAATGGTTGTGCTTCTAACATTGAACATGGTTGATTTGCTCTTTGACTTCAGTATGTTGGGTACTTCAATTGTTTGAGATGAAGTGAGGATTTCAAGAGGAACATTTTAGTCAACAAAGAGGTTAGGGGGACAGCATTTGATGTACTCATGAAGTCAGCTCAGGTGAGCATCACATACTATTGGCACTTGTATATATCACTAGATTTTGTATTTTAATATATGAGGTGTCAAAAGGGTTGGTCTGATCAGACCAATTTGGACCTAGTTCAATCTCGAATCTTGCCTCGTAATGGTTGGTTTAATATTTGAATTATTTTCTGGTTGTCACTTCACTTCCTTGGGTATATCAGGCTGTACTCTTTCTGGTCTGTGTCAATTCCTGGTTTTTGGTTCAGGTCGCTGTGATACATGTTGAAGATTGGGTTTTTATTTGAGAATTTCAGGACTAATGTCCTAATAACATTTAGTCCGAGTTGCAATTAAATTTTATCTAGGTCAGGTGCAGTAATCTAACTAGAGTGGCATTTGTGTTTAGTATGGTTATCTTTGGGAAATTGTTAAACACACTTACGTTGGAATAAGTGTCTAATGATAATTATATATACGGTCTGCTGTTGTTTGCTCCAGGATTGAAACTATTTTTAATGTTGAGAGCTTATGCCAAATACAATTGAGGGTGAGTCCATTTAAATTGAGACATGGGAGGGATCTTTGATGATGTGGGAAAGAACATGTGAAGATTTCGGTCTTTAGTTATGTTGCTCTAACATTTCCTTATAGCCAAATAGTCAGAAGTATTCTAAGACCCAATGAAAGTTAAGTTTAATTTCTGATCCTTTCTTCACTTGTATTATGAATTTCTGATGCATTATCGATCCTTGTAGGATCAATAGTGCAGAGATGAGACTGAGGTAGAAGCAACTCTACTTGTTTAAGTTTTATTCTTTACTTGAAGATTTTCTTTTCTTCTTCCTACTATTTAGTTTTAACTGTTGTATATGTGTTTTCTTGTGCTAGGAACAATGAGATGCTTGGAGTGGCGGAACACTGATAAGGCAAGTAAGAAGATCCTCATCTCCTGGCTGCTCTAAGAATCTAGACAGTTTGAGACAAGGGCGTGGAGGAGTTTCTGAACAGAGCTAATAAGACCTCATATCTTTTTTGCTGTTGTTGTCAATTATATTTATCAACAGAAAACCTTAATGCAAAAAGAAGTCTTATTAGGAGATTCAGAACGATAAAAATGATGCATCGTGTTGCGACATGCAAGTTTCCATTAGTAAATCATGAACTGACCAAAAGTTAACATTTGGTTGAACTTTGTTCTTGGTGATATTCTGGTTTAGTGACATCAATTCATCTCTTTATCCTCATTTATGCAGTAATTTTGCTTTCTCTATATTTGTAGGGACATTGAGAATAAGTGGTTATGCATAAAATTCATTTCGGTTCCTAAAGTTGATGCAAATACATGGAACTCCTCAGAAAGGCACCATGGAGGTTAGTCATAGTGCCTCAATTAAAAGAATGTGCCTTATGTATGACTAGATTATCTTGAATCATTAAAATCGTTAGCTTACCTAATGAACAGTTGAGGCTCTCCTAGAAATTCCCCTTTGTCAGAATTGATCTTGGATTTTTCTTTGGTAAGCCTAATCTGGTCTGAGTCAACCTAAGAATATATATGCAAAGCCTCAATCGAGTTTCAATTTGTTTATTTGCTTGTTGTGGAGTTTGGTCCTTGATCTTGAAAAGAAGCCTCAATCTAACCTTCAGTTCTACTGTTAAGCCTCAATTATTCTCTGTTGGCAAATTTGGCCATTAGATAGAATTTGTTAAATGCCTGTAACCTTATCATCTTAAAGTTATGTTATCTTTATCTAAATATCAGGTACATATTCAGTGTATAAACCATTTGATTCGTTGCTTTACTGGTTGCCAACTGACTTCCTATTTCTCAGGAACATCTTGATTGAAAATCCCACAGATCTGGCAATTTGTAATTTATTCCTAACCAAATCCCACACCAACACCATCCTGATCCACCAGAAACAATAAAGTTTCTCATATCATGGCTGCCAAAATTTTCACTATCTAGCATTTTGAGCTATTCATTTTTTGTTTTTCTGTAAGATTTTAATGTCAGCATTTCACTTCCACAAAGAATCATCTTCATTATGTGGTGTCTCCCTCTTGGTGGAAAGTGGTAGTTTCTCTAGCTGTCAAAAAAGTGGTGCTGCGGGGACCTTATCGAAAGACAAATGTACCTAATCCTACTAGACCTAAGTTTTTGTTAAAGATCTTGTTTGGTTTCTGTTGCTACTTATGTGACCATGATTCAGAGAGAAGTACGAAACTTCTAGATATTTAGTTCAATCCATCTGCCTATCTTTATTTTATTTTGATGTTTTTTTTGTGAGGTTAAGGTGTTGGTTTTCGATGGGAGCTCTTCAGCAAAAACATTGCTTGTTGTTCATCTGAGCTAACGGATGGAGTAGCATTGGTTCCACTGGTTGGCATCACAGAAAATTCTTATTATGCTTGCATTTGATGTCAAATGTCTGAGTAACAGAGGTACTTCCATATCATGTACATTTGTATACCTCTAGGAGTTGTCTTCTTAGAATTAGAGTAAATGTTGTGTGTTAGAATTAGAATAGGGTTAAGCTAGTATGACCAGTATCTTTATATGCCAAATCGCACTTGTTCTAACCTGTATCTTCCATCTTGGAGTGAACATGCTTATAGACCTGTCATCCTTCTTTTTCCTCACACTTTTCTCTTAGAAAATATCTTTTTTTTCTTTGCTTTGCATGGTTTGCTAGAGGGAATGCGGAACAAGTCTAAAAGAGTTTTATTGCAGTGTAATGTACCATGCATAACAAGTGAAAACTGTTGATAGGCCGTATCACAAAATTGCATAAATTTGTTGTGATTACATAGTTGAAAAAAAAAATGAAAAGAGGATCATATTGTACAGAAAAACAATTAATACCGGCCAAACTGCAAATACACCTCATCTCCGAAATCCGTCACAAACTTCGATCAATTGAAATTGCTCCATTCCTACTGGTGACATTTTTCTTTGTAGTTTTGATAGCTTGTGCCAAATACTATTTAGGGACCTTTTTATCATTAAATCCAACTTGGAAGCAACTTTTTGATGAATGAACTTGTAAGAAGGGCACTATCTCTTTATATGCTCCAAATTTTCTACAAAGCCAAGTTCTTCATAACTTATTACGAAATCCTATGCAAAATTATTTTTTTATCTTCTAGGCGCATAGTGTAGAGATGTAATTGTAGAAGAAGGGCTGTACTGCATAAGTTTATTCTGTTCTTGTGTTTCTTTAACTATTCAGTAATATTGTTGTAACTGTTTCATACGTCTGTGCTTGCAAAGGGACCGAGTTGGCTGGAGAGATGAAATTCTGATGCCTTTTCTGACGGGGAAAATAGGACCTGTATGTATGAATTGCTTTGAGATTGTAGGCAGTTTGAGATAAAGGCATTGAGTTTCCAGAAACTAAAGAATAAGACCTCATTCCTTATTATTATTTTTTAAAATTTTGTCAATTATTTTTTACCAAGAAACAAGACTAATGCACCATTGGCTCATGTATTTGATGTATGCCCCTTTACCACTTAAAATGTCTTATTTGGAATGCAGAATGAGAACAATATTGCAACTTGTCGTTACATGCAAGGTTTCTATAACATGCAAGATTTCTATACTAAAATATTAACCAACCAAAACTTGAAAAGCTTGTGTCAGGGTAATGATTTGGTTTATGCCCGTTGTCCATATCTATGGCACCAGATCACTTGTAGAAGTATTTGTTCGATACTTGATGGGAACTATGCATTTATGTTTTTTGCTAGTGATGCTTTATATCTTTATGAGAACGGTTTTCTGAATTAGGTTGTATAACTAATTGCACTTGTTCTGGTTAGTATATGACATTTTGGAATGGATCTGCAGGTAAAAAAGATGGCGTTGGATTTCAATCTGCAAAGTACGGCATGGAGTGAAGTGTCTTCAGTTTAGCACGGAGGTTGTGCTGTTGGTCCTCAGGTATTATCTAGCTCCAATATTGGGCTACTTGGGTTGATTCTATTTTGGGTTATATTCTTGTGAAATTCTGATCTCAAGTCCAAGTTGTGAGCATTAGAAACTGAGTTACTAAGATTGGGCCATCTCAGGTTTGGTTCTTTCTAATTCTATTCAGACTGGTCTTTGACATGTGGTGTTTGGGGTTTGGGTCACTGTTCTGGTGAAGTTTAACAGCAGTTGTGGATGAGTTGTTCTTTTTGTGGGTCATGTGGTTTAAACAGTAGCTGTCAAGTCCTATTTAAGCAGAACTTAGATTTAGCGGCTTGGGTATATCAGGCTGTACTATTTTTGGTCTTGGTTTGTGTAAATTTCTGGTTTTGGGTTCAGATCACTGTGATACACTTGAAGATCGGGTTTGTGTCTGTGATGACATGGATTTAGAATCATTAGGACTAGTGTCCTAAGATCATTTAGTCTGTATGGTGATTATGTTTTTTTGGGTCAGGTGCAGTGATCTAATTTGTGGTGCATTTATGTTTCTAGTATGGTTATCTAGGGAAACCTTTTGAAACACATTTTGAAAGTTGTCTAGTGATAAGTCCAGGATTTAATCTGTTTTTAATTTTGAGAGCTTATGCCAAATACAATTGAGACTTCGGAGAGATCTTTGACGATGCTTTAACATTTCCTTAATATTGAAATAATCAGAAGTAGAATGAGGTAGAAGAGACTACACTCGCTTGCTTTATGTTTGGTTGAACTTATATCTGGGTGTTTTTCTGGTTAAATGCCATAAATTCATCTCTTAATCCTCATTTATGCAGTAATTTTAATTTGTCTATATTTTTAGGGACATTGAGAAGAAGTAAAGGAGACGCATAAAGATATCATACTGCTTCCCTGAGTTGACGCCAATATATTGGACTCCTTAGAAGGCACCATAGAGGTCAGTAAAGTTGCCTCAAATAAAACAATATGCTCTATGTTTGACTAGACTATCTTGAATTATCGAATTGTTAGCATACCTAATGGCAATTGAGGATCAACTAGAATATTCCCGTCTGAATTGATTTTGATTTTTAGGCGGGCAACCTAATCTGGTCCGAGTCAACCTATGCATGTGTTTGCAATGCCTCAATAAAGTTTCAATTTATTTAGTTGTTTGTTGCAGAATTTGGTCCTCAATTCTTAAAATAAGCCTCAATCTAACCTTGATTTCTGCTGTTAACCTCAAATTAATAATTAGTTGGTAATTTAGCCATAAGATACAATTTGTTACATGCATATAACCTTAATCTATCTTATATACATATGTGTGACATATTCAGCGTGTGAACCTTTTGACTGGTTGATTTATTGGTTGCCGACTGTCTTTTTTATTCTTCAGAACATCTTGATCCTAAAGAATTTGGCAATTAGTAATTTATATACCAAGCCCGAAACCACCTCAGCCTGATCCACCTGGACCACTAAAGATTCTCTAACCATGCCGGCCATCATGACCATCAAGCTTACTAATTTGGGGTATAAAGATTCTCTAAGCATTTTAGAAATTGGGTTATTGAGATTGGACCATCTCAAGTTTGGTTCTTTCTGAATTATGTTCAGATTGGTCTTTGGAGTGTGGTGTTTGGGGTTTGGGTCATTGTTCTGACGAAGTTTTTACTGAAGTTGCGGATGAGTTGTTCTTTTTTGTTTGTCATGCGAGTTAAACAGTAGCTGCTAAGTATTTTTAAGTGGAATATAGAAATCTAGATTTTCTCGTGTTTTAGTAAGTTGTCAACATCATACTTGGGGAAAAGTTCCACTAGTATAATAATTTAGATTGTTCCGTTTCAGTATTTTGCTAGTTAAATTTAGAAAAATCGAGTTAATGCCTCTCTTTTTTTTAAATTAGATGTGAATTTAGGCATACTGATGTGGGTCCTGCAACTAAGATGGTGGTGCTGCTGCTGCTGTTGGGAGTTTCATTTAGCTAGATTTACTCGAATAAGCTTCCATTTTATACATCGGACTTGAAACCTGGGAAGTGTGATCTTTATGAGCCTAGGTGATGCTAATTTTGTTTTTCAATGAATCACCTTCGATGTCACTAAAACTATAAACAAACCCCAGCTTTGTTATAATTAAGCCTCAATTTGACCAGTAAACTATTTACTAGCCTCAATTATGTATCAATTAGTTTAATTGCACCATACACATGAGCTGGCACAGGCATAGAACTTTCCAGCTTTCTGTCTTGTTGCTGTCTAATATTTTTTTAATACAGAATATATCTTCCTTACAATGGCAAGCTTTGCGAGAGGGCAACATGGAACAAGCTGTGTAACAGTTTCCGTCTTGTTATCACCTTTTATGTAAACCTGTTCCATGAAATAGCATGTAAGATAGAATTTTTCTTTGTTTTTTATAAAGTATCCATGCAATGAGCTACCATTTTCTATTTCTAGGTACTAATTTGGTGTGAATATGATTGCAGATGACTATTGCTAGGTCAATTCTTCTTATGAGAAATAGGTCTGGTTTTGTTCTTTTACTCTAAAAAATCGTTGAAAATGGTAAAAGGGTATTTGACCGAACACCTTACAAGGTTGTCCTGATTCTCTTGAACAAATTTTTTTTTAAATACTTGAGCAGGGCTATGGCTTGTGGTAAGTACATCAGTTCAGCATGGAAGTAGTATTAGTGTATGAGCTGCGCTGGTGATCATCAGGTATTATCTACGACTCTTATGTACTTGTTTGTACAATAAAATATGGTTCGTTGTCAAGTATTGAAGGTACTTCTATTCATGTACGCTGTATAATTTGTGAAAATATTGGATGAACACTTATGACAACTCTCAAGTTTTTGCTTGGTTACACTTTATACCTCTAAGAGGAGTCTTCTTGGAATAAGAGAAGTGCTGTGTGTTATAATTAAGATAGGGTCAAGCTAGTATGACCAGTATCTGTATATGACAAATTACTCTAAAAACTTTTTTTCCCCACACTTTTCTTAGAGGTGTGAGCACATATATGAGCAAGTAAGTAGATGGCAGAGGAAATAATGCAAGTAAAAGTAGGAAATGTACCTTGGAGCTGGGATAATTAGCGGCGGGAAATTACATTAAAGATCTTGTTCTACAGTTTGTTGTGACACCCGTTCAGCTCCATTATTTCTTTGATTATCTTCCTCCTCCTCGACCTGTACATGGAGGTTTTGCAACTCCTATTTAAGTCTGTTTACTCCCAAAAATGATAATACTATAGACTATACAGAAGAAAATATTTGCATAAGCATAATTTTCGTAGTTCTTGGCTGTTAGTAAGGCAAAGATCTTCCTTCTGGAGTACTCAAAGAAATAGTAAAAATGTGCACATTGTAATATATATTCACCTTTCAAAATTTAGCAAACAAAATGAATTTCGATAAGAAGTGTATTCATCTTACCACATCCCACAAATCGTACATTCCACCAGCGGGTCACTCCTGAGCCTTTTTTTTTTCTTTTTTGTTTTTTTCTTCACCTAATTGTATCTCTCAATAATTATCACGGCTTGTTTGTTGGAGATTTCCACTCGTCCACCATCAGAGCTTTATCTTAGACAGTGGCTAGGTTTGCAATTAGGGTTAGGAATAGAATTATGGCAGGGTTGAGGACTATGCCTAGGGCTCAGGTTAGGATTAGGATCAGAATTAGGGTTACAAGGTCGGATTAGGATTATGGCTACGATTAGTGTATGGTGGAATCAAGAAAGAGATTAGGGGACCATTCATTTAAGCAAGGAGAGAGTCATTCCTTTTTTGTCTTGTTTCTCTCATCAGGTAAGCAACTGTGGTTGTAAAAGGTACATGCATCGCAACTGTCATAGTCAAAACTGTACATAAAATGCAGTGACCAACTCGGCTTTATTATATCAGCCAACTTACATAAATTCAAGAGAAAAGTATGTTTTTAATCCTTGAACTATTGCATTTGGTTCAATTGAGTCCCCAAACTTTTTAATTGAAGTTAACTCTGCGGTTATATTTGCTGATGCATCATGTGATGTGGTTCGGTTTATGTTAGATGAAAAGCAAAAAGTCTTAACAAAAATGGAACTTGTATTTATGTAGAACAAAATACAATCTCCTCTGTGATAAATCTTCTCTTTTGTTATCTGCTCTAGTCATCCGAATCTTCTTAGATATGCAATAAGTTGATATACGATGACTTTAATATCCTTTCCTCTCATTATGTTCGGGTTTGAATATTTTTATTATGGTCTAAGTGTTGTAAGTTATTTTAATCTGTTTTATTAATTTCTTGGAAGCAATCAGACAGAAGTCCCCTGAAAGAAGTTAATAGAGATACTATGATATGTATGTCTGTGTGATGAACGCTTTATGTTTGTTTGAAATGGAAGTTTTAAAGTTGCACGACCTTAACATTAATCTCGCAACATTTTCACATTTTTCACGAATCAGTTCTAGTTTGTAACTTCTGCAAAAGTTGGGTCCAGTATTCAGCATTCTCATAACGTGTCCTATTGTCAGTGCTAACTTTTTCGTACCTTACATAAATGAAGAGTTATGACCTTACGCGTAAGTAACATCATAGAAGTCGCAAAAGTATGCTCCAGGAAGTTTCAAGAATTGCACCTCTGTTTCGGTCTTTCCTCCTTTTTAGTTGGGGCCTCAAAAAAAAAACAATGACTTGACAAACAACGGCCCAGTCAGAGATTACAGCCCGTTCCCTCCCCCTTGAGAAAACGACAACCATGCAATGATACAACTCACTCTGATTCATCAGAATCTAAAGCAGCAACGATACATCATGACTGAGTTGGAGGCGTCCAATAGAGTTTGTCAGTTTGTTATGCAGAGGATAAGTTAAAATAATCATCTTCGTAAGATCTTTTTTATTTTCTCAGTAGATGCAATTATTTTAGATCTAAAGTATTTCCTTGTCCAAAAGACTATGACTCTTCTCTATGTTTCGGAGTGTCTACATATGTATTCATATAGTAACAAAAATGCTGAATTTTTTAAAGCACCTAAATAATTGACTGAACACATACATTCAAATCGAAAGTTTATTCTGGATGCATACGCTCAGTGTCTTACATTTAATCTGTTTGTTTTAGGACTTAAATATGTTTAACACTTTGTTAACTGTTTAAAATGCATGTATTCATACAAAATTAATGAATGGATGCATTCAGAGAATAAACATAAAATTATCAAATATTTTAAAATAAAAATATTGCTGTTAGTTATTTTAAAAAAAAAAAGCGGGATGGACCCAAAAATAAATAAATCGCCATTCTTTGGGAGAGCATGAGCATGAGCATGAGCATGAGAGCAAGAGCGGAGAGACAACTTGGTGTGGGCTGACTTGTAGTTAATTGTCGGTGCCGACTTCTTCAAACTTTATTTAAATATAAATATCGTATTTTTTTTGTTTATTCCAAAATCCAAACCAAATTATCAATGCGGAACTTGCTTTGATTTCTGACTGCTGGTACCACGTGATCTGGTACCAAATTTAAGGCTCCTCGTCCTTGATTTCTGACTTCCGCTAACCTAATTTTTTATGTCATTTCTTTTTTTCTTTTTTTTTTTGAAGAGAGAGTAAGTCGGCATAATGGGCAACAATTTATATGCTACCGCCGAATTGATTTTGATCACCATATATATATTCAGATCAGGATGAATAAAAAATATTTAGATCACCTTATATATTTTTAGATATTCATATTAATTATTTTATTTATACTATTTTATTTATATAACTTATTTTTAACAGTATTTTTATTATTCAATTTAAATATTATTAATATGAATAATAACTCACTTAAGTTGAATAATAAAATACTAAGTTGTATAATAAAGTCGTTAATATTAATGACAACTCATTTTAATCTGAATAACAAAGTCGGTATCGATTTTAATATCAATTTTGATATCTGTATATCAGCTCCCATATTTTTATTATAGATTATTATTGTTTTTTATGCTTCGTAGAACCATTAATGTAAGAAGACTTTTGGAGCTCTTATGAGGAATTTAAGTTCTTCTTATACTAAATAAAGATTTCTACATATTAATGAATTTAAGAATTTTGTTAATCAATGACATTTTACTAGTTAAAAAATTGTTCTCTCCAACTAAACAGGCCTACAAAATTTTGACGATTAAAATTCAATAAATTATCCGAAAATTATTTCTTTCTCTGCAGAATTGACTGTATATAAAGTTATAAACCAAAATCATACATCCTTGGGACTAAATATAATTAATTCAGTTAAGTATTGGTGTCAAAGTAATAAAAATAATATTTACTTAAAAGCACAAATGGTTATACCATTTGATGTAGAGGATTGATTATGCACTAATTACTATGATAATTAAAGAGCAAAACCATAATGAAGCTTTTTCAAGGAAGATTGCTATTAAAAAAGGAAATCCATGAGAATGGATTCATTCTGGGACAAATACATAATAATTTGATGCAATCATAATTATAAATGTAGTGGAAGTTAATTTTCTACTTGCATATTATAATTTTATTTTGAATAGCATTTCTCCCACAATTTCTGACAAGAAGGAATGCACAAAAAGGCCTAAAAAGGTGATCAGAGTCCTGGAGAAGAGAAACTTTGTCAAAAAACTATGAGAGATTTGTTAGTATTTGAATGCTTATAATACCGGGTTGTGATATTATTGTTTTGTTGTTTGATATTTGCTTAAATCAATCAGAATAGTTAAGGATGTTAGTTAAAACAATTAGTATAATCAAACTCTAGAGTACTGGGGTGTAATACTCAAAATATTTCTAGTTTCAATATAAAACTGATAGTTTTGACTACTATTTCAAAAAAAAAATTATACATCTTTCCTTCCAGTTCTCTCTTTATTCTATAGGAATTGACGGTTAAGTAAAATAACAAAATTTTCAAAAGGATAGATGCAAAATGGACAATAGAAAAAGAAGAGGGATTAGTTGACAATGGTTATTTCGGTAATATTGATAATGAATTAAAAAACAAAATTAGATATATTTTCGAACTTATAGATTGAATGCGTTTAAATTTCATACAATTTAAATATTATATAATATTTCATCAAAAACAGTTAAATATAAATCATTGTAAATATCATAAAATTTTGTTTATCAAAACTATAAAAAAGAAATTATTATCAAATAATCCCTCCTCCTCGTAGAAATAAATAAAGACAAACAAAATTGGTGAGAGCATATAAATGACAACTTTAAACACAGGGAAATGAAATCCTTCGGTACCTTTAAATTTAGATCCTGAATCCAGATATACACGAATATTTTTATGTCATTATCTTTCTCCATGATTCCATCCATACTCCAATTAAAGATCCCTATCCATGACTCAATCTCATACAAGCACCATCAATCGTTTCATGAACCTTATAGTTGAAAATTAATATCTGGCCACTAAACTTTTATCGCCGTTTCTTTTTTTTTTCCTTTTTTTTGTCTTTTTTGATGCGGAATGATTTCAGAAAATAATCAAGTTTGATGAATACCATTTTAAACTGGGGAAAAAAGTTCGTATTTTCAGTCTTTGATATAATTAACTTTGAACGTTGATCATCAATTAATGTGTGTGTTGTAAGATACATAAAAAAAAAATCATAAGAGATATTTAGAAAGTCTATCCGCATAGATGGTTACTAGACATGATTGAAAGTGTAATACATAATTTTTTCTTTATATTTTTTCCTTCAAAAAGGCTCGAGAGCCTAGCGTTTCATGATTCGCATATCTTATTAGATTCAATCAAGCGTCTCAAATTTTGCACTTTTGATCTTAAATTTTTGCTTAATTATCAATGATCGAAGCTACCAAAATATGGAATACAATGCCAGCTGGTTGTAATCTTTAAAGGATTATGTGAGGTATTTCTTTATACTCTCCAACTCTGTTTTTGAGGGTTTTTCTAACTTTTATGTATACAACGTCTAACAAGCAATATCTTTTTTTGAGGAATGATAATTGTATTCCTTAACTGCATTATTTATTTACATTATAGATGTATTTATATTTATTTCAAAAAATATTTATATTTAATAATAAAAGTGTTTATATCCAACAAATAACTCCCACTTGGATCTCACCTCGGGAGTGGAGTAACCTCGATCTTATATTATTAGAATTAAAAATTATACAAGTTATATTTATACTTGTGTAATAATATTTTTAACTTTAATTTTTTTATTTATTTAAAAAAAATGATAAACATTTTCTATATTAATTTTAAATGTTTATAAATTCATATATAAATAAATTATCTATTTAGTATAAATATTTATGATATGCAGATAAAAAATATAAAATATAAGATACAAAAAAAAATATTTTAAGCAATTCAACTCCTAAAACAGTTGAAACTTGGCGACAGGAATGTTTTTTGGTGAACTAAAAAGTTTGCGTTTAACTATAACTATCTAAGTAATGCAAATCATAGAGTAAATTGGATTGGAATGCTTCGAGTTGAAACTAGGATCTAAAAATCAGCGCAAGTTTCGCCAATATTGTAAAAGATGACATGAGGTGACAGATTAATTGAGTGCTCCAACATGATTGATCATTACACAGTCAATTATAATTTATTGTTAATAATAATTTAAGGAGCTGATAGTCAAATACGATTATTGGTATTATCGTCGATATGAATTTTATTTTATATATATATTAAATAAATTATTACATATATTAATGATTTTATTATATAAATATATTTTATACAGTATTACCATTATTTAACTTAAATGAGTTATTATGCATATTAATAGTATTTAAATTAAATAATAGAAATATTGTACATAATAAAATCATTAATATGTATAATAATTCATTTAACGTATATAATAAAGTTCATATTAATGACTGTATCAATAATGATATCTTCATATTATTTTTCAATAGTATAAATGTAGGAGTATCCATTTAGAACTTTTTTAGATAAATATCTATATCTACTCTAGCATAGAATATAATTATATAGGCGTTGGTAACACAGTTCTTAAAAAACCCAACAAATTAGTCTTGACATCGATTTGTCATAAACAATATCAATTACTTATAATTCAAATTGATTTTCTTAATTACGTGGACGATTAATAAAATAGAAAAACCGACCAATCAGACTTGGTGATTGATTTGTCATCTGAGAAAATAACATGTCCTTTACACACACACATAAATGATGATTCTCTGAATCTGACTATTCGACTAAGTAATAATTTGCCATCAAGACCAAACATTAGTTCACGTTGTTTATTTTTAAACTGAACAATTGAAGAATAATGCTCTCTTAAATTCAGACATTATTTCGTTGAACGATGGCACTAATTTGACGATCTCGATAATGATTTTTCAAATAAATTAAAATAAATAAATAAAAAATTATAAACACATGATAAAATTTTTTGTTTACATTAAATTTGAAACGCAATTAATCAATAAGTTCAACACTCTATTTAAAAACAAATTAATTTTTAAGAAATTTTCAAATATATTTAAAAATATATTGCCAAAATTATTAAGTTAAAATCAATATATCCATCCTTGTAAAATTGTGCTTCTGTCTTTCGATTTGGGAATTAGAGTCACTAATTCATGTCTCCTTAATTTTACAATTGGAATCATACAGAAGCTTTTTTTTTCCCCAAATAAATTATAAAGAAGTAGGTAAAAAAAAAAAAAAAACAAGAGCGTTGCATTCTGCAATTTTCAAAACCAAGGAAAGTTCATATTTGGTTAAAAAAAATAATAATAAAAAAACAGTCCTTGTCAGTGGTGATGGGAAAAGTGAGCTTGCACAATAAGCATTAGTCATCACGATGTACTAACAAAAAATAAATATATATACTAATTGCACTAGGTCAAACTAATAGAAAATAGTGCTGACCCCACAAGAAATAATATTTTTTTATTGAGTAGATCCATCATGGTTGCGTATCCCCACGCAAGGGGATTTCAGCTGCTTTATTTTTTTTAATTGCAGATGAATCTTGTAGTTTTAGGTATACTGTCTCTAATATTTTAGTATTATTGTTTGTTGCTAATGGTCTTTGTTATATTATTAATTTATTACAAATAATTTCTATTTTCTGCTAGAAGTATGCAAATTTTAATTTTTTCATTTAATTACTTTTTTTATTATAAATCTCTAAAAATACATACCCTTATAGTCTTATATATATAGATAGGCTAAAATGTAACATTTTATACGGATGAATCTATACAACGGTTTAAAATCTCAAAATTAGAGCTAAAATGATCGATTTGAGCCATTCAGTATGATGTTTATATCAAAATCTTATAGAATATCAAATTTTATATTTTTTAAAAAAATTTAGCTATTTTTTAGATGGAGAGAAAATTATTTTTATTGGATGTTTTAAAATCCTCAAATTAATTATTTTTTTCATTCAAAAAAATAATTTTTTTTTTAAATGTGAAATTTTATATTTTATAAAATTTTGATATAAAAATTAACGGACACACCGATTATTTTTATTTTTAAATTAAAAATTTTAAACGCTTACAGAATCCATCCGTGCAATGCTCTCTCTCTCTCTTTTTCTCATATAAGTCATATATACATTTAAATAATATTTATCGTACGTTAGATCATGAATCCCATTTTTGATCCCTCTGCTCATCAATAACTACGCACTCTCTCTCTGTCTCGTACTTCGTTCTAATTTAAAAATTGAACTAGATCTTTCACATTTCTAATTTTACATAATTTTATGTTAAGGGTCATTTAGGTTCCGTACTTCACTAACTTTGTTCTATACTACAATTCCCTTGTTAAACTTCCAACCCGCCACACGTAAGGTAACAAAAAACTAAATATAGTTTTCTTGGAAAGTTAACAGGCTTTTGTAATTTGTCCGCTTTCTCTATTTATGATAAAAAAGAATATATAAAAAGGTACTTCAAAGACCTTAACACCAGCGAGAAAAATACAAAATTGAGAATTGGTGATGAATATCCATCTCTTGACGAAACCTCAGCAGTGAAGTTTACGCGTCGTCTCTCTCTCTCTCTCTCTCTCTCTCTCTCTATTGGCTCTCTCCACTTGCTCTAATCTTCTTCCTTATGGTACAGTTACCTTCTCGCCTGTAGCAACACCACAACAAATCGTCTTAAAAAAGATTATAATTTGTGTTTGTTTAAGAGAAGAAAAGAGTAGTTAGTAGAGGAGAAGAGAAGCGAGTAGTAGAGGAGACAATAGTGGGTGAAAAATGGGACAGTCGAATCCGCCCCCAACGGCTCCGCCTGTGATGGTTCCACAGGGAGTCGGCACTGGTGCCATGCACCAACCTTATGAGCAGCTGCTAAATCTCCCCTGCTGTGTACACTCGAATCCATCATGGAGTAAGACATTAAAAACTGTCTCTGTTTCTTTTACGGTCCATGTGTGCTTCACTAGAAAGTAGAATAAAATATTTGTACCAGGACCATTAGTTGTTAGAGTGCATGTGTACCCCCTTATTCTAAAGATTCGAGCTTTTTACCAGCTTTTGCTCATTTCTGCTTTTTTTTTTTTTTTTGGCTTTTCGTTTACTCGTGAACTTGAGGGTTTCTGGTGGAAAATTCCAGAATTATATTTGCAAGAAGCGTTATTGTGATTTTTCAAAGAGAAAACGAAAAATTAGAAAAGAAACCATGCTTCCTTTTGAATTACTTTCCTAAATTAATTTTTTCACCCTTCAATCAGTGACTTCACTAAAACATGGCATATAATTCTTCGGAGTATTTTATTTTTGTCATTTAATTTTTCTCAAAGTTGGCATATTTAAACTGTTAATTTTTCTGGACACGCCTCCAAAAACTCATTGAAGGAAGCTGTCTACTTTCCCTTGGGGCATTTATTTCAGTCAAGCCTCTTTACTCAATGATGTCTTATCTATAGAAATTTGATCATTGCATGTGGTACTGGAATTGCTAAAGTGGAATCCTGGGCCCACAATTAGGCAGAGCCGCAGGGATGAAGTGAATCTGTATCCTTTGTATGGGGCAGTTAGTTTGAATTCACATTTCCTATTGTACTTGACCGTGTATTGGGCAATTACTTCGAATTCACATTTTCTGCAGTACTTTACACGGTGTTCTCTAAAATCCACCTGCTAAAAAGTATCTCACGCGAATCTTAACGCTGTGTGTTATAGTGATCGTTACAGTGCCCACGTAGTTTTGTGCCTACTTCACGCTGTGAAGTAGCTGCCCACTTTGGAGGATACAAACTCAGTTACCTCACTGAGTGAAATGAGCAGAAAATACATACGAATAAACACAAATACTGTAGCGATCAGCTTTGAGATTTGCACAAGTAGGTTTTTAGGGGGCAGATACTTCACCCCGTGAAGTACTATAGAGGATGTGAATTTGGGATGAAGTATGGCCTAATTTCTGCTCCATTAGAAAGGGTGAATGGTTGAATTTGCTGTTGGCTAAAATGAGACAAGCTTGGTCATATTTCATAGAATAATTTTGGGGGCCATAATTAATTTTATACTGATCTTTAGATTTTTACAGTTTTAGATAAATTACTAAATAAACAATCAAAATGATTATAGTTTTGTGAACTATAGATTTTCCATTTGAGTTCATAACTGACAGCTATTATTTGGGTGCAGTTGAAGTGGCTATTCTCGGGTTTATGCACTATTTGGTCATGCTTGGATCAGTGGTTATGATATCTTCTCTTCTTGTTCCGCAAATGGGCGGAAATCATGTAAACTCTTGTCAATAACATTCTCCGCTTTTCACATCCATGTAAAAGCAACTCTGTTTTCTTTCAGGTTCTTTGTTATGATAACATTGTTTATTTATTTGAAATTAAAACAGGGAGACAAAGCTCGTGTTATCCAGACAGTTTTATTTATGAGTGGGATAAACACACTGCTTCAGACACTAATAGGGACCCGCCTTCCCACAGTTATGGGTCCATCTTTTGCATTTATAATCTCTGTTCAATCCATTATCACAGATTTCTCCTCACGTATATACCAGAGTGATCACCAGGTATGAACAAGTCTCTTTTTTTTAATATTAGAAATCATTCTTTGCTGAGCTTTATTTGAGAAAAGAAATTAGGTATTAATTATTAGTATAATCCTATAAAAATTTGGTATTAATTATTCCATCTGTTTAAAGATTCAAAAACTGATTATTAGGGATTAGATTAGCACCTTTCTATAAAGGTTTGCAAATTCTTCGTTCTTCTGATTTGACAAAGAAAACTGGTTCTACCCAATGTTGTTGAAAGAAAAATAATCTTTTTTTGTTGAAAATGTAACTAATGATCTTCTAGTGTGTATGTAGAGGTTTATCCACACAATTAGAGCCATTCAAGGAGCACTGATTGTTGCATCATGCCTTAACATTGTTCTCGGTTATAGCAAGGCATGGTGGGCTTTTGCTAGGTATGTTGTTATTCCTCTTTGTTTTAAGTCTGTCTAAGATCTATAACAGGGATAATTCCCCATCCCAGTTACTGATCATCCCGTGAAATGCATTACAATATTTATAATTGGTATCTTTTTTATTTTCCTTTTTGTAATAGGAAGTTTAGCCCTGTAACAATTGTTCCCGTGGTATGTGTGGTGGGTCTAGGTCTGCTTGAGTGGGGCTTTCCTCAGGTTTGCATCATTTTTTCCTAATCCTAGTTTAAAACTTCATATTTTATCAAGATTAAGAAATCTGAAGTAACTATTGTTTGGTTCTTATTCAGGTTGGAAAATGCGTGGAGATTGGTTTGCCAATGCTAATTTTATTGGTGGTTGTTCAACAAGTATGTTTCTTCTCTAAGGCACTATAAAACACTGAAAACATTAGAAAGTACAAACATATGGGTTCATACCAGAATAGATTAGTATGCTAGTGCCTTAGGATGTCTAAACTGGAACAGCCAAACTGAGATACGTGTAAAAGCTAACAATAGTTTGTACTGTGTAGCCAAATTAAGCACTTCAACCAGAAGTTACTGGTATAGAAGCATGCTAACAAATTCACGCAATTTCCAAAATTATTTGGGCATCAGTTTTGCTTTTGTCATGATTTAGTGGAAATTATCCATAAGCCCTTAACTTACCTTGTGCAATGAAGCACAAAGAACTGATAACAACAAAAGTTATATAGTTATAAAGTTTTCTTTATAAAGACAGCAGTAATGAACTTTTTGATGTAATTTTGAAAACAGCAGGAGATTTTGAAATGCTCTTTCTAGGAACCCAATGTAATGTACTAATTTCATTTGGTATATTGTTTCAGTACTTGAAGCATGTGCATGAAATAGCCTACAATTGGATTGAGAGATACACACTTTTACTTTGCATATTTCTTGTGTGGACCTTTGCGGCTATTCTGACAGCAGCTGGCGCATACAATCATGCATCATTAAAGGCACAACAACACTGCCGTACTGACCGTGCCTACCTTATGTCATCTGCTCCGTGGTACGCTATATATGATATATTTTGTGTTTCACAATGGTACTGGGTATTACTGCAAGTAGCAGAACTTTGCCAATTTCTATCTTTTCCAGACAAAATTTGACCTAAGTTTCCAAAAGTCTTTAGTTTAGACAGATTTTTTATTGGCACCAGTAACGTACTTTTAAGTGTAATTCTTCAAATCTTGGGTTTGCAAAATGTGAAAAAATGAGGAAATAGCCGGGAGGACAAAAAGAACAAACTGGCACGGACTTGTAGGCTCTAGTCGATGGTAATCCGATTTATGTGTGCTTTCTGTTTGGATCACAAAAATGTTTAATTGCATGAACATTTCAGGATAAAAATACCGTACCCGTTTCAATGGGGCACACCTATCTTCAGTGCCAGCCACTCATTCGGCATGATGGGCGCTGTGCTTGTTGCTGCTGTTGAGGTTTTCTCTTGTGACGACTCTCTCCCACACCCTTCCCACCAGCCCGCACACACATACTCACAAATTCAACTCGGGGAAAATTTTAAATTCATGTTTAAAATTAGTGGTGCAGTTAATGATTAGTAATTTCCCAAACTCTGCAACCTGCAGTGTGTCAAAACAATGAGTAGTATGTTTGCTGGAATTCTAATGTCTTAGGTCCATTAAGCTTCATTATGCAGACAAGCACCTTAAAAAGCCGCCGACATGATGAAAACTACCAAAATAAGAAATGCAAAAAAGTGGTATTTGCATTCTGGCCAGTACCAACCGTATGCCGGTTTGCCTTTTTGTGGTATGAATACCATAATTCCCAAGAAAGCATTAATTATTTGGAAATTCTGGTACGAAGCCTCAATTACTCCAAAAGTCCAACCCACGCAAACACTGAAACAAATAAATGGAAAAATATTTCATAATAGCAAGTAATATTAATTATTCTTTTTTTCTTTTGACCTAAAATAGTCAACAGGAGCTCATTTTGCCGCTGCTCGTCTGTCAGGTGCAACACCACCTCCAGCTTTTGTGCTTAGCAGAAGCGTTGGTCTGCAGGTCCATCTCTCAGATTTGTTTTCTTTGATTATATTCCATATTTCCTTGTACTTAGCATAAACAAGAGTTTTGCTTTTTTCTTCTTAGGGTGTTGGCATGTTTCTCGAGGGCATTTTTGGAACAATTGGTGGTTCCACCGCTTCAGTGTAAGTCGTGTTTTACTATTTGTCAATGATTGCCTTACCAGTTGGTAAGTATTGGGACTGGACAGTAAAAATTGAACAAAAGACGGGATGAAAGGACCTCTTTTTGTACCTTATCAGTAAACTGTGATGTATGTTCTGTTTTTAGTAATGTACAGGTATTGGCAGTAATATAATCTTTACTTTAATGTGGCCCACATACCATTTGGCAGAATATTTCTCTTTTTATTATCTTTTTAATCTAAGATGATCCTTTTTTTAATGAGGCCAACTTACCATTTGGCAGTATATTTCTCTTTCTCTTCCACTTATAAGTTTTTTTTTAATTTATATAGTTTTATAATATTTTTTTAATTTATATAGTTTTATTCTTAAATATTGTAGAGAAAATGTTGGTCTTCTTGGGCTAACTAGAGTAGGGAGCCGGAGGGTAATTCAAGTCTCGGCCGGCTTCATGTTTTTCTTTTCCATCTTTGGTTCGTGCTTGTTCAAATTTCCAACCACATTAACTTGCTGTTTCACTTGTATGTTTAAATTATCTATAATTTTATTAATGACAGGGAAATTTGGGGCCTTTTTCGCATCTATCCCGCTCCCCATTTTTGCAGCCGCATATTGCGTCTTATTTGGGATTGTCGGTGAGTCCAGAAATTGTTTTTTTTGTATCAGAAATGAATGGAAACTTTTCAGGCCAACAAAAAAGGTTGCATCGCCAAGCTGCTGCCACTGTCCTTTTTTATATACTGTATCTTGTTAAAATGCTGTCATGACTCTGCTTTCTTGGTATACCATGCTTTATACTTGTTTTTCACTTTAGCAGTATTTTGGTGATATACATTTTTTGTTTCTGCAAATTGTTATTTCCATATATAAAAGAAATTTAAACCCATTATACCAGTAGCTCACTTTTGAAAGTTAAAACTTACAACCTCTTAGTGATTAGACGTTAGTACAACCTCACTTATAAACCCATTAGTAATCAGACACTAATACAATTCCATGTTATTCTATTTTTGTAGCGGCGGTTGGGATATCATTTTCACAATTCTTGAACAACAACTCGATGAGAAATATGTATATCGTCGGGCTCTCTCTCTTCCTTGGGGTATCAATTCCTCAGTACTTCAATGAGTACCGTGCTTCTGCTGGTGAGGGGCCTGCACGATCCAACTCTGGATGGGTAAGTCCTATATATAGAAACATTGGTTTACCCCAGTTTAAAAAAATGTAATGTCGGTTGAGAGTAGATTGCATTTTGTGTTCTGCCGTACTGGTACCACTCTGCGAGGATGGTACAGGACCGATTTAAAATAATTTTGAAAATAACTAACTGCCTAGTTTTTATGCAGTTTAACGATATACTGAACACAGTCTTCTCATCTGCTGTAACGGTGGCAATAATAGTTGCAACACTACTCGATAGCACGCTGGAGGTGCATAACACTGCTGTCGATAGAGACAGAGGTATCCCATGGTGGGCTCCTTTCCAGCGTCGTCATGGCGAAGTTCGGAATGAGGAGTTCTATAGCTACCCAATAAGATTTCATGAATGGATCCCAAGTCGGTATATGAACTAGGGCTTAGAGATCTTTGTAAATTAAGATGTGAAAATGTTGGTTTTGTTCACGGGCAAAGTTTGTTCTACATGTTAGAAAACTCTCTAGTGAATTTTTGTTCACTTTTCCCTTAGTTTGGACACAGATCAACTCTCAATCATCTTACATAGAATTTCTTTGGATAAAGAAATGGGTTGTTCTTTGAAAGGCTTTGATAGATAGATGAACACTACTTACTAATTTGCCTTTGCTTTATAAAAAAAATGATGAAGGTTTTTCTTTATGCAAACTCATTTGCTTCTGTTAAGATATCTGCCTCGGCGTGGATTAAGTTGAATTGAAGGGAGATATTTTTCTTGTTTTCTTTTAGTTAAGACTGTAAAAAGCCTTTCCAGAAGAATTTGGAATTTGAAGTATATAGTGAAATCAGTATTTACTAGTTAGTTTTAGACTTTTAGTTCAATTTTTTTTATTTTATGGTACATGAATTGAGTAAAATTAGGATGAATTTAAGCTCATCAAGTTTTTTAGTGAATTTAATTTAAAAATCTATCAAATCGACTTCAAACAACAAATTTAAATTATTTAATAAATTGTTTATATCAAAATTTTGTAGAATATCAAAAAATTTTATTTTTAAAATTTCTAACTATTTTTTTCAGATTATTTTAAAAATAACCTATTCTCATATTAAAAATATTTATTATTTTATTATTATTTTAGAATCATTTTCAAAAATACGAAAAAAATAGTTAGAAAACTCTAAAAATAAAAAATTTCGGTATCCTATAAGATTTTATTATGAAGAATTTATTGAGCTATTTGGATTTACCGTTTGAAGTCCTTTCGATTATTTTTTTAGTTAAACTCATTAAAAGACTTAGTGAGCTTAAATTCATCATAACTTTACTCTAGGTAATTAATATTTTTTATATTTACATCATCAAGATCGTCCATATAAACAAACAATCGGAATTGTTTATCTTTTTCTTCATCATTTAGATACGGTGTACATCATATTTGGGTTTTATTATGAATTTGTTTTAATCAACCATCAAAAAGTCCTTGAAATTCACTGTTAAATAGTTAAAACCCTTTGATAAAAAACCAATCAACATTAATTCAAGTCAGTTCAACTTTGATAAACATTATATATAAATGAAGGATAATATATCCATAATTTTAGTTTTTCAGTTTGAACTTTACTGTCAAAAGAGATACCAAATCTTGAAAGATAGATGCAAATTTTGTGGATATTAGTACTAAGTTCTAATAATTGGGTCTCTTTTAACCCCACCACAGTTTGTGGAGGTCAATGGGCCCAAGAAGTTTATAGCTGAGTTTTACTTGGGCTTGAATTGTTTATTGACATTATCAAACTTAATTCTCTTTTTCAATTGACACCTCTGCCTTCTAAACTTTCTAGTTCTAGAACTTCCAATGATATGTTATATTGAAAAATATATTAAATTGCATTCCATGAATCCATCCCACAACGAATTGGGGACCCTATTTTGATCCTACCAATAATTTATTGGTTTCCTTTTGATCTAAGCAGTAAATAATCACCCTTAAAATGTAAAGAATTTGAACGTCGCCGTTTGGAGATGAGTGAAATAATTCAAATTGAATTGCAATTTGTGGTGGTAAAAGCTTAAACAAAAAGAATATCAAAAGAAACAAATAAAATGTGTCGTTATGAAAAGGTGTCAACTTTCAAAGGATCTGACAACACAAAATATCATCAGTGTCAGTTTGGCACCTTATCTCGTCTCCATGCGAAACATGCGTTTACAAATTGACATTCTTTCTTTGGGTTTTTTTTTTTTGGTGAATTAGAAACCTTCAAATTTACAACTGAGTTGGGGTATGTATCACGATTTCTAATAATAGAAAAATCTTATGATTTCAGTTAGACGATTTAGATTATTTATGTTTACTTAAAGGGGAAAAAAAGGAAAAAAAATCTAGACCATTCATATTGTACAGGAAACGCTTGTTTAATATTTTTTACGAAATAATTATTAAAATTGTTAATCTGATAAAAGCATTCAGTTTAACAATTTTAGAAACAAAATGCTCTAATAATAATAACAAAGGTAACTCATAATATATGATTTTACTTCATTAATTCTCTTAGTACACGAATTTCATTAAAATCTTGGTGGCCTGTCAAGCGAATTTGACTTAGTTTCCAAACGAGCATGATTTAAAACATTTTTTTTTTGTTAAATCAACTATTGCAATTCAATACCTTTGGACAAAATCAAAATCCCTTTAAGATCATACCTAAGAAGGATTAATAAAACTTAAATTCCACAAGCAATCAAATTCATCAATACATGTTGATGATCTTCCAAAAATTGGGCATATTTTGGGTCATTATCACAACGATTTTCACTTGAATATAAATTCTCTGATAGATTTATATTCAAATGAAAATCATTCAAGAGATTCTCAATATAAATGATTGAGAATCTCTTGAATGATTTTCTTACATTGAAAGAGAGAGAAAAGCCAACAGTTTAACAGCTGGCTCAGATTAAAATCGCTATAACGGATCCGAATTCTAACCCAACCAAACCCGACCCGGAACCGAACCAGAGGCCACAAATTTGGCGATGCGTTTACATTACAAGTTGTGGTCATGGATCGTGACAGATGTTACGTGACTTGTAATGACAGGAAGTGACATCTAACCACTTTTCAAACCTCTGAAAATGCAATCTTTGGCCGGTTTAATTTGTGGCACCTAATTTTTGTGGATGGTGAACATGGAGAAAATCATGTTGCGAGTCACATGGGGGAAAAATATTTTTTTCATTGCACCAAATTTCAGATTGAACGTATTTGTGCGGAAAAATATATGAAATTATTGTTAAATTATATATGATTTTCAAACTCAAAATCATGGTGTAATTTGAAGATGTCAACAAACTGATTTTAATGCTTGTAAATTTTAGAACACAAATTTAGATTTTTTAACATCGTAGTTAAAAATTCCGTCATAGAATGAAGGGCGGGATTATGAAGTACGGTTCTTAAATTTTACTAAATAGTACACTTTTAATTTGTTTTTATTAATTCGCTAGGTTTTTTAAATAAAAATCAAATAAACTTTTTTGGTAGTGAAAGAAGGAACTTACGACTTTACATCAATGGGTTCAATGCATATTGTTAAAAAAATATGGAAAAAATTTTGGATAAATATATTTTTTTGAAAGCGCCATTGTAAAAAATGAGTGGAGTCAATTGATCAGACTCAAACTCCATGTGGCTAAAGATTAATGTTTTTGTCTAAACGCAACATTATAATTGATGGAATATTATTTTTATTTATCTATCCAACCCAAATTCATAGCTCGACCCAATAATCATATAAACATCATGATAATTTTAATATAATTTGTTATGTCTAAATTAATATTAATACATAAAACATAGGACTATACATTTGAAAAAAAAAAGAGAATATGTAGTATCTAAAAATTAACCAGAAGTGAATATATATCTATAATTTGATCAAAGACTATCATATTATAATTTTGATTTACATTTGCTATTTTAATTTTATTAACTATGATTTAGAACAATATTTTCAATTTATATTATAATTTTTTTATGCGGAATGTTCAAGAAAAACTAGATAAAAATTATTTTTTTTTTGAAAAAAAAGATATTCATCAAATATTTATGACTCATATTTATTCCAGACTTACTTCCAAACTGACCTTCGCAATGTAAACTACTAGACTATGAAAGATTCACTATTTAATATAATACCATGAGCCAAATTTGCTTTGATTTTGAAATGATAAAAAAAATACGAATTATAATTTAGATCAGGATACTTCATGAATAAGAGTTCAAATAGAATAATACTTGAACCCTATCCGTTTTGATAGCACCACTACATGTGGCTCGGCTGCAATACCTTTGCGTAATTTTACTTTTGAAGATTGATACTTCTTTGCACTTATTTAAATTATCTGGCTGTCTTTCTCATTTCAAATAATACATATATATTGCTCCATTCATCATTGTGAAATATCTCTTACGAAACAAAATTTGCAAAATATGCATAAGAAAAAAAATCATTTCAAAATAATCGAAAGAGAAAAATCCACTGAATTCAAAGACACAAATTATCTTTAGAATCTAAGAATCATACCATTTTTATTCTTACACGAACGATAAAAAAAAAAAAAGTATTGTATATGCTTTCATCTAAGGTCAGAATTGTTAGGTGAAACTTTTGGCACGAAGCAGACGTGCATTTATGGATCTCACATTTTGATGATAACGATTCATTCATTGCACAAATTTGCTGATGAGAACATGTCACAATGTAAAGGCAAAATGTGAATCAGACAAAATGTTATCCGCACATGTCACAATGTAAAAATAAAAAGATTCCTTGCTAAATTTTCACAAGTTACTTTGTTAATTTGTTCAGACAGTTGTTGAGTTAAAAAAGAAAAGACGCTCCATGCCTCCACACGCTCTCTTCTGATTTGTGAAAGCGTGACGATGTGGAGTTAACGTGTAGATATTTTTTTTTTATTATTTTCATTTTTAGTTTTAGTTTTCTACTGTGTGTTATCCGATGGTTTAGTTTTTGTTTCTTTTCTGACCGAAATTTTAGCAAAGGTTCACACTAGAGGGAAATATGCAATCATGTCCTCCGCCTCTGACATATATACAGTACATACAAAATACTTTATGTAAGGGTCCTTTGATTTTTCTAAAATTACCATAAAGAAAAGAGATCAGACAGACAGTAACCCCTTTAATGACCGACAGTAATTGTTGATAGATTATGGATGGATTATTGTTTTTTTTTCCTCCAAGCTTCTTATCAATTTACTTTTAATAATTATTGAGTAAAATATTATAATTAGAAATATGCTAAATAAGCAAAGTGGATCATGGGTATAGAGGTATAAAAATAGTGTCAAATTATGTCCTCCGCAGCTAACGAACTCTCATACCAAAAATTAAATAACAAAGTTTTATCATAATAAAGTATCTTGTGGAGAGGAAAAAATTTTAGGTAAAATATTTTATTTTAATCATTTTAAAATTATATATTTTTTGTTTGTAAAAGCTAGAAATCAAGAGATGGGTACATATGGCATATTCTTTTTAGATTCTACTACAATCAAATTGATATGGTAATGCTAATTGACTCATTGAACCAAGTCAACACGACAATTAAAAAAATAATTTCAACATTTTTTATAAACCCTCTACATAGAAATCCTATTAATTATAAGAAAAATAAAATTGTGAGCAAGTGATTGAGCTTTAATTAATGCCCATATGATAACGTAAAAGAAATAAAATAACTCAAACAATGTATGCATTCATAATTTCGATCCCAAAAAAAACAAAAACCAAAGTCACAAATTAATTAATTAAGAAGTCGACTGATATTCTTCCTTTGTTTTACTAAAAAGCATGAAATTAAATTAAAGCGGATTGAAACAGAGATGCTCACTAACAAAAATGAGTCTTAGAGTTGGCACGTGAAGTGAGAAAGCACCAAAGACTTGACGAGGGAGAAAGAAAAGAAGAGAATCTAACGAAGACTTCGTTTGGGTTGTTTTGATGCCTTCTTTTCTGTTCTCAATTTTGAAATTTTGAAAATTTGAAAATTGAAAGTGCTCATGGATGCAATTTTGCTTCTAGAATTTGGGTTGTAATAATTACAGCCACTTGTTAGAATCGGGGTTTTAAAGATATGAAAGAGATGTTGCAATTAACGCGTCGGCACATTTTAGGAGTTGAGTTGATTTTTTTTTAATGACGCTTTTTTTGTGTGTATATAAATTAATTTATTTTGAGGAGGAATGGATATCAAGATTTTGATGTCAAATCAGTGATAATGAGAGTAAATTTTAAATAATTGTTTTGTACACATTTAGTTTTAGATAACAAAACCGATTGATTTAATAGATAGTACATGTCATATATTACGCGTAAAAAAAATTTCGACTTTATTTACGTAAAAAAAAATTTAATTTTATTTAAGTAAACAAGAGCTAACAAAATTAATAGTTTAAATTTTAATGGTTTTATTTTTATTTTTAATAGCTATCGTAATGAAATCAAAATGTTATAATTCATGAACTAAAGATAATATATAACACATTTAGTGGTTAAATTTATAAATTTAAATATGAATAAAAAAATCAACACATTGATATTGAATCGTGCTCATCAATTTTAATTGATCTTTCAATTTCATATAACTAAATTACAGATGTTTGTTACGTAATTTTGAAAATAAAATTTAAGGAATAGGAATCAACACATATGAAGTGTGCAAAGGGAAAGTAGTAGAATATAGAAGTAACATTATTTTAATATGTTACTCTTTTACTTATTTGTTTCATTTTTATTTTCTTGTGACGCGCAGAAACAAATTATTGTTTAAGGCAAAATTTCCAGGCCTCGCCATCTTTTATTTTTACATATGTGCTGCACAAAATTTTAAGAAAAATGTAATTCATATTTAAATTTTCTAAATTTTTTATATAGTTGATTTTTGAAGTTCTAAACAAATCCAATTATTTTACTTCTTTTCCATTTGCTTGCATGATAAAACAATTCAGCATAAAATTTAAGGACAACATAAGTAATTTGTCTTTCTCTATTATCAGAATTTTTTTTTCTAAAAAAAGATAATAGAGTCAAATTTCTAACTCATAATTTATTTATGACCTCTATATGAAATGTCACAAATCCAAACCCAATATTTAGGGACTTAAACCATCATCTCATTAAAAAAAAAGAAAAAAAAAACTTACTTTAAATAAAAAACCAAAGTTAGTACGTATTAAAAACAAATCGAAGAATCAACAAGTATCGAGCTTAAATTACCTCAAAAAAAGTATTGAGCTTAAAAGAAAACATTAATGAAAAATATTACATTTTGCTCAATATGTTAATTATGAAAAATAAATTAAAGAGGGATAAACTATTTTTCTACTTCAGATTAGCAACCATATTTCTATGGTTAATAACACCATGAGATTTTTTAGTTAAAAAAATGGAATTAAAACATGGTAACACATGAGATTATTGTATCCCATTGTGATAATTGATAAATGGCAATAAAACTAAAACACCATTTATTTTCCTCGTTTTTGGTCACTTTTAAGCTGCTTTTTTTAAATGAAAAGAAGCAAATTTATAAAACAATATCAAAGAGCATTGATTTTTTCCTCTCTCTAAGTTCTCCGGAATTCAAAATTGTTATTAACCGAAATGGAGAGTAGTCAACTATCAACATGTATTATAAAAGGCAAAAAAAAAAAGAAAAGGAAAATGTTTGGAGATAACAAAATTGATACCAAAATCGATACCGATTTTATTATTAATATTACATGAACTACTATTTATATTATATAAGTTATTATTTATATTAACTACTTTATTATGCAACTTATTTTTAATAGTATTTAATATTCAACTCAAATACCACTAATATGAATAATGTCATTAATAATAATGTACAAAAATATTATTAATAATGTCATTGATAATAATTTTAAGTTGAATAACAAAAATATTGTACAAATAAATTACATAATAATGTCATTAATATGAATAATAACTCATATAATATAATATGAATAATAAAATTAGTATCAAATTTGATATATGTGTATCAGCTATCATATAAAAGAAAAATTCATACACGTCATATTGTACATTATTTTGAATCTTTGATGAAGGTTAATAATTCTTAAGTGACAATTACATGTCAACAAAATATTATACCAGCATCGTTTAATTTGTATCTCTGGAGTCTAGAACGATATCAATTATTGGTCAACGTTATTTTCAGGTGATATATTTGACTGACTGTAATTAATTCAAACCCTACTTTATGAGGATATATATCACCAGTACACATCGCATTAAAAGTTGAATTAAATGCCTGGGCCCAAAATTTGTGTTTCTTGATTCAAATTTAGATTGCGAGGTTTCTCAAATACTTTAGTTTCTCCAGGAAAGAGACGAAATAGTTTTCAAAAGGATATGATAGAGGTTGAAATTTGAGAGAGAGACTTCCTTTTTTTTAGTACGGAGAGAGAGAGGGATTGACCAATTTTACAAAAGATCTTCATACAATGTATATATTAGCAACGACTATACATGTTGTTATAAAAAAGAGGTTAGTTATCTATTATTTGGGGGTAATTGTTTAATGTTCATTCAGTTGTTCGCACTCAAATTTTTTGTGTCCTAAGATGTTACAAATTTATTTTTTTTAATTTATATTTTAAAATTTGATATTTAAATTTCGAATCCGAATAGTTTATGTCATTTATATTTATGGGAGATGTATGTACGTAAAATTTCATAATTTTTAGAGTTTATTTTGTATTAGAACAAATAGTTATAAAATAAATGCATTAAAATTAATTAATTATAGTCAACTATGTTCATTCAGTTTGTGATCATTTGATATAGTATAAAGTGAACTCTGAAAATCATAAATTTTTGCATGCATACATCTACTATGAAAATTAACAAAATCAACATTTTGGATCTGAAATTTTAATGTCAAAATTTTGAAATATAAATAAAAAAAAATGAGTTTGTAGCATCTTATGATACAAAGAACTTGTGGTATTGGAACCCTCCTCTAAATTAATACCGATGTGTTTTATATAATTTGCACATATGAATTTTGATACATCAGAAAAAGTAAATCATATAAAAATTTAAATTTACGTAGGATTCAAAATTCGGATGAAGTAGTGGTGTCTATACAATCATACTATTTTGATCAATTTATCTTAGAGGAGTGATCACTGACCATAATTATTTTAATAATTTTGATTGTTTTTTCAAATTGAAATAAAAGAATATAAAGTGAATTAATAAGTATGTTACTAGACATATAGACCTAACAATAAAAATTTATGCAATTTAAATATTATTTAATAATATATTAAGGACTGTTAATTTAAGGACTGTTGAAATTTCAAGTCATTTTTTTATATAGTAAAACATACAATAAATCTCATCATATTTTATAAACATGTTATACAAATAATATACATCATGTCTATAATGTTGAATTTGAAGCTTAAAGTTTTATTTTCAAAGAATGTCAATATTATCGAAATAAACTCGACCTCTCCTTGTCTTATCTTAAGGATAGAGATCCATTAACAATAGATTAGTCTAATAATTTTGACAATCATAAAAAATAACTTATAATTTTAAATTCTAGGAAGTAAAATGTAGTATATATTTTATACACGTCAAATATACATCAGAAATGTTAAAACTTGATGTAAATTTTATTATTTATCAAATGACATAAAATTCATCGCAGTTAATATTTAATTACATTTGATGATATAATAAATAATATTTAAATTGTATGAGAAAGTAATATAAAACTCATCATAAAAAGATAATATGTCCATGGCAATAATAAAAGGGCAAGATATTAATCAAGGGAGCTGATACATAAATACGGTTGTTGATATTATCGTCGATACAAATTTTATTATATACATTAAATGAGTTATTATGTATATTAATGATTTTATTATGTAAATTTATTTTGTACAGTACTATCATTATGTAATTTAAATGAGTTATTATGCATATTTATGACATTACTATACAAACTCATTTTATACAGTACTATCATTTATGCAATTCAAATAAGTTATTATACATATTAATGGTATTTAAGTTAAATAATAAAAATATTGTACATAATAAAATCATTGACATACATAATACTCATTTAATGTGTATAGTAAAGCCTGTATTCAATAATATGATATCAATAATAGCATCTCTGTACCATTTTCCATTAATCAAACTATTCATAGATTATGGCAACTTCAAGCACGTGATGATCTTTATCTGGCTTATGCTAAGAAATAAGATCCTCACAGTTGACAATCTGATGACAAATATGTGTATTCTTTATAGACTGCATGAGGAAACAATTCAACATATATTTGCAAAGTTTATATACACATCGTCAATCAGAAAACAAATTTTAATTTCCTATCGAAACTTGTCATTTTGTCCACATTTTCAGGTGGTTGATTTTATTTAGGTAATACTGCAAATAGGAAAAAGGAAAATAAGGAAACTATATGTTGTTCTTTATTTTGTCGTTTGGAGGGAAAAATGCTCATGACCTTTCGAAATTATAAATGAATATAAAAATCGATTTGAAATAGACCTTACATAGTAACACATATAACTAGAACAACCAACAAACTTTTTTCCTATTTTTATTTCTTTTTACATTTTCAACTTTTATAATTTGACACCGTTGGTGTCCATTTAATGAAATTTAGAGGCATGACTTTCATCTTTCTCCTCAAAAAAAAAAAAAAAAAGATAATATATTTATAAATTTTTTTTAAAATTTATAATATATTATCAAAATATTCTAACTCTTATACATCTCAAATGCATAATGACTCGAATCTACCTAAAAATATTCCATTGAAGCCCATACAACTGATGAAAAGGGAACTATTCTTATGTTCTATTTTTCAGAAAGTTGTTTGTACGAATCACGTTGTCATCACAGCGACGAGATGGTGTGTGGTGCATGGTTCCCTTGTTTGAATACGGACAACAATTTTGGTTAAAGTGGGGACATGGTTCCAATTCCCAAATAGTATGCTCCAATAATAACAAGCTGTTTGATCCCGATACGACATGTATGTCATGTTTTTAAAAAGAACGGGTCCAAATCGACCCTCGGTGAGCCGAGACACTACTTTTCTTAAAAAAGGGCAAAAAAGGGAATGAACTGATAACAAGCCTCATGTCTGACATTGGTTTTATATCCGCTATCATATTAAAATTTATGATATGTTTACTATTATAAATTTTAAAATAATTTGATTTTAATTTAAATAGTTTAAATTTAATGATATGAAATATTTTTTATTTATAGTTTAATTGACTTTACATATCGTAAATTTAAAAAAATTATAATATAAATGTGTTATAAAAAAATATAGTAGTCGATGTGAATCCCCACGTTATTGTCTTGATGACAAACACTGATGCAAATTCTCGAAAATAATTTGCATGTCTTATAATTTTGATAATTTACTTTTGTTCTCCGATTGACATAACATAAATATATAATTAGTTTAGGAAGCTATTCAAAGTTATGATTTAATTTCTGATTTCATGCACTATTAATTATTTTTTAGCATGAGATAAAAAAAATAAAGACTAGGATTTAATTTCTGATTTCATGCACTATTAATTATTTTTTAGGATGAGGTAAAAACTAAAGATTTTAAATTATATTTATTGATAAGTATTAAATTTTGAATTCGCAATATTTTTTACATGAAAAACATGCAATAATACATTAATCAGCTCTAGTAGATAGATATAGTTATCATCATACACCACGATTTCATTTCAAATACTTTTCATGAAAATTAAATATACATCTTTTCATAAAAAGACAAATTTTAACACCGTTATTCTCATTTTACTTTCTATATCGATATAAATACTATCTAAATATAATGCTGACTTATTGATAAAAAAGATTAGACAAACAAAAATCTCAATAACGTGGTAGATAATTGGGATCAAATAAAACAATATAATCTAACGAGTTCTTTGTATATCCATTCCGAACTGGGACACAATTATTTTTTACTACAAGATTTTATTTTGAAAGAAATGTTAACTGAAGTACAAATTAAACAAGAAAGTATGAACATAAATAAATTTTTTTAAATGTTAAAGTTTTTTTATAATAAAAATAATATGATATGACATGCGAGAATTTCATGGAAGAACATGAAAGAGTTATTTAAGCAAAAAGAGAAGCATATGAATATAGAAAACATTTTATTATGATAAATCGGGAGAATACAAAACAGTACCATACAAGTATGAAAAAGAAGCTATGCAGCACAACTAAGTATTACAAATAGGAAAATATTATAGAGATGTTATTATTCATATCGTCATCGATACAAATTTTATTATATATATTAAATGAGTTATTATGCATATTAACGATTTTATATTGTATAATACTTTTAATATTCATAATAACTCATTTAAGTCGAATAATGATAATATTATATAAAATAAATTTACATAATAAAATTACTAACATACATAATAACTCATGTAACGTATAACTCTTTTAGTCCGTACAATGTATTTATAATTTTGATTTTACTATTATTAACTGGTATTCTTTTGAAAGATCTTTGCTAAATTGAGTTGTTGCTTCAACTGTTAAGCTTAGGAGAGAGAGAGAGAACCTTTCCTTGTCTTGTCTAAATAGTAATTATATAATGTTATTAATTGTTGCACGACTCTTTTTTTGTCTTTGTTTGTTTTGATATTTGATATTATCTAAAGAACATAAAATACTCACCACATATCCATCAAGTCCAAAAAATATCGAACCGCGAAGTGTGATCGCCTTCCATTTTTCAACTTAACACCTGTTAATTTCATTTCATTTAGCCGAAATTGAGACACTTAATCTTAATCCCACATTAGAATTTTTAATACAAGGTCGTGGCATCTATAGAAGAATTTACTACAGGCTAGGCAGTGACGCCTATGAGGAGCACAATTCTTCATTTTTTTTTTAATGATTTTTCTGAATCGTTTCTGCCAATTTTTCATCCGGTATATGTATAGGTTGGAGGAAATTTTGTACTAAATCAGTGCCACGTCAGCAGGACGATTTAATTGAGTTACATCAGTTCTTTGTCATAATAATTAATTTTATCAGTATATCTTGTGCATATGATAAATATCCGTTGCTTTCGAAAAATAAGATATAAACTTTTAATGTAAAAAAACAAACATTAAAGAACTATATGTTGTTTTGATAAAATTAAAGAACTATTATTTAATATGGTTAATTAAGACATTATCTTTCACATGAAAGAGATCATAAATTTGAAATCTAATACCGTACTAAAAATAAATTGAGATCGACATTGTTAATATAACTATGAATTAGTTGTATTATATTTTTTTTTTCTTCTACAACATCCTTTTGAAAAGAAATTAAGGATCAGTCAGTAACTCGGTATGTCAAATTGTAGTGGGTTCGGTTCCTTCTTTTTTTTTTCATTTTTGAGAAAAAAAGAACGGTTAAGTCTTCAAATTTCATTAAAATATTACGTTAACTTAATTGTGAATAATAAAGTACAAAATTAAAGAAACCAACTAAAAGAGGAAAAAAATAAGAAGCTAATAAGCTAGCAAAATAAATCAAAATAAGAAATGAAAAAGAAGTAACAAAATTAAGAAAATTATTTACATCCTGTTCCATAATTTGGTTCCTTCTTTATATACGAAAAAAAAAGGCATTGGACCATTCCGCTTAAATATTATGAAATATCCATTTTTAAACTAAACAAAAAGGATCCGTACTGAATGTGATCACCATTTGTGATGAATTGGAACAACATAAGCAAAGCAATGCATCAGTGGGATAAGTATTCGGTCGCATTCGATCTGAAATTGACAATTTCTGCTCCTCAAATGATTGATGAATTCAATACATAGAGTGAGTGAATAAGGAACTAAAACCTGAGTTAGTAAGAAGAAGGGTTGATTTATTCATTCAATTGACGATAACTTTTATTTATTATTAAGGTAAGAAAAAAAGGAAATTATTTCGTCCATTCACTCACTGATTTCTGTTATTTTAGAGCATTGACCGGTTGTTGACCTCCTTTTTGGATTCATGAAAACATAATGTATATATTTTTTTTTGCTATGATATTGAAAAATTGAAAAATTGTGCTCATAAACCAAATTAAATGTAAGATTTTGCTCCCACCTTAACGGTTTGTTCTTTGAAATTATGGTACGAATCATAATTTTTAATCATTATTATATTTAAGTGAGATAATAATCATTAACATTGACTTAATTTTTTCAATTTATAATATAAATTCTGCTATATATTAACATTGATTTAATTTTCTCAATTTATAATATAAATTCTGATTTATGACGGAATTATTTTTTTATTTTAAATTGATTTTTTTTTTTGATGAAACTTTTAAATTGATTCGATCAGCGTCCTCAAGCATTCACCACGTGCAGGATTTGCACCAACAACAATATTTTATTGCGCGAAATATTGAAATCACAAGTTATTATTTTATAATATTATATTTATCACCTCACTCAGTTATAATTAGACACTGCGAGTATGCAATTTCAAACCAATGGGGTCCACAACTTTCGCCAATATATGATCTCTTCCTCTCGCGCACACATCCAAACAGCCGCCTCTTGAGACCAAATTGAGTAACCATGGCTTACCTTCTCTTCTTCCTACCGCCAAAACCTTAATCTCCGATCAATCCCCAAACCCTAATCCCATCCCCATCCCCATCCCCGCAAAGAATTCCATATGGACAGTAGCGTGATCGCAGCTGAGATAGTACCCGAGGTGGCAAAGGAACTGCTCAAGGTGATCAGGCGCGCATACTCGTGCCGCACGATCGCCGAGCAACTCAAAGGGACGGTCGATGGACTCCTCCCGATCGTGCAAGAGATACGCTACTCCGGCGTGGAGCTGCCTCAGGCGCGCCAGTCCCAGCTGTCTGAGCTGGCGAATCAACTCAATTTGGCGCTAGACCTCGCGCGCAAGGCCTCCCAGTCGCCTCGATGGAACGTGTACCGCTCGGTGCAACTCGCCAAGAAGATGGAGAAGGTTTTATTTTACAAGAATTGAGTAGCATGTTGATATAATATAGTAATTGGTCGATGTCCGAATTATTAAATTCCACCAATTTAAATGGGCCCGATTTATTAAAATTAACCGTTTTGCACTCCAATTTGTTCTATTTGTGGAAGTTATCTTTGAAATTTTTTCAGAGAGTAGGCTATCCAAATTGGTTCCAACTACCCTGGAAGGAAATTATAATTGGAATTATTATAATTTAATTCTTAGATGATTAGATCTCCTTTACCATATTTTACTATAATAGCCGGTACAGTAATTAACAAACTTGGCCTGTGATACTTTGCATCATGAGACACTAAAGTTGGCCCATGCAACAAAAGGTTGAACGGTGGATTGCAAAGTGGATGGAACGCCAGATGCCGGCACATGCACTGGCCGATGTGCACCAGCTGCGCGTTGAATCTGACCTGAGGATAGCCAGAATGGAGAGGCGGATCGAGGATCTGGTAGCTCTGAACCCGATGGCAGTTTGCCCAGTGGCTGTTGGGTCGGTGGTCGAAGAGACAAAGGGGGTAATTGGAATGGATGTGATGATGATGGAGGAGAAATTTGGCATGGGAGGCCCCAAAGAGGAGGAATTGGTGGTGGGTGCAGGGATCAGAGTTGGGAAAGAGAGAGTGAAGGAGATGCTGATGAGAGAGAGAGGAGAAAAATGGGGAATTGTGGGAATCAGTGGGATTGGTGGCAGTGGAAAGACCACTCTCGCCAGAGAGATTTGTAGAGATATTGAGATCAGAGGTATTTCCAACCCTCCACTTTGATTTTTCTTATTTCAGTAATTTGCTTGATGTTCTATTTTTTTTCCTTCTCTTGGCTGTATGATCCTTAGGTCAGATTTTTATTATAGTTTGGTTTCATGTCTTCGTCTATTGGCCTTCTTGTACCTTTTTTTTTTTATTTTTAAGCTCATGCATTGGGGATCTAGAACTAAGGGTTTTTTTAAAGGGTTGCAATAACAAAATTTAACACAGCAAGACTAAGATTTCCTCTTAATTATCCAGTTACTGTAACGGCCATTGTTTGCTCTTGTTTAGCACCTGATTTTCCCCTTTCTTATAGTCATTAGTTTTACTTTATGTTTTGGTTTTAAATTCAAAATATTTGCTATGATGGTAGTACCATAGTACCTGTTCAAAACCTATGTTGCAAATTTGTTTGATGCAGTACTGACTTTTCCTTCATCTCTCCTCTTTTCTCCAGCTTTCTTCAAAGACAAAATATACTTTGAGAGGGTATCTCAGTCTCCAAATTTAGAAACTCTGAAACTGATTTTGTGGCAAAAGATTACTGGGAACATGGTGATGGGCACATACAACCAAATTCCTGAGTGGCAACTTCAACTGATGCAAAGAGAAAAGGTCCCAGTTCTTGTGGTGTTAGATGACATATGGGATTTGTCTCAGATAGAGGATCTAACACTGAAGATACCGGGTTGTGTAACACTAGTTGTATCAAGGTTCAAGTACCCGAACTTGATAGTTGACACTTATGAAATGGAGTTGCTCGATGAGGAGGCTGCTTTGTCTCTTTTTTGCCGTGTTGCATTTGAACAGGATTCTGTACCAGCTATGGCTGATAAGAAGCTTGTCAGGCAGGTAAACATACCTTCTTGTCTTTGTTGTGGTTTGGGCACATACATGATCGGTACCTATTAGATTTTGGTTCTTTGGCTTCTTTTCTTTTCTTTTCTGGGCCAGTAGGTGAGTAATTGACTCAAATGCACATTTGCCTAAGATGACATCATAAATCACAATAGATTGAGATTTGAGATGTCTATATTTGTAACACATCAATTACTCTTGAAGACCTTTTGAGTTCGCTGACACAATAACCACATCACAGGTACTGGCAGAGTGCAAGGGACTGCCTCTAGCACTTAAAGTGGTTGCAGCATCTATGCGGGGCCAGAGCTCGCCAAAAATGTGGGCCGGTGCGAGGAACCGGCTTACACGGGCTGAGTCCATCTCAGAGCCACATGAGATCCAACTGCTTGAGCGGATGGCTGCCAGTGTAGACTGCCTCTCAGGAAAGGTCAAAGAATGCTTCCTCGACCTCGGCTCTTTTCCTGAGGATAAAAAGATACCACTTGCTGTGCTAATGGACTTATGGATGGAGACCCATGACTTGGATGAGGAGGATGCATATGCTGTGTTGGTTGAGTTGTCTAATAAAAATCTCTTGACTCTGGTCAAAGATGCACAGTAAGTTTGCAGCGGTCTCTTGTTGGTCTTTTGGATGTTGAGAAATATTTTAATAATTATTTACTTGTTGGTGAGTATCAACATCTTTTTAATGTTGATATGCAAACAGTGTGGCCATAACTTGGTCAAGTCCGGTTAATTCGTCTTTGTCTTCTTGCTATCAGTTTGCACAAGAAGGTTAATGATTGCTTAGTATGTTCGGTAATGAAACATTAAGGACAATTAATTTGTACCTGGCTTTATGTTTATATGATGCTAAAGAGAAAGTAATAGCACAATGGATGTATTATGCGAGTACCTTTCATAACTAGATTTCAATGTACTGTGTTTCAGGAACAGGGCAGGAGACTTGTATAGTAGCTACAGTGAGCTATCTGTAACACAACATGATGTTTTGCGAGACCTTGCTATTCACATTGGAAATCGTGAGCCAGTGAACAGCAGAAGGCGGCTTGTCATGCCAAGGAGAGAAGATATGCTTCCCAGAGAATGGGAAAGAAACAAGCACCAAAAATTTGATGCTCAAATTGTTTCAATACATACAGGTAGGTTTTATATAATTAAAAAATGCATCTAGGTGCAGGAAAGCACATTTTTACATCAAAATCAGAGATTGCTAAGAACTCGGAAATATTTTCAGCACTAAGTAACTTAATCCAATCCACAATATTGTTGCTAAAGTAACATGAATGCACTTTTAGGTGAGATGATGGAATCAGATTGGTTTGAGATGTGCTTCCCAAATGCTGAGGTTCTAATCCTGAATTTCTCCTCCAGCACATATTACCTACCATCATTTATTGCTACAATGCAGAATCTCAAGACCCTTGTCCTGATCAACTATGGCACCTCATGTGCAGCCTTAGAAAATCTCTCTACCTTCACAACTCTAAACAATCTCAGAAACCTCTGGCTTGAGAAAATTCGTCTGCCACCCCTGCCTAAAACCACAATCCCTCTGAAATCGCTATGTAAAATCTCCCTTGTGCAATGTGAATTGAACAGCAGCCTCAAGGGATCCACAATTGACCTCTCAATGACCTTCCCACGCCTGTCTGACCTCACTATAGATCACTGCATTGACCTCAAGGAAATACCTTCTAGCATTTGCGAGGTAACTTCTCTTACAAGCATCACCATTGCCAATTGCCACGATTTGATGGAGCTACCATATGAGTTAGGAAAGCTCAGTTATTTAGAAATTCTTCGGGTGTATGCTTGCCCGGCCTTAAAACGGCTGCCGCAATCCATATGCCGGTTGAAACGGCTCAAGTATTTGGATATTTCTCAATGCATTAACATGAGAGATTTGCCAGAAGAATTGGGCCACTTGATTAGCCTGGAAAAGATTGATATGAGAGAATGCTCACAATTGAGAAGTATCCCGAGATCATACTCTTCACTCAAGTCCTTGGGTCATGTGGTGTGTGATGAAGAATTGGCTTCATTTTGGAAGGAGGCAGAGAGAGAGATACCAGATTTGCGAGTTCAGGTTGCTGAAGAAAGCTATAACCTTGATTGGATTGTAGAGTGATGCCCACTGTTGTACTGCATGAGTGTAAAGTTAATGTAACTTATCAAATATGTACATATATCGTAGTTTTTGTGATGCTGCTACGCATGCAGTTCATTTGTACCAACTTAGCTAGGTACGCTAAAGTCTGTTCGGGGAATGTACATTGATATTTTGCTATAACAGGCCTTGTTGAAGATCTTAAATGCAATCTCCGCTTTCCTTGATAATAACAATATTAGGTGGATGTTCTCGTGTGGAGTTCAGAAAAGCTCAAACTTGAACAGATGGGCTCAAATTATAACATTCAAGGCACAACTGCACTTCATATATGCATATTATCGCAAGATGAGAGAAAAGAAGATAACGGCCAAGACATGATGAGCACACAACAATAGCAGGAAGAAAGCACGCTTGAAATGCATTTTCAATCAAAGAGCTAACAAAACGATAACCCGCTTACAGTGAGAAATCTCCTAAAATATCTACATGCTACCACATAGACAATTCCTTGTCTTTTAACGGAGCAAGAAAAAAAGCCAAATCTCATCATCATCGCTATCATTGACGCCTCACTGACGCACAATATAGGAACACTGCATCGACTTAGTCACTTAAAGGCCAATAATGACATAGCAACATAAAGAACATAATGCAGATAAACAAGGAGACCAACACAAGGTCGCAAGTTGCAACTCAACTCCATCCCATAACTATTCGATAAGTACAAAATTAGGTAATATGATAATAAACCAGACGAAACAAAAACTACCCAAGGCCACCAACTCTTTAAGTAGCCATTTATCCTTGCCACCACAACAAATACAACTTCTATAATAATAATAATAATAATATTATCATTATTACTATCCACAACAGATCAACCAACCCAACTCCAACCAAAGTGTCTCACATGGCATAAACAATCTCACCGCTGCTGTCGACATCCAGGTCCGGGTCAGAATCGAGATCGTCCATGTCATCATCATCATCAGTATCAAGACCTTCAGGGAGGTACTGGTTGATGGCACGGGCACCGGGGGGAGGAATGGTGGCCTCAGCTAAGATTTGCATTATCTCATCCATACTCTGCATTGGCTGGTCAGGCTCCTCATACTGTGCACTCATAGTACTGTCATCCATCAAGTCAGCCGGGAGGTTCCTCAGGAACCATTCATGGTTTCGTATTTCAGGGATTGTTATCCTCTACAAGGTGTAAAAGAAGTTGGCTTGAATTTTCCTTTATTTCAATTTTTCTTAAAAATAACTTCAACAAAGGAACTAACCTGAGCAGGATTCCCGACAAAAGTTCTTGCGATGAGGTCTCGGCACTCGGGGGATATGTGAACATAATCTGGAATTGAATACTGAACGCCCAATATACGCTGCACCATATAAATAAGTTACAGATTTAGTTGATTGCAGCTGATTATGATACCAATTTGACCATGTTGTTCAGGCTCACTCATTACCAACCAAACTGCATTCTTTAATGTACCCTGTATATCTTTTTGGACAAAAGTTGCAATTCAAACAGTTTAAGCTGATTAATCTGAGCCTGACTAGCACTGTTAACTCAGTTTCAAATATCCAAGTCATCTTACTATTATCTTCCTTTACAATTTTATTTTTGGCAAGATACAAAGTTGAAGAATAAAATAAAAGAATTATGATACCTATAGGGGCCAACTAAGCCAACTAATACCAGTTCCTGAAGCCAAAATCAGCAATTTTATTTTTGGCATACCTGAATTGTTTTACGGAAGTTCTTCGGCTCTTCGGGATCCTCAAAAGGATATGCACCAACCAACATCACATACAGGGTGACCCCGCATGACCAAACATCAGCAATCTGCATACGTCACCTAAACATATTGAGGTTACTACTTCCAGAGGATCCACTATCTCACTTAAACATTTTGAGGTTACTACTTCCAGAGGATCCAATATACTATTTTCGCTTATGCCATGTGTAGTTTTATCATTACTAGTTCACTACTTTAATAATTGGTTTCTTCTGCAGGTGTACATGTCAGAGTTTTCTTTGGTTGACTACAAGATACAGCACAGTTCCAAGAATTCATTACCATACAGCTCAGCCTGTATAAGTTAAAGAATGTTTACAGGATACCTGGAAATCTCCATTGGCTATTCGGCACAAATAAAAATCAATGATCAATTAAAAATTTGGAAAAGCAAAGAGGCGAATAAAGAAAACTCAGATAAAATGAAAGGCAAAGTTGTACCTTTCCATCATATTCCTTCTTAAGTAGAACTTCTGGTGCAATATACGCAGGTGTACCAACAGTTGATTTTGGTTGCGAATGGAGAACGGATGACTAGGAAGCATATAAAAAAATGTAGTATCAGAGCATGAAACCAAATTGTTTTAAATAAATTACTGCAATGCCTGATAGCGATACCTAATAAATTCAACCAAATAACAAAAAATATTGTGACCCAACCAGTCAGGAGTTGGTACTGTACCTAAGGCCACTAGTTTGATTGGTTTCTCCTGTCCCCCATTCTTGTATTTGCCTTGGGTCTAGGAATAATCTTATTCATGGTAACATAAGAGTACCTTAGAATAGCCAAAATCACATATCTTCAAGCGCGGAGCAATGCTACCATCTAATAATGTATTCTCCAGCTTCAAATCACGGTGACATACTTGCTTGACAAAAATTTAACCAGAAACAAAACAGTCAATAGACATTTTGGAAAAACACATTCAAGACGAAGAAAATAACTCAAGTTACAAAATCGTACCATGGAGTGACAGTAGCTAACACCAGAAATAAGTTGCTGGAAAAAGAAGCGAGCCTAAAAAGACAAAAAGAATGGTAGGCTTATTTTAGTAATTAGTGATAGATATTAACCAGCATTCTATTAGTTGACGTTGAAGCATTATTTTTCACATTTCTCTAGGCTGTTTTTTTATATTATTAATTTTTTTGCCATGGAACAGTTTCAGCACAGGACACCAAATTTCAGGGAAAGAATGGACAGTGCCATAGCCTGACATGTGGCACCATGAAACATTAAGTATAGGGTATCATCTTAAGACAATATAATCAGATTATATACAAATTAAAAAAACCTCATCTTCGCTGAAGCGCCCAGCATTGCAGATCCGTTCAAAGAGCTCACCACCAGAAGCATATTCCATAACTATAGCTAGATGAGTTGGAGTTAGAATTACCTAGCATGATCAAAAAGATTTTCAGAGAAATTGTAAATTGATGGACAAAATATATAACAATACATGCAGGGGAGGAATCCCGGTTTAAATAATCCAATATATTAGAGTCTTATGAGTTGAAATATACCTCCTTAAATCGAATAATATTAGGATGTCTCAATGATCTGTGGTTAATAATCTCACGCTGAACATTTTCATCTATCTGCAAAAGTCAAATAATTAAATTAGCGAAACAATCTTTTTTCTGCCAAGAGTAATTTAACATCATTTTAATCTCTTATTTTGTTTCCATCCTTAAAATTAGCTCTGTTATATCGCTACTTGACGACTTTACCCCACCGGGTAGTTTTGGAACATTTAAGGGCTAATCCTCGGCATCCAAGTCATCATCAGGATCCTCATTCAACATCTCAACTAAATTGAAGCAAACCAATCCGACACAAGAGAAAGTAGAGAGAAAAAGCTTCCCTCACAGTTCAATTCTAGGAAACTCAATAAATTACCTTTGCTTAACAACTTCCTAATTTAGTAAAAGTACTACACCAAGCCAACACTCAAATTAGACACTAAAAGTACTCTCACACGTAGGCCCGCTTACAAAGTCTAGAGTCCAGTCAATTCGTTTCAAGTTTCAACGGCCTAAACATGCATTGATTTTTCAATTTATATGCAATTGCAACACAACTTAACACGAACAACAGGAAAAACGAAAGGGAAAACCAGAAATTGATATTACCTTATCTCCTCTCTCGATGTACTTAACAGCAACACGCTCTCCAGTCATCTTGTTCCTCATGAGCCTCGCAACACCAAAATTACCCGAACCGATATCGCGTACCAGCTCGTATCTGTCGCTATCGTGCATTATCGGCATGTCCATACCGGGCCCCACCGTAACCGCCGCTCTATCCATCGTTCCTCGCCCCGTCGCCCGCCTGATCAGCCGTGCGGCCCCAACCCAGCCGTCCGATCGGATCGGATCGGGGATTGATCAATGGGAGGTAGAGATCGTATGTGATCGATGGAGGTTATTGAATAATAAAATGCTCCGGTTGGTTGTATGGTTAATTTGAGAGAGAGAGAGAGAGGGAAGATTTGGTTTAGGGTTTGTTCTGCGATTGGGGGTGGTGGCACCAGGGCAGTGATGTTTGGAGAGAGAGGGAGAGAGAGAGAGGAGGTGCGCTTTTGCGTGACTCTGCTTTTACTTTCTTATCGCCAAGAGGCCACCCAGAAAGGGAGAGAGAAGGGGGGGGGGGGGGAGAGAAGGCGGCAGAGCCTGGTTAGACCTGGTTTACAAGTTGCCCAGGATTACAATGCCACGCTTTTTTTGGTGTATTACAATATATGATGTATTTAGTAATTAACTATATCTTTAAACTAGTAAAATATTATAGCTGTTTTAAATCTTTAGATGCTAAGAGATTTTGAAGAAAATGAATAGAGAATTATTCATTTTAATTCAAACAGGTCTTCATTTTGCTTCAGATAATAAATGTTTATTTCAATTATAAGTATGTATTTTAGGATGGTTTTGAATAATTTATTTGAAAGTTCAAGAAAATAAGTATTTACTTTTGGTTCAAACAGTGTTTATTCGGTACTAATATTTATTTCTACTCAGCTAAATGTGCATTTTTAAGGGTTCAAATAATAATTTTAGAAACCAAAGACAATTCTCAATATTTATTTAACTTAAAAATGTATACACATTTATTTCAATCCAAGTGTATATTTTAAGATAAGTGAGATACCACATGGTGAGTATTTGCCAGATGGATTCATAAGGATATTTATTATCTGTTTTATAACGTATTGCCAAAATACATAATTCTTATTTTTATGAATCATAATGGGTTTCACTATAATTTTGTTTGACAGACGAATAAAATATGGAGATAAAGAGATGACGACCCTTGTCATATCTTATTTTTCTACCACTATAATATAAAAAAGTAAATGGGTTGGATTAGTTATATTTTATCTAAATTTTTCTATCCAATCCATAGTAGTTATATTAGAAAATATTTTATGTATAGACTAAAAATAATTTGGAAAAATAATCATCCAACTCATATTATCATTGGGTGATCATATTAGGAAGATTTTAAAAATTAAATTAAAATCTTCGAGATATAAAAAACACATACAAACAAATTGAATATATTATATTCCGACCAGTAATAATATCAATCAAGTTGTTTGTACATTTTAATTTTCACTTCATACCATTTTATTTTATCATAGTATAAAGTGACTTATTTTTACTTTTTAGATACAGTAATTATTATTTTATTTACAAATGGAAGAACTTAATCACTTAACATTTTTGTGTTTATTATATTGATCTCTAATATCATTTATATATAATCGTCATACTAAATCACAATAATATCCATACCACAATTTATATACAAAGAAACTTAGATATTCATTTTGGATATACCTGCTGCATGTAGTTGAATTAAAAAATCAAAATAAAGTATGTCGTAAATTTAAATGTACTTTTTTACTAGTACGGACTTTCAATCAATATAGAATTAAGAATAAAGAACAATAATATTTTGTTTAGGTGATGATAATACTATTTGGATATGATACTCAACAAGCAACCAGCCAGCCAATTGATTTAATGGTAGACCAAGTCTACCGATTGATTTGGGAAGAAGATGAGATCACACTATTATCCGGAAGAACGGCACACGAATTAAATATCTGGTGAATGTAAAATGACATAATTACCAAAACACCCTTCGCTGACCATAATCGGTGGGCGCCTGAGCGGGTATCCGTCGCCGTTAGATTAAAATTAAACGGCGGTTAAGAGTTGACCGGTCACAATTATTCGAGGCCCTGCGGGTTTGTTGGAGAGGAGGATCTCGATTCTCTGCTTGTTTTTCTCCTGTTTGTTTTGTATTGCTCTTCTTTCGCCAAAAGTATATTAAGAAAAAAAAGAATAAGTTGTGCATTATTTTTTCGTATTCTGCTATTTCACATAAAGTCAAAAATATACCTAACTACCCGAAGTTGCTAATTTCAAAAAAATGTCCGAGATAGGAAGGAAGGAAAGTTTTAATTGCAAAGAACAAACAGAGGATGTGGGCCCCGGAAGACAGGGGCTTCGTATCGCACGGTTGGATGTTATTTGTCGGCTTGCGTGACTAGGAATTAATTGCCTCCGCTCTGTGCGTACCGGGGCAACCGCCCCCTGTTTTGCTAATTAGCATTTTTTTCCCTTTTCTGTGGCTCGTAACTTTGTAGCGATGCATGTGCTTTTCGATTGCTCATTAATTCATTATTGTGAAGTGTGAACTTCTTTTTTTTAAAAAAAAAAAACATATTATCGTGGACATATTTAAGTCTCTGTAACTTTATTTTTTTTTCAAAGATAAATTACTTTTGAGTTTATGACAATAATTGTTGTGTAACTTGAAGGAACTAAGGAACCGATTTTAATGCTTTTTTTGTTGCAATGCCCGTTTATTTTGTGTTTCTTCTTTTACTTTCTATTTTATTGAAGTTGATTTTGGGCTTCATTTCAAGAACTAAAAATATATATTACTCAAAAAGTTGAATTTTAAAATTTTGATAAAGACTGACATATTGAATACAACGTCAAAATATGTAAAAAAGAAAAAACAGAGAATCACTTGAAAATTTGAATTTTTAAATTTATGCATTAAACTAGGTGGACCTCATGATAAAGAAGCAACTCTTAGAAACATTAAATGCATCATCTTTTATAATCTGTCTCTCTTTATAAAATGCATTATATTATGTGGATCTCAAACGATAAAGAAGTTATTCTTAGAAGCATTAAATGTGTTATTTATATAATCTAATAAAAAATTATGAACGATTAAATTGTACAAATCAACAAAAAATGATAAAAAAAATTAATCCTCTTCGTGTATTATAAATGAGAATTATCTTTCTCTACAATTTTGTTGTACCGGATATAAAGAAATTTTAAGACAATTACGACTTGTTCGGTTTTTACTTCATCGATATACACGAGCTATAACAGTCAGAAACAACAAAATCTTGGGATTGTTCGGGAAAAAGGTAGAACCACATGTTTAGCACAAAAATAATAAATTTCATTTCTTTACAGAAAAACGCAGGTTCAAATTTCATAAAAGATATTTAAAAAAAATAAATGCCAGAGTTAACGGGAGACTTAATATAAAAAAAATGGGAAAAAAGTATATCATGGTATTTATCAATGAAAAATATTTTTCATTATTTATTTCATTTGAATCGATTCTTTTATAAAAAGAAACATTCTCGTGCTAACCAGAATTCTAGTCATCCGGTCAACGAGAATTAACAGATTGATGTTGTAAATTGAAAAAAAAATCGAAATTAAAAGTAAATAAATATAGTAAATTGAAATGTTTAAGCTAAGTAATGTAAAGGTTAAATTTTATTTAATTTAAAATCTGCAAAAGCAGCATATGATTCAGGAAAAATTAAACATTTTTGTTTAATGTAAAGAAATTTCTCATTTAAATACGGATACAATTTTGTTTGAAATTAAATTAGTAATCCGTGTGGCTATTTCTCATTTCTGAAATATATTTGATGTCAAGAAAAAATATTTCTAATTTCTTAAAAAAAATATCAAATTGTAATTTTTTTACTACCAAACAATGTGTATACATGCAAACCTTCTCATTCCTTACAAAGATATTTGGAAAAAGCGAGAACAAAAATTTAATTTGGAAAAAGAGAAATGATTTTTATCACTTTCTTGTTAAAGGCACGAAGTATCATATTTTCCAGTATTTAAAAAAAATCTAATTTAACTTTAAATATACTTCAGCGTCAATTTTAGAAAATAAAAACTTAATCGCTTAATTTTGGTTTTAATTAAGTGAAATAATACATAATTTTGTTAACATTAAACACGTGTTTATCATTTTTCTTAACAGACGATAGATTTTTCATTCTACTGTTATATTTTTTCTAGATTTATATTTTATTTTGGACTATTTTGCATTAGATTTTATGTTTGTTTGCTATCATGTCTCTATTAAACTAGTATTCTTAACTGTGACATGTACTTAGTTGATATTAAATAAAGTTATATGTTCTTCAATCATTTATTTTAATTGCAAAGTCATGTCAATAAATATTTTGTTGGGCCCCCCTTATGATAAAATTCAGGCTTTGTCTCTGACTTAGTTACAATGTTAGCTTTCAATTTTTGCAAATTAAAATTTTGTTTTTGAAAATTGTCTAAATTGTCAAATAATTCCTCAGTATCTATATATTTTCAAGAGCATATCTTTTAAAATTTTAGAATTATTTTTTCACATAAATATGATTGTCAATCCCTTTGTCATAAAAAAATATATACTTTTTTTCCATGTTTGTCTTGTCATGGATGATAGTGGAAGAATTGGCATAAAGCATGATAGAGTGCATCAAACAGTGTTTCAACTAAGATCATGTCATTACTTCCAATTAATGGGTTATAATATTGAATTGGCCAACTGACTTTGATTTGACCTTTTAATGAGTTATTTACGAACTGGATAATTAGAATATATTAATGGCAAATTAAGCAGAATGTTATTTAATTAATAAATTTCGAGTTTTAATATCAGTATCTATTTTCTCTCGGACCTTATCGCAGAGGTAGGTAAGAGTAGCCAACCATATTATTGTGATAGCGATAGCTACTTAGCGAATATCTAATCCGATTCGAACGGATTTAATCATAATTTACAGTGATAATTTTATCTCTCATTTTTTTTTAAATAGAAAGGTGAAGGTTTTTTCAATATTAAATGTTCACAATAAAACTTTTATTCGAATTTTGAATATATAACGTCTCACATGAAAAATATTATATAAATGATTAAATCAAGATTCTTATCGTGATAATTTTGTGCTCTTTGATTTCTAATTTTAAGTACGGGAGTGTGATTTTTAATCAAACATGTGAGATAGACAAACTAAATATATACATATTATTTTTTTCATAATTATTTTGTTAGATCTCACTTCAAATTGAAATTGGTGGCAGGCAGTGTGTTTGGTAAAATAAATAAAGATTAAATTGTACAAATGATATTTAAAATATCATTAGTTTACAATTTTCATTCGTAAGTTTCAAAAATATTATTTTGTTCCTTAAAATTTTTAATTTATAATACGTTAATTTACCTCTATTAACAACAAAATGCTAATTGAATATCTATGACGAAATAATTATAATGAAATATATATGCAAATATATTTTTTATTAGATTTGGATGGCGTGAATGTCAATAACAATATCAATTTAACTGATATTCGATACCAATTAGAAATTATTAATCGTGACATCATTTGTATTGTTTGCATGACCACATCCATTTGAACAACAATACTTAAAAATGACATTGGCATTAAGTGAAACCGTCATCTTTTTTCAAAGTATTTTAAAACAAGATTAATTTGATATAAGTTGAAAACTTTAAAAAATAAATTAAATTTTAAAATTTGAAGAATTAGAATGATAAAAGAGGTCCATTGATTTGCATAATTTTTTTTAAAGTACGAAAAAAAAAAGAATTCTATGTCATATGAGATGGAAGGAAAATAGAAGTTGCTCCGTTGTCCCTCTTACAATTTTTTTAACATAACATTGAATAAATTCCACTGTTTACCACCGTAGGATTTTACACAAATACTAACTCAGAGCAGCGCTACAGACAACCAGAGATGCATCCAGGCAAAGACAGGCGAGCACCGCTGTCGCACCGGAGGTAACCTGACACTCCAGTCAAAGAGAGATTAACGGATTATCTTCACCTCAATCGGAATATGGTGACCCCATGTTACGGCGGTGTGGTGTTAAAATACCTCTACTTCGTACCTAAGCTAAGGGGACAAATTCGGTCCGTTGGTAGTACTTTTTATCCAGACTAATTGAAAAGACGAATTTACCCCTCAACGCTTCCTATAATGGTAACACTAGAATGGAGAGAGCGCTACACTGGACTAGACAGACTTCTTTTTCTTTTCTCGACGCAGTGAGGCAGATTATTATTATTGCTTGCTCGAACTCTCTAGAATTCTCTGTCGTAGAATTGATTTGTTCATTGCTTGCTAACATCTTTTGAAATTTGAAGCGACGAAGAATGTCACATTTCGTGTTATCTTAAAAATCAAACACAGATTGAAAAAAAGAACATTTTGTCTTTGTGTCGATCTGTCCACAATTGGGATACCGAAAATTTTACAAAGAAGAGTATGTTTTAGTTTATATTTGTTTGATGACCTTGAAAAAGTTAATACTTTTCAATGAGTATTTAGATAAAATTTGTTATGTAATCTCTGATAATTAAATTATCTTTACAGATGTTGCTAATGAAGTTCAAGTTTGAGAATTAAAGAAAAAAACGTTGGACAAGATAATATCATTTGTATTATAGCTTGTTAAAAAACACTGATATCAATTGAAATTTATGAAAAAGAAGAAGATCGAACCATTTTTTACTAAAAAGAATGAAATTGAATGCGTTAAAAATCAGTAATGATTTATTAGTCATTTAAGTTATTACATCATAATTGAACTATATTTCGGTGTTCAAGTCCTTTCAAATTAAAATTTTAATAATATTTTCAAAAAAGATAATAATTATATCCTCATTTGATTTTTCAATAAAATTAGATCACCGGATACTTATATTATTCTCTGTCTTCCGAATTCTAATCTATTTAACTTATATTATGACATTGCAATTAAATGATCTATTGATAGAAAATTTGAGCAGTGAAATTGCATTTATTATTTGTATCTCATATTTATACCTCAGTTCTCAAGTATTTAAGACTATATAACATATTTATAACTTAAAATTTAAAATATATTTTTTCAAAAAATATTTATATTTAATATTAAATATAAATAAAAATATATGAATAATTTCTCATAATGTTTATAGTAGTTTAAATTAAAAATCCTCACAAAATCAACATCTCTATGAATTATTCCAATATGATTATATAAGTGAATAATTTCATCATCAAGTGATGCTATTCATTTATTTATTGGGAATTCTACCATTGAATTGTAGAGGAGCTTCACCCATGTAAGCATGAGATGGAGCTGAGCAGTTTAGGAATTGAATTTTCTGTTACGCTACATAGTATAACATAATATATTATTTATCTGATTTTATTGAAATTTATGTAAAAAAATTTTATTAAATATTTCTCCATAATCCATCTTTTCACACTTTTTATATACTATACAATACAATACTATGCAACAAAAAATCAATATACTTTTTATATACTATACCACACAATACTATGCAGCAAAAAATCAATACCTTGGTGCAGCGACGTCAGGCGACACGGCTAACGGCTCATGCTAGTCGCGTGATACCTCGCGTAATTCACGTGATACAAAGTCCAACGTGGCGGGTTTACGTGCACCGCTTTTCGACGAACATGATTGGTTTGCAACTTGCATAGGTTTCCCAGTTTTGTGATCCTGGCAACAGCTTGGCTTTGCTCATCCATCCATCTCACCATCTGTTTGGTTGTAGTAGCTTATAGACTCGTTTCTGTGCGTATGGGGGCATTTATGACTGTTAGACAACAAAAACGCAATATATACATGAGTAAAGTTTTTCGGAGGTAAACTTCATCTCAAATTTATTTTTCATAACTCAATTTTTATTTATCTATTTTTAATTATTATATTTTAATGTTTATTTAAATTTGATCGTTTCATTATTTTTTCATTTAAATTTTAGGAAAATTTATATAACCTCTAATTTAAACATGTAAAATTTAAAAAAAATATGAAAAATATAAGACACAAATTGATTTTTTTATTTTCTTTTACAAAATTTAGAACTTGTCATATTTTAAAATATCTGTTTTTTAGAAGCAATAGTGTAAATTTAAAACATACAATATTACTCTATTTTTCTAATTTTTAAATAAATAAAGAAATATATTGTTCTTTTTTTAATAATTAAATTGTATAAATTGGGATACTTTAGAAATAGAGTATTAAATTTTTTAATTATACAATAATGTTTTGAAACAAAATTTGAAATAAAGAAACAAGTTGTTCGGCCAAATATAAGAAATGGATGATTTTTTTGTTTCAGAATAAAAAAAAATATTGTTAGAGAATGTAAATTAACTTAATAAGTTCGCATGCTCAATAGCATAAAAAAAATACTATGAACCATAGAACAACAACAATTCAATAATATTTCTTGACAATTTAATAAACATACAAAATCTATATATTAATATAACTTTTTTGTTAAGTTTGGATGCAAAAATTAACAGAGTAATCAAATTTGGATAAATATCAAAATTTAGAAATTAAAAACGGATAAATAAAAAGTTGAGTGACAAAAAAACGAATTCAAGATAAAATTGAGTGACCTCTGAAAAAATTTTCTATATATATGCCTGAGAAAACATAGAAAAAAAATGAAAAAAGATGGATTTTTTGGAGAACGTCGGCTAGAATGATCCATTGCCAGGTTGAAACTGAGAAATCCACCAAATTTACTGTGAAAAGTTGACAGGACAGTTTCTGATATTTGTATTGGAAGTCATATAACCATGAGCTGGCATTTTCGGAGTTTTCTTTTTTAAAAGTAATTTTGTGTTGTGTTCAAGGATTTAGTGTCATAAAATATATATATTTTAAAAGTTTAACTGTGTGGCAAATAATCTAATAGCTCAAGTGATGACTAATTAAGATGATCTTCAAGAGATTATAAATTCAAACTCTTATGGGCACAAAAAGAAAAAAGGACCTAAGTCCTATGAGACCTATCTTCACTTGTATAAAAAAAAAAAAGTTTAACTGCGTGGTGAAACATGGATACTGAAACTTCACAATGCTGCTGATAGAAGATTGGATTTGGAGCGCATATGCTTGTTCAGAAAGCGAATATCCGAATCAGTTGTACGTATAAATCGTTTAGGTCTAGATATGGGCCTTGTTTGATAGAGCACGCAACGGCCTGTTTCAATCCAGCAAGGTTTATTGCCAGACAATTAGGCCTAAATGCTAATCTTACATCATGTTAGCTTACCAGTAAAGAAACCAACGAAAAATATTCCCTGCCTCTCTTCAGAACAATTTTTTTTTTTTTTTGTTTGGGGGGGGGGGGGGGGGGTCTCCCTCATAACGTAAACTGTAAATCTGAGCCATCCATTGTTGATCATACCAGTAACCAGTTAGATTAGGATGGCATGCCTATCGTCTTGTATTATTAATTTTATTATCAGTAGATATTACAACTAATACAGGGTTAAAAGCAACACATATTGAAAGTAGGGCTGCACTATTACAATTTGAGTCATGTGATTTAAAATAAATGTGCCTGGTCGATTCGAATCAGAATTCGAAGAATCATTTTGATATGAATCTGATCAATTTAATTTAACCGGACGATCCAATTTAAAGAAAAAAATTGCAATACCATGTGCTCAATCCATTTAAGGGCACTAATCACAGAATTGATATGTTTCTGGCATAAAAACCAAGAAATGGAAAAATATTGAAGTACTCTCTGGTAATAACATTAGCAAACCACGTACAATACATGGCTTGTCAGAACAGAATGCAGAACTAGCAATTAGAGATGACATGCTAAATTTGTTTAAATAATTGATTATTGTTGTATATCGTTCATTATATTGTATATTTCATTTGTAATTATTAGTTAATATATGAACTTTAAGAATCTATGAATCTGGTAAGAATTTGTAACGTGAATTTTAACTGTCGCCTACATTGATATTATGACAACTTTCAAGATCTTACCGGTTCAAATTCTTCCATTTTTGTTTGAAATTTTTTTATCGAATTATAACACAACTTTAATTGCTAAATTTTCCGGGCAGTCCTTAAATATATTTTTACCATCAGACTATATAATACACAAGATTTTGATACTTTATCCGCATTTTTGTACCATTTCACGTCATCATATAAGTCTGAAGACAAAACAAGAAACATTATATCACTATCCAACGAAGACCTAAATCATCATTTTTGTGGTGTTGACAAATAACCTCATATTAGTTTCCCCTAATCACCAGTTTCATTTCATACAAACACTATCACACAGGGGAGTCACACTCTGAGACATTAATGAAACCAAATCCTAAGGAAAGAACAAAATTGAAAGGTATTAAATTACACCCTCCAGCTCAGGCAAGATCTAGGTCATACATTAATGGAAGTTCTTTTTCAGTGTTTTCAATCTTGACCTCAAATCTAGTCTCTTGGTCTCTCTTTTGGAGTTTCTGACTTTCTGGTATTTCCATCTGGTGCTTTCTCATTACCAGTTTCTATGGGCTTTTACGGTTCTAAAATTTTGTGGCCTGGAGATGTCTTATTTCTTTTTATTAATTTTTTTGAGGTTTTTTTGCTACTAATCTAACGGGTTTGTATGATTTAGTTACGTAATGGATTCTTAGCCCAATAGATCTCATTAATTAAAATCACAACTGTACATTATTATTTGCACAAAAGCAAAATTACATAGGTGATGCTGATGCTTAAACCATATTGGTTGTTTAATTTGTATTTAATTAATTCATTTCAATGTTATAACGTGTGATATATACACGAGAATAAACAAAAATTGTAAATGTTCTTGGAAGAGAAAAAATAGGAAGCATTCCTTGGTCCTTTTTTTATAGTTCCACATTGGAGTTGCCATTACGGACCATTTTAATCAAACACTCATTCTTTTTATTAATTTCTTAAAATCTGTTTTGACAGTAGGTAAAAGTTGCCAGTAATAGTTCGGAAAAGAAAAAAAAATTAGTTGATTTTATGGTTCTTCTAAAATCAAAATCCTTGTACAATAATATATTAACATATATCTGATTTTGGTAAAAATATGAGTGTCACAGCATTTTTATCTCATTTACAGATGACTTACTAATATTAATGCAACACTTAAAATTATAATTTCAAAAATATAAAGTACTTATTAATTTAATAATTTTTTAAAATATCACATCAGTATTTGTAAAGTTCTCTATCAATGATGTGAGAGTATCTATATCCTAAAATTATATAAGATTTTTTTTATCAATTAAAAATTATCACGTAAATAAATTAACAATTACAAAATATTTTGAACTTAATACGTAAAAAAATATTAAATTAACAATGTCATGAATGAATTCAATGTTTGCATTAAGATGCTTAGTTAAAAAATTATAAAAAAAAAATCACCAATTTTCGCGGAAGAAATCCCACCTTTTTCTTTCTTTTTTTTTTCTTCGAGCAGACATGGCGACAAATAAGAATTTCTTTGCTACGCTAAATGCACATGCTAGGATGCTCCTTGACTTTATCTCGACCAATTAAGCACATTCTGAGAACACTCGTATCAATTTAGCACAACACATGGTTTTAGGTAGGTGAACATCACATCAGTACATAATAATAGGAAATGTGGTGCGTAATACTGTATTACTGTGTATTGGGGTCACATAATATGGTACTCTATCATGGCGTAAATCACGCACTGCACATTCTGCTCATTTTTCCAGATCACACTTGTAAAGACTGTTTAGATAAATATCTATTAAGCAGTTGTATTTCTGTCTCTGTTCTCCTCCCATTATTATACATGTTTGATATTTGCATTTTTTCTTGGATGATATGAGAAAAGCATAACCAATCCGTTTCAGATTTGGCGATCTATATCGCTCTTTATGATTCATATAGCTGGTCAAATTATGTTTTAACCATCAATGATGAAAAAGAAAAACGGCTATTATGTTTGAAATGATGAAACCTAACTTTACCAGAAAAAAAGTTACAACGATAATTGGTTCACATTTTTTTATTTTCTTGTGTGCGTGTTCCTGAATTTTACCACGTGCATCTCTTGATGGTAAGATACACATCATACACTTGAACTTAAAATGTTACTCTCGGATTTTACTTCAAACAAATTTTAAATAGAAAAAAAATTAATATTCATAATTATTGATGTCTATGATGTCAATATATATTTTAATTAATATATATAAAATCGTTAGATATATTTTGATTCATTTCAATAATATGTATATATATATATATATTTTAATTTTAACTTTATTTTAATAGCCATAAAAAAAGAGAATTAAATTATAAAATTTGATCGGTTGATTTTGTTAGTGCTTGATGTATAACAAAATAAAACTGAAATGATGGAATTTTTTGTGTACATAGATAATATGATATATATAAATGTCTAGTTAATTAGCTTTATCATATAAGACTTTTAACAAATAGTTATTTAAAATTTAATTTTATGAATGTTGATGTAATATTAATGACTATTAACATTGAATCTCTCTTCTTTTAAATAATGTAGGAAAAAATATAAAAAAAATTATCCTTACACTCTCATGTTTGCATCTTTTATCTGCACACAAATTTTTTTTATACAAATAAATAGAGAAACGCGAAAGCACTAGTTTATGGGGTCGCTTCTGTAACTGGATTACCAACACTGAATATCGAAAAAATTATATCTATATTTATAAATGTTTATAGTATAACAAATATTTATCGCTTTTTCATTCTTAAATAATTACAGAATATTTCAAATAAAAAACTTTATGCATAAATAAAAATATAACTTATAAAACTTTTAATTCTAATAATATAAAATATAAATATTTTTTGAAAAAAATATAAACACATTAGATCAGCGATTGAAATTTGAATAGTTAGACTCTCTCGCTATCGCCGTGGTCCTGATGTGTATGCGATTCAACCACAGGAAAGAGCGATGGCTAGATCCGTTATATTCTTTTAGACAAAGACGATAGTCTAAACTATTCAATTTTAAATATCTATAAAAAAATCTCCTATTCAAATTTCGAAAATTGAAAACATCTATTTGTCATTAAAATAAAAGGGCCGGTTGATTAGATCCGTCATCTTCACAGAAATTCCTGTAAAATTGAAAACCCAAATTAATTCGTGGGATTTTTTAAACCTAAATATGACTAAATTATCACTCATTAAATATAAAAATACTATAAAATTCATGTCTCCAATAATCTCTGCGCTCAAAAGGCTGGTTAATGACCTTCCTTTAAGATTTTACCGCGTAAAACCCACTCCGCCGCTCGAAGTGTTGTAGTGAATTAAATATATGTTTTGAAAATTATTTAAACTATAAAATTGTAGATATTTAGATATGATATATATTTCATTTGATTTAATTTAAAATTTAATTAGTCATTCATTTTTTAAATTATCCAAACTTTATTATTAAAAATGATTGTTTGGTAAAATGCTAAACGTCTTTTATATTAGCACAATTTGATCCATGTCTTTTTAAAAAATTGAGGGTAAATCTATAATTTTAATTTAAATAATATTTTTAAATATTTATAGTATGGTAAATTATTCTTATTAAAAAAAAGAGCAAAATTTTGTGAATAAATGGAATAACGAATCAAACGTAGCTACGAATTCAATAAACTATAAACAATAAACAGTTGAAATAAGGTACAATTCCAACAATTTTGAAGTAAACAACTTGTAGTTCACAACAACATTTGGAACTAAACCTACTTTTCTTGTGGCTGAGAAATGAGACAACAATATTGAAACTACGCATCTTTTTCCAAATTGTGGACCAAAACCTAAGATTCCCCAAGAATACACATCCTTGATAGGTCAAATAAGTCGTTCTCATAATTTACAATTTACCAATGCACCATCGCTTTCATTTCTATTCAGACACATTTCCCACATCTACCCACAAAAATCAACAAATCGTGCTTTCCACACTCTTTTTTTTTTTTTTTGTTTTTCCTTTTCAAACCGAGCCTTTGGCCCCATAATGAAATGAATCACAGTCAAGTTAGTATTATTGTTAGGTCCATGTCAGTGCTATCGGGCTAGCAACAACATGTTTCTCATCGGACCAGACCAACTTACCAAACCCGGTGGTACCCGATGGCAGCGAGGGTGCGGTGAAAGTGACCGTGTAACTCTTCTTCTCACCACTTTTACTGAAACTCAATTCACTTGGATCCACTGCTATGCTCACTGACCCGCCAGCCACCTTGGCAGATGCGGTTGCCTTGTACACACCAGCGGTACCCACATTTGTTACCGTCCTTACGTGCTTCACCGTAGTGGTGGCTCCACCACTGCCATCGCCATTTGCCGTGGCAAAAGCCACACTAAATGAAGGATAATTCAATTTTGACACTGCATATGACTTGGTGCTATCGCATGTGTAGTTGGATCGCTTGGCCACACTAGCAATTTGGAAAGAGGTGTAGTTAAGTGCACAGAGAAAATCCAAATAATCATCCGTAGTTAGATCATAGACGAGTCCGGGATCAACAGCATTCGGTGGGTCCACATGTCCAGCCCCAATATCAAACGGTGAGGCGGCTACACCTGTTGCCGTGTCAAGGATCCCGTCACCATTACTATAAGAAGAGTAGGCAGTGGTCATGAGTGCAGATCTTATAGCAGCCGGGCTCCAGTCCGGGTGGATCGACTTGATCAGAGCTGCTAGGCCGCTGACATGAGGGCATGACATGGATGTACCAGATATAATGTTAAACTCCACACGACGTGGGTCAACAGACAGTCCAGTGGGTCCCACTGCCCCAGTCCAAGCGGCCAGAATGTTCACTCCTGGTGCAATTAAGTCGGGTTTTAGTATTTCTGGAGTGACCGTGTTAGGCCCCCGGGAGGAGAATGCGGCCACGACAGGGGATGGGCGAACATTGACTTGGGTTCCGCCAAATTGAATTGTTGCAGTCGGGTTTGGGTCGGACGAAAGGTACGATTTAATTGCACTGCCGGCCTTTTCACCGACTCCAGTGGCTGGTAGGAGATGAGCATCAGCTACAAGCTCTTCTCCATTTGCAGCTGTATTGGCTAGCACCATGCCGAGACCACCGGCTCCATTAACCACGTATCCCTTTTGTACTCTTGCATTGATTCCTCTGTCACAGAGAACAATTTTTCCGGCAACCTTCTCTGGGATGAGTGTGTTTGGCATGCATAGATTGCCACTGCTTGAATTGGTTGCATTTCCCGCATAAATAAATGGTAGAGGTGAACTCGGCAACGGCTTGCCGCTGTATAAAGACACACCAGTATAGTTCTTACCGTTACCAAGTACTACATAGGCAGGGAAGTCACGGTCCAATGTACCAGCACCGACTGTGGTTATCCATGGAGCAACATTGGATAGGGTTGATGAACCAGGACCCGCATTGCCAGCGGAACAGGAAACAAGAACTCCCCTTTCCATGGCACTGAAGGCACCAATGGCAACACTGTCACGGTAATAGTCGGACGAACCACCGCCGAGAGACAGAGATAACACGTGGCACCCGTCCGACACGGCCGCTTCCATGCCGGCTAGTATGTCAGAACTGAAGCAACCGCCGGCCCAACACACCTTGTACACCGCCACACGTGCTTTGTCAGCCATGCCGCGTGCTGTGCCGGATGCGTAACCAAGGAGATTAGCGCTAGCGATGGAGCTACCAGCAGCTGTAGTCGACGTGTGGGTCCCATGCCCGTCATTGTCTCTTGGAGACCGAGACTCTTTCGTCTCATCAATGGGCCCCATGCTCGCTTCATACCCTTTGGAGAAAAACTTTGCGCCGATTAACTTTCTGTTGCATGAAGAAGAGTTGAAGTCTTTACCAGTCTGGCACGTGCCCTTCCAGTCAGCCGGTACCGGCCCAAAACCGGCATCGTCATAGCTCTTTCTTTCGGGCCAAGCACCGGTGTCTAGCACACCAACCACGACATCAGTTCCTGTACCGGATTCCGGTACCAGCCCATCGGTCTTGTCCAGACCCAAGAACTCTGGTGTGCGAGTAGTGTGTAGCTCATACCGGACCTCTGGGTTGACGGATAGTACACCGGATTGGTACTCTAGTGCCTCGGCTTCTTCCTCAGTTAGGCGAGTGGAGAAGCCATGTACAACTGTGTTGTATGAATATAAAATCTTAGCTGAGTCGGAGACCGACTGGAGAGACGAGTGGTACCAGTCACGGTGCTCGGTGAACTCGGCCGGCATCTCTGACTTGGCCATGTGTACTATGTACGTGCGCCTATCGGAGGCGTACACGTGGCATGTGATGGAAAGTAGAACCAACAGCGAGAGAATTAGTGTTGATGTCATGGCCGAGTGATGGTGTAACATTGATTCCCCGATGGTTGATATATTGATAATAAGGTGGAATGTGAATGCGTCTGGTCTTTATAGAAGGAAAGAAGGGAAAGAGTGTGAAAGAGTGCTACATGGAGTATGGATCTTAGTATAAATACTTAAAAAGGATTTTCTGTGTCAATTAGAAGAATGATTGCTTTAGAGACCAGGTAAGCTTAAAAGAGAAAAGAAATGCACAGAGTCACAGACAGAGAAAAAGATATGAGCTGGAGAGGTCACATGGTTTCGTCCGGTTCTTATAATACTCTTTTCTCACTTCTCTTCATGTCACTCCCTTTGAGAGTGAAGATTGTTTTTGTTTAATCTGCCAAAAAAATAAAATAAAAAGATTATCTTTGTTTTGGTGATTATTGCTGCTTTCTTTTTGCTGCCTGCACTCTCTCTTTATGTGTGTGTAAAGATTCCCTCGTAACAAGGATACAAATATTTTATGCGACATATCTGCCCTTTTCTTTCTTTTTGAGCTTGTCAGGTAAGGTATGGGGCAATCCTTTATTGAGGAATAAAGTATACTCTGAATAAATTTATTTGACAATAAAAAAACTCCCCTAATACTTATTAAAAACTTAAAACACTAACATTATAATTTCGTCACTCATCAGCATAAGTTGAGGGTGTTTGTTGAATTTAACAATCGGAGGCTTTTTTTCATTAATTAAAAGTTTGGAATGATAATTATCAAATTTAAAAGTTAAGTTAGTGTTTTTCAACTTTTCATGATTTAAAAATTTGAGGGGATGTGATAATATTATTCTATTACTTTTTTTTTTCTTGTGTGCCGTGATTTTAGACTTGTCTTGTTCTAACTTGAAGACCCATCATTTTCTTTTCATCAATAATATGGAAAGAATCTAAGATTTTTGTTTTTTTGTTTTTTCTTGCGTTTCATTGACATCATATTTTTTTTCATCAATAATTCAAAATTTTAAATTTCAAATAAAAATGTGAATGATCTATTTTCATTTATTTTTGAAGTATTAGATTCATATATCAAAAATAAGAAATTTAGAATTTGTTTTACATGTTATCAAGAAACGAGAAGATCAAGGACTTGTTCTGATTAATTACTCATTTTTTTTGTCGCAAATGCACTGTGGTAAAAATAAAATAATATCAGCGTTTCGTATTTATTTGTTACTTGAAATTGGAATTCTTAATGAAAAATAGAGACGAGAGGGGATGATGGGGAGAAAAGTTCTAGGATTAGAGACTCTCTATATTATAAATATATAATAGTTACAAAATTTAAAAATGCAGCTCACAATTCCTTGTTAGAACATTACCCGTGATCCTCTAGTGAACTCTAAATTAACATAAAATTACCTTGATCCATGCTGTCGGTCTTCTGGAGAGACACAACCCCGTTGATCACCGGATTCCTTAAGCCTTCGCGGTGATCCTTCTCTTCTCCGATGGAGAGACGAAGAGAATCGGCCGGCGGTTTTCTTCTCTTTTCAGAAAACCCGAATTTGATTTTTAGAGAGGAAGTCTGTTGGTTAATGCCTTATGACGGTAATCAGAAAGGACGGTTCTTGATCCCTTTATAATGGGTGTCAATAACCGAAAGGTTGGCAAACCACTGGTTATGCCTTAGCGGATCCATACCAGATCCAATTTCTCTCTAAACGGGTTTACTTTCAAAATCAGAAAACTGCCTATTAGTTGTATTCTCCAGGGACCAATAACATAATTGTATTATTACTAAACTTTATATAATTTAGACCATCACTAAATCATAAAGTTATTAATACGTATTCTACACATTAAGGGCACCACTTCTCATGACACATATTGAAACCCGATAAATAATACTTAATTTGATCACTTCATAACGGGTCTAATTAGATATTTGACAGTCTATTATTCAATATATATTTATATTACATATAAGCCCATATAATTTTGTAATTAATAGAAATTAATTCCAACAATCTCCCACTTGGGCTATATGTATATCCAAATAATATATATATTGATAAAACTGAATTGAGTACTCTAACTGTGCTGTCATAGCCTTTTGTGTCATCAACCAATTCCGTCCATCAATTATATTCACAAGGACTTAAGTAGTATTCGTTTCATAATGCGAAACCAAACCAACATAAATCACTATGTAAATATAACTGAATGACATGAATCATGAAGGGGATGTGTAGTTTGAAAATTACATGTAATGTGATCCACATGCCTATCTTCAATTTGGTCACCTTAAATTAATTTTGAGATCAATTACAAATTCAGAATGCAAACTGAAAAACTGAATATCTGAAAACTTTATAACTGAAAACTGCATGATACATACTAAAGTATATCATATAAAACATCAAGCACAAGTACAACAATCTCCCACTAAACCTGTAAATCCTCTACTACACAGATACCCATATGAGCGACATGCTCATGAAACTGCTTGGGCACTAAACCTTTAGTCAGTGGATCTGCAACCATGGAAGCTGTTCCAATATGCTCGATATTGATTAGTCCATTCTGAACTCTTTCCTTCACAGCAAGAAACTTTATATCGATGTGCTTTGACTTCGATGTGCTCATGTTGTTGTTTGAATACAGTACTGCAGAATTATTGTCACAATACAATTTTAGTGGTAACTTGATAGTATCCACTATGCGCAGCCCCGTGACAAAATTTCGCAGCCATATTCCATGATTTGATGCCTCAAAACATGCAATGAATTCTGCTGCCATGGTGGATGGGGCAATAAGCGTCTGCTTTGCAGTTCTCCAAGAGATAGCTCCACCGGCTAACATGAAAATGTAACCAGATGTAGACTTCATGCTATCTTGACAGCCCGCAAAATCGGAATCAGTATACCCAATGATCTCAAGCTTATCTGATCTCCGATAGGTGAGCATATGATTCTTCGTTCTTTGTAAGTACCGTAGTACCCTTTTGGCTGCTCTCCAGTGATCCAGTCCAGGATTACTCAAATATCGGCCCAGCATTCCCGTAATGTACGCAATATCCGGACGCGTGCAGACCTGAGCATACATCAAACTCCCAATTGCTGAAGCATATGGAATTTGCTGCATTTCTGACCTTTCAAGTTCTGTCTCAGGGCATTGTTTGAGACTAAATTTGTCTCCTTTTGCAACCGGGGTATTACCTGGTTTACAATGTTCCATGCCATATCGCTTGAGAATTTTATCGATATATGCTTGTTGTGAAAGGCCCAAAATACCCTCAGTGCGATCTCTATGTATTTTTAGACCTAACACATATGATGCTTCTCCAAGATCTTTCATTTCAAAATTTTTGAAAAGAAATTTCTTAGTATCATGCAACATATTTATATCGTTCGTGGCAAGCAATATGTCATCAACATATAAAACCAGGAACATGAATTTACTCCCACTGAACTTGTGATATATACATTCATCCACCAAATTAGCCTCAAAACCAAATGAGACGATCACTTGATGAAATCGAAAATACCACTGTCGAGACGCTTGTTTGAGCCCATAGATGGATTTCTTTAATTTGCAAACCGTCTGCTTTGGGTCATCCGACTCAAAATACGGCGGCTGCACCATGTAGATTGTTTCATCAATGCTACCATTGAGAAACGCTGTCTTTACATCCATCTGATGTAACTCAAGATCATAATGTGCCACTAAAGCCATAATAACTCTAAAAGAATCTTTCATCGACACAGGGGAGAAAGTTTCCGTAAAGTCAATGCCTTCCTTTTGTGTAAAGCCCTTAGCAACAAGTCGTGCTTTGTATCTTTCAACATTACCTTTGGAATCCCGTTTGGTTTTAAATATCCATTTGCAACCAATAGGTTTCACACCTTCGGGTAATGAGACGATATCCCAGACTTTGTTGTCATGCATCGACTTAATTTCATCATTCATGGCTTCGATCCACTTCTGTGAATTTGCACTTTCCAAAGCTTGACGGAGGTTGATTGGATCATCTTCCATCATGCCAATGTCAAATTCATTTTCTTGAAGATATACAACATAATCATTAGATATTGCACTTCTTCTCTCTCTTGTGGATCGTCTTAAAGGCACTTGTTCTTGAAGTTCTTGAGGTGGTATAGGTTCCTCTTCAACATCAACATTGTCTTGTACCTGATTCTCTTCCATTTCCGGAGGTTCATTCACAGTAGGTTCATTCACGGTAGGATCCTGAACCAATGAGTCTCCAGATATTCTTATTACAATTGGTACCGATGTTGGCGCCCCTTGTATAGGAGAATCATGTCTTTCTTCAAAGACAATTTGATTTGCATTTCTCCCTTGAACCATAACATCCTCAAAGAACTTAACTGTATTTGTCTCGAAAATTGTTCTATTAGTGGGATCATAAAATTTATACCCCCGGGACCTATCCGCATAACCGACAAAATAGCAGCTAACTGTCCTTTCGTCCAGCTTTTTCTCTTGTGGCCTGTAAGGCCGAGCTTCAGCCGGACAACCCCAGATTCTAAAATGTTGGAGACTAGGCTTCCGCCCAGTCCACAACTCATATGGAGTCTTGTTTGCTGCCTTAGTCGGTACCCGATTCAGAATGTATGCTGCTGTCTTGAGCGCTTCTCCCCAGAGGTTCAATGGAAGCGAGGTATGAGAAATCATACTCCGCACCATCTCCATTAACGTTCGATTGCGCCTTTCAGCCACACCGTTCATTGCGGGCGAACCCGGCATTGTATACTGTGGCACAATTCCACTTTCCTCTAGAAATTTAGCAAAAGGCCCTGGACGTTGTTCTCCTGAGCCGTCATATCGACCGTAATATTCACCACCACGATCCGATCTGACGTTTTTAATCCTTTTGTTGAGTTGTAACTCAACTTCAGTCTTAAAGGATTTAAATGTGTCCAAAGCTTGAGCCTTTTCTTTAATTAAAAATATATAGCCATATCTAGAATAATCGTCAATGAAACTGATAAAATATACATGTCCATTCCTAGTAGCTGTAGGGAATGGCCCACATACATCCGTATGTATCAGCTCAAGGACGTCCGTCATACGATTAGCTGTATATTTACGCATGCTTGTTTGTTTGCCCTTTGCACACTCAATGCACGGACCGAGATCCGACATGTCTAAGGGTCGTAGAATTTCACTTTGAATAAGACGTGTAATTCTCTGTTGAGAAATATGACCTAAACGCCTATGCCAAAGTGCAGCTGAATCCTGATGTGTTACTTTTTGTCTAACGTTTCGAGTTTCATTGTGCAAGGTCTCATTATAGGAAGCAATAGTATCTAAAGCATAAAGATTATCCAAAATAGACAGAAAACCAGAAGCAACCAATTTGGAATTTTGGTACAAACTAAACTTTCTATCTCCAAATGAACAAGAAAAACCTAATTTGTCCAATGCAGAAATAGAAATTAAGTTCCGCCTAAAAGACGGTACAACAAAAGTATCAACCAAATCAAGATACAAACCAGTTTTCAAAAGTAATCTAAAATGCCCTATAGCTTCAACTTCTGCCTTGTTGCCATCGCCCACATAGATGTATCTTTCACCATCACTTGGCTTCCGGTAACTTCGGCAACCCTGCATAGACACAGATATGTGAGCAGTTGCACCCGAATCTATCCACCATGTGTCTATTGAAACTGAAATCGCATTAACTTCTTCACAAACAAAAGAAAAATCAATACCTTTCTTGGCACGCCATGCGTGATAGTTGGTACAATTCTTCTTCACATGCCCTTCAGATCCACAAAAGAAACAACCCTTCTTCTTTTCCTTATTCGGCTCCGATCCGGTAGCCGATTTTTTATCCTTGAAGGGTTTCTTCTGCGAACTTGTAGTTGCAGCATCTGAATTGGCCTTACGTTTCTGTTTCCCTTTTCCCTTAGACGTAGAAGCAATGTTTGCGCTTTCGCTCTTGTCCGACTTCAATCTCTCTTCCTCCTGAACACAGTGCGAGATGAGCTCATTAACTGTCCATGATTCCTTCTGACAGTTGTAACTCACCTTGAACTGTCCAAATGAGGCCGGAAGAGAGTTAAGGGCCAAATAGACCAGCATATCATCCGATATGTCTAGCTTATGTCCCTTCAGTTTCGAAGCGGTATGCATCATTTCAAGAATGTGCTCCCTGACATTGCTCTTGCCATTATACTTCATTGTGCAGAGTTTGTTTAATTGAATGCCTATTTCAGCTTTCTCATTCCTAACAAACCTCTGCTCAAGTTCCTTAAGGTAATCTTTGGCAAGAGTGGAATCAGAAACCGGTCCCCTAAAACTTTCAGGAATGGTCTTCTGCATGACCCGGAGACACAAGCGATTTGACCTCATCCACCGTGCATGTGCATTTTGTTCTTTGTCAGAACTACTTTCATTAGGCACAGGCGGTTTGGTCTCCTGTAACGCTATGTCCAGATCAAGGCACCCAAGGATAATCTCTAGATTATCTTTCCAATCCTTGAAATTAGAACCCGTAAGCATCGGAATATTATTGATGCCGGCCGTAAGATCAGTAATTTTTGCTGGAAAAATATTGGTAAAAGAACGAATTAAAAGTCTGAATTATAATAAAAAATCAAAATAAGGCATATTCCATCAACTAAATATTCTCGAACAATAAGTGCTCTTTGGAGTCAATCATTATTCTAGGATAAATAGGTGTAGCAATAGAATATAACAGTCCATTTTGATGTCAATAAGTCAACCTTCCTTTGGGCCGATTAACTAACTACATCAAAAAACTTATGACCATTACCCATTCATCACTACAAGTATACACATATAATATTTGATCATTGTCTTTCCTTTGGGCTAATCCAATAACCAAACATCATATGTATATTTTCTGTGTATAAATTGACAAATGATCAACTCAAGTATGAGAGCTTACTTTGGTAAGTTGATACCTTTATCAATCATTTTCCAAAATATATCTAATTCATAAGCCTTCATGATGATTCAATATTATCCAAATAAAATATATCAAGATTTGGCTTAACCGATTTAACCATGATGGGCTCATGAAATGTAGAAAATAAAACAATAATTAACATGAGCCCAAATCACAACTGAGATAGTATGACCCAAGACACGATAGTCTCCATTGTAAGAATGTACACGACAGTGGCCTTCATCCATCTTCTTCAATGTTCTTCATTCTAACTAAATTACTACTCTAATAGTAATAAATGAAAAATTTACATTAGAGTCCTAAGGATGACGGCTCGCAGACCGCATAAATGATACACAGAAGCGACATGCAAGTCACCTTTAATTACGAAATTTAATTAATTCAACGGGGCACCTTAGGCCGCATTTACACACATCATTCATGCATTCATTACAATTTTTCACACAAGGCAACGGGGTCATACTATCTCATATTCCACCACTGCAAAACAGAGTTAGGCATGCAACACAAAATAGGCTTCCTAACAGCGGCGGTCCCCCCCCCCAAATTTAATTTGAGCGGTTACAGATCAACAATTCTGATTCGGAAATAACCGCAGCGGAATACAGATCAGAAATTTGTACCTTTGATTTGATCCAGAAACTTTCATAACTGATCATAAACAGTTCAGAAACTAGATTGTTGGCCAATTAATTTCTTAAATTTAACATAGTTTCAAACTTGATAATTTTGAAACGCAGAGTTAAAACTTAACTAAATAATAAGTAAAGAATTAATTCCCGAATTGATTAACCAATTAATTATCAATTTTGAGTTTCGGAATCAATTTTCAAAACTATATTTTGATTTCTGAAACTAAAATACTAACCAACAGATATACTGATTTCCGAACTATTTAAAAATCAGATTTGATTAAATAATTTGATTTAAACCAACAAATCAAAATTAACTAAACAGATCTTCAAAAGCACAAATATCTTTTCAATTTCCGAACCAAAATCAGAATTTGATCGTTCAACTAGAGTTTGCTCTGATACCACTTGTTAGAACATTACCCGTGATCCTCTAGTGAACTCTAAATTAACATAAAATTACCTTGATCCATGTTGTCGGTCTTCTGGAGAGACACAACCCCGTTGATCACCGGATTCCTTAAGCCTTCGCGGTGATCCTTCTCTTCTCCGATGGAGAGACGAAGAGAATCGGCCGGCGGTTTTCTTCTCTTTTCAGAAAACCCGAATTTGATTTTTAGAGAGGAAGTCTGTTGGTTAATGCCTTATGACGGTAATCAGAAAGGACGGTTCTTGATCCCTTTATAATGGGTGTCAATAACCGAAAGGTTGGCAAACCACTGGTTATGCCTTAGCGGATCCATACCAGATCCAATTTCTCTCTAAACGGGTTTACTTTCAAAATCAGAAAACTGCCTATTAGTTGTATTCTCCAGGGACCAATAACATAATTGTATTATTACTAAACTTTATATAATTTAGACCATCACTAAATCATAAAGTTATTAATACGTATTCTACACATTAAGGGCACCACTTCTCATGACACATATTGAAACCCGATAAATAATACTTAATTTGATCACTTCATAACGGGTCTAATTAGATATTTGACAGTCTATTATTCAATATATATTTATATTACATATAAGCCCATATAATTTTGTAATTAATAGAAATTAATTCCAACATTCCTCACTTCATAAACAAACCTCATTTATTTTTTGTCAACATTTAAAAAAGATGAATAAGCAAGTGTGCATTGAACAATATTCAAGTGTACATTTTGAAAAACTTCACAAAATGGCTTTGAAATAAAAAAAGAGAGCTATTGACAACCATCGCATATTATCGCTTAACCACTATCAATAATTATGTTTTAATTGAAATAGACAAGTGTGTATCGATGTTATAAACAAGTGCGTGCGTATTGACACAATATGTAGGCATCTACATATACAATAGCCAAATATTGTTAATGTAAACAATTAATCAATCTTTTATAACATTTTCTAATTTCTTTTATCAAATATAGTTAAATTTCTCAAGATGTTTCGGATGATGATACAAAACTCATATGGATTACCACCATTATACTTCACACCATGAGAATAATAAAAACATTGAGAATTATTATTATGCCATCTTGAGAATTGTAACCATCCAAATGTTAAAACAATGAAATGTTAAAAGTAAGTAGTTAATTGTTTATCAAAATACCGTTCTTGTGGAATGCAACTAATTAATTTTTAAAATACACGTCCACGCTATTATTTTTTTTTATAATTATAACTATATATTAAAAACAGCTAGTTTACTGCTAAAGACAAACTAATCATTTTACATGTACGATTAATATATCAATAATAAGAAAAATTAGATATTGAATACATCCGCAGACGAACACCAAGTGAAAATGATAAACACTAAAGTGCAAGTGTTGCTTTATTTTATTTTCCTTTTTGTGGCTGTCCTGTACCTGTCCAATCGGATCGGGCCACTATAATTGGCAGGATCTGTAGTGATATGGGTTTGGTACCTGCCATCCTGCCATCACGCCGGGACCAATTGAGCATTTCCAAGCGGTACCGTACTCCTATCACTCGTGTTGTCCAACCCCATTTCAAGATTCAAACCAATTTAATTTGAGTAATTTCCAGTTATGGTCCCCTCCAGTTCAATAAAAAAGCACCGGATAATCCCGGTACATAAACGGGTGGTTCCGGTACTGGTAGTCTGGTACTGATTCACCGCCTATTCATTCAATTTCATGCATCAAATTGGCTTAGCCTAAACATTACGTCAAGTGATTGATAACGATGCGCAGCTGTGCAGCTAGCAATTTTTCATTTTCTTTCTCATACCAGTATCTCATTGCATTAATTCTAGGCCTTGTCATGATGTACACATAACAATAGCAATAAACTTAATTGCCATTATTCTCTAATCAAAAGGAAATTTAGGTTGGCATTACCATACTACATGGACAAAGAAATTGACACGGACAAATTTTGGATTGCTCGTTTAGCTTCTTTTGTAAGTCTAAATCACTCACACAAGGACAATTAAAAAACAATAGAATTGTTTGTTTTATCTGGTTTAATTCTCTACAGATGTGTAGGTAAGGGGTGTAAGTAAATGCATGTCTAGTTTAGTGGTGCAAGTAATTATGCTTTGGTTATAACTTATAAGCAATATTGACTTAAATTTATTAATTTAGTGAGAGATTTTTGAGAATGAAGAAGTAGAGCTATCAATCACGGTCACGGGTTGGGGATAGTTGAAAACAGTAGGTAGTGGAGGAAGCACGGGGGGCTGTCTTTTCCTTTGTCTTTTTTCTATTTTTGAAATAGT